>OX403627.1:13094078-13786394 GCA_948107755.1 Campoletis raptor
TGTTTTGCTCATTGATATTCTTCTCGCATAAGCTGTTCGTGCTAAAAATTGTCGCCGATGATAATTTCGGTTAGTCGTTGCATTGCATTTTTTAGTGGCTCCTCTCGTAATTGTTGTCTTTTCATATCACGAATTAATTTATGGTTTTTATTTTCATATTCAGTGCTCGTAATGTGTGCTAAAAATACTTTTCGATTTATTTTAATCACCAATCATAATAAAATGGTTATCGTAATTGATTCTGTTTTCAAACGTACATTCGATCGAATTGTTTTCACTACGAAAATTGTTTAAAAAATTGTTTAATGAATATTCGGACTTTGAAAAAAATCATTTAAAAAAATCCAGCTATTTCCAGATATTAAAATACGATTTTTCGGTGCTTCAATTTTTTTTTCTTTGATTACAAGTTCTGCTTTATTCGTTTCACTGCATCGTTTATTCTTCCAATATCTGTTTGGTAAATCACTTCAGTATTTCGCCACAACCAATGTATTCCACCGAACTTTGCGATTTTCTCAGAAAAACGATTTTTCGAATTAATTCGAATATCCTCGAGCTCGACTGATTTTTTCATCGTCTGCATTCGTAAAATTGATCGTAAATATATGATTCCACGTAATTCGATCAAACTTTTGCGTTAGTGTTCCAAATTTCAAATAATCCTCGTTAAATATAATTGGAGTTATTATTATTTGAATAACCGACGAAATACTAAAGAAAAATGAAAACGCGAAGGACATTTTTTTCCATTAATTATTTGAAAAATGTCGAAATTGCTACTAAATCGCGATTCTTTTTCATTTTTTTGTTTCCGGGACCCAAAAAATAGGCAAAAAAATGTTTGATTACTTTTCGTTATACCTGGATCAAAATTAGGAGGAATGTAAATAAATAAAATTTTTGTTATATCCCAAATTTGAAGGTTTTCAACGTTGCAATGCAATAAAAAAAATATTAATTTTTTTAATTCAATTTTTGTAATTTACTAGTAGATTTAGTTTTGAAATTGCCAAAAATTTGTCCAATTATCGTAAACAACCACATAATAATAATAATAATGAATTTTGTTCTCGTAGATGATGTTCCGTTTGTTGTTCCTGACAATCTGTTATTACCGGATTGTAAATTCAGAGTCAAGCCACAGTTTTAGTGTAAACACAAACGGTGAGAACGAGACATGGAAAGATTTGGAACTGAGCCATAGACACAGAGACCCAAAATACCTGCTGGACAGGTATCCCGTAGGAGAGCTGCCAACGGACTCTGCTGATTGTCGAAGACCAGCAAAATGCATTAAGATGCAATATGCAACTTGTATGGGAACGCGTTTGCCATATACGACGACGACAATGGATCTTATTCCGGGTTATACGACGCAGGATATGATACAAGTAATTTAAATTGAACAAAAACTCCCTTTTTCACTTTGCAACTGTTGATAATCGAGGTTGATAATTTTCCGATGATTTTCCTGGTCGTAGAATCAGTTAAAAAACTTTGAAACACATGAATCTCTTTGTATCTTTAAAAGAAAGAGAATGAAATGTAAAAGAATTTATTTTGAACGAAATCAAACGACAATAACTCAATAAAAACATTGAAAATTGAGACAACAGACGAAAATTTTATAAATTGGCTCGTATTGAACGAGAGTTCTGTTGCGAATGCAAAAACAAAATCTTATTTTTTTAAATAAATTTCTTCGCATGGGGACTCGAAATTAAAGGAATCAATAAAAATTATATTTTTGTTCCAAATTCGTTTGATTTGAAATTGTAGGCTTAGACGAAAATCCTTGCATTTTTCTCTTCTCCATCTTAACAATTGAGCTATTCCTTGGCTTCGAAAACTCGTGTTGGAAAGTTCACTACCTGCTGGGCAGTCAGGTATACACTACATCGACCCTTTTTGCTCCAAGGACTTCAGTTTTGCTTTTCTTACATGAATACACTGTCGTAAATCATTGTAGACTCGAAGATATTGAATTTCTAGTTATTTTTACAGCTGAGTATTTCGCTGTCTCGTTGTAAAAACATATCTTCAATTTATATCATACAAATTCTCTATAATAATACAAAATATTCTGTAAATAATCTTAGATGCTTCGTTAAGGTTTGACACGAAAAAAACTGTTCGTTAAAACTGTTCGTAATTTTTACGAAAATGAATGTGAAAAAGTTTACATGAAAGTTGCAAAAATGTAACAAGTGTGTTTGCTGAGCTTGGATTAATTTAGCTACAGATTAACTTTGAATAATATTATCTTAACGAAAACATTGGATTTCGAAAATGATCGATTTAAAAGGTCCCAATTTTTCTCTATTGACGATTAGATTTAAACTGAAGTGACGATATTATATCTTGGCTCAACGAAAACTTTTTATTTCACGATTGTTTACATCTTTTCCTCATCAGTTATCTCATTCAATATCTTATCGCTACTGTCTTATATTTTATCTCTCATTTTAAAAAAACTGTCTATTGTATTTTTGGTTGAAATTTTTATTCAGTGCATCAAGTTTCTTTCTGTTTAGAGTAAAAAAAGTGATTTTTTTGTTTGCAGGAAAAATTACGTCTGTTGCAAGGAGTGAGACACATTCCAAAATGTTGGGCAGTTGTGCAACCTTTTCTTTGCTCGTTATTCATGCCAAAATGCAACAACGACACCGTCGATTTGCCATCCCACGAAATGTGCAAAATGGTCTCCGGACCCTGTCGCATACTCTTCAATCACACAATATGGCCGAATTTTATAAAATGTGACGACAAAAAACTTTTTCCTCGTTTTTGTAAAAACGACATTAGAGAACTGAAATTTAACACGTCAGGAAAATGCCTCAAGCCTCTTATACCAAGTGACAATACTCTTGCTATTTTCGAAGGAGTTGAAGGATGTGGCGTACAGTGCAGTGATCCACTTTTGACGTATGATGAACAAGAACAAATTCACACGATTATTGCTTGGGGTGCTGGTTTATCCGGCACTATTAATTTTCTGACTGTGGTAAGCAATTTTTATCTGTTCTCTTCTTTTCTCTTCTCTTCTCTTCTCATATTTTCGACCCTCAATGTTTACAAGCAATTAAAAGATGTAAATCTATAACAAATAAAGAATTACCAAGAACTAATTTGAAGATAATTCAAGAACGAAGAGAATGAGTGGTAGCTGGGGTTTTAGTTTCGAATTGAAAAAAAGTTATAGTGATTTTTGTGTAAAAACGACGTCTTTTATGTTTTTTAAATTCATTTTAAATTTCATTGAGAACATTAAACAGAAAAGAGTTTCAATGTTGTTATTAAATTTATATGATTAAGGAGTGTTCAATGAATAAAAATGAATAATAAATTATTATCAAAACATTTGATACAGAGAATCACTGTCAAATGAATTATGAAAAAATAAAACTAGGAAACATTTCGAGTGTTTTTAAGTCATATTTATATTTAATAACGCAGGTAACATTTCTTATGGACTGGCGAAGTTCAAACAAGTATCCAGCGCAGGGGATTTTTTATATAAATTTTTGCTTCATGGTATCGTGCTTTGGATGGCTCGCACAATTTATGGGGAGTAGAGAATTCATTGTTTGTCGAAAAGATGGCACACCAAGGATAAACGAACCAAGGTAATATATTTGTTAATCTGCAATTATTTTATACAGAATATAAGACGTTCATTTGTTCACTTTTTGAAAACGGAAAAATTTTACTTGTTAATCATTTTCTTAAAAATCTTTTTAAAACAAGTCGAGAGAAAAATCTTTCTTTTAATTATTGATGATTATAAAAAAATGAAAAATTCTTTTGAATAATCTTAATTATTTGTTTTCTTACAGCGGCGAAACTCTGGGCTGCGTTGCTGTTTTTATTACGGTTTATTACTCTCTCATGGCTGCCATGGTATGGTTCGTCATTTTCACATATGCCTGGCACATGAGCTTTCAAGGACTGGGTAAAATTCAGGACAGAATTGACAAGAAAAAAGCTTACTTTCATCTCATAGCTTGGTGCCTACCAATCGTTATGACCGTCGCTGTAATCACTCTCGGCGAAATTGATGGTAGTAGCGTTACTGGAATTTGTTTTGTTGGTTATACCAACCATTACGCGAGAGCTTGGTTCCTTCATGGACCACTTCTTGTGGTCTTGGCTTTCGGAGGATATTTCTTGGGAAGAGGCAAGTGTTTCCTTGTCTAATAAGTTTTCATGGAAAACTTGTAGAAAATGGACTTTCATAAAAAAAAAAAAAAAAATGACGATAGTTGACAATGGTTATTCGTTCAAATATTGAATTTTTTAAAATATTTTTAATTCTCCGTATGGTTAAAAAATGTTTAAACACTAAAAGAAAGATTTCTTTTAAATGAAATACATTTTCTCAAGTTTTAATATTTTTATGAGCAGATTGTATTAATCATAAAAGTCGTAAAATAATTTTCAAAAAATTAATTATCTCGATTTTTTTCGTATTAACTCATGGATCAAATGTAAGTAAAGAAAAAATTGAAAATTTCAAATATTGTATCGAAAAATGTCTGTTTTTATTTATATTTTTTTTATTTTCACGTAACTAATAAACATTCATTCTTTTTCAGGATTGATAACTTTAATCTATCTCAAGATAAGCAGCCAGGAAATAATATCAAAACGTGCGAGTAAAAAAATACGCGACAATATTGTGAGAATGATATTGTTTTCGATTCTGACCATCATCGCTGCCATCGTAACCTTCTGGTGTTACGTCTACGACTTTCAAAACTCCGCAGAATGGCGACAGAGTTTCAGGAACTACATGATGTAAGGAATTCTCTACCGAGAATGATTTTTCGATCCGTTCATTGTAAATTGACTATAATTTCAACTGATTATTTAACGTCTATTATTTTGCATTGATTGACACAAAGATTGACATTTTTTCTCAACTTTCAGTAGAAAAATATCGTCATTGATATTGCAAAACCATACGTAAATTTTCGTAGAATAAAAAAATTAGAAAATTTGAAAAAGAAAAAATAATATCACTTTTTAGAAAAATCGAGTCCATACGAAATATTGAATTCTTTTTAATTTGACAAAAAACGTACAAACTTATTCCCATTGCTTACAACAATGTCGATAATTTCAAATCATTGACATACGACGATGTTGTTATTCAATTCCTTTTCATCAATACATATATATATTTATTGTTATTCGCTTGCAGATGCTCAATTACGACAAAATATGCGGAAGAGTCCGAATGTAAAATAAATTCGAGACCCAGCATAGCTGTTTTACAGATACAAATACTCGCACCGTTTTGCACTAGTGTTCTCATGTCGTCCTGGGTGTGGAGGCGATCGACGTTAGAAACCTGGAAACGAGCAATCAAAAGGTTCGCTATGAAAATTTGGTACTAACCCTTAAAACCAAAATATGATTTACGTTCTCGATTTTTTGCATTTTTTTCAATTATCAAACCATAATTTCAACTAGAAAAACTGAGCTTTTTTTATTTGTATGGTCCCTGGGACATTTGTTTTTTGTGGGACAAATTTGTTTTTTTTTCTATACAACTACTGTGAACATCGGAACGGCAATTTTTTCAAAAACTCAATACACTACAGAAAATTTCCATAGAATATTTTCAAAATTATTCGTATTGTTGGTTTTTGTTTTAAAATGATAAAAATGTAATTAATTCTCAATTCCCGAATTTAGAATTTCCGAATTTAGAAAGTCGTCACTGAGTGACGCCAAAAAAAAAAAATGAATAACTCAAAGGGTCAATTTCATTAACAAGCGAAAAACCACAAAAATATTTTTTAATGAATTAGAAAAATTGAATCATTTTTAACAGTTGAATCTTTCGAATTTCGTTTACAATATTTTATCATTGGATCCATACACTCCAGGGTTTTAAAATGATTCGGGAATTTACAAATTATTTCTTTATTTCAGTTTTGTATACTGGGGAAGAAGTTTTTCGTAAAAAAAAAAAAGAAAAAAAACTGGACTACGTTAACGCTTTTCGAACGGATCAATGAATCATAAACTGAATGTTCTTTCTTCCAGAGCATTCAAATGTGACTATGAAGAGCCGGTAAAGTTGAAGAAGCACAAAGTAATAGCGCAGGCATTTGCGAAGCGAAAAACGTTCAACAACGCGGGTCGTTTGTCGATAAGTTTCCGCAACACGCACGAAGACCCGGTGGGAGTGAATTTTAATTTAGATTCGGTGGATTCACAGGATTTTAGTTCAGCCTGGGCAGCGGCATTGCCAAAGTTAGTAGTACGGCGGGATGCATTGGTCGGAGGGAATACGAGTTCGGTGTCGAGTGTACGTCGGAATTCGTGTGATTCAGAGATAAGTATTAGCATGAGAAGAGTGTCGGTTGAGTCGAGACGTAATTCGATAGACTCGCAGATTTCGGTACAGTACGCGGAGGTTAAAGCAACGAGAAAAGTACCAGGATCAAGAAACAGACGTACGAAGCGTAGACGAGATGGAAATAAATCTAAAACGCCAAAAGGCAAACAATCTTTACGTCGCGGAAGTACAACGTCGCAGGACAGTCATTTCGGAGGTCAAGTAGTTACAGGATTGTTGACCGAGGTTGTACCGATGATTGACCAAGGTCCAAACATGAAAAGACGTTCGGCCATCACAGGCATGGACGATAAGCTTTTGTTGAAAATCACTGACGACAAAAAGCCCGCTATTTTGTTACCATTTTTGTTCCCTGCTCGTAGCGCCAGTGAAGAGAATCTCAGTAGCGTTGACAAATTGGCAGTTGAGGAGGAAGCCAATAAACACAATGACGTCGAGGCTGGGAGAGTGGAGAAAAATGAGAGCGAGAGCGAAGACAGTCAACCCGACGAAACCACGAAAATAAATATCCCGGAGGAACCTCGCGAACGCAGTCGCAGCAAAACGAGCAACAAAAGCTCCAAAAGCTTCACTCACGAAAATGGTAAACGTAATCGTGAACGACCAAAAAGCAAATATTCACTCACGAGCAATCCTCAAGACGAAACTGTGCTCAAACATTTACTCGAAAATACAAACGATACGAAAATTGAGATCGAAAAAGAAACCTTCAAAGATACGTATCGAAAAGCTTGCCTCGGCAATTTAGCGTCTAGTTTAACCGAATACTGTCCTGAATTGTGTCGAATTATGCGAAACGACTTGGAAAAAAACGCTCGTGAAATTTCCACTCAAACTTCTTTGCCACTCGATATTCTCGAAATGGAAGAACTCAAACAGAGCATTGACGAAATTATCAATAGTCGTAACTGCAGCTCCAAAGGTACACAAATATCACCCAAATTGAACAAATCTAATAATCGACGAAACGACGATACTTATCGTTGAACAAATACCATTTCGTAACCTTATAAATATTAATACTCTAGTTCGTTTTTTATAATATATTTTATACAAAGTAAAAAATATGCAGGTTTTTTTTATTTTTTTAAACCTGAAGAGAGTGAACGAATGATGGAGAAATATGACTCCATTTGAAGTCCGTAATTAGATCATGCTGATGTCACTGAAATTCAATTTTTCTTGTTGTTAAACAGTGACGAAAATTCATCATAAATTTTGGATAACCAACATTTTGTCAAACATTCGATCTGCAAAGAAAAAATATTATATTTTTTGTTACATTTTACACTCGAGTGATGGGAAATCATTGGAAACTTTGGTTTGGACTTTTTTTTTACGATAAAAAATAACATGTCAAAACGAAGGTCGCAGATGTTATGTCGTTGGATTTTTCGTACGTTACATTTTATTCCTGAACACAGTGTTTTTTTGTATTTATATTTTGCAGTAAATATTAACTAAGGCCTCCCTTTTTCTTTCTCTCATTAATAATTTACTTTCGAAAAAGTAAAACAAAAATTGAACAACGCTTGTAACAATAACTTTGCCTCGAAAATGAATTTTAAAAAATGTCTCAGTCGCACGTTGCTCAATATTCAATGCACTACAGTTGCGTCGTCAGTTTTCCATGGAAATATCTTCAGTCGAGCTTCTTCGTCGTTGGAATTTCGAACTCGAATATTTTAGCACGAATTCGAGCAAATTTGCTTTACGTACTTTTTTGTCGATTCAACTAATTGTGACTTTTGTCGATCACTCGATATCCTCCGGTGTATTGAACGTGTCGAATGCTCGCAAATCTCATTTGCGGTTCGTTTAGTTTTCTCTTCTTTTTTTTTTATCGTTTCTTCTTCTTCATTTTTTTCTTCTTTTTCTTCTTTATTTTCTCTTCTTCTTCTTCTTCATTAAAATTGCATTGCATCGTTGTTTAAATGATTATTCGACGATGTGTTTAACGACGAATTTTATTCCTCATTTTGATTTCGTCTTCTTACTCGCCTTACCTGAAGGCCTCTTGGCTGTGTTGGTACCTGGAAACGACAACTGCACTGTATCCACAGATGTTTTGTTTGTTTGTTGTTGTTGTGAACGATACAAAACAAGGAAAACACAGAATAAACAAGAAAAAAACAGTCGAGGAACGAGTTAAATTCTTATGTCTACGAAAGTGAAAGGAAAACAGATATTTCAACCCCATGAAATCAAATTCATATATATATTTTTTTTACAAACTGTAGCTTCGTTTATACGAAATGTGGTCGTTTCAAATTTTGACATGCAATGCCTTGAGACTGGAGGTTGTTTCGATATTTAAAAAAAGGACAAGAAAAAAAAATCATTTGTACACTCGAAGGGCAGTTCTAAATTCGATGCACGAGCATGGAAAATTAGAAGCAATGAGTTTGTAAAATTAATTGAAATTATAAAGATTCATAACTCATTAACGATGAGTGCTCAATTTTAATAAACTAAACACTTTTTTTCTGCAAATAACAACGATGCACAATTTTACGTAAAAACAAGACTACGATGTAAAAAAAAAAAACAAAACAAAAATATATACAATTTTATAGGCGAGAAGGTAGGAGCCAGAAATTTTCGTGCAGCAGAAAAATTGCAAAAGTATGTTGCAAAGGTTTTGAAAAAAAGAGAGTAGAACCATTTATTCACATAAAGACAGCTCGATCTACATTCACGATATGATATCGAGTCGTGTTTTTTTTTTTTTTTTTTCCAGACAGATTAAGAAAAGAGAAATCTACAAAAGTGCGTTGAGAAAGTTCGTGGCAGCGACGAAAGAATAAGAATGTACAATTTACAACAAAAAAAACGTGTGCTTTTGTGCCACAAAATTATTGCAACACTTACAAATGGAAAACAGTAATGAACAAAAAAAAAAAAAAAATAGAAAAACTTTACCACTAGTCTTACAACGACACAACTAATAGTAATTAATTTATAACATTAAGGAGATACGACTGTAAAATTCGAATACAAAGAGTATTTATATTTAATATAATTCGTGCTTAAAATAATTATTTTTAATTGTTTTGGCAACGGAAAAATTCGTTTATTAATAACAATAGTCAACAATTTGTCACAGATTCAATGTTTTTGTCTTTTTAATACAATTAAAAAATTTAACGAAATGTTTCATCATTACGAAGATTGTGGAATTGGAAATTTCTTTATGACTCTTTGGAGTTTCCTTCTGCTTATTTTTTTCTACTAAAAATTGAAAAATCTCGATTTAAAATTTATCATTATTTACAATAGTCGTATCTCTTTAACACTTCACTATTACAACGAAGTTATATAGTAAAGTAATAGGATATTTACACGTTCGATTATTTATGAGTACAAATAAGAAATAAATGCAAGGAAAAAAAGGGAAATTGCACATAAGTGATAAAATTGATATGTGGAGCGTGAATGTGCGTTTGAGAGTTGCACTGAAAATGAGCAGCTAATCGGTCAATCAAAAAGTTAAAACGTAGCAGTGTTGAAGTTGTTCTCTCTCCCTCAGTAATCTCGATTAAAATCGAACAAAGGGAAACTTTAGAAGGAGGTGAATTATTTGAGTTGCATTTAAATATAAACCAGTTGAAAAAAACGAAGATAAAAAAAATTGCGTAGATCAAGAAAAACCGATTTAAGAGTTCAAATGGATTTTCGTCTCGAGAAAAATAGTGCCAAGATTAACAAAAAAGTTTATGGCCAGATAATGGCAGTCAAAGGTGCAAGAAATTAATTCGAAAGTAAAAGCGAGTTTCGATCCTTAAATTTGGAGTAAAAAATCTACAGTTTTTCACTAGCACCGCTGTCAATTATTTACAATTTAAAATTGGAAAATAAATCTGTTTTTCTCGTTGAGTCTCGAGTATATATACAACAAAAATTGTATCGATATATACATTTTCGTAACGAGTAATTAATAATTACGAGTTAATTATGAATTAAATAAATAAATTCGCAGATCGGTCGAGCCTCGGTCGCGAAGGATCGTATGTTTATAAACAAACATATCGTCAACGACACGAGAAGCTTTTTCGATCAGTCGTAACTCTTATAGAAACTTACTCTCGTACATTTATCTTCGACAAGAGTAAAAAAATAAAAAGAAATAGATAAAAAATCAATCAATATCCTCGTAGAAGTTAAGTTTTGTTATCTTGAATTTCGTTATCACTTCAGCGGAACTTCCGGGTCCTCCTTTGTTTTTTTCTCTCTCTCTCTCTCTCTCTCCCGTTTTCCACCTTTACGCTTTCAAACCATCCTCGTTACTCTCAGCGAGGTATCTTTTGCCTACATGCCGTTTAAATATACAGATTTTTAGTGGTTGGTTCAATGCTTTACTGTTACGAAAAAAATTAGCTAAATTCGTGGCCTTGAAAAATATGCAAACCTCATGCTCAAGCTTTTGAATGAGTGAAAATGTCAAAGTCTTTGAAAAAAATCCTTCAAATCGTTGTTCCATTGACGAGATTTTAACAATGAGAAAAATGACCCCAATTTTTTTAAAGTAAAAAACCCTTTTTTTTGCATTTGTACGATTTTTTTTCGTTTTTCAGTCTTTTACTAATCAAATATACATTAAATATGACTTTATTATACGCCGCTCTCTTCGTCATCAAACATCGAAGAGAATAGTGTGCAATTGAACTTCATTATCGTATACGAGGAACATTTTATGTTGAGAAGAATATTGAGATTGTTTTTTTTTTCGACCTTGTTGTAAGGTTTACGTTCGGAAAAGTGAATTGTCTAGGATCGAGGGTTAATGTTAATTCTGTTAAGCAAAATCTTGATAAATAGAAACAAATTCAAGATTCCAAATGCATAGAAATTTTGATAAAAAATGGATTTTCTTTATGCAGTATTTTTTTAGTGGAAAAAAATACAATAAAACTCTTGACAGGATAACGTTTTGAATCTCATAAATGGTGCAACGGAAGTACGGACTTTTTTCTTCAGATTTCTAGGATTCACTGATCCTTAAAAACTTAGACTTTTCGGAAAATTTCAATAAAGTCTAAATGTTTAAACAGATAATTTTCAGACGTGCAATCGAATGGTGAGCTTGAAATTGAACGATGAAAAATATATGATGACCATGCATAGTGCAGCACGAAAAAATATGACGAGACAAAAAATGAGTGACGGGGAAAAAACATATGAAGAAAAACCGAAAAAAATGAATCGTGAATTCACCACCACCGATGAAGGCAGAGCATGTATTCGTGTCACCGACCGACGACTGACGAGGCTACTTTATTTCGGAATACATTTTTTTTTTCATATATTGTTGTTCGTTACCCCAGATGAGATGATTAAGTGCCTCTCCCGCAAAATACAGCATGCTGCTGAATCCAAGAAGGACTAGGAAAAATAATATTCGAAGAGGTAGACTCAGCACTTCCATTACTGGGTACACCCAAATTCCGCTTTTCATGTAGATTATGTGAACCCTAAAAAAAAAAAAGAAAAAAGAAAAAATACAAAAAAATGAATCGCGTCTCCTAAAAACTGCAAATTTGTTCATTTACATTTCCACACAATGCAGACTCTTACGATCTTTTCAAATATCGTGATACTTTTCATTATTTTTTTTTCAATTAAATTTTTTAATAATTTGTTCATTAATATTATTCATATTTTTTAGAGTTTTTCAAAATAATTATTCATTCAAATAATCTAAATAACTGTATAAATTCCTTCTTATTTTTTCTGTTAATAAAAATTATCAAGTGGAATAAAATTTAGTTTCGTAATAGTGAAAGTACAATTTTTTCACAATTGGTGAATGAAACATTTTGCAAAAATTTTGTATAATTTGATAAAACTGATGGAAAAATTGACAGTTTTTTTTTGTCAGATTTGATAAGAGATGGAAATATTTGAGCAATTCTTACCAGACTAGATACACGAGCATTAGAACCATTAGACCTGAGAAACCGTGTGATCTTTTAGGATATTTTCGTGGCGTTACGATCATCTCCAAAACAGTTGATACCATTATAAGAGTGTGCATCAGATGATTTAACCACCAGGGGAAATATGGATCAAGAGCTTTCGGCAGTACAAGCTCTCGGTCGACGAACATGAGAGCCCAGAACGTGACACCCACGAACTATAAAACACGTTGTTATGAATACAACAAAATATACAAACTAAGGATGTTTGGGACACATCGAAAAAGTGCTACTAAGTTAATCAAATTCTCACAGATTTTTCGTATACAATTGTCCAGAGCCTGGTTAAAAAATATCAAAAGGTTACACTGACCGGTTAAAGAGTTACAAATTTTTTTTTTTTTTTTTTTTTTTCAACAAATTTACAGTTTTACATTTCAACAAATTTCAAAGTCAAATGATAAATTGTTTCCAGATGCACTTGAACAGGTAAAACACATTGAAAAAATGATACCAATTTTTTGAAAATTTATATATAGTTGTGAATTAGATAAAGGACGATGAATTCACTATAGAAAATTGGACACATACTCAATTATTAAAGAATAAATAAATGAAGTTAGAAAAAAGTGGTTTTAGAATTCGAGTTGACGACTCTATTTTTTTTTCGAATAATTATAAAAACTAACGTTTTGTGTTTATTTTTAACAAAAACAACAGGAAAATGTTGACTTTTTGATGTAAATTTGCAGGAGGCGAATGGGATTAAAAAAAAAAAAAACATTATGAAATCTTAGATAATTGGATGAAAAAACTGTCGATAACTCACCATCGCGAGAGGAAAGCCGTACGTGGCATGAAAATAATCTTTAATCTTGCGAATGAGAGGAACGGATTTCGGTGCAACTTTGTTGCTGCCATACAAGTCATTAATGACGCATAGCAAGAAGAATATCGCTTGGATAATCTGTAAATAAAAATACAAAAATTTACCATGAAATGAGTTAGCATTAAATTTTTATTTTTATTTTACGACGAATAATGGAATAATGGATCGTTAAAGTGCCGAGTTCAAGGGACCATTTCATTAGCTGGTCAGCAGAACGGCACTCGCATGGGGAATGCGAGAAACAGAGTGATAAATTGAAAGCATCACGTTGGTCGAGTAGTTAAGAGCAGTTCGAGAGAGGCGAGCTCGAGGAAGATCGAGTGACCATTGACAAGATCTATGCTCCGTGAAGAATGAGCATGAAAAGAGTAACGATGGCAAAAAACTAAAAGAACTAAATTCGTGAATAATTTTTGACGAATATTACATCACGATAGATTGCATCATTTGTATGGAACGTTTCAAGCTAAGTTGTCAATAATTATTCAAGAATTGTGTATGTGTGTAACGAAAGGATTACGAGTTTTCACGCGAAAAATAAATTTCGAGATGGGAAGAGAAAAAGTTTTTGTGAATATTGAATGAAATCATTTTTCGACGACTGAGCATATTTTATAGTTTTTAGGAAAGCGTTTTAGATTGTACAAAAAAAAATTGCACATTTAGGACGTCACATTCCCACACTTTTCCTTTGTTTATTCGTTTTTTTATTTACAATTAACTTTAAATACGATTGGAAGAAAAATTAAAGGTGAAATTATGTTGCAAATAGAAAATGATTTCTCAACAACGGTTAACCACAAGGTGCGATAATTCGAGGATCGTGTTCACTCGTCTCTCCCTCATGCACTCGAGCTCCATGTCTGCATTTTCTTCATGCACTTTCAAAGTGTACCAATTTTGTCCTGTATATATAATATAGTGGTTTTTCTTCATTACGTAAAATCATGGGATAGTCCACGATTATGCGAGCTCCATAAGATATACAAGAGAGTTTCTTTGATAACCAGGAAGTTTTGCTATTGAATGATCTCGGGAGAGAGAACTGCATGTGTCAGGTCAATATGGCACGTTGCCTGAGGTCATTTTAGCCTTATTTCGTATTGATCATATTCGTATTGCAATAAAATGTAGAAAGTTCAATAAAAATCAAATCACAGATAGAAAGTCTTACACAATTGAGGAATAATTGAGGAACAATATTTCAAAGGTTTTTTACTCATAATTCGCAATTGATCATTCCTTTAGAAACAATTTAAGATCGTAGTTGTGTAAATATCGTTTTGTATCAATTTGCATAGGTTTGTAAAACGTATTTTTTTTATTTCAGTTTCGAAAATGTTTATAAAATTTTTTAAATCTTCTATTCGAAGCATCGAATTGTAAAGAATTGATCACACTCAAGCGCTTTCCCCTTCGGGTGCGGATGACTGCGAATTTGTGACACCAATCTTGTATTTTTCTGGGTTTTTGTGTAAAATATACTTTTTTTTTTAAAGTTATCAGTGATACATTGAAGTTTCACGATTTGACGCTTCGTTGACACACTGAAATTTCGCCAATAGATTGACACACTGGGTCAATTTGACCCAGGTGTCAAATTGGTCGACTTTGATCACTTTTTTTTATTGGAAATAATAATGAGCATACTTTAAACATTTCTCAATATATGGGCATCATAAATATTAACTTATTTGGATGATTGTGGATTGAATAATTGACAGAAAATATACGAACCGCGTCCCAAAATGTCAAGAACTTGAATTTTCCGCCGTAAGCCTTGTGCATTTTGGTGACATTATCGGGCACAACTGTGTAATAATAATCATAATAAACGGCAAACGAGAACGTAACAAACGTCACCGTGTGAATGAGAAGAAGAAGTCTTTCTCGCATTTTAATCAGGTTTTTCCGTGGGTTCTGTTACCTAAGAAAAACGTACCAAGTCTTGTCGCTTGTTATTCTTTTGACAGTTTTTTTGCCTATTTATCATAACGAGCAGGAGAGACGCTTCATCGAAAAAGATGGAATAGAAAATCAAGGTTTTTTTTTTTTTTGCATGAATCAGTCAATGATCCCACACCGTCGTCTTGAGTATATCATTCCTAAGACTTTCTCCAGATAATACACGTGTGTGTTACGTATGTTGACCGGCCACTTCCGAGTGACGTGACGACTGCTGATTTTCACGAAAGGAGACATGAATAAAAACTTGTCAACAAACCTCTTTGAACGCAATAGAAAAACATATACGTGCGAGTTAAAAAAAAAACGGAGACTGGTTGCTTTTTCATTTCGTAACCATTTTTTTTTTAATTTTTCGTCCAAACAAAAAACCTGCGATGTCCTAATACACGATCGTTCAGAAAAAAGATTTAAAGTTGTGGTTTAAAAATTATCGAAGATTCTCATCACGTAATTCATCGAAATCTTATCGTCACAGATATAAATAATTCCATTAGACTATCAATATCACTGGAGATCTGGATCTCGTGTCAACAGTAAAATAATAAACGTGTCTCACGAGCAAACACGAATTTTCGTCCTTCCAATTCTCCTTTATCCACAATTCCATGATTGGCTCATCTTATCAACGAATTTAATATTTACTAATACCAAAACTTGATGAATGAATTTAATCTGCAATTAACGTTGTAATCATGCCACACTCACGTTCAAAAGTTAACCATCCGGAAACAATATTATCAACTAATAAAATTTGATTAGCAACGATCGAATCCTTTATTTTCACAAAAATGCTTGAAATTCTTGAGTAAAGCGCGGTGGTAGATAAACGAATTGGAATATTTATAGATTACAATAATTGACATGACTTCGCTAATTATTATCCATCGTTTGAATGATTTATGGACACGTTGAGGACCTTATCTTGTTTTCTGATTATTTCCTTTGTCATCTTTATTATTCTTTGAATATTATCACACGTTCTTTTTTAGAAAAAAAAACGATATTATTAAAAATTCGAATAAAAAAACTATTGATTCTGACAGTCTCTGTAGAAAATTCGTAAAAGGCTTCGACGAGTGTCTAGATTGCGATTAATTCGCTGACGCGTCGCTGTCTTATTTTGTTAAAGCTGAAACACGCGTTTATAACCTGATCACAAAGCGATTGTGCGATAAATTACATGAGAAGAATGTAAATATTCAGACGTGATGATACAAAAAGGAGAGTTGACATCAGTGGAGAATTTTAGTTGGAACTCGAGCGTTTAACGGATTAATTAGGGTGCAAAAAGCCAACCCTTATTCCGACGAGCGATTTCACGGTTTTCAATAAAGCGTGGAATAGCACGATAGGCCAACGTTATTTTTAGATGCCTCGTGTAGGCAAACATTGACGCCAAAGTCGAGCGAAATACAAAAGCCTCGAGAATCCTTGTGTGTAGAAAATGTTAGTTTTGTTTTTCTATTTCAATACGATTTTCTCGTCAATTCGGTTTTTATGTTATCATATTTTTGTTAACACCTAAGAAGCGTCTCTCCTGTTTTTAATTTGTATAATTATTTGGCAAAACACTTAGGACTTGTCACAGAAAACAAACTTTGTTATTCTCTTAAACTGTCGTTTGAGTTTTGTTTTTTCGATTTTATAATAAAACTGTCACATTTACGGTAAAATGCCAATAGAGCTGCGTCGATTCCGTTTCGCGACTGTCTCTAGAGCCTGAAACTTAACTACTGGCACACACGCGAAGGGACCCCTGCGCGGTTTCGCGCATACGTACAACGAATAGATCGAGAGAAAAAGACAGACACTACTCAACACACGGACTGAAAGAGACAGCGATCGAGAGAGAGAGAGAGAGAGAGAGGAAAGATGAGAGAGAAGGCAAGAGTGGGAGGATCACCAAACAAGTACACGATGATGTTCGTTCTTGCGTACATGGATAGAGGAAGTTCCAGAAAAAAAATAAACATAAGGGCGAATTTTAATATGAACTTAAAGTTTAAAAATTTGCAAAATCCAACACGCTGATCAATTAATATTGATTTTGTTGAAAATGTCAAAATCTCGTTCGTTCCCACGTTCAAATTATTTTCTTAAATATACAGTTAACTTGAGATCATTTATAAAGCAAAAAAAATGTTACTTTACTTTTGTAAATAAATCATAAAATGGATCAACAAAAGTGATAGTTTAATAACTTCCACGTCTTCCAACAAAATATTTCATCGACTTACGTACCATCATTCAATGATCGATTGATTAATAAAATGTTGAATTACAAAATGAATTTATTAGACAATCACATTTTTTTGACTGCGATCTGTTTTATTCAAATTTTGTTTTCAAAGTCATTTAAAAACTCGAAGTTTATCGATATTTGAAAATTAAAAAAAAAAATTCATTGTGCAGTGAAAGCTTCTTGAATTATTGCGATTTTTTCGTGTTCGTCAATTTACCACATTGCTACGACTTTATTCTTGATACGATTAAAAAATGAGAATTTGAATGATCGATGACTGTGTGTTGGAGTTCGCAATTGATCGTTAGTGGTCATGGATAACTAAAATTTAAACGAAATAAAAAAAAAAATAATAATAAAAGGGGTAAAACAATGGGAAATTGTTGATATTTTTTGAATCGATCTCTATGCATAAAAACCGCTACGTATTTTGTGGTTACGTCTATGCCTAAGGTTCTGTGGCTACGATGATGACGATGAGGGTGCTGGAGTGAAAAAAAAATTATGTTAAGGCCATAGCTCCGATCAGCTGGCGACTTTCGTCATCTCACTGTGAAAAAACTTCAGCATAAAAAAAAATATATATATAAAGAAACGATTATACAAAATCGCAATGTGGTTGCAATATTTGGACTTTAGATTTTTGCAGATTATACAATACGAAGCCCCCTGAAATATCTTGAAAATTGTGCAATCTAAAAAATCATGCAATAAAAATTGTGCAATTAAAAGAACTCGTCAATTATTGGATTTTAAAAATTGCATCTGTGTCCTTGGACATGGAAAATATTTCGAAATAAATGTTTTATGGCGTTCATCGAAGTTGATTTTATTTTTATTTTACTTTTGATGTTCGATGATCACGCACTCCAATTTGCAAGAAATTCTGTGAAACATAATTCATAACTAATGGATACTGACATTTTTTGAACAATTCTTACAAGAATTTTCGAAGCTGCTCGTAAATTAACTTCCAATATAATGGAACGACACATGTGCAAGACCTCGATGAGAAAGAAGATACAATTCGTTTATCAATGACGTCAAAATAAATGTGTACATTAGATTCTTCACATCTAGGCATTTACACCCTCACTATCAAATCGCTTTCAATCAAATAAACGTGTTTATCGTAGTGTCAGACACTTTGAACAAATTATCACAATATCCTCTTTAGAAAGTCTTTCTAGTTATGTAAAACAGCTCGAGTCTCACGCTCGTTCCTATGTAACGTTATCGTTGTTATTATTACGTGTATTACAAAATACAATTAAATTTATTCATGCAGCAGTATCGATTAATCAAATTACTAGCTGAATTATGTAAATAAATAAACTGTAGAACAACAAGTTATAAACGTTAAGGAAGAGCTGCACACTGGTAAAAGAAATTTGTTGGAAAGGTCGGTTATTTAGTTGAATACGAGCATGTAAATGTCTTGAGATAAGCACTAAATTTTTGTCATTTCACAGACCATTAGCAAAAGATATTGTTGAAGTGACAACTTATTTTTTTTCATTGTAGCAAAATAATTAGTTGCCGGTATTCAACTAAATATTTATCCCTCCATTTATCCTTTAAACTATAAATATTTTCCACATTGAAAAGCTTCTGCATTTATGAGTCCATTCCATTACTTTGAATGTTACTTTTTCCTCACTTTAGTGCATTCAAACGAGAGCCATAAAAACTATGCAAAACTCTAGAAATACAGGAGAATATATTTTTACTGAGTTTCATTTGCTTGACACCATCAGAAATTCCGAAAAACTGTCTTCTTCGACCCAGCGATTGATACGGGAACCAGTGCATGGCTAAGCGGTCACTAAACCAAGTATTGACCTTGCCTGAGGCTGTTTAACCCGCACGGCAAGCTTATCTTATATTAAGGGTTGAAAAAAAACCGAGTATAGAATGACATCTCGCCATACGATGGGCAAAAAAACAATCTTTAAAAAGACTCAAAAAATCATGCAATATCGGAGTTTTTTGCAATTTTATTGTAACATCTTCGCCTTTTTGAAAACATCTTGTGAACATTTGTTCCAGCCCCGAAAGCGTTATCTTTCGCTCTCGGTAGATCGTTAAAAAATACAGTTTTATTGCGAGAAATACTTCAAATTGTAGATCAAAAAATATTCTAGTTCATAATCATTAGTTGTGATTGATTTTTCAAAAATTTCCAGATTGCAATAAATTAAAATAGGATAAAAAAATGGAAAATGGAGCCTGACGATTTCTCGCACGTGTAAAACACGCACATTTCGTTTATTTTGTAACGTTTAAGGTCAAAATTTGAATATTGGAAGCGTGTCAAGTAAAAAAATGAAGAATTGATGTAAAAGTTAAAAAAATTCTAAACCACGAAGTCTCAATCGTGGACTCGAAACCAGGAGAATCGTAGTTTGAATGGTTTTGTTAAGAATAATTTCGACGTTGAGATTCACGGCTGTTCGAGTAGTTCCGAGCAAAATAAAAATAAAAAACTGAATAATTGATGAGGTTCTTAAAGATTTTCTTAAACATTTTCCTTATGACACACGATTGCAAACGTGTTGGGAAGAACATATATGGAAACGAGATAAGTTTGCGTCTACGAAACGTCGTTGATGACTTACATGAGAGAGTCAAGATGAAAAAAAAATCTAATGATCGTTGACACGTCTGCGTGTCTTATTTTTTTTCGTTTTTTTTTTTGCGAAAAGCAATTTGTTGAAGTGACTATCGATAACTTAGAGATCACGAATAACAGACTTTCGTTACTATGTAACCCCAATAGACAGATTACAGTGACGCGATCGGTATCTATTTCGCGGTTGGGCGTTTATGAACGTAGTTATATAATGTGCCCCTCAGCCCTCTTCGTTTTAATGCCTCCCTGAACGACTTTAGACACGTTGTGTCTCCGTTATTGCGCAACTGAGTTAAAATGAGAATCACGAAGAGATAAGGACCGAGGCTTGTGTACATATATATATTAGTTGGTGAACGAGAGTAATCGAAATGTATATCACGACTGTATTAGTGATTACCAATACACAACATAGTATAGGAAACAGTACATAATGATTTATAGTTCAACTTTGGATCGCATTAAGAAAAAAAAAAAAAAAAAACAGTCATTACGAGAAATTGAAAGCTCGGATGTTACATAAATGCGAGAGTTGTGTACACCGTGCACGTCACTTTATGACTGATTTTCTTTTGGGATAGATGTACACACCACCTTGAATAATCATTAAACAAACGAGGAAACAAATAACAACTGTTTTGTTAAAAAAAAAAAAAAAACATTTAAAAAAGTATATATTTTTTGTAATCATCATTGCTTGCAGCTTTGATGCGTTCACCGACCACGATGCGTTGTATGAACTTTTATTAACATTCCAATGTGATGGGTCGTTAAAAAATGTATCTTCACGCGCGATTTTTGCAAGTCATTTGGAGCGTATTTAAACGATTCAGAAGAACATTCACAAAATCTGTTTTGATTGATACTTCATTTTTTTTATCGCTGCGTTTTTAACGTCAAAGAGAATTGCATGGTTTCGGAAAAATTGGGAATTTTTTTTTCGTCAATTACTACAATTAAACATTGGAATTTCGAGTTAAAATTTGAGTTTCGAAAAAATGTTTACGTTTCAAGCTAGCATCAGGTTATTTTACAAAAAAAAAAAACAGAAATTGCATGATCTTTGATTGAACAGAAATGAGTTTCGATCGTTCGAAAAAAAAATACATAAATTCTCACCACGTCCCAAATGGTTAAGTACTTCAATTGGCCAGGATCGTAAACGTCGGCTGCTGCGGGTCGTCCGAAAGATGGTAATTTCAACAGAAGAAACGCATAGTAGAGCGTAAAAACATAAACGGCTAGCTGCGGCAGATGGAGCAATAGTAGCAGTTTTGATGCCATGGGGATTCTAGGATAATTAAATAAAATTCTCCAATAGGTTATCATTATATTTACAAAAGCAGTGTCTAATTAAGATATTTATTATCATCATTGTCAGATTAAGTAACCAAACCTCTGTTATACCTCTAATTTTTGTTAGCGATTCTAGTTTCGATAATTCACTGTAAATGCAGTTTCTAGAGTCAGCAAACATTGATCTCAAAATCGAACTTTATGTCTCACGTTTATTCGAAAGATGAATTTTTTTCTCGGTGAGTTATGAACACGATTCAATATATATGCCACGAAATGAATTATCGAGTGTTAATGACTTTGACACTGACACGGAAAGGCCGGAGTTCCGAGTCCAAAGTTAAAGTTTGGACAAAGATAATGAACCTAAGTGTTCGTGCCTAATGATTGAAATTTTTATGTCGCCTGAACTGACGATTTTTTGAATACTTTCAATTTCGTAAACGACCAAGATTTCAACGTCATTGGAATGCAACGAATTTTTTTTTTTGTTTATTATTATTTATCATTTTAAGGAAGTCTGAAGTCTTTTTAATTTTTTCTAGTAGACTTTTAGTTTAAAGTCTTTTTTAAAATATCGTTCAATTATCGTAGACAAAAACTGCATGTAAATTAAAGCACTGCTATAAATTATTTGAAAAAATTCATTGCATTCCGATGATTCAAACGAAATAGAAAATTTCACTTAAATGGCATTGAGAAAATCTGAATAAACAATCAATGGTTAAACAAAAATCGTTAAAGGAGCAGAATTCATTGGTGTGAATACATTCAAGGGAAAAACTGGATTGTTACAGACAAAAAAGCCATAATGTGTGGTTTTTGAATTGAACGTTTGGTTGTTTGGTAAAAACCAAAGATGCGAAAACTGAAAATGAAGCTTCAATTTTGTATCAACCTGGAAAGTGGTGAGCTGGAAAGTCTTGCTAATTGAAGTATCAAGAAAACTAATAAATACGAAAGAGAAAAAAAGCAAACGCGACCTCGAGCCATGGTCACGAACCAGCAGACTGTCGGCGACGCCCCTGAAGCTAGAAACCGGTTTACAAACGTTTTGGACACGGAAATATATCAGATTTTTCTTTACCACCTTGAACGTTTTCGATGCAGGCGTGTATAAAGAAGTTACCCTGTATGGAGTGATGCAGCAAATGCTGAACTGACGTTTAATAAGAGACCAAGTTAACAGTGACCTCGAGACACCAGAGTGGCTGTTTTTATTCGTTTTTCAAAAAGCGATTAATTCTTAAGGATAAACCAATATGAAAAATCTATTGCTGCTTCAGTTGAGATGCTCTGGTCGAAACTTCAGCCTCGTCTGCATAATTTCGTGGTGGAGTGCCCCAGACGAATCATCGATTCGATATAAGCTGATGAGACTACAGACCGAGCTAAAAGTTCATGAACGTATCGATGTACTAAAAAGTTTTTCAAAGTTTTCAAAAAAACCTGCAAGTTGCAGTCTAATTATTGTCATTTTCGAATATAAAGTTCATCGTGTCATTGAAACGCTGATTTTATTTCATTAAAACTCCATAAAAGTCACCTTGATAAACAATAATTAACGTTACAAAATTTTGGACCTATTTGAAAAAAAAATTGATCTTGATTCCGAGCTAATTACAAGCTACCATTTAGTGAGTAATTTGGTGACGTCAAGTCTAAAAAAAGAAATTTCAAAAACTTCATGACAATTTTCACAATCTTGATGATAAAATCATTCAGATAACGATAAACAAACCGCGAACTTTAACGATGAGTCCTTGGCACGATAAGTAATAAATGCGTAGTCATGACAATTACTATCGTGTATACGCGATCAATTATTTTTCCACCTCCATTGCCATTCATAATTTAATGAAATGATGATTGATTGTAACTTTCGAATCTGATTTGTATTTAAAAATTAACTATTTTGTTTTTTAAAACGAAAGTAAAAACATTTGATTTTATTTCAAGTTTTGAGTGATACAAATGCAATTTTAATTACAGTTTATTTAATTTTATTCAATGTTGGGATGAATAGTAAATACAACATAATTATAAACATTATAAAACATTTCGAGCCCAAGACACTATGCACTTGAACAAAACTTAATATGGTAGAATGTTTATTCCGGATTGACTGAAACCTTACGTTTAGAATCCGTAATATCAACGTGCATCGACTAAGTAACTTTTTGTCACGTCATCGCGAATCGTGCGTGGTTTTCTTCCGTTAATCGCACATTATAAAACCACAATATAAAATAGTAAAAAAAAAATGTTTGTCGTGAAAAAAAAAACGTTCGAACACGAGAATAATGAGCACGACCACCAATCTGCACTGAATAATTAACTAATACTCCAGATTATCAACATTGTAAAAACAAAAAAAGAACATTACAACGATATTTTAAAAATCATATTAAGTTTAAAATAAAATTTATGAGTTGAAATAAAAATATAAATTTTTTAAAAAATTTATCATTTCTTTTAAAACTCAAGATCAAAACATATTAATAAACTTTGTAACATTAGAAATAAACACGTACCTTTAATTTCAATTCCGATTATTTACGTGCTCTGGTAAAAATTATTTGAAAAAACTGTTTTTTTTTTTGCGATATTGATGGTTGAGTTGTGAGGTAATTTCGAAATACACGCGCGTGTACGAATCGATTGTACTCTCGAGAAAAAAAAACACGTCTCGGAGGAGAGAAACTGAATGATACGGTCAGCACATCACGAGCTTCAGTGGCAGAGCACGAACGATGAATTCGATACGATGCCGGAGGAAGGACTGAGCACACAAGAGCATCTCGGCCATAAAGGATGCTACACCGGGTTTGTTGGGGTTGTTTGCAGCGCCTCCGCGTTAAACCGGCGTTTAAATTACACGTGTTATCTGCGCTATCAATGTACACACTGTCTCATTCATTTCTCTCCGCGACGAAAGATTTTCCAAGCAATCGTTATTTCGTTATTCTTATTCTCGCGTTCAGAGTTGCATCTCAATTAATATGAAAAAATATGATTTTTAACTCATTTTTTGAAATTTCTTTCGTCTTGATTCAAATGAGAATTTAATATTTTATCATGTCACCAATTTGTCTGACGTTTGAAATTTTTTTGGTTATGAAAAAGCAACATAGCAATTGAAAAGCCTTTTGTATTGGCCATTCAATAAATTCATTTTATAAATCTCATTTGTGTTGTTTTGGTGATGTTGCCAATGAATCGACTCACTGGGTCCAATTGACCCGGACTGCACTTCCTCTGCTTATCATCAGCAGCTTTTCGGTCAGTTTTCATTGAAGAAAATTAAGAGTACACTTTGAACACTCCTTAACATGCGTGCATCGTGAAGAAGTGGAAAAAACCAAATTAAATTGATTACAAAAAATATAGAAACCTTTTACGTTTGCAAATGTGAGCATTTTTATTTAAAAAATCATGACTTTTTCACTTTCCAAGGTTTTTGAGATCAATAGACGGGAATGGATATACAAGAAATGCTGCTTTTCGGAAAAAAATGAGGCCTTGGGGAAATTTCCAAAAAAAAACATATTTTCGAGATGAAAATATCTATATTTGTGATGAAAAGTCTCTGGCAGCCTTGAAAACGAGTCCGGGTCCAAAAGACCCAGTGTGTCAACGGAGTTTTAAACAGATACAAATATAAAAGTAAATGCAAATCAAGAAAAACACTTTTTTGTCGCGATCGACTGATTATTCAAACGTAAATGTTGGCTCCAATTTTTTTTCTACTTTCAATTATTCCATGTCCATGGGAATCGTAATTGGAATCTTATAAAAAAATATAAAAAAATGAAAAAATTGAATAGAAATTTTATAAAAAATTTCAACCGATATGACGCAAGTGGAATTTTAATTAAATTTACAAAAAAAAAGAAAGAAGATCATTCCAAACAAAGTATTTTGAATCAATATGAAATGTTATTTTATTTATTGCGACTAATAGTTATTGCAGTTTGTTTTAGAAAATAAAGCCATGTGAAATTTTCATTTTTCCTTTTTTGTTTTTAAATGAAATGTGAAAACGTTTCCGTTTGTATGTGGAACGAAGTTATTAATGGAGTTTATAATAAAAAACATCGAATGAATCGATTTATTTCGCGAAGGCTTGTCAGAATAGTGTAAATGAAAAATCTCTAAGGGTTATCGGCAATCCATCCCGGATGCAGATACAAGAATAATCAAACAGTCGAGCGAGGTCCAGAGACTATCGGGGCGTCATGTTTCGAAAAATTAAATGTAAAGTTAAAGAAAAATAGATATACAAACAAGAGATTAACAAATTTACCAAACAATATTAACGAAAGACGTCATTTTTTAATTTTTTCAAATTAATTTTAAAACACGTAAGCGGACTTGATTATTTTTTCTTCATTCATTTGGTGACATTTGGATTTTGGAGAAAAAGTTCACGAGCGCAGATTACAAAATTCTCTTCTACATTTCTGTAAAACATTTCGCAACATTCTTTGACGCAATATCATCGAAAACGAGACGAACTGAATTGTTGATATGCTCAAGCAGCGTTTTCATCGCAGTTAACAGCAGTCGGTTGTGCAAAAAAAAAAATGATAACAGACGGCAAATAAAAGCAAATAAAAGCGAGGCAGAGAAGATCGTACACGATCAGCAACCAACAACGTCTAGGAGATAATCTTGGCAGCCATCGATCTGTGATGATTGATCACATCTTTTTGATCTCGAATTCAAGGCACTTTTACTATATATTCAACGACCATATGTTTATTCATCCGAAAGATGATATCATTACAATAAAATATATGATCGTGCGATCGTTAAGGACTTAAATACACCCAAAAAACCAAAAAATAGAGTAAATTTCATTAATTTTTTTTTTTTTTACAATAGAAAAACTGTATCCATTGAAACAACTTTTTCGTTTTTTTGAGCTCCGATAAAAATAAGAAAGTAAGTTTTCTTCAATGTTCAGAATAAAACCAGTTCTTAAATAATTTGAGATTTTGCGATTGAGCCTGTGATATTATTTTCTTTTTGGAATGAGATCTTTTATGACTTTTTTCAAAAATAAAATATGTCGAAGAAAGAATGTCAGTATTACGTGAAATAAAAAACAAGAAATCTTGTAAATTTTAATCTATTCAAATTTTGTGTAAAAAAGTCACACGAAAAAAAACCAAAATTAGTCATAACGTTGTTTGTGGGAGTTTCTAAACTAATTTCAATATTATGCAACGGTATAAATGTTAATTTTATAATTATGTATCAAAACTTTCAGCACTGGTGTTGATTTTCGAAAATAAATGTTATTCAGTGTTATTTTTCGAGTCGACATTATTATATTTAGATTTAAAACCACATGACATCTTATCCTTCATTTTTTTTTAAATTTACATTCTGCGGTTTTACGAATATACGACACATTGATATTAATACCTATGAATAAATTTTTATTGTTTTCCAACAAGACACCGCATAATACCAACGTCATATTAAGTCCTTAAGGGATACATATCGCACCTCTCGATTACAGCTTCATCGATAAAATGTCAACAGATTGAAAATTAAAAAAAAAGTAAACGAAACAAATCAAATTTATCAGACAAATCTCAAAATTCGATTCTCAATTGGTAAAATTATGTTATTTTCCCCTGGTCATTGTTATTTTTAATACGAAAAATAAATAGAATGCGATTTCCAGCAGTTTTGAAACTCGTATCTCAAAAATCGACTCAGAAATAGTAAAACATCAAATCCAAAACAATAAATAAATAGACATTTTGATATTATTAATTTTTCTAAAAAATATTTGTGTTTCCAAAAAATTACAGAAGAATTAATTAATTTAATGCAATAATAACTTTATCAAAGATTTCACTTTCGACGTAGTAATTTTGTTCACTTGTAGATAATATTCAATCGATAATCAGTTTGTTTTTCAAGTGAATAAAATGCTTTGTCTATCTTAGAAGGAAAATAAGTCTTGTTGACGTTTCTGCAGGCAGCACTTGTAAAGAGTTCTGTGGTAAAGTACAAAAGCGTGTTATCGACCGGTTTCAAAGCTTTTGTAAAATGAACGAGAGTGTCAAAGAGCGCCATCATTGGCGTAGTGGAGAATCGACGAACTATTCGCTCCGGTGACAAAAAATGACGTCTTCTGCGCAGCCACGTGAAGTTGACAGCTTTCATGGCGCGGTTTATTTAAAAATGTTATCACCTGAAAAAAATCAAAGATTTAAATCGTTCAAAATATACTTTGATTACTAAATAAATTAACAAAAAAAAAAAAGGAAAGAAATCGTTTAAGGATTCACTCAGAAGATTTTTTATTTCTCTATTCATTATGTTTTTATTCAAAACTAAAAAACATTTATGATCTTGACATAAAATTACAATGACATTGAATGAACTCAAATCTGAATAAAAAAAAAAAAAAAAATAAAAACAAGTCTACTGGACGAATCGTAAAAAATAGTTGGATCCCTTTTCACGTTGAATCTCAAATTTTCGAAAAATAATTTGATTTTTAATAATAAACTATTCTTCCCGTAATTATTTGTAATAAAAATAAAAAAATAATTAACGAAATCAGTTCTTTACGAGTACTTTTCGAACTACAATTATCATAACTATTAAATTAATTACAATGATTAGTTTAATTCAGACAAGAATGAAAGTTCATTTTCAATATTATTCCGGATCATGTACGACTAGTCATTGAATCTCTATACTCCGTTGAAATCGAACTCATATTTCATAACTTCAGAAAAATGCAATACCGAGAAAAACGATGAACGAAAAAAGACACAACACAATGGACGATCTGTTGTTGCTGAGCGATCGGTAAGCAGAGAGTGCAAGTTGCGCACGCGCGAAAATAAAGTTCGACTTCGAATACTCCGGAGAACAGCACGAACTATACCTCGGTATATATTACCTCTGTGCTCTTTTTGTGTCGTCGTCGTGGTCGTCCAGGTTTTACAGTGAAACGCATAGTTAGTTCGGACGTTCGACATTACGGACGACTAAAGTTCGAGGTCTCGATTAATCCGACTCCTTTTATTGTATATCCGTCATTAGTTTGCATGTATATACACAAATATATTACATAAATTTGAAGCACATATGTAATCGAATTAAACGCATACAATCCATGAAGCACAAGTGCAACCATTGCATTGCATAAAATTCTCGTAACTGTGTATATAATCTCCCGCGTCATTTTCAATTGGTCTCTTCAGTCTGATGATTTAATCCTGTCAGTGTCATCCTTCGAGCATTAAATCCAAATACGTATTTATCTCCGTCTTTTCATCCTTCGAATGTTATTTTCGTATTTATTTCCGCGTTTTGATAAACAAACTTTATTAACATCGATCTTGTTCGTTGAAAAAGTGTCGTGTTTGGATTAAAAACGAAAACAACGTCTCAGCTCGTCACCAGGTAAACACATTTCGTTTTCCTTTCGAGTCTCACCTTTCTTTGCGTTTCATAAACCGGCTCGTGCCTTTGTTTCTTCCAATCCAATCACAACAACGATTTCAATGCGAATACTTCGCAAATCATTTAAAAATTCAATATTTGAGTTTTTTTTCTTTAAATTTTTGGAAATTCACACTGTGTTTTCTTTTTTTAAGTCATCGATTTTTTTTTTTTAATGCGGTTTTCAAACAAACACTTTGACATTGGTATTTAAGTGACGCAAAAGATTTCCAAAATATTTCAGTTATTTGGACACTGTTCGAACAAAAACTATTCAATTTCAATGAAACTTCATTATGCAACTATCTGACAACCGTTTTTTTGGTGTACATTTTCGACGCACGCATTACCTTTGAACGTGACCCACTTTTACGCGTGTTTTTAACAAACCATTGTGTGTTTAAAGTGGGTTAAAACTCGATAAAAGTTTTGTCCTTCTTCGGAAACTACCAAACTCAATATGTTATCAGAAATGATCGATGACTTTGCACTAATCAAATTATTATCAAAAATTTGATTTTTTTTTCTTTCAAACTTATCTTGGTTCCTGATCGAAAAGTTTTTTGCTAACTGGCCAGTTGCTCGGCCAGGTGACTATATATTCTGTTTGCATTGAGTTGATTGCTGAGTTCAAGTTTGAAAAAATGTTGCCAACAGATATTTTCGTAATATTCAACATTGCTGTAATTTTTTTCGTTGAAAAATTTGATATTCCAGTTTTAAGCCGTTTGGGTATTTATTTGTTTTGTTTTAAAATTGTTTTTGTGGTAATTAATCGCGACAATGGGATTAAAAAAAAAATGCTTGTCACTATCGTGCAAGCGTCGCAATGGAGTACTCTATTCTTTTTTTACCATGAACGTGACGACGATATCGCAAGCCTTGGCCAACAATATCGCACTAGAGTTTTGAGATAAGACACGCGTACGTACTCTTCACTTGACCATTCACGGAGTATGATCCTGAGAAATTTTTCTAGTGTACTTGTGGTTGTGGTAGTTTTTCAATCAAATCCAACGGCGTATGAACTTTTTTTCAATCCTTACATCGCACAATCCGATCGGAAAATCAATAGAATTCATCGGAGGTTATTCACTGGCGAAGGATATAAACCATTTATTTCCAATAAAGGGAAAGTAAAAGTGTGACGTGGGAAAAACACCATTTTGCAATCGCTTACTGTATAAATAGCAAATAAAATCAATATTTATTAATTGAGGTATAATCGATCGTTTTTCTAAATTAAGGGCTTACATACACAATGCATGTTTCCATTGAGACATATTTTTATTATTTTGAAAAGTTTTACTGTTGTCATCAATAAACGTGGAAAATTTCATTTTTTTTTTAAATATTAAGTGAGCTACGATTGTGGTTTTTATTGAAAAAAAGTTTTTTGCAAAATGGTACCTTTGGTAATTACGATTCCAGCTCTAAACTTCAATCCAAGAATAAAACCATTTTTTTTTCTTAACTTGACATGAGTACCCAGTTTTTGTCGACCCCAAAATTTTTTCAAATTCATTTTCTGCAAATGGCTAAGGTTTGCATCGTGAAGTTTCTATTTTGCCAAATTGTGTCTCTTTTTTTTGCTTGTACGATGAAAACTATGATGTATAAAAATAATAATAACTAGATAATTGTTTGGAGATCCTCTGTACTAAACTTCATCCAAATCGGTCGTTCAGTTTTCGAGATAAAATGTTAACCATTTTGAAAAACACAATTTTAAATTTTGACGTTTAAGCATCTGTCAAATCGAGATAAAATTTTTCGTGAAAGCTGCACTTGGGTGACTCTCTAAAATAATTTTTTTTCTAGAAAATCGATTTTTTTTATGTCTCTTAGGTGTGGCCCTTAAAAATTGTTTTCCACATTCTTGTGCTCGTAAATATTAGTCTCGCCGTATTATAAAAATTGGATGAAATTACGGAATGAAAAAAAAAGTTATATTATCACATATACAGACAATTTTTTTTTTCTTACGTGACTCTCAGTTTTACGCCGTTGCACATTGCTGACTTGAGAAATCGGGAAAATTACATAAATGACTTCCTTATCGAGTTTCCGGAGCAAACGAATATTGCAGAATGAGTGAAATAATAAAAGAAAAACATTCATATTTTTCAACGCAATTCGAACTTTGCGTGTCCATTTGACAAAACGAGCTGGTTGGAAAGTTGAAACCATTTTTTTTTCCAGAGCCTTGTAATGAACTTTTTTTTCATTCGACTCTCAGGGACTTGAGGATATTCGTATGAAATCGATTGCTATTCGAGGCACAAAGAATAAGCATCGGTGCGTCACGAATTATTAATTATAAAACCAAGTGACAATAACCCCACGTTTCATACAGTCTCTCCAAAAGTTTTTCCGGATTCAAATTTTTCAAAATCTTATTTCTGGACACGGAGATTCTCAAGTTGAAGAAAAAAAAAAAAAAAATTACGTCATTACAAACATAGTTGGGATTATTTCAGATGAACTTTGAAAATAAAAATAAAAATAAAACATTGTTTGACACATCATAGCAGTATGGAGTCGATTTTAAAATGATTTTTTTTTGTCGCTAGAACAAAACCGTGACGTTCCATTGTTCGAAACATAAAGAATCCGTTTCTTCCACGTCAATTGTGTTATAAAAAAAAAAGGATTAAGTAATTGACGCGTTCGGAGCATAAAATTCTTTTTTTATAAAATAACAATCTCAGTACTGTGCTGAATCATAATTTTAAAACATATGTTATCTGTCAAAAAAATCAATATACTTCCGAATAATCGAGAATTAAGCAGAACTAATGATATTTTATTTTTATCAATTAAATTTAGCTGTCGTAATAAAATCATCAAAATCATTAGTTTTTTCAAATTTTAACTCGGAGCATATGTGGATAAAACAATGCCTTGACAATCTAAAGCCCTAGATATAAATTATGTACATGTTATTATGTTCGTAGGCCTGGATGTTTGTGGAACGGGGAATATATATTGTTACTTCCGTTCGTCCCATTACGGAACTGGCTGTCCAGAGCGTGTCCGGCATACAGTATAAGCACGATTATTTCAACCTTAGACCCCAACGATCTATTCCTTTGAACGTAAACCGTACAATGGGGTCAAAAACGACCCCAATCTTTTCATTAGCATAAAACGTTCGTCGTTTGCGATAATGAGACATAATTGCACACCATTCTCTTTGTTTTTTGATAACGAACAGAATGGTGTATGATAAAGTTGCATTGTGTGAATATTTCATGATAAAAACTCTATAAAGCAAAAAAAGTTTCGAAGTAATGTCAAAATGAAGTTTTTAAAAAAAGTTGAAGTCCCAAATCAAAAAACAAAACAAATTCATGGTAAAAAAAATCATTCTCTCTTTTTGAAGAAAAAAAAAACTCTTCATTTTGGACACAGACAAACTTTCCAGACGATTGAAATAGATCGGAAGTTCATCTCTTAATAATTATTAAATAATTTAAATTAATTTATTATCATTTTTATAAAATGTTGTAAAATCAGTAACTTTTCTTTTCACTTTAAATACTGAAGTGAGCTGACTAATATCTTTTATATTTATTTAGAATTTTTAAAGTAATATTGTAAGACGTTCGAAGAAATCATTCAGTAAATGCAAAATAAATAATAAAAAAAACCTTAATTTGAATATTTTAAACTTTGTTTTTCACTTGATTTCGCATTAACGCTTGAACGAAAAAATAAAAAAAACACGAAGAGTAGCAGTCTATCTGGGCCGAAAACTTATGCAATCGAACGAAACACAGGTGGGGAAGATTGTAGGTAGTTGGTAAAACCGTTCGAAATATCAGACGGCTCGGTTTTGTAACCACGAGAGACGAGCAAAAAATGTTGTTCGAGGGTATGTGTGCGGGTATATAAAACATATATATGTTACATGTACGAATGTATAATTATGGGGGCTTTCATATAGTAAGTTGACCAGCAGTGTCAATTTTTGTTGTTGTGTTATAACATTTTTTTGATGAGAGAAAGTTCCAACTGTAAGTATTGCTCTTACAATCAATTAAATTGATTACAAGATTTAACTTTCCTAATATTCGAAAACAAAATGCACGAGAAATTCTGTAAGTTTCTTTTTATTTTATTCAACAATACATAAAAAAAAGAACCGAGAAAATTTTTACGTCTGAAACGATCGAGAATTCGTTTGAATAGAAATATTCGAAAATGTTATGCCAAAAAAAATGATCGAAGACAAAAAACTGAATAAAACTACAGATTCCTCCCACGATCTTTGAAAACGGACGAAAAATTTTGTAAATAAAATCGAAGCCCCAGTTAAATCGCTTCGGTAGGTGACGTAGAGTACTCCATATATATTTCATCGAATTAAAAAGTTTATATATATATTTCGATGGATGCCTATTTATCTTAAGCGTCTGAGTCACCCAACGTAACCGGCTTCGTGCCGATTTCCGTTCTGATCTCCTGCAGCCTTGCAAGCAGACTTTCTTCCTTGTCCATTATTGTTCTCTGTCTCTCTACCTTTTTCCACTTGAGCAACGAACCTTTCGAAGCTACCAAAGAATTGGTCAACGTTGTTTCACTCGTCGAAGAAAATATTATGTCCGGAGTCCTTCGGATAAAATTTTATGAAAGATAATTGAACAATTATTGAATGAGAATTCCATTCGTTTTACACAAAAGAAAAAAAATCCTGAATCCTTTTTCTTTCTGATGACTATTTTATTGCCATTGATTGGACTGAATTACAGAACAATTTGCAAAATAATTATTATCGTTTTTCGTGGATGAAGATTTCAAAATTGTCCATAAAATGTTAAAAAACATTAACAACATAAATTAAATTAAATTGAATAAGAAAAATTGAAATACGACAAAAGTGTTGAAATGAAACGAATTATTGATGTTCATTAAATCTCGACATTAATTATTGTGGAAACAAATGTTTATGTTTTGCAAAATGTTCTTAAAAAATGTCCAAATAACTGATAAATATTGAATACTTTTATTCGGCCAATCACTTCGAGAAAACGTCAATAATTCAAGGAAAAATTGAAAAATTTACTGTGATCTGTGACGAGCAAGCATTAAAATCTCCAAAGACTCGTCTCGAGGATCAAACTGTACCAAACTGTATATATATAATTATATGTGAGCGTGTTCTCGTCTAACGGACTTGTTCCTCAACAGTTTTTTTATTCATCGGACGTTTGGATCGGCTCTTGGTACCGGCCACGAGATAATTCTCCGTTCTTTCGAGAATCGTGACGCTCTCTTTCTTCCATCCCGTGACTCATATTCCCCCACCCTCTTGAATCTTTTACCTCTCGCGGTTTTGTGTTTTGTCTTGCGACCATGCAGTCGCGAAGGCAGTCTCAAAAGAAAGCCTCGATTTCGAAGAGAAGACTCACCTGTTTCAATCTTACTATCGCATTATTCAAACGCATCATCATTTTCGAACAAAAAATCGTGTTCCTTGCGGTAAAGAGACTTTTACCAACAAAATTTATCGTTCCGATCTTATTTTCTTGTTTGTTATTTCGTTTACGAGTGAAAAAGTTTCAGTGAAAACTACACGAAAAGCTAAACAGTTAAATTTTCCAGTGCATTTTCGATTCTTCGCGATTTGAATCCTTGTTCAAATGGATTTTGATAATTGCCATTTTAAAAGGCAACAACTCTAGACAACAACAAAAAATTTCAGAGATTTCGGTTAGAATGGAGTTAAAATTGAGCACTTCTTCATTTGGATAAAGAAAATCTTTTTTTTTCGTTTCGATTTACTTATAATAGGAGTTTAATATGAATTAATTGGAAATTGAATCCAAGGTTGATTAATTAGAAGTTACGATGAAAAATGCATGATTTATATCGATTTTTTTGGGCATAAACCACATTTTTGTTTTTTATTGGAGCATACGAAAAACTGAAGGTCGCGTTACCTGTGAATCGATTATATACAATGTACCGCAGACAGCCGCAAGGATTGACAATATTTGAGCAAGATAACGCGGTGGACTTGTGATGTTTTTTAAAATTTATTTATCATTATTGCTTGTTAAAATTTACAGCACACTTAATGAGAGCAAATAGAAAATTACTCCAAAGTTTGCGAAGTGTGTGCACGAGTTTACAGCTTTGCATTGTGAACTCTGAGTTCCGAGACGTTTTTCTTTTTTAGACTCCAGATAACGATGTTTCTTTTGAATTTAAATAGAAATCGTTAAGCTCTAGTTAACATCCTTTTTCGTAATACTCTAACCATTTTTTTTTCTCTATTCGTCACAGAACAATTTCGTTGCTTTAAAGCAACAAAACTGAGCATAATGTCTGAGTACTGCGAGTACATGTGGGATCCTTCCCGAGGACGTATAACGAGTCCATCTCTTGCACGAAGTATTTATAACGACGAGGCCAAATTGGACGTCAAAGACAGAAAATTAGCAATTAAAACTGTCAGAGCTATACTCCGAGGAATGCCTGATGTCGGTGAGTTTAAAAGATGCTTCGAAAAATATTATAAAATATCTAATTTTTTTGAATTTAGATTTAAAGTTATTACACGAAGTATGACTGAAAAAAATGAAAACATCACGAAATCTTCATAACAAACAGAAGAATAAATAAAAAATATTCTTATAATGTCTATTTTCATATCTCATGGGAACGTAAAAACATCCAAACTTTTGGGAAAAATGTCCAATGTGATGTTTAGAATTTGAGAAATAACAACTTTTCTCATATTCAATACCAAAAGCTTTCCATCGCTGAATCTCCGAAACTTGACAGTAGAAATTCTCGATTTTTTCAGACAAACTTCATCATACGTTCGCTTGTAATTAATAAAAAAATAAAAAATAAAAGATCTTTAAAAAAATTTGGAGTTTTTCCACAAAATGTGAATTTTTCCAACAAAATTTAATTAGTATTTGGTTTCGATTAAGCAAAAAAAGTTTCCTGAAAACAATTTTTCTCAATATCTCCAACAAAAACTAAAAATGGAATAATAAAAATGTTTGTGTTTATGTCAAAAAATGAAAAACGTAATTGAAATATTACGAAAATTAGAAACTCGATGAGAAAAAAAAATTATTACAGTATTCAACTTTGTGAGCAAAAAAGCTTTGTGAGCTGTTAAATATTAAGTGGCCAGCATTTTAAGAAAAATGGAACCGACATAATGTGTTGTTTGTATTACTGCAGATCTGAATCATTGCACGGACGAGTATGTGACCAGATTTTTGCTAGCACGAAAGTATCGAACTGAACAGGCAGCTGCGCTGATCGTAGCTTATCAATCACAAATCGCTCATAGGCAGGATATTTTTGGTAATTTGACTGCTCGTGATCCACCTCTCCAGCGAGCTCTTAGAGCAGGAATTCCTGGAGTTTTGCCGGCGAGGGACAGGTAAATAAACATGATTACTATTTTTATTTTTTACTTGATAAAAATGTCGATTATGTTAATTTTTGAATATTTATTCGCACCTTATCGTTGAACTTTATTTTTCATAATTTTATTACGAAATCCTCATTTTTACGAGTTTCATAACTCACATATAACCACTTTTTTTTCTTTTAATATTTTTTTACAGAAAGGGAAGGTGTGTTCTCGTAATTCTGGCATCACAATGGGACCCAATTGCTGTCCCAGCATTGTCTGTTCAACGAGCAATATTTCTTGTACTTGAGACTCTCATTCAAGATCCTAGAAACCAGGTAAATATTTTTCATTTGAAAAAATGTCAAAAAAATAATAATACATTTTGTTCTCGAATTTGATTTGCATATAAAAAAATTTATATTAAAAAATTGGCCAAACCATTCGAATGAGATGGTTCCAAGGAATTCTATTAATGTCAGGAAAATTCTGAGTTAGTGGCTGTTGTTTTATTGTGTTTTTTTTTTTCACTTTTAATTCAACAGCAATGCGGTTTCGTCGCAGTTGTTGACTGGAGCGGATTTTCACTACGTCAGGGTGGAGCCCTCGGAGCAGCTGCGCTCCGAAATTTGATCGCAGCTCTGCGAGGACGATTTCCGGCTAGATTCAAAGCCGTCCACTTCCTGTCAGCTCCTCTTTACGTTCAAGCCACCTTAGCCCTCGTTAAACCATTTTTGGATGAAAAAACACGTCATAAGGTAAAAAAAAAAAACCCCCCATATAGCCGACAATATCGATCAATAGTGTGCGAATTTCTAACCTTTTTTTTTACGAATAGACTTTATTGTTATATCACAATTTTTTTTTTTTCGAAACGATTTATCTTTTAGAGGAAAATGAATGAAAAAAATGTTTTTTGAAACTGAATTGTTACGATGATGATGAATTAGTGAATCGAAAGAAATACAATAATATTTTTCAGGAACTTTTACTCCGAAAAATAAAATATACGGAGATAATAATAACTGAAAAATTGCTTTGAGTCAATTTTGATTATGCAGAACGTCAACTTTTATTGAAAAAGACTGAAATTTTCATGAAAGTTTATATTTTGTTGAGTATAAAATTTATCCAGAATTCAGTTCAGGTTTTTTCTGATGTGTAGTCTTGTTAAAATTTGAATGCGACGAAAAATACGTCTTCATTCAAATATTCAAGAGAAAGGATCTAAAAATCGGTGAAAAATGATTTCAAAGTTGTGTTTTCTATTTTTATTCGAAAATATTTAAATTTTCATGTGAATTTACTTGCTATAATTTTTTTGTCCATCATTTTAGATTTATCTTCACGGAAACAATCTGAGCACTCTTCACGAGCATTTGCCGACAGACATTTTGCCAGCGGAATTGGGTGGAACAGGACCAGCGTTTAATCCAGGACTTTGGGCAGAGCCAGTGATCCATTCAGCGATGAAAGAGGCTGAGCTAGCAGCAATAAAGAGGGACAAAGAAATTGCTGAGAGAACAACGAACGCACAGAATGCAGAAGATAAGATGACAAAAAATGAGAAAAATCATCAAAGTTCGGACGATTCGCCAAGAGATACTTTAGAAAAAAGGACACCAGGAAACGGTGAAGACGCGAGTCCTCAGAGCAAAAAATCAGAAGAATTTAATACCGAGATTAACAAAAGTAGAAAACTTATGAGAGATTCTCGGGATTCGGAGAGACCTGATGGCAAAGAATCAGAAATATCGTCAAACAGTGCAAAAAGCCCTTTAATTCAAGTAGAAACAGAAAATAAAGATCGAACGAAGGATCAGGAAGATTTATTCAAAATTGAAAATCCGAAAAAAAAAAACGAGAATTCTTCCGAAAACATTGAAAGTTTCATTGAAAAAAATATTAAAATAGAAGAAAACGTTTATGAGCATAAAACGAAAGGAGATCGTCGAAACGCTGATGAACGAACGAGACTTCGAGTCTATCGCGATGCTGTGGAGACGAATGACGTTAAATCTTCAGGAAATAATTTAAAGGACGTAAAATCTTCAAATGGCAATGAAGAAATCGAAATAATTGATAGTATCGAATCGGAAACAAATTCCAATGAATTTGAAATGATTTCGAGTCAACCCGAGAGCGATGAGAGCCGTGAAAATTCCTTGGAAACTTTGAGACTCGAGAAAAGCGTGACAACAAAAATTGGCAAAAATCGATCGTTGCCCGAAGAAGTTAATCTGATAGCGTAAAACAGTATTAAATTATAATTCATCAAGAACGGAGCAAAAGTTGCAACGTTTTTAAAAAGAAATTCATTTGATCATTTTAATAAATTTATCCTATTTTTTTTTCAGATTCGAAAAATAAGCTTTTAAAAATCTAAGAACTCGTAGAGTTTTTGTGCAGCTTACAGTTCCTCTAATTTTTTTAGAATGTTGAAAAACCTTAAAAAAATAAATCTGAACTTAAGGGACGTTCAGTTTCCATTGATGTTGAACCAAAAAATCGATCGTTTAATATAAAAAGAAAAAAAATTCAATTTTTAATTTTTTATTGAAGGAATAATTCGAAAAATTTACAGAAGGATGTCATTACGAGTCTCACTCCGAAAAAAAATCGTTTTTTTTAAGTAATTTTTATTATTATTTTTTATTATTATTGAGAATTGGGATCTCTTCAGCGTACACTGAAACTGTGATGACCATGTTACTATTTTAATGATTCAGAGAGAATTGCTTATGCTTCCACGAAGAAAGCGTTCTTTAGATATATTCTAGGTATAGTATTTATCTTTATGACTGTAAGAGGCAAAGGCGTACCATTGAAGAAAAAAACATTTCTCTAGATGGGAATCAATTAGTTAATTTTATTCCAATTTTGTATCGCATGTATAATTTTAGTACTTGCTGGAAAACTTATTGGACCTTTTGATCGTCCCTGAATTTTGCTGCTGTTTATGTCTCCTGTAAGAGGACAAATACTCTCTGAGAGGTTGAAAAGGAGAAAAACAAAAAAATTTGAGAAACTATGGAAATAGAAACCTACTTCAGTTGTCTCAATAGTTTTTCAACATTTTTTTTTGTTTTTTCATTTCCTTTGACCCTTCAAAGTGCCAATGTCTTCTTAACGACAATCAGTAGTGATAAAAAATGTTGTGAATATACGTAAAAAGATCTGCTTTTTCCAGTGACCAATATCGTTAGCAGACACTTTTTTGTGGTTAGAAAAAAAAATGTATAGAATTGTATCTTACGAGAAACTCGTATGAAGAATATCAGGAAAAATCGCAACGACTGTGATTTATAATTCGATTTTTTTTTTTCAAATCGCCGATAATCCTTTATTTGATAATGAACAAAGTTTTAAATATTATTATTATCTTGATCAAAGTGAAAGAATAAAAGTGTAAATGTCTAAACTTCAGTCAGAAAATCGTCATTGACGATTGACGATTAATTGGAAATAAAAAATGTTTAAGAGGTCGTAATAAACTTCGAGTAATTTACAAATCATTAATAATTCATCGAACGTCATGTAATTCCAAAATGTATTCATAAACCCACAAATTCATGCGATAAGCAAAAAAGAAAATTGCTCTCTACGATTGAGCAGCCACAGATGCGAAAAAAACAAATTGATAAGACGTCAAGTTAAATTTAAATCCATTAGAGATGAATATCATTTCGTTGAAGGTCTCGAACAATGAATTAAAATATTGCGAAAATATTTCGCAACTCGTTGTATTTTTCGAAAAATTTATCAATCGATATATTTTTCTGATAATTCATAAATTTATCGCACAATAAAGAAATTTATTATTCAAAACACACATTTTTTTTTTTTTTTAATAGCTTCTTTATATGCGTACAAAATTTTATATATTATTAATTTTTTTTAGAGCTAATCTGAGTAGGCTCGTTGTTTATAAATCTTTACAAGCACCTTTATTCATTCCTGGCTCTTTCCTCTATTTCGTAACCGTATCAAAATTCTATACCAAAATCTAGAGGTACATAATTTCATTGTAACCATAATTAACGTATAGAAACATGCATACAACACACACCTTTACCCAGGCACGTAAAAAATTCAGAGCCTGAGTTGCGATTTTCGATCAGAAGTATTTAATCAACGGTGATTGTTTTTACTAGAACTAATATTTCATTTTTTCTGATCTTCTAACACAAGGCAGGAGTCATTTTCTTCACTGTAGTATTTTTAGGTCTAACACCGTTTTTACACAAATAAAGAGTCTTTCCAGCAGACGAATCTGTTTGTTTTTTAATGAAGAATCAAAACGAATGCAAGAAATTGAATTGCAAGGGAGTTAAGTTGAGGAAAAATTCATTTGAATACTAAAAAATTCAGAAAAACAATGAAAAATCCAGTTTTTCGACATTTTCTTGGGGTCGCTATCGACTCTGGTCCTGAATTTAATTAATTAATTATCCTTTCGAACGCATAAACCTGGATCTCCGGAATTCGTTTAATTTTCTGACACTTGTGACAGTATTTCGATATTTCAACGAAATCTCTTCTTGTAGAATTTTATTTAAAAATACGAACACTATATTTTTTTCAAAATCGTTGTTCCCAAGTCTTCAAACAAAACGTCAAAACTTAAACGTGTCAATAAATTTTTTACATCAAATTCCATAAGCAAATCGTAGCTAAAGAAAAAATATACGTGCGAAATTTTTTGAGTACTTATGAAGAGAGATTTCAACGGCAGAAAGCATTTCGAAAAAGCAAAGAATTTTGTTCTTGAAAAAAATATATCAATTTATTTCGTGTAATGGAAATTTTCTTTGAAATCTCAAATACTCTCTTTTCTTAGTGAACGGTCCGTGAAATTTTTGCACATTGTTTCAACCTGTGCACTGAACAATTTTCGTATCATATAAATATGATTTTTAAATAACCTTTACACACATACACACACACACATGTTATTAAATTTCGAATAATACATCCAGTGACACGAAGATTTGTCGAAGGCACAGTTTAGAAGTGAATTTATGTCACTATCGTGATTTGAAGGTTTACCCAAAATATTCTTTTCGGAATCGAACTTTTCGACACAATCTTAAACTTCTAAGTAACTTGAAAATTAGAGAAAAAAAAATCGAATATGAGTGTTTTTCGTCTATCACAAAGTGGAAGAATCTCAAATGCCCAATTGGAAAAGGATTTCCAAGTCATTGCAGCAGTAGGAAGAATGAACATTTTGGAATATTATTAAAAAACATAAATAGCAAAAAAATCTATAATTATCCACTGCGATCTATTTTTCCGAACTTAGAACCAACTACAGGGTAAAAAACGATTATGATCTTTTCTTTAGTATAAAATGTTGCTCTCACGCGATAAGAGTGTTTGATTGTACACCATTTTCTGTGTTTTTCAATAACGAAACTAATAGTTCATGATAAAGTCATACTCGATGAATATTTGAAGATGAAAGCTCTATCAAAGATAGAAGTTTTGAGTAAATGCAAAAAAAGAAGGTTTTTACTTAAAAAAATTGAGTTCGTTTCCAACCCTGGGTAGATTTCTAGGGTTGAAAAAACAAAACAACGAATAATCATATTCATTGATTTTTTTGGAAAATAGATGTGGTTCACTGGGTTTTTTTGGCAGAGTACACGCGCAGTAATCGTTACACTGCACAAATACTTTTTCTTTACCATAAAAATGGTGATTTCTCTTCTTAAATATTTTTTCAATACTAATTTGTATTCGAGGCTTGAAAGAAGTCCGAAAGAAAAAAACAAACAATAAAATAATAACGAGAGATAAGTTTTACGTGGATGGATTCGATGTTGCACCAAACGTGATAAAATCTAGTTGGCCAACATTCTCAAGTGGAAGAGTAAATGATTTGTTTATTGTTTGCTTTTTTGTTTTTCTTGAAATTTAATAAGAAATAGCAGGCAAGACCCAGCCACCAAATGCATTTTCCAATTCAACTGCAACTGCTAAGCTCAAATGATCCTGAAGATGACCAGCGACTACTTGCAAACCGATTGGAAGACCTTGTTTGTTAAGTCCCAATGGACACGCGGTGGCAGGAAGACCCAAAATATTTATTATACCGGTGTAGGCAAAATTGAAGGGTTTTATCAGTGGCTCGTGATGAAGCGGTGCTGCAGTTGGATGCGTAGGGTACAAAAATACTCCATCGTCTCCCAGCATATCCTGAAGAAAAAATAAAATAACAAAAAATTAACACTTTCACAAAATAACTTGAAAAGAAATATGAAAAATTTGTAATAGTTGGAAAATAACTGCAAAACTGTTGCCGAAACGATTAATGAAAATCTGTAAAATTAGATAGTACAGAAAAATACGAAGATGCAAAAAATATTAAATCAAATTAAAAATAATACAATTAATCCGAAAAGAAGAAAAAAGAAAACCAAGCTTTCATGCTCAGTGATTATAAACCTGTCGACTTTTTTCGTTTCTACAAAAATTTGCAAACTCCGATCACATTGAAAATACTGATAATCGTAGTGGGTTCAGGTCCAAAGATAACAAATAAAAAGAAAACACAAATTATCATAAAGTGATGATTGAGAAAGTAAAATGAAGTTAAAAAGAACATTTTACAATAAACAAGCAAAGGTGATGTGTTTTTGTAAATGAAAAAATAGTAGAAAAACCATTTTCTTGCAGATTACCTTGAATTCTTGATAGAGCTCACGACTTTGCTGAATTAGTGTCGTACGCTCTTCGCTGCCGTGTTTGAATTTGAAACTTTCGAACGCTGCTGTCACGAGAGCTATAAAAGTGTGAGAACCCGTCCGAGTAAACCATTTGACAAATTCCCAGCCTAAACTAATGCGTCCTTTTCGATTTGCTAGCTCATGAGCAAAATCTTTACCCTCCGGAGAAGTCATGTTCGCCAGCCAAAGAGCTAAGCTTTTTTTCATTTTTTTAATTTCTACTTTTTTTGCTTTTACTTTGTGAGCCGTTTCCAAATATTTGACAACGCGTTTTATACCATCTTTGATCTCACGGTCAACAGGCGACACTAAAAGTTGGCCTCCATCATCCAACATGTAATAAACCTGTGAACAACAAATAAAAAATAATCAGAAGGAACAATGACTCAGTGATATTTAATCTCAACGTTGAGAAACAATTTGGTAATTATGCAGTTTCATTACTTTGCCGAAAATCGATGCAATTTTATCATTATTTTATCATTGATTTCTGGAAATCTCAAAACCCCATAACTTATGGATTCTATTGGGAATCAACAACTTTATGAAGAAAAAAACCAAAACAAAAAAACCATTTTTCGGAAAAGTAATCAAACTGCATAATTACTAACAATTTTTATTTCTTTGTACTCCATTATTTCATTCAACCAACTGAAACAAAATTCTGTTGGAATCTCGATTGCTAGATTGAAAGAAAAAAAATCTACGAGAATCGTCGTTCTTCGAATCACTATTTGGGTCAAAGGTATTTTTCTTAATGGAACAATCATTCAGTTTTTTTTTATTTTGAGATTTTCTTTTAATTTTTATAACTTTTCAAACATTCACTCCAAATTCTTGGTTGCAAAAAGAATTAAATTCCCGAATCGTTTTATCTCAGACAATTTTACTTTCTATTCTGATTATCCGTGAATGAAACACTTCGAATAACGTTGCTTTATGATGAGACTAAAAAAGAGGAAATGAGTAAAACTCACTTTAAGTTTGGAAATGTCGACTTTGGCATCGAGATTTATCATAGAAGCGTTTTCTCCAGCCAGTACTTTGAGAAGAGGAGCAAGGTCAGTGGCGTATCTGCACATAGGCCCAATTCCAAGCAAACGTTCCTGATCCTCACAGTGAGGATTTGGGTACTGCCCATCGTTCGATACGACGCCTGGACAACGAAAAATTCATTTATTGTTTAATTTTCTTGGCTTTTTCGGTTTTGCAGACACTTCGAATGTATTTTCATTCTTAGAAGTCACTGGAAAATAGTCATGAACTCCTCTACCGACCTCTTGATGGTTTGTGTCCAAAAATTCCATTAAAAAAACATGGTATTCGAATGGAGCCACCAATGTCCGAACCAATACCAAATTGCGAGGCTGCAGCTGCTTGGATGCAACCCTCACCACCCGAAGATCCGCCAACAATGTGCCTGGAAACAAAAAATTGTTTAATTTATGCATCAATAATTGAATTCTTTGAGTTTTTTAAATAATTAAACTACAAATATCCAGTTTTTTGTTTCTACATGATCTGTGGGTCATTTATAAACGTGAAAAAATTTAAACTTTTTTTTTGTTAACTGCACAAATACGACAAATAAATAAATATTCGAAACTCTACATTTTTCATGAAACAACTCAATTTCTGCTAAACTACTACGAACATCGAAATGGCATTTTTTTCGCGCACTCAGTACACTGCATTGAACTTTACAGAATTTTTTCGAAATTTTTCGAGAAGTGGTTTTTGTTTTAAAAAATAAATAAACAATTATTTTTGAAATTAATGACATAAAAACTGATAAATAATATTTTGACAAATTTTGTAGTTAAAATACCTCATTTTTTTCGTTTCATTGCACAATAATCCAAAAGTTTTTGTTCAACTTTAGAACTGTCAGAAAATATCAAAAACGTTGAATTTCCCAGTAAAATTACAGAAAATCATCACAAAATATGGTCCCGATGAGTTATTGCGATAAAATTTTTAATCAACTATACGAAGCACGTTTTTTTCTCTACGTTTTTTTTTACCTCGTGTTATAGGGATTTCTTGTAGTCCCATATAAACAATTTCCGGTCTCCCACCACATAGCGAGTTCAGAAACGTTTGTAGTTGCTAGTGGAATAGCACCTGCTGCCCTCATGAGTCTTATGACTTCAGCATCGCGGTCAGCTACGATATTTTTTCTCGAAACGAGACCAGCCGTCTGTTTCATCCCAGCAATTCCGATGCAATCCTAGATAAATAACCATTTTGTACGATCATGAAAAACGTCAGAAAATTTGCAACCAAAACCGTAATACAGGCGAAACATTCGTGACTTTAAAAAACGTTTTTTTTTGTATCACAAAAAAGTGACATTTCTTAGCAAACGAAACTATGAAATAAAAAATCGATGAAAAATCCAAACTTTTTTACATTTTGAACGATATTATTTTTTTCCTTTTGTTTATTCAATTGAAAATTTGATAAAAGATGGTTTTTAGAATCACTGATTCTGAATCTGAACTCGAATTTTAGAATAAATTCAAAATTAAATGTTTCTTGATTTTTTGAACCAAAATCCACAGTATGAAAAATTCTGAAAAAATTCTGTTCAATTCTTCGAAGTGTATTGGACTTGTGAAAAAATTGTCATTCCGATGTTCATAGGATTTTAGTAGAAAGTAAATTATATCATGAAACAGTACGAAATTCGACTTTATATTTAAATGTGGTATTTGTGCAATTGACAAACAATAACTGTTTATATATTTTTCAATATTCAACAAGTCCCAAGAAGCATGTTGAACCGAAAGACTTCGGATTCGCTGTTAAAATAATAGTTAAATAATAAAAAAACGACAAAAACAAGAAATAAGTTTGACAATGTAGTTTTTTGAATTTTGCTTATCACCTTGGTCGTGAAAGGTACCCCAAAAAATGGTTTTTTTTCGGCGAGAACTTGAGAAGAAGGTGCATTTGGTGAGGCCAATAGATCGTCACATTTACGAGCTTCGTTGAGAGCTTCGTCGAATCGATCCTCACAGACGCAGTTCAATATTGGTTGAACTTCCTTGATTCGGTCGATGTAGGCTTGAACGACAGATGTTGCAGTGACCTTAAAAATTTTTAATCTTGTCTAAATCTTTTGCATTTAATAATTACGGGCTTCAACAATAAACAATTGAAGAAAATAATAAACAAATTTGGAAGAAAAATCTTTTTTCAAAACCTTACTCTTTTTTCACGAATCATAATAGCGATCGCCTTGCAAGATCTCAACGTGTGGATCATATCAGTTATAGGCGGTTGAGATTCACCAGGTCCAGTAATATATGCGACGAGAAGAAATATGAATCGACCAATAAACTCCACCAGCCGATGGACCAACCCAATTATTATATGGGTTGCTTTCATTTTTTTTCCTTTTTTTGAATATTCCTTCGTCGACATTTATTGTATCTGTCGATATAATGAAATTTTAATATTTATATTTAAATTGAGACATATATAATAAGGGGTTTTACAAGGTTGAAAAATTGATGAGTGCTCGTAAACATTTTTGCAATGATAGGGACAAAAAATCGATGACTACGAATTGTTTTTTAGTCAAGGAACTGAAATTTCAAGGTTTTTAGTATAAATAATTCCAAAATCGAACTTTGAAAATGTTTTTTTTTCTCGATATTACATTTTTCAACCTCATTTTAACTATCTGACGATCGTCAATTAATGATGAATAAATTGTGTAAAAACGCTTTTTGTTATCGTCTCGAAAGTCTCTTAAATTTATTGATTTTTTAAGAACTTTTCGTAGAGAAAAATTGTCCAAAGTTTGAGAATTCTTTTAAATATGTTCTCCATTTGCTATATTTTGAATTTTTTTAATTCTCGATAACAGAACCAAAACTAATTTCCTGTTTTTTTCATTATTCTTCTTTTTTTTTATTGCACAAATAATTAGTTCTTACACATATTTTTGAAAACATATGTCGACCCATTTTATTTTAATTGAAAACATGGTCGAACGCGAACACCAAAGTTTCATGAACGATTTAATCGAACCCCAACTGTGCTCCATACGTGTCGACGTAGACTAGAACTTGAAAAAAAAAAAAAAAAAAAGAAAAACCATTGTTTGCTTCTATCGATTTCGTTATCTACGGTCTACAGAGTAATAAAATAAATTTCGCACGACACTTCACGATAAAAATTGTATATAGTTATACACCGGAAAGAAAAATGCAATTTAATAAATTCTTGAATTTTCACCATGTTGTCATTTTATAGTTTGACAAGAAATGAGTAAATAAAAATTTATCCTTTGGACGAAATGTTCTCACATTTTCCTTCAGTGTAACTGTTTTTTATTTTTTTTCAAGTTTTATGAAGTCTATAAATAGCGGAATTGCGTGCGACACATTTCTACTAATGATGTTGAGTTTTTTTTTTTCAAATACTTGTTTTATTAACATGTTATTTTCAATCTCCATTTCATAAGTTATAAAAGAACAATGGATGCGATAAAAACGGGGTATTGTAATAAACCGGATGTTGCGAGGAACGTCACAGGCATTGGATAATTGGACTTTGTATTTTCAATTACAGATATATTTATATATATTTGTTTTTTCATGAAAAAAAAATATGAACTCAATGACAGAGAATTCGTCGATTGCTTTTCGTGTTACAATTCCGTGGTCAGACGTCCCAGTCGATACGAAATGCTGATATAAACGACGCAGAGGTCATTTCGATTCAAGAATTAAAGGTCATGCGTGCTAATTGTCGGCAATTGATTATTTGAGTAGGTTTTTTCAGTCATATTTTATTCACGAACAAATCGCCATTGTTTTTTAGAGATTTTAAAACTAGTTCAAAACTATTCGACGATTTGCCGAAAAGTTCGAAATATTTGTGAGAGTAACGAATTAACTGAAAGAAAATATTATATTTTTAATTACATAATTATTTTATTGGCAAAAATTCATTTACAGTAAAAATAACAAATATTTGATGTGTGGAATTTTGGATAAATTTTCATTTCTGAGCAGAAATTTACGAAAACACTTTTTTCATTGGTTACGAACTGAAAAAATGTATGAACTGGAACAAATTTTTGTTTATCTGAAAAGACATGATGTTGTCAATGAAAGTAGAAAATTTAATAATGGTAAAAAAATTAGATGAGCTGTGGTTGTGGTTTTTGTCAAACTATTTATCGCGAAATTCTATTCGCGCTTGAAACGATTCCGACTGCACGCTTTAGCTCGATAATCAAACAAATTCGCTTCCTCAAAATCGCCATAAAAATCAGTCTGTCGAAGCCCAATTCGTTGAAATATTTTTTCACAAAATGGCAGAGGTTCGAACCGTTGGGTCAGGAATTTGTAAACTTTTCTGTTTCATTTTACTCGCAAAAAAACTGTGAGATGTTAAAATGAAAAAATAAAAAACCGTTTGATAAACATTAAATAATTGTGTAAAGTTTCTGTGGACCAATTTTTATCCAAATCGGTCGTTCCATTCTCGAGATACAATAGTTAACGTGTTTAAAAATACGATTTTTAAGAAAAAAGTATTTTCATGTTCCTCCTGTCAAATTGAGATAAAAGTTTTTTCTCATTGATTCCGTGCTGATTTTTATAAAGTGACAATATCGAATGAAACTATAGAAAACATTTTTTAGACCTCTTTGGATGTACGTTAGCCCTTAATTATTGTTACAAATACAAACCTTTAGAACGTGATAAGCAAAAGTTCACTTTTTCTATACAATTTATTTACTAAGATGATAAAAGAAACGTGCGATAGGAAAACGTTTTTTTTGTCCCAATGTCGAAGATTTTTATGTAGTACAACAATCTGTGTTGCGAGAATACAAGAAAAGAGAAAAATGAGATATTTATCTTTGCACTTGGGATGTACGAGACAAGCGACTCGTGTAGGGGAGAGCCTCAGGCGTAAAGATAGAAAAACATAAGTATGACGATATCGTCAAGACGCTACGCCACGCCTGCGAAAAAGGATCGTGTTTCCAGTTTTATCATTCGGATTTACAGGCTGTCGCAAAAGTCATCGTCAACGTTTACAAAATGCATTGATCGTCTAATTCTCAAAACAAAAGTCCTTCGGTTTTTTTAAAAATTATATATTTTTTTTGTCGAAGTGAAAGTCTATTTACTGCTGGGTGACTCGATCACGTCTCAGTGAAGCTACAACAGTCATAAAGACTCTTTGCACAGCGATCGTTGCTGTCAGGGAGAAAGACTCAAATGACGAATATAATTGCGAATATTCACAAATTTTATGTTTTATTTGTACAGCAGTTTCGTGGTATCGATTTTTTTCGTGGGTCATTTTGCCCCAGTTTTTCGACACTAGTCAACGCTACTTTGGAAACTTTCGGAAATAAGTCGAATTCGTTTTTCAAGTTTTTTGGTAAATTGCTCACTCATGCAAAAGTTGAAATATTTCGTTGCATTGTCATTTTTAACGTTTTTCCGAATTCGAGCAATTTCAGACACTCGCTTGTCGCCAGAGATTATTTTCGTCATGAAATCGAGAAAAATATACGAGGAATGTTATCATGAAGGACGATCATTGTGTATGTCTACATACTCAAATTTTTTCCATGATATTAAAAAAATATCGTCAAAGATAAAGTTCCATTGAAACACAATGAGTCGGCTTTTCTCGAATGCCGCAAAATTAGGCTACAAAAAATTGCCAACTTTTCTATTTGTTTTCTTTGAAGAACCCAAGGAACCAAAAGAGCAATAAATTTCGATATTTGAAAAAAATAAATAAATAAACGGAATAATCTATAAAAGTATTAATAGCGAATGAAATTTCAAAACATACAGAAAAATCTGCAATATTTAAAATTATTATTTATATTATTGCCAAAAAATGATTTTATCCCGCGTCTAACAATTGAGTGTAATAAAATATAGTCCGTCTGCATAACTCTGACTTATTTTTCTGATATCGTTTTATTGCTCATATTACGTGTTGATAAATGCGAATAATTATCATTTAATACTGCATCGTACGTAACAGAAAATCTGCAGATCATTAATTCTGAGTTCATTGCGAGCTGGAGTGATTAAATTGTGATTTTGTTGCATCGTTTAAATTTACAATTTAAATAAAGTACTTTTATGAAAAAAATGACACTTTTTTTTAGTTCACTTTGATCCAAAGTGCGATTCAAAGTTCAAGGCAATCATTTAATTCCATAGTTCCCATTTTATCCTCTTTTTTCAACTCGTTCGTCTTGTGAATTAATTGCCACTGTGAATCACGATTTTATCGAAAAATATGATGCCTTTAAAATCCAGTTTTTTCGTCTGTACGTCGCTGGCAATAAAATAAAAAATAACCCATATTTGCAGGACGTCCAGATAACAAAAGAATTATTTTTAAAACTGATAAAAATTGCACCTGTTTGAGTCACCGAGCAAATTGAAAAATGGATGAACGTGTTGTGTCTATTACAGTGATCGATATGTTGTCAATTTCGCATGGAACGCCTTCTGCACGCAATGCAAAGTACATGCATACAGGTTTTTTAGAACGTATATAAACATCAGTCATCTGTACATAAAGCCTGTGTGTATCAAACTATAGTCAGAAGATTGGAATAAAAAGTTCAACTGGATTCTAAACTCTGTGTGAAATGTAAATTTGTTACAAAAACGTTGACCCAGCTTTGACCTTCCGGCAGTTCGAAACAGTTTTCGTGTGTATACATTCGGAATAATTGAAAGTTCTGTCAACATCCAGAACCGACAACAACTGTAAACACGCAGCTTCTGTTTCCTGTATATTCGTACGAAACAAAAATCTTCGAGTCGATACAGTCGTTATTCTGTATTTTGATAAAACAAATAACATCGAATTCCCAAAACTCGTGAAAAAAAAAACACTGGACTACAGTTTGTAGAAAAAAGCAAACATTTCGAAATATTACCCAAATTGTACAAAACCCCGGCTAGGTTGACGGAGACTTGCTCCGTATCACACGCCAGAACACAATGTCACCGGCGTCACGGCACACTGGGCACGTTTTCTCTTCACAATTAATACAATACGAAAATTCGATAGCAAAAAGAATCAAAGGAAATAGAAAAGTAGAAATGTGACAACAGCCATGCGCTGCCTCTATGACACAGAGGTGAAACGAGCGAGAGGAGTAGAAAAAGAAAACAATAGAGCAACGCCGAGACACACACCTATGCGATCGCACGAAAGATGGACTACTGACTTGGGCTCTCGATTGACGGTTCGCTCTCCAAGCTTTCAAACCGCTTCTCTATCTCTCCCTACTCGTCTCCCACAGCCACACGGTCGATTTTGTTTATATATAGTTATATATATTGTCTGTGTAGAAGTAAACCGCCGATATTTGCAAATAAATACATTTAAAAACCCGCACATACAAATATATCAACAAATAAATAGTTTGACCGAAATCCAAAAATCAGAACGGCGTAACCTTTAATAATAATTTGCTTTAGATTACGCCATTGTGGTTCCCCAGAATTAATCTGAATTCTTTGATCTCGGTGACAAACATTTATCGGCCACATAAATTATAATGGGAGAAAAAATATTTTAGAGATGTTTCGATTTTATTAAAAATGAAATTATCCGAAATCTATTGTTCGACAATAAACTATCATTTTCAACCAGTGTTTGTAAATAAGGACCATGTGCGTTGATGTAGAACGTTCCATATTTTAAAGTATTTTTTTTCGCCAAAAGACGTTGTGCAGAGACATTGTCGGAATCAGCTGATCGCGGTGGCCCGCATAACTTGCAGCTGTGCGGGATTTAAAAAATTCCCGGAGTGTTTATTTTATAGGTAAACATTGATAGGCCATACAGTTTGTATGAAATTTCCAGGAAAAAATATGACAGAATGTGAAAAGGTTGGTGAAGCGTGTATTGCGCGTGTGCAAGACTTGTCTCGACAAGCACTGCATCGTTTTCTCGATGCTTAGACTGTTTAGAGCAGTGAAAGAAACACGCGTCTCAGTCACGTTCAGTGCGAGAAGAGTACAGTTTTTGTCTAAGTACAGCGATTCGAGACCTGACAGAAAGAGTGTAAGTGTGTGAGAGAGAAAGAGATCGTCCACTTTCCGGCCACTTGGGCTTCTGATAATACCGCAAATTGCGAGTAATTGTGGTTATTATTTGGTCTATTGCCGTTCATCTTGTTAACGTTATATATATCTGAATATACGTGTGTCAATGTAAAAGTTTGTCTATCCATGTGTGTTTGAAGACTCCGGGTCGTCACCGCGATCGAACGGTGAGTACTTTGACACTAAATTCACTCTTTTGTTACTCTGTTGCGATTGAACCCAGCAATTTTTGAGGTTATGTTCGAACTACGACAACAATCCTTCTCCGGTACTTCCTAGTTGACGGTTTGTAATGATATAAATTGAAAATAGATTTGAGAATGAGGGAAGTCGCCTCGAAAATTATTGTGAAATTTTTTTCTGTCAAATATAGTATTTTCGCGTCATCCAATCAACTTTGACTGACTAACGACAAGTAGCCATGAGTTAGGCAGCAATATTTTTTAACTTCATTATTATTTTTTCCAATTTGTTGTATACGTCGAGACTCGACTGAATAAAACGAATTATTCACATCGGTCTTGTAAATTTTGTGTTGAGCCATGGTATTGTTTAAACGCTCGAACGAGGTTATGTCTTTTTCGTTCGATGAAACATGCACCACCAGTCTCTTTTACTCTTGTACAATCTCCTTTGTACTGGATATCGTATTTCATGTTTATTTTCAATAAATTACATAACAGCTAAGAAGAAATAACATTTGTAATAATTGACAAATAAGAATAATTCAGATAATATTTTTATAACTGAGACGCGGGAAAACATGAATTCTTCGTGAACGTTCGTAAACCTATCATCCTATCAACTTGTTACCGTTTCAGCCTTCGATGGCGCTGTGTTCGCTCGTGTGTTCTAAAAACATTTTGTAATTCCGATCCCTTTCGTCAAATCGTGATTTAAGGTCGACGCGATAGAAATATCTTTTAACTTGTTATTTTTGTATTTTTAATAAAGCAGACAATTATTTCCCCCGATTTGAGTTGTTTTTTGCCGAAAATTCTGGTGCATAACTTTTACCGACCGTGGTCAGTATTTTTTGAGTTACCGACGGAGTAGCTCGGTCGGTAACAACAGAGGAATATATTTTTCAATCGAACCCGTTCTTTAATTTTTTTTAATTTTTCGAATTCCATCCAAGTTTTCTCGCTGATTTAGTTTTCAAATCTCGAAAAATATTGTTCAGAGAAATTTAAATAAATTTATAAACGTGATTTGAGATCGTGTCGAATTGAAGAGCAAAAAATGATACTTTATGATAATTAATGATGAATAACAATTAATGTCGATTTTAGACATAAGTTGGAATGTAAGTCTTGAATATTTTGCTTTATTTCAGACATGTATCGAAGATAAAATAAATGAGAAAAATAAAATAATTTAGACGATGGAACCGACAGATAAATCAGACGCAAGTCGATTTTCGCGTTTGAAATCTAGTGATACTTTGACAAGTGATAATGACGCTAAGAAATTGCCAGAAAAATTGAAAAAAATTGACGTCAAACCACCGCCATCGCCAACGAGCTTTTTAGCGAGAAACGCCGCTCTTGTGCCATCCCAAGTGGCTCGTCTCAAACAGATCAGCCCTGTACGAACTAACCTTGAAATGGGCACGTCTGGCGCACCGGCTGTTTCTAGTGGTTCAGCAACAGGCAAGTACTTTTACCAAGAAAAATAATTTCCTTTCCTTGAAGAGTCCTTAAGGAATTAAATTCTAAAGATCGAGAGAATTGTCTTTAGATATTTTTTTTTAATCCTCGGCCCGTACGAGGGTTTTTTCGGAACAACGAAATTATATTTTTAGTTGGAAATTACTTTTTTTTCTATTTTTTCGAAACTCTTTTTACTTTACAAAGTTATTCTCATTGGAGAGTTACACATCATTTTTGTTGTTGTTTTCATTAAACGAAGGAAATTGAGTGTTAACCCTGTGTTGACACACGGGGTCATTTTGACCCAGAACTTTTTTTCTGCACCATTTATCCCTACGTCAGAAATATTTTGCAGAACTGCCTTTACATCACAATTATCAATTTTATTATTTCGAATAGTTTTTCTTGGATTTTTTGTTGAAATGTTAATTAAAGACAAAATAGTGTGTCCAATGTCAAAACTTTAATATTTTATAAGAAAATACAGTTCAGTCACTAGAACGATTCTGGACAAAGATTTGTAAAAATTAACTCGTCTTCACTTCAACGTTCTTCTCTTTGTCGTCGTCGTTGTGTTGAACTTTCTGTTGCTTCTATGAAAAAAAAAAAACAAAGACTTTTATTTTAACTTCTGCAATTGGTAGGCAGCTTGAAAAAAGTGGTCGACATAATTGAGATCTTTCAAATGTCGCATTATGAATTCTCTCGTTCCTTCTATTGTCCTCCACATTGTTGAAAGAGCTAAAAAAACATCTTCGTTTTTGTTTCGATGAATGGGGATTGTATGGGCGTGACGAAAAAAAAAAAAAAAAAAATGAAAGAGCTACGAAATTGAGATTAAAAAATCTCTTTGTGGACGAGCAAAACTCGAGTGTGAAAGAGACTGAAAGTGTCAATGAGTCAACGAACCTGTTGAATCGTTTGACCGTTTTAGTTACTCAACAAGTTGTTAGTCACGTGTTTGTGTGTACATTGAAAAATTTCTACTCGACTCTTCTCTTTCCTTCCGTCTCCATGTTGTTTTTTCATATTTCTATAACAAAATATACACTTCAACTCTCGAGATTAAATTGGCGAAGCTGAAATGTACGAGCTCTACAAACACGATGGTATTTCGCGTTGAAGTTTTGACCCTTTGAGCCATACCTTTCTGGTTATTCAGTGCAAATTCCTAAAAAATTGTTACTCGAGGATTTTCGGGGACGCTTATTACGAATTTGTACACAGAATTAGAAAATTCAAAACTATACTTTCTGATAATTCTTGAAATAAATTTCAAAAATCTGTAATAAAAATAGAAAAAATTCCACCTCCGCTCAGAGGGTTAAAACGACATTTTTGCTAGTTTACGAACGAGATGGATGGCCATTTTTCACTTGGGTAACAACCGCTTGGTTGGAGACGAATAATGTAGGGTCGTGTGTGATATTGATGAAAATAGAGTGTTCGTCTCTACTCTTCAAAATGATGCGCAAGCGTACAGAAAACACTTTTAACTCTCATTACTGTAACTTTTTTTTTTTTACTCAATTTTGTTCTTTTTAATTTTTTATTCTACTTCCTGCTCGTTCGAGGTAATCAATATTGTCGATAATTACTCTAGATACCTGTTCAGAAATATAGAAATTAGCGTGAAATTCCGATATTGCAATTATCGAAGCAACGGCAGGATATTTGTAGAGGAAAAATTGTTCCGCTTCCAAAATTGATTCGATTTTCATTTTTGAAGACTTGTAAAAGAAGAAATTGTAAAAAACCCATACCGAAACAAGCAGCTAAAATTTTACTGAATTCTAGTTGGTTAGCAACACTAGGAACTCAATAAAAACTCTCTCCCTCTCAGCGATTGATACGCGAGCCAGTACATGGCTACGCGGTCACCCGATCGAGTATTGACCTCGCCCGAGGCTGCTTAACTTTGTTTATCGCCCGAGCCACACACCAACCGCAAATCCATTGCTGTCAGTGTGTATTTTTCAAATATTCAGAGCCTCAAATTTGTCCTCACCATTTGTTCTTGAAAATTGACTTAAACACGAAAATTAGTTCGAACTGTTCGAAGAGAATGCAACCACAAAATGTGTGTTTCGAAACACTATAGTAAATTGTTTCAAAGTATACTTTTTATCCAGTTTACTCAGTGTTACTTGGAGCGTTCTTCCTCGACCGTAAATGTTGATTGATTTTATTGGTTTCCAAGGAACGAAAGGTCTGATATGGCCTCGTCCAGGAAGCTCGATAATTGAGTACTGGCAGGTCGGTATTTCGACAGGAAATAGTTCTAAGGTTTATAGCTCGGGCTTGGCGAAACATACACAATAGAGCTGTAGACAGGAGTATGCCAATGTCGAAATTCCACTCGCCTTGGCAAGTCATCCTTTAATAATTTGCTTTCAATATTGTCAAAGTTTGAGATGATTTATCGTAAAGATGAATATGCAATGGAAGCTAGCTAAACTTTCTCGCTAAACTCGTAACAAACGTCAAGTAGTGTATCTCCTCCATCACGACGTCAAAACAAACGATTCCTGGTTACTCGGAAATTCGAAGTTTTGTTATTATTGAGGAAAACGTTGGGAATTAAAAAAAATAATTTCATCGAAATCATTCAACGATTTACATTTTTTTAAATTTATATTTGTAAATATTAATAAGTAATTATTATAAATATAATAATTCGTTTACGATTTTGAGAAAATTTAACCAAATTTTAATCGGTTTCAAAATTAATCAAAACTTGATGTTTTTTTTTCGAATTTTTTGGCTGGATGATAATTAGTAAGAAAATTTGGATATTTAATAATACGTAATGTTGTTTTTGGAAGCACATTTTCTTGAAAAAATAAGATTTATAAAAAAAAACATTATTTATGTCAGCCACAGGAATAATGAATTCTCCTGCTTGCTATTCTTTCCTCGTAAATAACGTTCCTTTCGGTAACAATTTGTCGAACCCTAAGGGTTCGGACTGACCCTTGTACTTTCTTAATCCAAGCGATTCTTTCCCAACAAAAAAGACGATTCGACAAAGTCTTGTGTTCCGTAAAAAGGGGAATGAAAAAGAAGATAAAAACATTATTTTGCGTGTCAGAAAATGGTTGAGTAGAGAAAAGGGCGCGAGTTGACGAAAAGCTCTCGCTTCCAGTACACGCCGCACCATTCTATATTGATCTATCTGTCGCAACCTCTCTCGTCTCGCTCTTGTGCACCGGTGGCAAGCCACCGCGGGTCCCGGTTGTTCAAGCTCAGTTACTTGCGATCCTTCGTCGCGTCATCATCATTTTCCTTCTCTTTTTTATCATAAACTTATACACTTCCTTTCCCAAACAAAACAAAGTGTTTTTTCTCAGAAAAAAAAACATCAAAACAAAAAAAAAATACAATATTACGTTCCCCGAAATAATTACAAGGACGACATTTCTTATTGACCTTCTCTCGTTTATTTTTTAACTCGATCAATTTAAGTCTCGCTAATATCGACTTGCTCGATAAATATTCAAGGTCAGGGACAAAAGTGTCTCATGTTTTCTCTTTCTCTCTTTCTCGTTCTCTCTCCCGCCATTTCGTCTTTGTCCTCCCTCGTTTGTCTCCTTCCAAATCCTCGAGCATTGTTATCACCATCTTTTCACTTTCCCCTCGTTCGAGCCTCAACGAGCCAATATTTGTTGTGAGAAACTTGCAGCCACAAGCAGATACAAGATTATGCTAGTGTGACAGGGACGTGAGTGATTTTTGCCACGAGCAACGACGAGAGAACGAGAGTTGCTCAAAGGGGAGAGGGAAAAAGGCCGCGTGCGCGTCGTTTACTCGTCGTGGATAACTATGTGCTCAAATTTCTGACGTCATGCGAACCACACCAACAAAATGTACAAACACGAGGCGGGAGACACGAATAGACTGTCTATTAGTGAATCGAAGTGTTTCGGTTTATCGGACCTCCGCCACATGGACTAGCATGTCGATCATTAAACCTTTCACCGCTTCACTTTGATTCTTTCGTTTTTAACTTTTTTTCCCGTCATACGAAAATTCTACAATTTTTTGTGTCCCTTCAATTTCGTCGCGGTTATCGAATATCACGTTTTACAAAAAGGTTATCATCACAATCGAGTGATTTTTCTACTTTTTCGAATACTTCGTTGCGTAATGTGCTTTTTTTTCTTGCAATCAAAATTTATATTTTATAACGCGGAACAAATTATTGCGGGAATGAAAATACTTCTATTGTGAAAAAAAGTCTTTGGTTTTTTGGTGGTTTAACGAATATGAAATATTCGGTTTTAAGAAAAATAAATAGTGAAAAAATATCATTCGTTAATTGATGATTCCTGTTTTTTTTTTTCCTTTCGAGAATGTGGAACGTTTGTTCGTGATTGTGATATTAAAAAATAAAACTAGCAAAAAATAAAAACAATGCCCCGATGTTGTGGTGCAACTTCGATTTCCGTAATGGATGGAGAAGCTTCTCCTTCGCCTCAAAGTCTCGGTTTGCACATCCAGGACGGTTAGTAATTGACGCACGTAAATTGTCAATCAGATTGAATGTTGTGTTTACGAGGATATTCGAAGCGTGGACAGCGAGATAGTCAAGGTTTGACAGAGATGGATTTATCCACGTGCTTCTGAGGACAGCATCGGATTTCCAGTCAGCTTGTCATAGAGGAATGTCTTTTCAATGGCTAATTGCGACGTTTATTTATAAACGTCAGATAGAATTTTCATTGATTTCATTAAATATATTATTAATTGAGCGAATAGTAAAAAATGGAAAAAATTTCAGAAATATTCGATTTTTCGCAATATATTTTTCACAAACGTCCGTTGGCACAAAAAAATTACCACAAATGCGCACTGTTTGAATTCGGATAATAACGAAAACGTTAGATTTTCCACGGAGACAGTGTAAATTACAGTTTTTAATCGATGAATTGCTAGTTAGGTTTGAAAAAAATAATTTTCATGCATAATACGATCGAATTTAATTCTTTCTTGATACGCTGGGTCATTTGACCCGGTATAATTTTTCGGTATTAATTATCCCTACCCTCCGAACTATTGTCAAAGAATGTGACGCATTTTTTTCCACAATTACCCTTTTTTGCAGTTCGAAAACGAGTCAAGTTCACTTGTTCGAATTAATTCCGGTTTTGAAAATCTCGTTATAGAACTTTTTTTCGGACAATGTCATTTTGCTTGAATACATTGCTGGCTATTGACATCAAAATTGTTAAAATTTGAAGAAATTATGATTTTTTTAAGTAAAATGTTCAGTTGTCCCAAATTCGAAATTTTTAATAATTTTTTTGAACAATTCAATTCGACATTTTTCGAATTTTTATTATGCACGCATATTGAAAAATGTTCAAAGCGTACTTCTGATTTTTTGCAATAAAAACGGATCTGAGGGCTGCTGATGACAGGCAAATAAAGTATGCTTCGGGTCAAATTGACCCAGTGCAAGTGGCCGAATTTCAGGATCTCAACAAAGTGTCGAAAAAGATTCAGAATTGAAAAACCAATTTTTGCTTTTACTAAATCAAAAACTCCTCCCTCAATCAATTGATCATTTTTGACACTTCAAAATCCCTGAATAACTATTCATACGAGCAAACAAATAAATCAACGAAGAGAATATTTTTTTTGCTCACTGAATATTAAGCAATAAACAATTATTAATTACCGTCTTATTTTTTTCGAAAAAAAAAAACCTTATTTTTGGGAAGCAGTATTTTAATAAAGTTTCAATAATTTTTATTACTTGGGTACTGTGTAACTATTTATAAACATAATAAAATTCTAAAGCACAAAGGAGTCGATCGTCAGAAATAAGAAAAAAAAAAAATTTCATGATATATTTATTGCTTTCTAAATAATTTGGCTATTTACTGCGATATATTTTATTATCTTAAAATATTCATCGATAAATAATGAATAATTATTAAAAGCGTTTTGATGGGAAGGTAACTATCAGAACGAAATAAAAATAGCTTTTTAATTACTTATTTGTAAAAGCAGGAAATCCGAGGAACAAAACAGCTTTGGCACCGGGACACAGTCTGATGGATTGGATCCGTCTGGGTTCATCGGGAATCGATCTTACTGGGGTCGGTGGTGTACCACGTAACGTTACACTTAAGGAGCTTGCGAAACACAACAAAAAGACGGACGCCTGGATAGCCATACGAGGTTTGTTTCTTGGCACGATAGTCGATCGAAGGCTTCGGCATCGATTAAACGAATTATTCATTATTTTGCTCTCTCCTTAAAGAAACTACAATTATAAAAAGCTTTTAAGATCGTGATGCAAAATTCTTGAAATCCGGTCATAAATGAAATAAAAATTATATTATAAAAAATAGTTTTCTTCTCCTTTTATCAGCTTTCGTTAATTTTTAGCAATTGATTTAGCAAAATTTAGACAGCAATTTCGACTTTATGAAATTCTTTATTTTCCGCAGTATTCATTGTTCTTTATATAAAATTTGAAATTCATATTAAAAAAATGAACGAAATTGTAGTGAATTTGATGTACAACTGATTGAAGATTTGAAAAGTTAAAAAAAAAAAAAAAAAAAAAAACAATGCCTCGCTTTGTAACACGAATATTTGACGTTTTTAGGGATTGTATTCAACGTCACTAAATACATGGATTTTCATCCGGGTGGTGTGGACGAATTGATGAGAGGAGTAGGAAAAGATGCGACAAAATTATTCGACGATGTAAGTTTACGAAAGGAAACATTATTTTTTCGCCTCGAACGATAATCATCGCGGATCGATCGTAATTGCATTGCTCTCTGTGTGTATCCACAGATAACTTAATTCCAGGTCCATGCATGGGTCAACTACCAGAGTATACTTCAAAAATGTGTCGTTGGACGATTAACCAGAGGTGGAGGAACCGGATCTTTCGATTTGACCGATAAACCAATTTCCTCCGGTACAAATCTTCCGTTGAGTGCTCCTGCGAACCCGGAGTCTGACAAAAAGAGTAAGAACACATCATAGTTTTTATTCGAGCAAAAAAATCATAAAAAACAACTTAACTTTACGAAAAAAAAAAAAAATCTTCAGATCCAAAAACCAGATTCTTGTCAATTTTTTATTTCTTAAAAAATGTTTACATAGAATGTCCTGTTATTCACAAATTAACGAGTAAATAAAATAATCACTATCTTCAATTAGTTGTGAATCTTTCACGCAACAAAATAAGCGGTCGTACATCGAAATCGCTGAGAAATTGGGGATTTGATGTCTCAAAATGTCGAAGAAAATATGACAATATGGAATTTTAAATTTATCAGATAAACCTTCCAGAAATCTATCGTTTTTAATATTTTTCTTCATTAACAAGACGTTCTGTGATACAAATCTATACTGTTTATTTGTTTAATTATCGTTTCAAACTTTCTATACAATTATTTCAAAGATTGAAAACTTATTAGATTATTCTCGAGCAGCGTTTCGCTTCAAGTTAGTTTTCAATTATCGACAATCGTTTCGACAGGAGTTCGATTAATTGTTTCACTTCATCGATTAAATATATTCATATATATATATAAATATTTGTGCGTGCGTGTTGTTGCTACTTCAGGTTTGTACGTTAATTTTCAAAGGGTGTTAATAAATCGCGTATTTTTATGACGCAAGTTATTTTGACATGTTACCGTAAAAAGGAAAGGGTTGAATAAAAATACTTTAAAGTTTGACACTCGTGTAGGTGATGAAAGATAATAAAATTAAATGTGCTATAATCGAATAATTTGGTGCAGAGGAAAAGCTGAACGGTGACGAGATCAACAAGTCCGGATCCACCGCATTGAACGTACAAATAGATTGGAAACAGACGACAAACTCAATATCCTTTAACTACAAACCGTCGTCCCGTCAAATCACGGTCGCTTATCGATTGACGAGATTAAATGGCTCCGAGTTCGTTATCAAGATACATCACGACAACACTGTAATCAGGCACGAGTATGATTTGAGCGCTAGCGTTAATTGGCCTCCGACGTCGGAAACAAATTTTGAAAATTCTGAGGTAAATATTTTCTTCCAAAATGTAGACAATTTTTTGATTTTATTCCTTGTGTTTCTTATCAAAATTTTGCATCATTAAAATGCAGCGAAATTTAGTTTTATTTGGATTTTTTATTTAAAAATGTGTCGAAATTTCTTTCTCCTATTTTTCACGTGGTTCAAAAAAAGAGCGTAAGATCTTGACCTCATTTCGTCGTCTAGTCCCAATAGAATTTAATGTTCGTTCAAAATAAATAAACCGTAAGTATTGTTTTGAAAAATTGCATTTTCTATTATTCACTTTTCATGTTGCAGATTGAATTCTCGTTTACTAAATCTACGGGAAAATTGTGGAATTCCTTTGGAAGTCGTTCTGTAGTAAGAGAAACAAAGAGCATTGAACGGATTTACAAAGAGTACAAAGTAGTAAGCAATACAGTGCTGTGCGAAGGGGTTCATTTGTTGGTTGTTCGAGCAGAGGATTATATGGAAATTGTACCCGTTGGCAGACACGTAGAAGTGAGAATGAAAGTAATGGGTGAGTAATACAGAATTCATTCGAGAGAAAAATAATAATTAGTGATGAGTAAACAATCAAAAGATCCTCTAAAGATTAAATAAACCAATAAAAAAAAAACACTTGAATAGAGGATTCAACTAGTAAGAATGAAAATCTGAAAGGAAAGTTAATAAAAGCAACGGATTATCAAAGAAATTTTTTCGAAAATTCATGCTGATTCAAAAAATCTCCTTTTAAACAGATTTTCTTGTAAATAAAATTCAAAATTTCTTGATTTACCGAGTATCACTAAAGGCTCTTTTTTATCGTTAAATATCGTTGATACTGATCCTTCAAACGTAATAAACCCGGAGTGAACATTTTTTGGAAAGATTTGAGCTTCGATTAAAAATGAAAATTGCCTCGAAAAATTAGAACTTAATTTATTCAACGAAAAAAAAACGCTCTGAGCATATTGACTCTCAGTGTTTTTTGGCGGAGAGTGTGTGTTCGTATTTGTAGGATTAATTTGTTGAATTGACCAAATTATACTTGTAGAATTTTAAATTTAACGTGTAAATTTATGAATAATAATAACTGTTTATTGGTGTGAGAACAGATATGGAAGTGTCGAGGTTTTACACTCCTGTTCCATCGTCCCTTCGTGCTGACCACGTGGCGTTGGGTTACAAGCCCGATTGTCTTTGCCTTATGGTAAAACGATACGACGATGGAGCACTTAGTCCGTCCTTAACGGCTCTCGAACAGGGACAAGTCCTGACTTTGAGTAATGGCCTTGGTACCTTTGTAGTTGAGTCCTATGACGAGTGTTCCACTATTCATATGCTAGCCGCAGGCACAGGATTAACTCCAATGCTCGGTATTATTCAACGAGCTCTTGGCAGACGTAACGTGTAAGTACATTAATTAATTGATACAATTAATCAATACAATTAAATGTAATACGATTCAATGATTTATTTTCAGTTGATTAGTTCTGTCCAAAATATTTTTCAAATTACATACAAATCGTATATTTCGAATACATTTTTATTCTTCCAAAACTTCAATATTTGCCAGTATGACAAAAATTTCATTAAACAAAAAAATGAAATAACAGTCATGTTTGTAACGTTTAAAAAATTGGTTTTCAATCTTTATCGTGCTAAAGTGTCGTCATGAAAATATATTTCAAGGCACAGTCGCGTCAAATCAAATTTTATTTAACTTCGAACAGTTTTTTTCATATCACCATTGAGAAATTTTCAATCTATTGAATAACATTTTCATTTGTTCTTGTATATTTTTTATTTTGTTGCCGAAGAAATTTTTGTTGTGGTAATTAGATCATAGAATTTTTGCATTATTATTGCTGAAAATTAAAGTTTATCATTAACGTTTCAAGGATCATCGAACTAATTCATTGTTTTGGATTTCTATTGAACAGCTGAGTTTCGATATTTTCATAAGAAATATTATTTTCAAACTGAATAAATTTTCACGTGTCATTAATTTTGCTCAAATATATTTATTTTTTTTCCCACAGAATGACGATAAATCTTGTGAATTTCAACAGAAACGAGAAGAATATATTTTATGGTTCGCAACTGGAAAGAGTAGCTGAGGATAAAAGGTGAGAACACTTATGAACTCTGACTAGAATATTAATTGAAATTCTTTTCTATTAAAATTGACATAATTGTTAAACGATTTATATTATGTTTATTTTTCAAGACTCAGACTTACTCACGTACTCTCGCAACCAGAAAAAACGTGGCAAGGTCGAAGCGGCCTTGTTACAGAGAGTTTATTGAAAGAACTAGTAGGAATTTCGTCAAAAGGCTCGTGCGTTTTCATTTGCGGTCCAAAAGCTTTTATGGCAGCTGCTAAAGAGTGAGTTTAAGAAAAATAAACCGTTTCGTTGACTTACGAAACTTCGTTTTGTTAACTCGAAAATAAAAATTCACAAATTCTTTTTTCTTCTTTTTTCCAGGGCATTGACAAAATTAGAATGGAAAGCTGTTCAGATTCACGATTTTGATGGATAATAAAAAATAAAAAATCTAGCCAAAAATGAAAGTATGAAACTGGGCGAGTTCGGATATAAAAAAAAGTATTTTCAACAATTAAAAAATTCTCAATCGCATGGAAAATCAGCTTTTTCTAAATATATTGAAAACTCCGGGAAACAAAAAACACACAAGCCTCGATACATTTCGCCTCAGACCAAAAATTCGACTCTCAAAAACCTTTTTTTTTCCTAACCAAATATTTTTTGCAGTTTCGTTATTATAACGAATCACATACCCAAGTACCTTGTAATTTTAAGGAACAGTGCGAATGAAAATTGAGAAGAGAATCATTGACGTTGAAAATTAATTTTTTGGAATGCAATGAAGTTTCTTCGTTCTTTTTCAATATTTTTCTAGCTGTTGATTGAGCGCAAAAAAATTGTCGATATTTATTTCACCTTCTTTTCGACAAAATAGAAGATTGAAAAACATCAAAAGAAAACTCATTGCGTTTCATGATCAAATTTCAATATTATCGAACACAATGATTGGTCCGGGAGACTAAGAAAAATGATTTTTACCCTCCATAGCCTTCTATAGACTCTAATCAAATTACAAAATGAATAACCAACACCAACCTCCAAATACAATTAAGAAAAAATCACTAAACAATTGTGATAGACTTCATATAACGACTACCCATTTGTTTATGCAAAAGGCTCTAAACAAAACAATGTCCAAAGGCCATTAAAGCAACAAAAAAAAAAACAAAGCAATAAAAATAATGAATACGCAGGTTTTTTATTTAAAGATCCCGAAGGCGATGGAGGGTTTGAAAAGTCGGGTAACACAAAATGTCGATCAATACGACATCACCACAGTACAAGTGATTTTCCGATAACGGATATCGGACCAGCAGCAAAAACACCATTCACCTCGAATAATTTATGGGAACAGAACAAATAAAAAAAAGCGTATGCGAAGAAAATAAATTAAAAGCATAATTACACATGAAAGTTGGCTGAGCGTGTTAAAATTTTTGATAAATTTAACATCACCAATTTATTTGTAATCGTCGTCCAATTAAATACGATTTTATTTGTCAAAAGTTTTATCTGTACGTGTCAGTGAATGTTTGAGGCATTTTTACCCTTCGGCTGCACACTTTTTTTCTTCTATTTTTATTTATCACATGTGATTTTTAAACCTCGGAATGTTTCCAAATCATCGTTTATAATTAAAAAGAAACTTTCAAATTGTGTTGTACACAAAATCCAGAAAAATTCAAAATTGGTGGTGCAAATTTGCACCGTTGTGCAGTTGAAGGGTTCCGTGCGAATGGAGCATGAAAAATCGATAAACTTTTAATGTTTTTTAGCCTGTTGTAAATAACGTTCCATTACAAATTGTATTTGTATTTATAATTACGAAGAAATTAATTATAAACAATGATGTAACTGAATGCAAAGTGCGATTAGGAAAAATAAATGTTTCGGAAAAATTTTAGATCGATTAATTTCGTTGTCACTCAATATTTTTCATTATTCCTTCACACATTTTCCTATTGTTTATAACAAAATTTACTAAATTTTTTTTCCTTTTAATTGTTTATCATTTTTAAACATCAACAAATTCGTTGAATATGATTTTATTTCTTTCTTCTAAAAATTTATTCGTTCGTTCATGAATCATTGAGAATAATTAAATTAATAATTAAATAATTAAACCTCGCTTCTGTTCATCGTTATCAATGAAATCTTGTTTAAAAAATAATTTGACAACATTGTTATTTCGTATTGACACGACGCGTTGAACTTTTTGTTTCAACGCTACTGATCAAGTTTTAATGATTAGCAAATTAAAAAAAAAGCAAAAAAAAATATCTTTACAATTCAATCAAATCGAATTTTATTTAATAATGAACCTTCAGCTCAAAGGTCTGAGTCATACATTTTTCGTTTCGTGCAATCGACTTGAAATTTGAAAAATTCAAAATTAATTGATTATTTATTTTTTAAAACAAAAATCACCATATGAAAAATTTTGTAAACACCCTTTCAATTTTTATGGACTGTCTCGAGCTTGTGAAAAAATTGCCATTCCAATGTTCGGTAGTAATTTAATGAAAAATTAATGTTTTCATGAAAGATTACGAAAATCGACAATTTATTTATCATCAAGGGACGATGTAGAATTAAAAAAAAAAAAAAACGGTTTTTGTTGTTAAAATATCAATTTAATGTTTGAAAGACTAAAAAAAAATATAAAAAATGCGGAAACAAAAATTTCCTGAATGCAGATTACAAAATAAAAGACATATAAAAAAGTTAAATTGAGCAATCGGAGGATTAATGTTCGAGGATTTTCTTCGTTTCGTCTCGAAAATCGTAATACTTGTTACTTGCAAATCGTATTCGAATAAATTATGTCGTACGATCGCGTATTTCCGCATGGACGGGGATATGGTATTTACCATAGTAGGGGGTTGCTGGGGTGGGAGGGATGTCGAGGAAGAAGCTCAAGAAAATAATACAATCGGGAAATGCATTTGCATAATTTTATAGCAGACAGTAGAAAGCTGCTATGCAAATGAATCCACGGGGCTTCGTCAGGGCAACTTTCGAAAGTGGCACTCTCCGATCCTCGCTATACATACTTCGTTCAATGACGGATACGGCAAGACGACTTGGAGCTAAGTTTTTCGACTATTTCAATGTATTATCACATTGTCTCGTCGTCCAAACACGGACGCTTATCCAAATAAAAACATACATACAGTTATACGCGTTCTATTTACCCTTTAAGCCATAAACTTTTTCTTACGTGCAATTGCATAAAAATTTGATACTCAGTAGTTTTTTGAGGTCATTGATTACGAATTTCAACTCGAGATTTGAAAATTCAACATTAATTGTCATATTTTTTTTTTTTCGGCAAAAACCAACGTACGAAAATTTTCGAAAAAATTCTGTAAAATTCTTTGGAGTGTGTCGAGTTTGTGAAAAAATTGCCATTGCCATGCTCGTAGTAGTTTAGTGGGAAATCATTGTTTTTTATGACAAATTACGATTTTTTACTATTTATTTGTATGTTGCATTTGGGTAATAAACAAATAATGGCTGTTTATATATTTTTTTACATTTATCAACGTCCCAAGGATCATATAGAACCAAAAAACAAGGTATTCGTTGTTGGTACGTTAGTTAAATGATCAAAAAACTTTTTCGGTTTCCTTTTTGCATCGGAAAATATTAATTTTACGAACGTTTAGTTGCATATTTCTTATAAAAGAAAAATCATATTTTTTTTTTAAAGTAATCGAAAAATTGAATAATTTTTCTTACGAGATTTTTGATTTCATATTTACGAAAATCCTTGTTGAATAATATCAAACTGTCAGCATAAAAATTCACACGATTTTCTTTCCAAATGATATTTATCATAATTTATTTGTTTGATGTTTACTGTGGAAAGAAATAGATAAAATATTGACTACTGTATGATTGAGTGTCGATGAAAAAAACTTGATTCGCGTTTCGTGTGGCGAAGACTCACTTTCTTCAATATTTTTTTTCGTATCAGTAACTTTTTGCTCGCAGTCAGAGTTTTAAACGATGTACTCGAGATTGTGGTGAGAAAACTTCGATAATGGTAAACTTAGTAACATTTGGACGTTAATTTTCCGGTGAAGGGTGAAGATTGGAATACGTAGAATGCTCGTTGGTGTTGGTTAAAGTGATGTATACGATAATATAAACGAGAAGCTCTCGAGAGAGCCTATTGATCGTCCCGCACCAACTAAACTTTCTTCGTTTTTCCGCAATATGACATAATGGACCAACTGTGAGAGGTGGCAGAGCGTGTATAAAAAAAAAAGTGGCAAAGCAGACCTCTGTAAAGTCTCCAGGAGAGACAGATTTCGTTTGGCTTCTTTGAACACGTTTAACTTATAAATGTATACATTGAAGAATATAATTAATGGGAGACGTCTAACGTATCTTGCCAAAGCCGTGAACCAGATTTCACGCCACGTCGTTGACTTGTCCTTGTCCCCATAAGTGGTCAACTAACATTAAATGTACTACTTCCAAGTGGAGAATGTATACAATTTTTTTTTCCAGAATAATTCATCGACAAAGAACTAATGTTGTGACTTACCAATTCAAAAGCCAAGAGCAATATCTTTCGATAGAATCTCAAGTTACTCGATCATTTTTTAATTTTCTTCATTAAACGAAAAATTATACAGTTGTCGTATTCTCCGATAAAAATTAGTATTTTTTTGTTTTAATTTCTTAATCGAGGGATAATTTTTATATTTATTTATTCCGAACTCTTATCAAAAGTGATGCCATCGAAGAGTTCATTTCGAAATTTAAAAAATAATAAAAACATGTCATCCAACAACAAAATGAATAAATGATTTTGTATAAAGTCATAACTTTGTTAATTTAATGCTTTGTTTACTTGTCTAAATAGTGAAGAGTAATTTTAGAGTACGTCACCAAAAAAGAATGGTTACTAATAAACATCATATCGTCGAGGACATGAGAATAGACTTTCGAGGCACAGTCTAAGCATGAAATGAAACTGATTTAGTTACTGAAGTTGATTCTAAAGTTGTGAGGAGTAGTAGTACGAAAAGTCGTTAAAAGTGCGTACGTAACGTTACAAACAGAGACAGAAAATCGTTCTCATTTTGAACGAGCGAAATGGTCAATGGCGTCGCCGAGTGGTCTGACCACACGTACGCCATATCTACTACGAGCTCAGTCTCTTCTTCCTTCCCCTTCCATCCTCTCATTCCTCGCGCATTTACCTCTTTCCTCTCGTTTTTGTTCAGAACGCTCTCTCTCTCCCGTCGGTTTCACTATACATTTCCACTTGTGGCGCAATCTGCTTTCAGTTCCCGGGGAAAAGAGAGGTGCAGGGAGTAAAAGGGAGGAAAAGGGAGGAGGTTGAGGTAGATTGCAGGAACGGCGAACTGAACTTTGTCCGTAATGTTGAAACTAAATTTTTTAAAAAGCCCAAATGTGCATTGCAATGTGAACTGATTTTTTTTAGTTAAAGAAACAAGTATAAGGAAAAAAAAAAAATAATACGATACGGTATTATTTTAAAAAAACCAGGCAGCAAAACTCTGGAAGCCCAGAAAAATCTTACGGTTCGGTGACTGATGAATGCTGCAAGCTTACTGTTCCATTCCCTATTCTTTATATTTCTTTTTTTTAACGAAATAGTCTGAGATTCTCAACGGAAGTATTTTTGCTTTCGTATAACTCTTATTATTATTATTATTTTATTTTATATTTTTATTTTTATCGCCTTCATTGCAATGGTATGCAATAGATGGTGAATATTATCAGCTTCGTGCACATATTTTATGTTCCAGCTTTGAATAAATCCGCATGGCCTCGATTAGAGAAACGTCTGCAGGCATATGAACTATTTCACTCAACGTGAAGTTGCAGTAAAACTTTTTTACCCACAAAATGCTGTCAACGAACGTATACGAGATGCACGTTGAAAAAAAATGATAGAAAAGAAGTTCAGAAAAACCAAGTACATAAAAATGCAGGTCTTGATTGTCAGCACGACGTCAGGATCGTGAATGTGATGAAGTATATAGAAAAGCCATATTTTTTATATTTCAAAATGTACTTGCTGCACTTCAATGCTAAATTTGGCATTTCTGGCAATGGCAATCTTCTCTTTAGCATAAAACGTTTCTTGTATGTGATAATGAGGATTAATTATACACTATCTTCTTCAATTTTTCATAACGAAGACAATGGTGTATGACAAAGGTATATTCAGTAAAGATTTATCTTTAAGAATCTATAAAACGATTTAAAGTTTTGAAAAAATGGAAAATCGAAGTTTGTCACTAAAAAATTGAGATCGTTTTCCACCCTTTTGTTAGGGAAGATTTAAAAAATAAACATCGCCTTTGTCAAACATAGAATTTTGCTTTAACGTGTTGCTTGTTGTAAATTTACAATATTAAATGATTTATATGTAAAGCCGATGAATTTAATAACCCTTTCGAATAAAACAAAATTGTAGTTGCGTTAAATAATGAAACAGCTGTTTGGTAAGCCCCAATAATTGGATTTATTATTCCATAAGTTATCGTGTTCAATCGGCATTTATTAAGTATTCATAAATGCATTCATATATGCATGTGCGGTCCACTTTTATTTCTCACGCTCGATACTCTCTCGATAATGGGGATCTCTGAGAATCGAAAAATCGAGCAAACGTACTATATGAAGTCACGCATCACGAAATACGTCCGGGCATGCCTGACAAACGTGTGAGTTTAACTACGGGTTTAAGGGTAGTAATCAATTCATTCGAATTCACCGGGCTTTGGTCTGACGCTGCAATTGCTACTGTCCCGATGTATGGAACACCACAGGCTCAATCAAATATTTCTCATTCCATTCTCTTTAATATTTCGCAATGTGTCTTATTACTGTTTTTATTGGTTGCATCGTTTCGTCCAAATCTGAGGGAAACTTCGGTCAATTTATTTATTTATTCAAAATAGATATCATTTTTGTAAGGCTCCACTTAGGAGGGTAAATAAATTCGATGTTTCAAAATTATTTTTATTTGATGCTATCACTATTTACATACGATTTATAAAACGTTCTCAAGAATCGATAACATATTGCAGTCGTGAAAAAAAAATTTTATCTCAATTTGACTGATACTTAGACATCAAAATACTTTTTTTTTTTCTTCAAAATCATGTTTTTCAAAACATTATCACTTTATCTGGAAAATTAAACGATTGATTTACATGAAATTTTGCACAAGGAATCTTTACACATGCAATTACACGCAATTCCTTTTGTCAATTTCAAGAGAAAAAATAACGTTTTTTTTTTCACGGTTGAAGCGTTTTAAAAAACTACAACAGCTCACATAATTTTTTATTCATGCAATTTTCCACTTTTATTGACAATATGTCTTTTCATATAAACAGATAAACGAGTTATTAAAATTAACTCTATTTTTGGCACCCATAAGTGTAGCCCTTAAATACCAAAAACTGAATTTACAATGTTCTTCAACAAAAACAAGGATGGTAATGGATGATCAAAAATTTGGTTGAATATAAAAAAGTTGTGAATTCAGTATATTCAACAAATCTGTCAATTTCGTCTGAAAAGACCAATGGATCATACACACACATAAATTTATCGTTTACAGTCGATGAAAACTGCGTGACTGGATCGAACGCCTGAAGGCTCGTCACGTACCCGTCTCTCCCACCTCCTGTGCCTTTTGGTTACTGACGGTTTCTTTGGCGGTAGAATAAAAAATAAATAAAATGCAAATAAAAGAGTAAAGAAAAAAAGAAAAAAGTTTTGCAACCTGACACATTAATTTCGCATATCTGACAAATTTGAAAACGTTTGAAATAATATATTCTCGTTTAAAATAAATAAATGCACGAACGTTAATGTATACGAATTAGAGAAGTATGAAAAATGTGTGTGAAATTTTGAAATTTGAAAGAAAAAGGCTGAAAAAATTTGCAACGATCCACTAAGCTGGAATAAACGATTGTTTTTTCGCCAAGCTGACGTCAAATTTATTTGCGGTTCTCACAGATGGCTGCATGCATACAGAGGGCGAAAAAAGTAAAGAGACAAAGAGGGAGAGTGGTAAAAAGAGAAAATTGTGACCGAGAGAGTCGAGGATCTCGCACGCGTCTCGAGTCTTGTACGCAAACACACACGTACACTTTTTTCTACATTTTGTTTGTACATTATGCGTGTGTTTGTGTGTATGTCATGTGCTGTGCAGAAACATCGCAAAAAAGGGATTCAAAGTGGGTAATATAAGCTCGGTAGTGTACACGAGGAAGAAAAGAAAAGGTGATGTTGTGGGGAGAGGGGCACCTCAGAGTAGAAACAAGCTTTGGATCGGTAAAGGGTAAAAGTCGTGCAACATGGACCACGCAAATATTTTTTTCTTTTTTGTAAGAAACTACACTACCGTAAAAAAATTCAAGTGGAGATGTAAAAAAGTGGTCAAAGTAGTGGATTTGACAGACGAAACATTTTCTCGAAGTTTTAAAAAGCACAGTTTTTTACGAGCTGCTTATGTTTAGTCGCAAATTGTTGATCAAGTTGGTGTGACATTTTTTTAAACTCTAATTTATTTGGGTCATCAAAAAAATGTTGAATTTCATTAAAATCCTGTTGAATTTTGGTCACGGAATTCACATTATTCTGGTCACGTCGCATCCAAAATGAAAATTGAAAAAATAAAAACGGTGGGCCATTTTTTACGATCAGTTTTCGAATTAACCTCCACAAATTTTACCTCATCATTCTTCTCTGGTTCCATTTAAAACGGAGCGTACTTTATCTGACTGTTATCAGCAGCCCTTCGGTCAGTTTTGATGAAAAATATTAAACTTTAATATGTGTGCGTCATGAAAATGTAGAAAACTGAAATATTCATTGTTTAATAAATATATTACAAAAGTCAGCATTTCACTAAAAGAATCAACATTTTATCAATTCTGATGTAAAAGTGTTGACAGTCCACAAAAATATTTCTAGGGTATGTTCAACGCTGAAAAAAAAAAAATTTGGTTCAAAATGGCCCAGTGTGTCAACGAAGGGTTAACTCGGTACAGAAACTTTTCGTTTACTTGAACATTTCATTTTTTATTATTGAACGAAAAACAGACAAAGAAATGGCCGCGTTTGAAATTTAATTTTGAAGTAGTGACCATTGTGTTTGGGTTTTCTTCGGAAAAAAATCTCCATATTTTGCTACAGTTTGTCATACTGATTAATAACTTTGTTCGATTTTTGATTTCAGACAATTTTTAAGCCCAAAAATACAATAAAAAATGAAAAGTAAATCATTCAAAAAAATTCCTTCTGGTGCCACATAATTCATTCGTATAAATAAAAATATTGGTCCGATTATCGAATTTCGTTAATTGAAAAGCAAATACTGAAATTTATCAATTTTCATTCCCATCACGTTAAAAAAGTTCTTTGATTTCTTATCGAATATAAAACGAGATAAACTTCGGTTAGAAATCCACAGCTTATTTCGATGACACTTGACGAAAACATATATACAATGTATTGTACCCGTGAATTGAGTACATAAGGGATGAAGTTCAGAATTTCTCATATCGTCGTTATATACGAATATAAATTATTCCATCCTGATTTATGATATTTTTTTTTGTCTCGTTTTTTGCCTTTAATAAAACGACTGGGTCCATCCTTTGGAGGAAAAGAGGGGGCCATATTTCCTGACATTATTGTATATAAATACATATACGGGTACATGGGAAATGCGGGCGAATCGCCAGGGTTGAGTGGTGTGCGGTGGGCTCTACGAGCGGCGATGTACCACGAGAGGGGAAGGAAGGAAGGATAGAGGGATGCTGTGCGGCAAAAGTGGTTTCAGTCGCGCGACGGCTCTCGTCCCGGCCAGTCGATCGAGCTGATATCCACAGATCAGCAAGCGTTAAAGACAATTTGAAAAAAAGACTTAAGCTAGTTTCTTCTCACGTTAAAGTTTCGTAAAAAAAAAAAAAAAGTTAAAATGAAAAACAATTAAAATTCTTTTCCAACCGAACAAGTTCGTGATTGTATTTTCGTCGATCAGTTGCAATGAAAAATCGACTCTCCGCGTCGAATATTGTAAAATTAAGTAAGAAAACGAAAAGTCAAATGTTAATATTTTTTTAGTCGAATAGTGAGAAATACGTTTTCGACAGGGGAAGTTTCTTTTTTTTCGTTTGCTTACTGCAGACGATACTGTGAAATGTTGTCATGTAATTATGGGAAACATATGGAAAATTTAAAGACGTTTTCTTCTCTCGAATATTCATAAATTTTTACTCATCTTTTTTGCAATTCTTCCCAATCGTGTAATTGATCGATCTTTGCACTGATTCGGTTGAGTTCCCGCGGTTGACCGGTCAACCTTCCGACAGGTTATGCTTCAAGGCACATTTTCAAGCTTTAAGATAATTTTTTTCGGGATATTTACTCCATCAGATATAAAATAATTTATGAAATTAATAGCGCTTTCTAAATGTCAAGCCCTTTCATATTTGCAATAGAAAAAAATTGATATATCTTTATTATTATTATTTAAATAAACGTCGAGAAGCAAAAAAATGTTTCGATTGTTGGGATCGTGTCGTCGAAAATTTGTATGTTCGTTATAATTATCGCGGTACTTTGTATCTGTTCGATTCTCTCAAGACAGAAAACAAAATCACTAAAACAATAATAGGCAATTAAAAAAACAATTTTGCGAATCCAAAGTCGTGCTATGAAAAATGATACGAACAAGATTACATTCGACTCCGTATGATTTTTTTTCTTTTAGCGAGTTACAATGGTCTTTTTGTTCGTTACGGTTTTCGTAATCCTTCTCCAGGGATGTTTGAATTTTTAATGAATTAAACAAGGAGTTTTTCTTGGAAAAGCGATATTTACAAACGAGTTTTCAGCACGTGTGTGTATGGGCTTTTTGATTTAAGTTTCGTAGCAATGGAGGATATAACAGTTTTTTCGCCGATGAGAAAAACAGTTAAACAAATAAGATTTATGGAAAAAATCGCTGAGAAGGATGAGGAAAAAAACGATAAAATGTTTCGTCGCCTTATGATTTATGCTCGTAGCTCTTACGAAGTTAAGGCAATGTTTTTTTTTTCTCTGGCAAAATAATGCATTAGACGGTCTTTAATTCTACTTTATTCGTGGGGCCAACTTTTGTGCATAAATTCACATTTTTGTCAGGCTCCAAACTCATTAGACCCAGCGTTGTGTTATTAATGTAACCATTGTTACATTTTTTTTCATACTTTTTGACATAAAATAACTATAGCTTATCTACGAGGGAATAGAATTATTCTCAGCAATTTAGCGTTCAACCGAGAGTATGATTTTTCGACGTTAACGCGTTTTATGAAAGCTTCTTAACGAGGAATTATGATGTAATTACGTTTTTTTTTTTTTTTTTTTTCATAGTTCACATTTCGAAATTTGATCAGGTACAGAATTGATGAATTTAATGAGACCCCTACCATTCTGTAAGTTAATGACAGACTATATTTATTCTGTTTTCATTTGACTCGATAGATTTTAGCGAAGCGTGATACACCGTAAAATAAGCAATGAAAATCGTGGCGCTCCAGTGTTTTAGTGCGCGGGCGAAATAATGAGGGGGCGGAAAAAGCGGTTGACTGTTAGCGAATAATGTTCGCTGTTACAATCGATCCAATCACGTGAAACTGAATATACACTCCATATAAAAGCAGTAAAAATAAAAAACAACAACAAACAGTAACAATCGTGTCTCGTGAATTTGTAAAATGTACCGAAATGCTAACGATTCGTCGTCAATGAGATTTCATCGATTTATATGTGCAATTTCTTCGTTACAAAGAGCACTTCAACAGCGAGGTAAATATGCCCATACATACAAAACTTTAAAAACGCAGTGTGGCGTTTCATCGAAATTGAAAAATTGTAATGAATCTTATAAGCAAACAACGAAATATTACCAAAAAAAAAGCCTCCAAAATTTTAGGTCATTCAGGGGGCTGATTTAGAAGTTAATTCTAAACCAATTAATTCACTCGCATACTCTATTATAGAGTAACTTGAAATATCTTGACGTCGTTGCTCCGATGAATAAATTTTATAACGAAGTAACCGAAAGAATCGAATGAACATTTTGAAAATTGCGTCTTGAAGTAATAAATAAATAGAATAAAGCATTTGATGCTAATGCTCGAAAAAAGATGTCGTTCATTTCGTGGTTTTTATCAATTGGTTATAATTAATATTAACAAAACTACATGCCTGTCTCCTGCTTCCTGAAAATGCTAAACCTACAGGACAAAGTGACCAGCGAATGGACAGGAACCAGTGAATAGACGACATCAGTTTCATGTTAAAAATAGGCGAGATTCATACATTCTCAATGGAAATCTCAAATTATTAAATTGTTAGTGAAAAAAATCACGTTTACCACTATTAGAATTTGTAACCACTTCGAATATTTTTATTTTACGAACAATTTAGTCCCAAACAGTTTCGTTATTCATCATTTTACTGGTCGGTTTATTGTATGTACATAAATGATTGTATGTATGTGGAAACTGTATTATCACAAAAGTTTGACAGAAGACAACCATCGGGATCATGTCAAACCGTATGATGTTATTGTCTCTAGCGAGCATTCAATTTTGGGAATGTCAATCTCGACACAAAACCTTAAGCTTACTTCAAGTGCTGTGATTGATGTAGAAAAAAAAATCTTTTTCGCGAATCTATCCATTGACACGGTTTTATGGTACATTTAAAAATACAGTCTATTGCAGCCCAAAATACAATAATTTTCTTGGTTTATAAACGTCATTTTGCTCGTCATCGGTAAAATCGAAACGTATGTACGTCGTGAACACTGACAGACGATCAGGGGCAGATCTGGGGGTGAAATTTTTCGCTCGATCGAATAAAACAAACGAGACACGACAGGTGGTCAAGAAATAAAACGATATAAATACAGAATAACAGGAACGACGTCCCCTCCGGTAAAATCTCTTTAACGTCGAACTTCGTCATCATCCACTTTGACATTCTCGATATAAAAAGTTGGAAAAATAAATATTTAGTTCGGGTAAGCGCGTTCTGAGTGATGAGTCGCTGAGCCAACGCTTTTCCCGGTTCACTTACCTTTATCTTTCATTTGCATTCGTTAGAGTTCGTTTGGATTTACTTTCTGTGATAGTTCACGATGAAAGGCACTCATGCTCACTCATAGATACTGACGTACAAATGGAAGTGACATACAGAAACACTAACTGATGGTTTCTATGTTCTCGATCAATAAATTCAAAAAGTTTTTACGAATGCCATCACGGAGTCCAGGATGTTTGCTTTGAATTATCAAGCATATTCTTCGAGTACACAAAAAAGTAAAAAATTACAGCTCCAAAAGTCTGTCAAGACGTGCGCGATTTGTAAAGCATTGTTAATTGAGGTAGTGACAAGGAATAAAAATGTATGTCGATATTATTTTTATTCACAATTTTGCACTTTGCCTGGCCCGTAAACGGTGGTTATGACTTTTGGCACATCTTGTCAATTCTTCAATGTAAGACTTCATGTTAATGGATACTTACCTTTTTTTTATGCTGGCATAATTTTTTTATAGATTTTTTTTACATCCGAATTTACAAGACTTTCATTTTTTCAGTATTCTCTTAAAGGGGTTCAAAGTCACAAAATTTGTCTTGTGTTTTACGTCCTGCAGAAAAATCCAATTTTTGAAATATTCTTAAACCTCTAGGGAATCGAGGAAACGCCAACTTCGATGAAAAATTTAATAGATTCGTTTCGTTCCATCAATATTGCTCTGTTTTGTAACCGTATTCAAGTTTCACTGTACTTAATTTACTTCAAGCCTCTTCTAACGTGTGAAATTAAGTTAGGAAATTATTATTCACCCTTGTTCTTTGGAGTTCTTTGCCCGTCGAAGGGCCTCTTCAGTCTGCTGGAACGAATTCGTCTTCCTCCGGTGTTTCTCGCATCGAAATACAGTCTAGAGTTAAAAGTTCGACCCTTCGAGCAGTCGTTCGATTTGTAAATTTGCACTTTCACCAAATCAGCTCAAAGGGTCTTGGAACTTTTGTATTAAGTTGCCTTCAGTTTAAACTTGAAGTAAAGAAAAATTTTACTTTTCACTTTTTCCTACACATTCTTTGGATCAATTTTTTTGGTCATTGTCCTTCATTTGAAACTGTATTTTGTACTTTACATTCGATCGTATAATAATTAACGTGTACAATAATTTTTATAATCACATTAATAATTACGAGGTTTTTTCGCTTTCCTATTAACAAACAACTTTGCACCCAGTGACTGAATTAAAGTCAAAATAATAATTAGTGACGTGTGCACTCAAAGAAGAGACAAATGTGTGCTTTTCGCAAAAATAAAATAAAATATTAGCAGTCGTATTCCGTTGAGAACACGCAGACGTGAATTTCTAGAGATTTTTTTGTTTTTGTATGTCGTTGGAAGAGAACAAATATTGAGAGCTTGCACAAGTGAGAGAAAGAGAAAGAGGGAGAGAGAGAGAGGGACAGAGAGGGTAACAGAAGGGTTGTTCTGTCGTCCTACGTTCGTGCTGCTCGGTGACACGAATGTGTCGTTACACGTGGAATACTGTGGACGTGGAACAAATTGAATTACCAGAGTCCCGCTCATTCTCTCTCCCTCCCTCTCTCTTGGATTCACTTTCCTCTTGTTTTGTCTCTGCATCCGTGAGGTTCACCGGGATGCTGCTTCGTTGAGGGTGGTGGATGCTCTACGACCGTGTGGTTCTCGCCGACCATTGACGCGGGTATAAATTGGGAAATTCACGGAACGACGACGAAACTCTCTCTCTCTCTCGTTTTCTCTGTATTCCCCTCAACGTGCATACATAAAAAAATATATATATATATATTTGTTCGTGTGTCTGAAACTCTTGAATCGTTATCGAATGGACCGGAACACACACTATCAACTCACACTTTTTTCTTGTTAGCATTGTTTATTTTCGGCAATTGTGACAGAACAACTAGTCAAACTTCTCGAGAAACAAGCCAGTCTTTTTCGAGTGCGATTCAATACCTTTTTTTTCAACTATTTTGTTTTTCGTTTCCATCCTCATAGTTTCTGTCGCACCAGAGCGTACGAATACGATTCATCGCCTTTTTCACAATTCAGAATAAATTTAGATACATAAAATGGAGCTGCTGCGATTTTTGCAATTCTAGTTATAATTCATATAGTTTCTGCACCAATGGAATCATCTATACGTGCATCGATTATCGATTAATTCCACGCTCCACGTGTCCATGCAAAAAGTATGTTTAGAAACACTCGAATTTTAGTCAGCATGACCGAAATCGTCAATTTGTTTGCATGAAAAATTTCGGATTTCGAGTGCAGTACAATAAAAGTTCTATTGTTTATTTTTTTATGAAGTAAAACGACGATTGCCTCGTTCCAACGTTTTTTTTTGTTTTTCATTCTGGATGTTCATTTTTATTTTTATGATTGAAAGATAGATTGGACTCGAACTCGTCGCAGATTATCAATCACATCGCGTAACCGCTTTCGAAACGAGACAAAAAAATAAAAAGGACGAAACTGTGTCGAGAGATATATACATTTAATTTGAAAACGGAAAGTGTCGCGAAATGTCTATCTCAGATATATGGGCTACGACTTTTCATCGGAATTAAAAAAATTTATTAAAACCAATCAAACTGGGATGAAACAAAAGTTGAAAAAAAAATCCATATTTTATCAAGTACGACATTTGTATCGCACCTGTCAGCAAAGCTATTTGGTTAATCATATAAGTGGTCGTATGACGCGAAGTATCGATATGGGTTGGGATTATTATCATTGATTGATTGGCCAATTTCGGGGGTTTACTCTCCCAGCTCTTTCGTTATTGATATTTCAAAGTACCCTCTGCCTTTCATCTTCCGTCACTGAATCCACCAGTCTCATTTGTTTTTCGCAATATTTCAAGAGTCACAGAGAATATGTGATGTTTCGAAGTATCGTTACAATAATCCTGAATTCTCATGAAAAAAATAAAAAATATGAAAGCGAGTGTGCAATGAAAATTGAAAACAAAGAAATTCAATCGACCAAATTGGAAATATTTAAAAACATTTTTCTAGAGTGTTTGAAAGTCTAATTAAAATTGACACGAAATGGTATTGAAAAGGGAAAAGGATTGCGGCGATGTAAAACATGGGAAAGCTTCGCCAAATTAAATTCGATTCCATACAAATCGAAATCAAATCACATTTTTTAGATTGATTAATAAAAAACATTCTCATATAAATTCCTGAGAATATATACACAACAAGGAAAATAAAACTTGAATGAATAAAGTATAATTTTCCTATTATATTTCGGAGTAAAATATTCATGAATTATTAACTTTCTGTTTCGAATTCATCCCTTCCTGACTGAACCAACAGAAATGGCTTTATTAGCATTCTCTAAAAACACAAACAATAAGTTAGCTTCACTGAAATGTGTAACGAACAACATTTTATGGGAAAATACGATTTTTATTATTATTAAGATCCAAGAGTGCGTAATAAAACAATTTCAAAAGGTTTCTTCAAGAAAGGTATTTACTTTGCAGATACGTAGAGTACAAGTTGAAAAAAAAAAATGAAAAAATGAAAAAAAAAAAAAATACGAAAAATTAGAAAAAATTCATGCAGTCTCGGCATAGAAGAAAATGACAACTCATAAAGTTACAGCCATGTCAGGGACATAGAGTTACAAAACTTGTGTCAATGTTTGGCGAAATGGCTTACAGAAGCTCCATCCTCTAGGTACATATAGGATAAAAAAAAAAAAAAAGAGAAAAACTATATCGTCCAATGTACACACGACCAGACAGCAATATAGACATGACGTACCAAGTAAAAGTAAAGTATCGTTGAAAAAGAGAGTATAATTTTTTCGTTTTCTCTTTTTCTTTTTTTTTTTTTTTGCTTTCAAGCCGAGTCGAGATGCTGCCGCGTTTCTTGATAAAGCGAAGTGTGCATAGAGGGTCTCTGGGGTAGAGTGTTACAAGACTCCAAGTCCAGAGAGAATGAAAGACCCACACGTGGAGCAGCCTTTCACAGCTTTTGCTCTTCACGTACTAGAAGAGCCAGCAGTGTGTTTGTTTTTTACCCTTTTTTTACAAAATTTTTCTACATTCCCGAAAAACTTGCTGCTCCGTAATTGCCAACGAGGACCGCATGTGAAAGCTTCACTGTGAATTGAGAGGGTTGTATAAAAATTGGCTCATTGATATTCTTATGCATTCTGGAAGTTAATTGCGATTTGAGGCTTAACAGAAAAAATATTATTCGAGAATATTGTTATTATTATTATTATTATTAATATTATTATTTTTGTTATTTAAAGATATCATTATTTAGTGTTAAAAGTTTTAATAACGTTTCTATCATAATTCGTTGTTTTTTATTTACCAAAAGCTCAAAAGAGTTTGTTTTTTTATTCTTCTTTTTCGGGGGCCCACTTCGACGAGTGTGTTGATCCGAAAACATGGAAATTATTGATCTCTTTTTAACTTGAATTTTCGCAAAATCGCTCCAAATAAAGAGGCACTTTTCCAACGTCATTTTAAAAAATCAATCTTCTTACAAAATTCCCCTACAATCCTCCACGACTCGATCTTCGGAAGTTTTATTTTCAATTTTATGTAAATTTTTTCATTCAAAAAAGCTCATTGTTATGACCTCTGAGCCAAGAATTCTGAAAAGGAGACTCGTTTTTGTGAGCCTTGAACTTTTGTGCGAAAGTTACAAAAATTGTTTTATAGTAACTTTTTCGACTTAATCATATTCTTCGAAAAAAAATGATATTCGTTTGAAAAATTCTCTAAAAAACACTCGTGACAAGCCTTGGATATTATAACAATACCGTAACTGAAGCCGAAGAGACATCAGCGACAGAATAAAAATGGAACCCAACTTTTTAGTCCATGATATTTACACAATAATGGGATTTTGATTAATGTTCTTTTCGGTTTAAGCCTTTTGGTGATGATATGAGAAATTGCATGTTATAAAGTATTGTTTGCTGTGGCAACAGAGAAAGGGAGAGGGGGGAAGAGAGAGAAAGAGAGCTAAAGGGCTGCTTATGTGTGTGGCATCAACTAGACGGGCTGCGATGGTATAAACGGCAGATAAATCCTAGATGCTACGAGACAGAAATCCGGTTGATAGTAACGAGGTAAGAGAGGAGGAGAGTGAGCGAGATAGATCGAGAGAAGGAGAGAGAGAGAGAGAGAGAGAGAGAAACAGAGAACGAGAAACCAGTGGACGGGAAGTTCGCGAGTCTGGTGAATAAATTCGCGTCCCGGTGATTCATCTCTCGTCGCGTGGCGTTCTGCAGAGCAACCCCGTGGTACCGGGAACATTGCCGGGTGAGTACGCGAAACCAAGCGCGAGAGTTTGCGGCTTGTTTCTTGTCCGTTGTCAGTGCTATATTCACTGCAGTATTCCATAGACAATGGAATGCGAAAAGAATTTTGCCGCGAAATCATAAAAAATAATAAAAACAAGACAACGCAATTTAGGAAACGAGTAAATCCGCGGTTGAATAGACTTGAAAACAGATTTATAGAGACACACGTACACTTTACACCCACCACTTTGTGTGTGGTGATCCAAAATTCTGAATTCCATATTCACTACGAAAACAAAGAAAAAATATATCAAAAACCTTCGAATGTCAATAAAAGACTTTGTAGATAAATTCACCGTCTCGTTCGTCTAGTTCCTCATTCACTGAGCTAATACACAGCTTATTTGTAAACCACGTGACGGCAACCGAATTACAAACATACCATAGCTTCCTGCTTCAATGTGACTCACGATTACATGCTCAAAGGGTATATCGTCGAATTATACGACCAGGCAGGAGGATGTATAATTAGTAGGCGGTTTTGGTGGTCTTACGAGGTAAACTACTTTTGGCCTTCCTGACATTTGGATCAATGAACATTAAACCGAACACCGAAACGATTAGAACTTATTTCTCATGCAATAAAACTCTAAAGAACACTTGGTCCGTAATTTTTACATTTTTACGATTTTTTTTCTTTTACACTTTGTTTCGTTATAAATAATTTCATGAATGATGAAGTTCATGCGGTTTATTGTATTTTGTTTATTTTTTTTTTCGGAACGTTTTCATAACCGAAGAATTTGGTTTGCACTCAGAGGAGTATTTTCAACTGAACCATTGCAGCAGTGATCTTGTTTACACTATTGAAAATTTTGTTCGACAGATTCTCACTTTCCCAATCTTTATCCCAAATCTGCGTTCTTAAAAGACTTCGTTTAACGCGATGCTTTTCAATAAGTTGCGCTCTTCTAACCCAAAAACTTATTGAAGCCTGGATGAGGTGGAACTGATCGTGCCAATCACCATTTTAGGTCAGATTGGAAATCTTTCGATTTTCGGAAGCTCTCTACATTCTCAAATGAATGGCTGTGGAGTGAGAAACCATTCAGAGGCTCAATAAATTAAGGAGAATGTATTAGTAAAATAATGAAAAAGTAAACCAGAAAGAACATTAAAGACTTGAGTCGTCTCGAGGATCATGTTTTAGTATCAGTTAAAGTGAATCCTTTAAATGGCATTACTTCGAACAGTCGATCAATTAACTAGATGAACGTTTGTTTGAAGAAAAGCAAAACAATGAATCTAAACAGTCATTAAAAACGTAATTCAATGCAAGATGACACTTGTTTATCATTTTTATTTTTTCAAGACCCACTTCACTGTTTTTGTTCCTGTTCCTCTGTGGAATTTCCACGAGAGCCACTAGAAACTGTGGACAACCTGGCCAATACAAGCAGCTATATTTTAACTGCATTTCAATTAATGAGAACAATCAGAAACTCAGAAAAACTGTCTCCCACTCAGTGGTTGATAGGCAACGTTCACCCAACCAAGTATTGACCCGGCCCGAGGCTGTTTAACTCTGGTGATTGCTCAAGCCACACATCGGTCGTGCAGCCATCGCTGTCGACCATTTTTTATTTTATCGACCAAGTGAAATGTGAAATGGTCCATAATTCGAACCATTAACCTTGTTCGTAATAAACGAACCAACATTTATCAGCGGAATAATAAAAAGCTGAATTAAAAAAGTCATTAAAGACTTGAGTTAACTGGAGGTATCACTATTTGTTTTATCGGTGCAAGTAAATCCTGAAATTGGCAGTAGTTCGAACATCTAACCTTATATATACTTTCGTGCTTGGTTCTCGTTAATTGAACGGTGTTCTCTTGAGAATTTCGCTGTCGTTGAAATTGTTGGTGAAATTAACCGATACCCCAAACTTGTCCAGTCCCGGTTGAACAATAATATCACCGCAAGAGAGAAAAGCCCTTGCTTCGCCTTTCGAATGATGCGCTTATCGAGGTCAGGAAACTCATACGAACTCGTTTGGGTGGACGATACTCGATCTTTCCCTCTCTCTTTCTCTTTCTCTTTCGCTCCCAAGTACTGTGTAGTTTGAAGGGGAAATATACTCGTATCTATATGGAGTGTAGAGAAACTGCATGAGATAAGCTTATAGAGCCCCGTCAGTAGCAATCGGAGGATACTACGAGCGAGTAGACTTTGTGTAATGCACGCTGAACCAAACAAAACTGAGTTGAAACTCTTGCATTCTCGCCCTTTCGTCGTGTAGTTGAATGAGGGAGAAATGGAGGAATCACTGTTTCAATTCGCCTTCTCAACATAGTTCCTCTCAAACTCCATTTGTTTATGTACCACAGCAATGCCTATCAAACCGTAGTGGCTTGTTTTTAGCTTGTGCTATACGTTATTAGGAAAATCCTCTTTTCCACATTGAATGAACGATGGACCAATGCCAAGAACACGATTTCGTTCTCCACTTTAAAAACAAAGACATTCATTTTGACAATAAAAAAAAAAGAAAAAAATAACGACAATGAAAACCTTTCACTGACGTTTTAATGGAATTTATTATTCGAATTAGTTCAAGGTGTTCTACACTTTTTACCTCTTTAGACATATCTGTTTTTCTTCTCGTTTCATTTTTTATTTTATTGTCTACTCCCAATATCACGATTAAAGTAAGTTTTTCTCTTCTATTACTATCTCCATTTAGACTTTTTGACCTCGTTATCTTACTCTTGTATCTAACATCCAATGTTTGCTCTCAAGCTCATCTCTAGAGACTCGAAGCATCGTTATAGTATGCTCTGTTGGCACGCGAGTCTCTACAGAAGCCACCAAATGAGATGTCGATGCCGGTTAACAGCTGAGCGCACGCGAAGATGGACCTATAATCGAATTGAATCTCTCCATCTCTCCTCGTCCTTAACTATACACCGAGTCAGCAACGGTCTCAAATGTGCTTGCTCATCCACTCTATAATTACTAATTACCCATCTACTAAATTTTCATTATTCTGGAGAAACGAATTTTTTAAAAACTTCATCCAATTCGATGAGGGATTATAAATCTATTTTTTTAGAAAAGTCAACCTTTCCTTGGTTATGTTTGAAGTTTTATAAAATCACGTTAATATTGAAATTGCACATTTCAACGTTTTTGGTTTCGTTTTAGTATTCAATTGGAAGTTTATTCAGTGTGCAAAAAAACTGAACTATACTCAATCAACCATTGGACATCCTCGTCCTCCGTAAGAAAACCATTTGAACTCTTTAACTCCGCCATCTTGGGTTCTGGCCAGATCTGAGGTTTATATAAGTTAGAAAATTGGAAAAGTTTCGTTAAATTTCTAAACGACGATTGATCGAAACGAAAGGATCCCAAAGGAGAAACGGTTGGTTGGATAGTTCAGGAAACCCAGTAAAAAGCTGAGATTCAGAATCGTTGAGATTAATGTTCAGTACTCTTATGATTTAAGCCGGAAATATAAGGGCGAAACTATTTATTTAATTTAATTCAAATATATTCAAAACTTTGAATTCTAGCAAAATATTATCGAGCAATTTCGATAATTATTATTTCGAAAAACATAATAAACAAAACCAATTTAGAAAATTTCATTATTTTGAACAATCGTGAAAAGTTCTTCTGGCATTTTTATAGATTTTACAAAAAATGATCGTATAGAAGTTTCTACGGTCGAGTAGAGTAAAATATATGATGCACAGTAAACATATTTTACCGCATCAAGGAGTTTTCATGAAAAATACGATTAAAACAAAAAAAATCGTATTTACATAACACAATGCAGCGTGAAACTTTATTGGCCATTCACGATTTTCAAAATTTGTATTCTGAATATTTAACATAACGTGAAAATTTACCAGTCAGATAATAAAACTGTTCATTTTATTTTCCATCGAAAATGGACCTCAGTTGACAATGACCTTAGAAATTCCGAATGGTTTTGCCCTGCTTATGATTTTCATGATAACATTGCAAACGTAATTTCTTCAGTGTCTACGTAAAAAATTCATTTCGACGGAGATGAATAAAAACGAATGAAATTATATGGTGAAACTCAGGTAATTCCTGGAAATGGTTTTTACAGTAAAATTGAATGCGTATCATTGACGCGTGGGTGGTTCTCTTTTGACGCCCACTCGGCCATTGTTGTTCCGGGGAAAAGCTCGCAATAAGCTTTGTCTGGTCAAGGCAAGGGTTCCTAGAAATTCAACAATGAATTCTTTTTGAGAAATGTTATAATGGAAAAGAGAATAATACTCTTCTAGTTGCACTATTTGTAGTCCAAAACCAGCTCAGTATGAATTCTTATTGGTACCATTCGTTATCATTAGTAACTTGCAATTGAGTTTATGAAATCGACACTTTTTTCTTAACTTCAAACTTCAATAACTTGAATAATAATCGTATGGCTTCTAGGTTTCTGGTTAAGCCAGATTGTCTCGATTCCTCGCCAGAGAACATACTCAAATATCCTTAAGAGCCAGCTCATAATGCAACATCACTTCGGCCCTATCCTTGTGATTTAATCCTTCGACGTATAGTGTGTATGGCATGTTGCAGAAACTTCAGCCCAATTTGCCAACATGGAAACTCCAGTTCCTTGCTATACATTCACAAGTGTATTGCTTAATACCGTTTCAGTGAACTAATATCGTTGGGATGTCATGAGTTCTGCCTCGTCACAGGCAGCACCGATTCAAGAATCAGCATATTCCTCAACTGTAACTTCTGCAATAAATATATCCAAAGCATACCTCGGAATAAGATTAACAAGGCTACGTATCTAGACTTATCTATTAACGATGAGAATCTACAACCCTGATAAGCATTTTCATACACTATCAGTGACAAGCTGCGCAGTGACATGGAATTTCATGCTCGAAGGGTTCGAATGATTTTCTCTATTTTACGCACAGATTTATTTAAATGCAAGAAATTGTGAAGCTGAAACCTACAAGGCCATCATTCCAGTTGTACGGTGGATCATGGCAACAAAACTAAAAATTGTATTTATTACGACAGTTGTGAAGTACCGAAATTGATGGATTGCTGCGTCGATGTGTGTAGCTCCGGCAAAGTCTTAGCAAAGTTAAGATGTTTCGGACGAGGTCAATACTTGGTTGGGCAACCGTTTTTCAATGCACTGACTCGTGTATCAATCGCTGAGTTTCCCATGGTGGTAACCAACCGGATCGACTGAGTTTTCTTCAGTTTCCATTGACCCTTGTACAAATACGATAGAGTGATGCATCAGGAAAGAGCGGCTGTGAGTTTTGCAGGAACAGCAACATAAACAGTGGGGTGGGAAAGAATGAGGTTCAAGTGATAAAATGGGCTCGTAAAAACTTGCAAGAGTATACGCAGGAACAATAATTGAAAAATATTGCCTAGGAAGTGCTCTCTAATTTAAAGAAATATGCGAATTTGAATGCAGAACGTAATTTTTATTGCGATCCTCGTAATACGGGAATTTTTATCGTGCGATATTTTCTCATCTTAGTATTCATAAATATAGACTAATGAACCACAGGGTAAATCTTACATGTCTACCATGTGAGCTCTAAATTTATGTTCGGAATATTTAACCGGTCAATTAGTCAGTTCGAAAAATGTATTCTTATGGATGCAAAATTTTATTTTATTCTTTTAAATAGTTTCGGGAGTTTTATCCAGTTCCTTGGTTTCTACAGTGGGAATTTTTTTTTTTTTTTTTGGCATAATTCTTTCACCTCGGACAGGAATCCCTCAAAGTGAAAAAATTGGTATCGCCATTTATATCGGTAAAGCTGGAAAATTCCCATTAACCGAAAACAATTCTCGACTTGATTACTTGTTTCCAATCGAAGAATGAAGCCATTATCGCGTCAATTGGCGCTGAATCGAAAATGTCGTGAATTTTCCCCCTTTTTCATCACCAAAAAAATTCCCACATGTGTTACGACGATAATATATGCGTTAACAGAGAGTGTTAACGTTTTCATGTGCAATGTGCTGTTCGAGAGTAAATCGGAACATTAATTATCCCTCCTGTTTACCTATAATAAACCGCAGCGATAACCCAATCTGAACGAACTGTTCGATACGTACGAGTGATAATTTTCATACATGCGTTTCCACTCATCTCTCGCTTCCGTTCTCTCTTCTTTCTCTTTCTCTTGTTCACATGTCCATGATATCTTTCCGGAATACGAGAGAGAAAGAGGTCCAGATATATTTACACCAAGAGAGAGAGAGGGAGAGAGAGAAAGAGAGAGAACGTTGTTTATATGGCAGTAGTGCAGCGAAATCACCAGACGCACCTGTTGCGTTCCGGAGCATTCATGAAACGAACCGCAACGAAAGTCTGTGGGCTACTCTTCCAATGCAACTTCACTTGTTTCTTCCAGACTTGATATAAATATTCATATAAACAAATTCTATTTACACTATCGATTTCATCTCATTATTTCGATATAGTGTGAAAATATAATTATCACTGGAAGTATTATTTACATGAATAAACTAATTAATTATTTGTTTTCATATTGAAAATACCGATCAACGTCCAGATTTTTTATTTACGTTCATTTAAATGATATTCTCTCGTCTTATCTCATATTTCTCGGTCTTCAAGAATGGACAAAATTTTCCAAAAGTATCATTGTCAGTTAAATAAATGTATAAATTTAAAATTTACATCGAAACTTTAAGTTTCAATTTAAAATCATTTAAACCTAAACATTTACAGTCTATTTTTTCGATCGTAAACTTCTCATCAGTATAAAACGTTTCTCCTACGAGATAATAAGGTTCAATTATGCACCATTCTCTTCGTTTTTCAAAAGCGAAAAAAACAGTGCATAATAAAGTCATATTTAGTGAAAATTTAATAATGAAAACTTTAAAAATCTAAAAAAATTTCGTAAAAATAAAGTTTTTTTTTCTACTTAAAACAATTGGAGTCCTTTCAGACCCTCCTGTAAGGGTCTACACTAAGAAAAAAATTACATCGGAGAGTATTCTATTAAATGATGGACCGTTTCAAAAAAAATTTAATCTCGGTTTATAGTTAAAAAAAATATAGTTAATGATTTCTCTTTGAATTGGTGAATTGATCGATCAGTTTTGATAGCTTGAGTGCAATACATAATGCACATTCCTTCCGTAAGTGAGAAGTTGGAGAGTGCGAAGAGAAAATGGAGTGTCTCTTTGGCTATACTTGTGCGCGCATACCGCACGATTCGATTTCAAGAGGTCTGGGAGAAGAGGTATGAATCGAGAGTTTCCATCGTATATATCGGATGCAGCCAAGCCCATTGTATTTTACTGCGTGTAACTGTACCACTTTGATATACATACCTCGAATAGACGATACATATTCAGTTCGAACGCGTATACAAGAAGTGCAAAACTCGAGGAAGCATTATCCTCGAGTTATAGTCGAACTGCATTTGCATCAAATTCTCTCTCTCTTTCTCTCTGTCTCTCTCTTCTTCTCTCTTACTCTTTCTCTGCCAAACTTTAGTACACTTCGCACGCTTCTCATTTGATATTCCTCACTATCAATGCGGTCTCGTTTCCCTTTCGGATACATAATCAGTCTGAAGATCTACCGCTTTTCTATATGTATGAGGTTTCCGACAATTCAAATCGCAAATGTGCATTGAGGCTATCAAATCCTCGTGGATTATCAGTTTTAAAGTTCGCGTCAGTAGGAATAACAGCAATTGCAAATGTTTTTCTTCTTTTCTCATCTGATTCAAAGACAAGAACGACTAAAACCGTACAGTTTATTTCTATAAATGTACCGTTCAACTTTGAATCTGACTCCTTTTGAAATCTCCTCAAACCTCCTCGAAAATGGGTTTGTAAAATGATTTATTTGTTATTAATTGAACTAATAAATCATCATTGATTGTTAACTCGTAATTTTTTCATCATCAATCGAATGTTTCGCTGAACTGCATTTTTCGTCATCGATGCAAGGTATTGGTCTGTTAATATATTGTATCGTGAAATAACTGTTTTGGATATCCAGCAAATATTTGTTGACAAGGATAAGAATTAAATCGAGCTTGTCCGTTCGAATGGAACCCCCACGTATACGTCGACAGGTAACTCATACAGTTCTAAATAGAATGTTGAGTCGATCGAAGGCTTGTGTCCGAAAATCTGACCGAAGCGCAAACGCCCCTAATCGAAGCGGTGTTACGAACGAACGGTTGAGAGGAATTGAGGCAACACTTTGAGAAAGTAGGTCAAACGAATCTGGTACGTGTATAAGGGTCTGCAGGCTCAGAAGCAGAAACCCTCGAATACTAGGGTTTTGCGATGATTCCCTCAGGGAAAGTTTCAACCACGCGGTTGATGGACGGGAAAAGCTGCGGTGTGACCTCTACGTACATAGACGACGTTACTTTTTTCCCCCATTGCAAACTTCTGTATATATCAACATATGTATCTGACTATTAAACTATTTCTGGTGTCCCGAGCTTCAGATTCACTGACTGATGAAAATTCTTTTACTCAATAAATCCCTTTAGACTATTCACTCGGCAAATATTATTGTTATATCAATTCATTATATCAATTCAAGGAAATGCATGAGTTATTTTACCATAACTTATCGTCTCGCGGACACTAATACGACATACCAATTAAAAAGTCTTCCATTGAGAATAATCAGAAAAGAAATCATATTCTATGAACTACCGACAAATAAGTGAATCTTAACTCCGTCGATGGACCGTTACTTCCAACAAAAGCTTCAGTTTTTCCAGCACGTTGAATAAGTGAATAGAAAAAGAACGAAAAGTCCAACGACAATAGCTCATGCGAGTCTACAGCCTGCGCCTGCCAGCAAATTAATTGAAGCGAAATTTCGATCAGCTGCTGGCTTCCCACAGTCTGTTTCATTGAATTAAAGTTGCGCAATTTGACCATAATACAAAGACATTTAATGGCCTTAGAACTATCACTTTTAAACAAGTATCCAGTGTTTTCAAACTTTCATTACTCAACGTCACTATTGAAAATCCCTGTTATTTTCATTGAGTCATTTTGAGCTGTTAGAACTTATTTAACCAATGATTAAAAAAAAAATGTTTAATTGGATTTCGTTATTCACGTAGAAAAAAAATCTACTTGAATCTAAATCGCGAATAGTAACAAAATTTACGTTTAATTCAACCGAAAAGCTGTATTTTAATAATTGAACAATGCTATTTGACTAAGTTCATTGAAATAATCACGTTTAAGCTTCTCGCCCCGACTACCACGTGGTACAGAACATCGAAACGTTTCTCATATACAAACTTCACTCTGTGGATGTGCATAAATTGCGGTAACCAAAGTAGTTTTATTATTTTCATTGACTAAGAACAAAAAATCGATCGTAAAGTTTTGATACCCATAAAAGACTCCAGACTTGTTAAAATATTATTAAATAATAACTCAATTGATTATCGTTTAAATATATACGATATATTTCATTCATAATTCAATTCGATGCTCGTCAAATTTCGTAGAAATCTTAATTAAAAACCGAAATACTTTCCATTGATCAGAATTAAGAGAATATTAAGATGGAAGAAAATAATTTGTTCAAGTTAAATAGAGCTCTGGTGGGCGGTGAGAGAAGGAAAAATGTTTATAGGATTTCATCATGAATGTTTTTTTTTTTTTGCAATATTTATTATTCCCGTTGAAACATTTGGATAAATGGTTACCTCGTAAAATATTCAATATTACACTACAGTGATCTATGTAACATTACACAGCATGAACACACTGACATTCACAAATGCGTTGAGCACTCGGTGTTACCAGAGACTAATGAACGTACACATGTGCAAAATATTCATTGGCTATGTATTTGTGTCTTTCTCTTTCACTTTCAGTCCTCCTCACTCTCTCTCTCTCTCTCTCTCTCTCTCTCTCTTCTCTCTGACTCTGCAACTACGAGGGCAACAAAGGTTCACTGTTGGTCTCCACGTGTATACGATCTGAGCACATATTCCCACGTGATATATTCCCTGTACTGTAGCTGTTATATAGTTTCGACTCCGACATATATTCGCTGACCCAGGGGTGCAAATATCGTTGCAACAGAACGTCCAGAGTAACAGTAGAGAGGACAACAAGGGACGTACAGTTTGATCGTTTTGCTTGTAGTAGATTGTCCAGCAGGTGTATACCGACGTGTGCATACGATGGTGAATACACGTTTCTGTCAATGAATGTCGATAGACATTTGTTAATGTATAGGAATGTCCAATTTAAGTTCAATTTATTTTTCCACTACTGCTAATCAACTAAAATCCAAAACAATGCAACAAACAAGACTTGTTGGATTTCTAGTTGAATAAATGTCCTCCACATATGGACTTTGATTAATAATCACGATAACAGGAAACAAACATTTCTTTCCCAATACATTTATTACAATTACATTCCAAACAAATAGAGTTCTTGTCCAAAGTTACCAACAGATTCATCAAATATCCTTTACCCTTGATAATCATACCCGAGTTTATAAATATTTGGTATCTTTTGATAAATTATCATTTATCACTGCAACGAACAGGGCATCGATAAAACATTCGATTATGCAGCACGCTTTTGTACTACAAGAGTTCACTCTTGAGTGTGATGCCTGCATTGGTTTAGTGCATCAGTTTTTATATAATGTTTTTTTATATCAGGATACGCCTGGCTATAGATTAATCGATAGGGAAAATTGTATGCATGTGGAAAGAGCACACCGCTGGATGTTGAAGAGGACTTGACTTTCACCTGTGCATGTGGATGAGAGTTGCATAGGGTGCACAAGGTCGACGTGGGTAGATGAGCGTGTATTCGTGTTAGAGAAAATGGAGGCTGGTCGAGGCCAGGGAGAAACGGAGAAAGAGGTACGTAACGGAAAGTGAGAAAGAGGAAGGGATGCTACAAGCGAATTAACGTGGAACAACCTCCGGCGTGTTTACATTCTCCCGATTAACCCTCTACCAGTAACCGTTCTCTACGACCTTACCGAAACTCTTGATCACGCTCGCTCCCTCTGGCTTCCTCGAAAACTCAACTACCTTTGTATATAGAACCAAAAGTATGTCGTATATACAACTAAGTGGGTGTACAAGTACTTTTGTATTTACATTTTGATGCACTCACCTCTAAGACAATGGAGAATACTGCAATTATCTTAACGGAGTCAAGTCCTGTTGAGTTGTGTACAAACACATGTACAATTATAAATACCATGTTTGTTTAAATGCAAGTTTATTTCTATGTTACGCTCGTCTTCCTTTACGTGAAACTTTGCAAAAACTATACTTACTCAACAAACTGACGTTACATCAACATGTTTACACCTTAATTCATGAATTATAATGAATATAATATTCTAAGAAAATGTATTTATCTCAAACGGAAATAGTTGCTGAGATGTCAATGTGATTAAAAAAAAAGTGATACATCCATCATCAAATATTGCAAACTCATGGTCGAGCATTTGGTGTTCGAAATATTGATGTGTTCACTTGTTGATTCAAAAAATTTAGACATGTCCAGATTTTTTATGAGTATGGCGCCTCTAGATACGTTTCAAACTTAATTGTTGTTTTTTTTTCTGGAGCAACTATAGAGTTTATTAAACGTGTTGACTCACATTGAACGTGGAATTAATTGGGAGCACAACTGTCACACAACCTGCTGCTATGTGTGATCTGAATGAGCAACGAATCTATACGTGCATTGAACTTTTCGATTTATATTTCTATTTTTACACCGTCCAACATCTGATTAGATACAAATATTTTTTTTTTTTTAAAGTGATTGAATTAATTTGCGACTAATTTCTATGTCAGGTACGTTGATCTTCATAAGAATAATTTTCAATATGATTATTGTCTGTCAGTTAATATATTTATTCAATGATTTTTACCTTATTTATCTTCTGTAGAGGGCCCAGAAATCACTAAATTACGTATAAGCACCCAGACCAACGAGTTTTGCAACGTTGACGCTACGCAGTGTCGAGAATAACCAGCAACTATATGCCTACATAGAAGTAGCTTTAAGTTTCCACTTGGGTATGCATTTCACTTTAATGCGAAGCGCATATGTGTTAAAGTTTGTTGGTCTGTGCCCTCGTAACTTGGAAACTGTTCCTCAGATCATAATTTAACCCATACAACAAGAACACGTAGAATTTTACACTGAATAACGTAAGGCTACAGTTTCATACTTGCTAATTATAATTTACATTTACACTTTCAACGAGTTCTATATTCATTGTTTGCAAATGATTTTCATTTGATAAGGCAACAGCAGGTTGGAGAAAATTAAAGATGCATCGAAGAGGAAATGTTCTTCCTAATAGATTGTACGTTAAATTTCACGACACCAAAAACATGTCAATGATAAATTAATCGTGTATTTATAAAAATTTTAAACTACTATTTTACAACAATGTCCGGGTTTTATTTTTGTTTTTAAATATAAATAAATATAAAAAATTTAGAAATTTTTCATGAAAAAAATTATTTTCTATAAAACGATTATGAATATCAGATTCAAAATTTTTCCACAGACTTAATACTATCTAAAAAATCTCACAAAATTTTTGTTTCAAAAAATAAAGAAACAGTTTTATAAATTTCTTAATTTTGACGTCAGGTTCCTTATTAGCGATCCGAAAATCTCTCGAGTACCAAATTTCGATTGTTTCTACTCGAAAAGCAATAATTGTAAAATGAAATATTCGTGAAAAGTATTTTTAGATTAAAAAAAAACATTTAAAAAAGTAAAATAATATAAATTTCAAAATACAATAGTTTTGGAACTTGAATTGTTGGACCGGTGGTCACAGGTGGATTACAGGCAAGAACATCAGGTGAATTTCTTACAGTTGAATGACACTGGAATGAAGTTTACTTCGAGTCGCCCTGTATATATAAACTTATGTGCAAAAAATCTACATGTATACAAGTAAATGTATATATAAACATATGTATAGTAAAAGTCAAGACCTTGCAGTGTTCATACGACCTCCGATCACGAGTACCTTTCAACCCCTCTATTTTCCCCTTTGCCCTGCTCGTTGGTGCACTCGAGTGCGAACTTGCTCGGTCACCCACTCGACTTTCTCGATATTGCCGTCGTCCATTGAGCTCGACGAGTTGGAACAAAAGTTTTTCTCTCTTTCTTGCCTATACATGTGCCTGATCAAACTCTCCGAACTTTTGACCCCTAGCAGACCTCTTTATATTCCTCTTCGCGAAGAGCTTTCTCTGACAAGTAACAGGAAAAATTCTCTTAATCGAGAAACAATAAAATGATGGAGCTAATGCCAATCACTTGAAACGGCGATGGAGAGTTCCTGTATACGCTTGTACTTGAAATCAATCGAGTGAAAGATAAATAAGGGTAGAAAGAGGTAAAACTGAAGAGTACAAGAGGATCTGTATACAGGAAGCTTTCAAAATCCCTCTCATCGTCGGAGTATTTAAGAACTCTTTTACAATGTGTCATATGATTGCATGTTGGAAATATAGGTCAAAAAACTTTTTATTTTACCTTACCATCCAATTATTCCAACTTCATTACGTATTCGAGGCAGAGCAAAGTGGCTTTTTATACTTTGCTTGGTTCATGCTAAACTTGGTGAAGAACTTAAGGCTAGAAAAGATGTTAACATTAATTGAGAATGCAAATTCCAAATTATAACCACGATTTTATGGGAAAATTAATACGAAATGTAGATAACCATGTGTAATAAACGTTTTTTGGAAAGAGTATCATTTTTTTTTTTCCATAACAATTTTTATAATAACAGAACATATAGAGATAAAAGTGCTAGGCTTGATTTACATTCTCATCTCATTAATTTCTGTATGCACAAGCAATGTTAAACAAACATTCGAGAGAAAAAAAGGGGCTGCGAACCTGGATGCATTCCAGAATTATGTTCAGATCACTATTTCCTAAGAATTACCTTTTCCTTCCGGGATCAATAACGCGTGTTTTGCCGCAAAATGTCATTTAAATATCAAAGGATTTTCATCTTCCACGTTATACCATATTTTGCATATACACAGTACACGTTGCAAGTTTTTCCTCTTTGGTTATTTTCGAACACGTCCATGCTTCACTGCTCTTGTCCACGCGCGCGAGTATTCACTCCCATAACCTCGACATTTATTTTTTATCCATTTTACCAATATGGTAATTTTTAATGACAAATAATCTCATCGATGTAGAGGACGATTTTTAAGAGCAATTGGAGCAGTGATGTTGAACCCTTTGCAGAAAATTCTACCTACTAATCCTTTCATAGTCAAAAACGTCTGCTTTCAACCCTTGACATGATATATATTGGTCGTTAGCAAGAAACATAAGTTAATATAAGACGGTTTCATTCATAAACTATTTCAAAGGGTCTATGAATAGAGACCATCACATAGTTGAAGTGTTCGATGTTCGTAAATTTTGGGTATGCTAATAGGCTTTTCATTATATTTGGTAAATATTCTCAGTAATTAGGTTAATTGCGATCTATATACAGAGCACTGAATTTCCATAATATATAAAATGTAATAAAAATCGTGTTTTTACTACGAAATCTTTAATGAAAGGTTAAAATAAGTTGATTTTATGTTAAAAACCATGAGAATATTTTACTAAAAATCACAGGAAACAGATCCATAAACCTGGAGCTACTCTCAAGCGAGATCGTCAACAAAACTGTATAAATCCGCAAATAAAAAAGTCCAATCGAGAAATTAATCGAAACGATGAAGTGAACACTCTCCATGTACCAATTTCATGGCAATTTCCGGCACGGAAATTTCACGAAAAATTCGTTAACAACACACGGGCCTAGATATATCCGAGCAGAGATTCCCAGCGTGCGTGCTCTCTTCTATCATCGGGATATGGCTTAAAGTTGTTGAAGAGGAAAAACAGAAATGGAACAAACAAAATTGAAAGAAACAAAATAAAAATGAACAGGAAATAATCGAATTGAGATAGTGTACCGGGAATTCTAGTATCGTGATGAAAAGTGGCCAAGGGAATATATACCGCGAAAGGGAAGTTGGCAAAAAGTCGAGGGGATTCGAAAGGTTTCAACATCGTCACAGAGAAACACTGCTGCATCGTGAAGATTCGGAGGGTGGGAAGGGTGATGAAAATTGCGTGGGTGGCTGCTGGGTGTACCTGGTGAGATATATTGTTGTATATATTATATCCTGATACATATATTTACGTATATACGAGTTTATATATATACGTTGGCTAATACAGTGATATCAGGTTGGGAAAGAACGGTTGGAGGTGAGCAGTGAACGTTATCCGGGGTAGTGTGTGTGGGATGAAATCAATAATACACCTCCATTCAAAACTCCCTCCATTCTGGTCTCTCTTTTCCTTTTATATCTCTCTGTTTCAATCCATCTCACACTATACGCGATGGTTGCAATCTTGCCATATGAAATTTCATGATACAATCGTGGTGTACATATAATGAGGAATATATATTTACATACATCTATATTTTTCAAGCAAAGAGGCGTAACCTGCTGAATTCAACACGTCAAATTATTCGGATGACGTCATTTCGTTTGCATCCAATCGAAATAATATGGGTTTGCATATATATGAAGCAGCCTCGGGGTTACAGGTGCATCACGAAGTTAATGTGTACCAAAATTAGATGAGTCACGTTGATGAAATGAAACACCATCCAACATATACGATATATCAGTATAAATGTGCATGCTCCATGTAAATTTTTCTAGACGACAAGTGCGATAGAATTAAATCAACTGAGGTACATGACGTGTTTCCCTTCAGAAACGAATCGCTGCTGCAGCCATATACTTTTTTCATTCTTTGGATGTACTTGCGGAACAATCTGTGCATGCCGAGTCGATTGACGTTCAGCATGTAAGCTCTTCGGGTTTCATCTTTTTTCTTTTGTTATTCAAAATGCGTCTCCGAGTTCTATTCATTTTTCAAACCGATCGATCGATTTATCGGTTTATTTTCATCTGCATCGAATCTTCCACATTCATGACATATTCTACATCAGTTGCTTACTTCTTATCGATGAACGCAAATATTGTGAAGCACTTTATTCATAAGCATACTTGTTTCTACTAAATATACAGATTTCTGCCGAGTCCTCACTCATAAATTTCGAAAAAAAACAAACATTTCTACGTCGTAATGGTTTCTTATAAATTTTTGTATCAAGAAAACTTCAAAGGAACATTAACATTTTGAGTTTCTACGTCTACGTAGACGCAAATTGTTTAAACCACATAGTTCGAGTTGGAATACGCCATTGAAGCAAGATGTGAGATACGTGGATAAATTTTTAGTTGGTTGATGGACAGACGAGTTATCGGCTTAAACTGTGGAAGAGTTTCAAGTGATTGTTGCTCCATTGAATTCCGCCCGAGAGAGTTTTCACGAAGGCTTGATTTTTGGCAGACACTCTCCACAGACATCCGGGTTGAGAGTCTGACAGCAGAGTTGAAAATTTGTCCAGGTTAACGAAAGAGGTCAGATTTTGATGGATTCCTGAACAAAGTACTTTGACAGCGCAATGAATATATGCGCATAATTAATATTCATCAGTTGGTATACACACATGCATAGTAATATATCTCTCGTCCTCATTAAGTCAAACAAAAGTTTCATGAATCTCGAGTTTCTCTCAGATCAGCAATACGGAATATTGAACGACCGGTAATCTGGTTCGTATCGATATATTATCAAGGGCTGATGACATTTGCAGGTAATCTCGGATATCGACGTCCTAGCGAGTCTCGTCCATGTCTAATACTTCGTCAGACGATTGCTCGATATACTCGGGCTGCTGTACCGGACTTCCTGAAACCGTAGCTTTCCTCCTGAAGTAAAATAGGCTTCTAGAATCCTAAATAAAAAATCACTCATTTTCATCTGGCATTGATCTTCATGGAGATATTTACAGCGTTAATTAGTGACAACCAGATCAACGTGACAATGATGGATTTTTCTCGAAACTCTGAAAAGCCACTTTTCTCTGTGACAATAGTGGAATTTCCAATAGTGGAAGCACTCAGCACAGCTTATTTTTCAAATGTTTCTAGCACATAAAAAAGCTTTCGTATTGAAAAGCAATGAAAATTGCCATAAAATCCAATATCGAAGCAATAATGTATCGTCCAATAAGATCATTGTCACCCAAGCATATTGTGGATATAAAAAAAAAGTTATATATTAACATGAATATACTTTTGACAACGATAGAGCAATTCGTGATAATGGCACGATGCTCACTCAACCATGAGAGATAGTACATATTCGTGACACGTGTCTGCACACACATACAAACAAATTGATGTATCATATGCATTACTCATGGGAGTATAATATTATGGTGTGGAAATATACATATATATAAACTTAATAGACATTGTTTGTATGTGTATATTTGTCTTTATATATGTATATATAAATGAATACATAGGTTTCTCGCATGAGGGACACGAACGCCCGTTAGTTCGAATAATTTAACGTCAGAGCGTGATTCGTGGGTCCAAACTGCTTCGTTATGGTCCTCCGGTCTAGGTCCAGCATCAAGAGGGATAGAATAGTATCCCCTACGAACTTTGACGTTTGCTCTCTCACGAGAGAGAAAGAGAGAGAGAAAATGAAATGTTCTGTGTGTGTTTGTGTTCCTCAGTCTATTTCCTATTTACATATATACGTGTAGGTTTTCCATTGAGTTTTCTCATTTATCTACGTGAACGAATTCATTCGAATTCGAGCGTCTGTTTGAAATCCTCGGAAGTTGACTCGACAAAACTATATGCCATGGCGTATACGTCGAAAGTATATACATATATATGTGTCATTCCAGATGAAACCAAGCGAACCGTACAGCGCGGGTTTTGCTATCTTTTTCCTTCTCTTTTAATTTTTTTTGTTTTTTTTTTGTTTTTGTTTTTGTTTTTTTTTTAAATTTTGGAAAGTAGCATCAAAGCGATTACGTGAAACCTATCAGAGACACATGTTGGGAGAAATCAATCAGTTATTTCCGACGGTAGCGTGGCATGAACGATCTCCATCTAGTTTGAAAACTTATAGAACTTCGATTAATTGTTCAGATATTGTTGATGGGTATTTTTTTTTTTTTCGTAAATGGAAATGATGGATAGATTCTATTTCATGATAACAACGCCGAAAAATAACTATTAAAATAGCTTATGACAAAATAATTAAAACAATAATAAATGTAAATTCATTTCAAACATTTTTTATCCTGTTATTGTGTCAGTCGATATTTTTGATTCCGTTAATTTGATGGTAGATATTTTTTCAGATAGTTTTGTGTCAAGTTATTTTTATATTATAACCGATAAATATATAGTTTATTTATTTAAAGGTGCCTTTTGCACTGTTTGACAAATAAATGAGCCGGTAACAGAGGAATCATTTTGTTTTTATCAGAAATTAGGGTTGTTTTTGTTGAAACAGGAGAAAAAAAGGTGTTGAAAAATGATACGAATCATATTACTGGGCATTTGGGTTGGAATAACCCATAGACGAAGAGGCACACGTGAATAAATGGGGGTTCTCGAAAATCCACAATCCGTGGTCCGATTCCACTTTGTTCTCTGGTGCTCTCTGGTCATTAAATTCTCTTTGTCTATCATTCCTGCCTCGTTCTCTGCATTTTTGACTTTGTAGTCGTTGGCTCACATCGTTTATATGGAGAATACCATAGTGAACGCTCTTTTTTTTTCATCCATCAGTGGCTCACGGCCTTGACGAAAATTTGTTTCGAGAGAGTCAAAAAATGGTGAAAAAAAAATTACGTGTAACGAAACTGACGTCGACTTGAATACCGCGATCTGCGGATGACAGGCTAGTTATTCTTTTCGAATGTTGTTTTTTGAAAGTACGAAAACCTCATTTTTTGTCAAAGATATGAGAACCCAAACTAGAAAGTCAATATTGATGCGGATTGTTTATTTAAAACAAAGTAATAATTAAGTAAAAACGTGAACAGTTATAGTTTTGTGCAACAAAAAAGAAATTTCTACATGGACCACTTTTTAAAGGTTCTAGAAAACTAAACAAATCACTCTTTTTTTATATTTTATAACAGAATTTATTCAATTTGATTTATTTATAGTTTAAAAATTCAATACAGCGAAACGGAGCGACACAATTTCCATTGATTGAGCCACAAACACGTAATGCGTTTCCCTTTTTATTGAATCATTCGGTGTGGAATGGTTGTAGCTTCAATACAGTATACATGTGAATTCATTCGGTTATTAAATAATTTTAGAATCCGAATGATTATGGTGAATGTTTCGTGCCAAGTCCAATGTACTTTGAATTGCAAAAAAATGGATAAAAAATCCGGTGGTTTTGGCAGGAGTTCGTATTCTATGCTTCGTCACGTATAGCGACCATATGTGATTGAAAAGCAAGTTTATCGACGATTACCTCAGGTGGTTGTGAACCGAAACATATACGAAAAAGCAATGTCTGGATTTCCTTGGAATTTTTTTTGTTTGTTCGTAGATATAGAGATAACTTTTGGTTCATGGATTGAGCACGTCTTGGTGAACGAAAAGTGTATAAAATAAAATATATCGTGGGGAAATAGAATAAAAAGTGAAAAAAATGGTGCCTCGTGTAAGTGGTAGGCGAGAATGGATTCTACCCCGTGGGAGTTTATCCACGTTCGAGTGACACTCTTATTTTACCACCAGAAGAAGAAATAAGACGAAATAGTAGAAAGGAGAAGGAGAGAGCGAGAGAGAGAGGAGATAGGATCGTGCAGGAGTTTTAAACTTTTTCTGGGCCATATCCTTGCCCCTCTTTTTCTCTCGCTGTGGCAGATAGTGCATTATTTATTGGAACAGCTGACGTGGGATGCGAAATCTCAGTTTTGTATGGCAAGAAGAAGGACAGAGGATAAAAAGGGAAGGAGGAAACAACTTTGCCAGATTATATTCGCGCTTCTCTCTGTTCCTTGCACCTCTGAGCCAAGCTCTCTTCGGATCGGTACAGAAAGTACATACACTGCAGTACCAAAAGTTTCGTCGGGATAACTCGGTGCCCTTTGTCGCGAAAAAGCTTTCGTAAAATAAAAATAAAACAAAATATTGAAAGACAACACAAGAGGGATCCGGTAAACTCTCTCTAGACATTGTAAAAACTTTGCAAACGCGATCGAAAAATGAAATTTTTCGGTTGCACTTGTTCTTCTGTCGAAACTCCTACAACTTTATATCTCACAAGTTGCATATTTTTATTTATTGCATATTTTGACTCGTGATCCAATAATATTAGTATTTTCTAGCATCTCATTCAATATTTTCGGAAGTTTTTTTTTTAATTTTGGCTAAAACTCTAGTCTCGTGAAACTAAATAATAACACTTTTGTTCTCCATGTGGTTTTGGCAAATGGACAGAAAACGAAAAGATTACTTTTTTTCCCGCACGGGAATGGAACAATAGCTTTATTCAATAAAGTTGAGTTTACACAGCTGCAGTATTTTGCAAGCCTGCGATCTGTCTAGTGTGTGTATGAGACGTTTGCCAACGCAGACCTATTTCTTCTTAGCTTTTTCTATTCCAGCCATGTTTTCTCTCGATCTGATCTCAAGCAGAATTCACTCTTTGCCTATTTGTGCACTCTTTACTCATTTGTTTGTATGTGTGCTCTTCAAGTCTACGGGAAAAAGCTTATGGGAACAGGGAAAATAAAGTAGAACCGTACGAAAGTCTCCATATCGTCAAAACGTGAAAACAAAGAATTTCAGCTCTTATTCGTGGTAGGAAAAAACTGCCTCCGGGGAAATTCAGTTGATCTGTAGTAGAGGGGTTCTCACAACGGCCCTATAGACATATATATTCGCCATGTTTCCGAAATAGTAATCGTCTGATTTTCCCAATAGTGAATTCGAAACGTGGACTTTTGGAGGTACATCAAATTTTATAAAAAATAATATCATGGGAAGAAGTTGAAGGGTTCACGGGTTTTTATGGTTACTAGTGTATTTCTTCACCATATGAAGTTCAACCGAAAGGCGACCTTCGTCTTATAGAAAAAATCAAATCGATTATTTACAACATTACGACATGATCAAATCGATTGGCGATCATATTCGATTTTTGTTGAATTGAAGAAAAAAAAAAAACTTCTAAATACAGGTCAGTGATTGTGAACGAGAAATTGTTCTTTTCTCCATTCTTCGTGCACTTTTTCCAACAGATATATTTCAAATAATAAAAGTGTGAATCGGAAAACGATTAAAAGTTCGAATCTCCGTATCTTTAAAGCCGATTATGACTTTCTATTTTCCATATGTAGATATACAATTGGATAAAAGTTAATATAAATATTTGGAAAGGTGTATATAACAGTAGCAAACAAAATCCAATTTACGAAACGTCGGTATGATATCGAAGGGTGGAGGATATATTTTTGGCGTGAAACGAAAGAGGAAAACCGATCGCGATATATAGCCTCAAGCTTTATACAGCAGAAAGTACATATCGAGGTAAAAAGCCCGGAGGATATGGGGAAAAATGAAGGCCAGCAATCTCGAGAATGAGCCAAAGGGCGAGACAGCGGAGGGATTGATTTTGGCTCCGTGACGCGTAACAATGCGCTTTGTGAGACTCTCTCTCTCTCTCTCTCTCTCTCTCTCTCTCGTCCAAGGAGAACCAAGTCCGTGACGAAAGCTTCAACCGAGTGAAGTCTGAAGGCTCTATCGCGCGACAAAAGAAAGCTCCATCTGCTCTCTGTGTATATCACGATGAAACGAACGAGAGTAAAAGAAAGTACAATCCGCTGTCGTTGTCTCGCAGTTATATACGTGCCCGCGGGACACTACACAACCACGATATATTTTTCTTCGAAATCGTAAGAAAGTTTTTACTCTCTCTCGACAAGGAATTGTCAAATCGTGGATTTCCTGGTCATGGACACGTCGATATCGAAGCTTTTCTATCGCCTGTGTATACTTTTCGCTCTTTTTTCAACCCTTTTTTAAGTCTTGCCAAATTCCAGAAAAAAATATCAACTAAACGCTTTTAATCCTTCCCATTATTTTTCTCCATGAAAAGATTTGAACAATCAACATATTTTGTAGGATTTTTTTATTTGCAAGCTGCCACAAAATTGCATGTAAATTCGCGAATACAATTTTCACTTTATCAATTTTTCACTGTGCAGTATTTTAAAAAATCTTTTTCTTTTCGGAGAATTCATATCGAGCTCGAAAACAGCATTTACGTTTTAAATTAACGAGTATTTTTTTTTTAACTCCTATAGCAAACTTTTTTCATAATTTTTTCACCGTAACTTTTTCATAAATTTATGAACGTTATGAAACTTTTCAAAGGGATCAGTCTTTAAAACTGCACCGGGAACATTTCGAGTGTTGTGAATGTTCACCCTCCGGCGACCCTTTCGGCTTTTTTGTACAGAGGAATATTTGTGTTCGAAGTTGCATTTCGTAACTGTGGGGACATTTACGCTGCACGTTCGCTTCAAAACTTTCTGTTCACCGCACCATTAAAAATATTTTTTTATTTTTCGTATCGATTATCCTTTTAATGAATAGAGAAAGTGCATCATATGTAGAATTCTGTAGGTGATTTGAAATATAAGTCGATTGATTTTGATTTTGAGTTCGATTGATTTTGAGTTCATACGACGTCGAAACAAAGATCCATTGCGATTTGGATCTTTGTTTCGTCGTCATGAACTCAAAATCAATCAAACTCAAATTGATAAACTCAAAAAATCAACGGTTAGGAAAAACTACTATATTGACGTTTGCATTGTCATGTGCAGTAAAACAGAATGTTGTTTCACATTATTTCTGAGTACGACTACAATGAGTTTTTCCCTTACGGCAAAATAGTAATGAAGACTGGTAGCCACTATTAGTTTCTATTAGGATTCATGAGCCCCACAAGTGTTTTCATCAACGATAATGAGTAATAATTTCTGCTACTTATAATCACTAATAAAAACTGTTTAAGCGGGATCAGTTCTGATCCCGAACAGTACCCTGTTATGGGCTCTATTTACTGATGACTAGTCATAGCTCGTTGCTCATGATCTTTAATGAAAACCATTGCCAAAACCAAGTATGAAAGATTGAAAAAAAAATCGAAAAAAACAAAATGTTCACTTGGGTCGCTGCTACAAATTTTTCAATTAATCTTTTCATCTGTTTTATTTATGATATTATAACATAAAGACAAAAGATTACTGGTGCGTGCGAAATCATGTCGTTCGTTGTCATTAGTGCATTTTTGTAATTAGTGCTCGTACGTATTTTTTCATAAGGCTGACGCCTGATTCTAAGGAAAAATTGACATATACGTTGTTTAGCCTAATTAGTAGTAATGTCATCAAAGTTTCATCATAAACGTGCTTCATCATATAACTTACGTCGCCATTAAAGCCCTTCCAAACATCCTGTTTCTCAAGTCAAATGCCCTCCTCTGTTATTTTCTGATGAAACAAAATTTAGTCGAAGTTTCTAATTTTATCTTGTCTTTGATGTTTGCGATGATTAAACCTTGATAAATATTCAAAAATTTTCATGTAGTTTTCTTCATCTTATCGCCAGTGATAAATCTCATATTCCTTAGAATAAAACTGGTGTTTCAAATATACTGCGCTACCTCTACGAAGTCCTAATTCAATGAAAATTATTAGAAATCCATAAAAAGGATTACTGGAAGGAATAAAAATTAGGATTACTGATTGTAGTAAAAAAAAAAATCAATATCGTGTAGCAACTGCGTGAAATGAACAGTAATAAAATCCGTAAAGTTAGGGAAAGTGTTTAAATCGAAACAATAAAGATCGAAAATCTTTCATATGTATTCAGCATTCGTGTGCATGCATTCCGCTACGTGGTTACCTGAGACTCTGCTTTGCAACTGCTGTTCAGCTTTTCCAGTACTTACGAGAGGTTACTATATAGGAAAGAATAAAAAAAACTGAGAGAGAGAGAGAGAGAGGTGAAAAGGAACAGGAAGAAAATGAGGAAGGGAAAGTGGTAAAGATGAAACGAGAAGGAAAATGGGAACGGGGCAAGTGAAGCGAGAAACGCGAGCGGAGTGTAAAAGGTCTTGAAGTGAAGATGAAGACTGAAAGGGTGAAGAGAGGGTGGATTCAATCTAGCAGGATTATGCTGTCCGCACCCGCGAATCCACCTCTTTTCACTCTCTCAGTCTTCATCGCCGTTGCGCACGTAAACGCGACTGCTTTGGCTAAACCTTCGTGTTCAGTTACGACGCCAGCGCCATTTGGTGTATAACGCCTTGGCAAGGGAATGATTCTCACGAATAAAGTGTGCGCGTGTGAGCCGCTCTGTATGTGTGTCAAGAGACGTCATGGCATTCCTTTGGATCCTCTCGTGCTGCAGTAGCTTCTCATATCGTCTTGGAAAAGCCTATAAACTTCATCTTTCCCTGTCTATCTTTCCCTCCTTCTTCTCAGGATGGTAACGTAGGCTTGGAAGGCCAGCAGAGGGAAAATCCCTCGATATTATATATATATAAAAATCCTTTTTGCTCCTTTTTCCCCACTTGACTTTTCTCTTTTGCGTGTGTCACGAAGTGCAAAAAGGTTGCTTCTCATCTCGATCGTTCGATTTTTCCATAAAGACAATTTCATGCTTCATTTTTTTTCCTTTAGGTCTTTCCAACGTGCAAAGGGGAACGATTTAATTTTCTTATGGTATCGATACGAAGTCCAAAGTTTTCAAATATATCGTTCACGCTTTTTCAAGAAACTAAGGAATTTAATTTATCTTATTCACCGACAAATTGTTCTTCTTTTCTTTTTTGTTTTTTTTTTTTTTTTACAAACAAATGTTATCCTTAGCCGACGTAATTTCATGTCAATTTTGTTTGTGTCAATTGATGCAAGACGTTTGTAAAAACGCTAATGAAAATTGTTGAAAACTCCGTTCACTTCTTTTCAAAGGAAAAACAATGGCGTAGTAATAGCGAAGTAGAAAAAGGAGAGTGAAGGAGATGGAAAGTTTCGGATTCGAGGAAGACGGCATTATAAGCTTTAATTGGAAAGTGGAATGGAGAAAACAGTACGGGTAAAGTACGTTATACTACAACATATACAAGAGGGAGCAGCGAAAGCTTGGCATGTTCTTCCGGGTGCTGGGAGAACAACCGCAAAGAAAACTTTGCTTCTGTCCTGGTCTGCTTCCTCTTTCCCAAGCCCTTATGAGAGTCTACCCTGACCGTTTGTTCCTTTTTCTTTTTTCTTATTTTTCTCTTTGTCTCTGCTTTGAGGCTACAAGCGTTTTGTTTTCGTAGACTTTCGCTCAAAGTAACTCCAATATTTGAGTTGACGTAAACTGTGAAGCCTCAACGTTTAGTAATGTAAAGAATCAACACATTGCGGTAGAAGGCTGTAAATGTTGGATGCACGTAAATATATAACGTTGTGTACATACTCCAGAATTCATACAGCGAGAAAAATGCTCTTGATTGAGATATAAATATATTTGCATTTATTTTTTATCCACCGAGTCGACTTAATAAGTGAACCTGGAAGAAAGATGACAAAAAAGCTTACAAATAAATAAACATTTATACATCAAACTAACTTCCAATAACAGTGAAAAGTTAAGTAGCCTCTGGCAAGGTCAATACTTGGTTGGGTGACTGCTAAGCCATGCACACGTTCGTGTATAAATCGCTGAACGGAAGGCACTTTTCCTGAGTTTATACTCTTGTGCGCAACCAGTTGAAACTCATTCAAAATAAAGTCACTTCGAGTGGTTCGATTTTCTACAGTTCCCCTTTGCCGTCGTGCAAATAAGATGACGTAATGCATTAGTAAAGTGTTGACAAAATCTTATCAAAAATCAAATTTTGATTTAATCAATAAACAAAGATTCGGGGATTCTTCGACAAGTAAAATCTGCACTTACTTGGAATCTTGAACACACCATTTCTAAGACACGATACAAATTTATATCAGTGTGTAAAATATTAATGATACAGTCAGAATAATTTAGCCATGCAATGGATGAGTTAATGGGAATGTGTAAGAAATGACATTTGCAGCCATACACGATGGACGAAATGCAATATTCCAATAACCACGCGACGAGAGACACATACGAACGAAGAGTCACCACAAGAGTGACGTCGTTATCGCGCTCAGTGCGAGAAAGCTTTCTCTCTCTCTCTTTATCTCTCATACGCCAATTCTGTCGCACTCTTGACCCTCTTATCCAAATAACAGCATCCTTCAATCTCTATCAACGTCCTTTTAATCCCGCACTTCGTTCATGCCCTGAATTATATATGAGTATCTCAAAATGTGTGTTCAAACACGCGTGTGCCAGATGCCAAATACACGATGCGAAATTCAATGGGGTATACATAATACTAAACGGTTGCTGCTTAGAGAAATTCTGTAAGATGGGGAATCAAAAATCTCTTGCACAATGTCTTGACCTTTTGCCCAACTCCATAAAGCGGAATAATGATTTTGATTTTTTGAAACTCGAATTTCCAAATCTGTTAGCAAAGATTTGAGCGGATGGAATATTTGTTTATTTCGTGTTAACCCTTCGTTGACAAACTTTAATTTGAATATTGCATCGTCACGTTGGGTCAATTTGTCAAAAAGAACGTTGACTTTAAGACTAGTGAGCACTTTACTACAAAAATCATAATTAATTGTTCAATTCTTAATATTTTTTAGGTTAATAACTAGAGATGTACTAACGAAAAATGGTTTTTTTTAATATCCGTGACGAGATTAAAAGAAAACAGATATTCAATTGAACAATCGAACTTGGCTTATTTGCGAAATAAAAAAATTGTTGATTCTCGTACAAAAGTGTTGGAAGTCTTCGAAAATAATTCTGGGGTCGGGGTAATTTATGCGAAAAAATGGTATCGGGTCAAAATGGACCAGCATGTCAACGAAAGGTTAATAAATGACACAACCACGTTTAAATATCTCGATATATATACCTTCACTGTAATTTTCCTAAGCTTTTCTGATATTCTCCGGTATTTTTGGCTAAATGAGAAAAAATTGGAGGCAGTCGTGACGATGCAAAAATATTGGCTTTCGTTTCGTGCACGTGGTTGCACATTTACACAAGCTTTATTATGGATATACCGAAGCTGAAAACAGCATCCATATGTGTTTGTCATTGTGTGTATGTGTGTGGGTATATGTAACGCTATATATTATAATACACTGAGGTTCGTTCGGTGGAAGCATAAAACATATTCCGGCGATAAATCTCAGCGATTGCCGCGACTTGCACAAGCTGATTTCTCGGAGCTCGTCGAGGGATGAAAAGATACAGAGAGAGAGTGCGAGAGGAGATGGCGAATGTCCGGGCTGCATCTATATAGAAATGTTCCAGAGACTGGAGCGTCTCATACATATTAAAATTTTCGGCTTTGGGCCCTGTCCGAAAGACTGCCACGGAGAAAAGGCAACCGGTCACACGTTAAAGCTCCCTGTAACATCCTTGGCACGTGCCATTGAACGTTAGTTTAGAGCGAGAGAAAATAGCGCCGGACAGGGTGGAATGAGGGTGGAAAAGACGCGATGGGGCGGTATTAAAGAGGGTCTCGGAAAACGATTCTCGACTAAGATGGACGAGATATAAACGCAATGTCCTTTTTATGCTTATACATATATATCGATGGATACATTTTCGGTTTATTGTATCGAAAATCGACGGGGTGTATTCTCCTTGTTCTTTATTATATAGACCAGTGTCCGGGCAAAAATAAAAAATTAGTCTTACGACACTCTCCAGAAATGACAGAAAATTAATGAATGTTTTGCTGATCAATTAATGTTTTGTATCTATAATTTTAGGATGAGTAGTAACCATAACTTTCAAGTAATACTAACAAAAAAGGGCCCTGGATGAAATTTAAAAAAAAACTCGACTGTGTGCCAGGAGAGTGTGAAAATATCGATGGGTTCCACGAGCTTTGTGTACACTCGCATAACTAATGTTCATTCTTGTTGCAGAGCAAAAGGCAATGATTCTGTATGAATAATGTCATTTTTTTTATCATTGGCTGTTGCAGATAGTGAGCTCAAGATGAAGAAGGAAAACCCCGTCTGCGGAAAGGGTCGTCGATAAATGTGACAAAAAATAAATAAAAGTGAGAATTGGAGACGAAAGATTTATTTCAGTTTAACAGGAAAAACATTTATTTTGTCGAACATCTATATAAACACGTTTGTATAAATAGAAGATGAAATGGAAAAGTAAAGTGTGACACAATGATCAACGACGCGCGATCGTTTTCCACGAGGACTTTAGCTTTAACGAGATTCGATTAGCACGTGGACTTTTAGGGGTGGCGAGAATAAGGCGGAGTGGCGCCATCGATGTGTTGCTGGGAAAGGGGAGGAGGAAATGGTGGAGGATAGACGAGTGATATACAATTAAGCCGAGGATCGCATAGAGAGATTGAGACACACACATCCACTCATTTATGTATATATTTATGTACATGTGTGTAAAGCTGATGGTCTCGTTGATGGTCTAACTGGATATAACAATAAAGACGTATACCGAAGCTCCTCGGATGTCGACAATAACGGGAGAGTAACAAAAAGATAAGTTGACGATAGGGAGAAACGTCACAAGAGAAAATAACAGACACGTAGTCAGATAAAAATCAAGATGTTGGTCGACGACTGTGGACCTGGTGGAGTTGGCTGGGGAGCTAGTGTACGAGGAGGTTGGTCGACACCCGGTGGATGCAGAAATTCAGCAATGAGCTTTAGTGGCAGCGTCCCATCTCTTCATCCAGCTGGGTCCATGAGATCGTTAAGATCTCATCACTCTATGCAGGTGAATATATATTTATTTAATCATTCAAAATTAATCAATTCACTACATCGTCACAAAAACATAATGGTTTTACTATTGCCCATATAGTAGAAGAAGTACGGAGTACTTGGAATAACAGTTTCATTTGAAAAATTATAAAATACACAACAAAACATTGGATAAAGCAAACTGCATCAAAATTTAGTACAACGATAAAGTTGTAATTATCGTAAACGTTAATGTAAATATAAACATTTTATTTGATTAAAATATCGCAGAAAATGACATCTGAGTTGTTAGACATCTGAGTTAAATGACACGCTGACATGAATTATGATTGAGAACGTTTTGTTTTGATAGTTAAAAAAAAAATCATTTACATTATTATAAACTCTGATACCATGTGAACTTTTTCTCAGATTTAGTGATCAGATCTGATAGAACTCGTGGCAAAAAATGATGAAAATCAATTAGTTCTGTTCTTCTGCAAGTCACATCACATATTTTAGTAAAATAGCAATTTCAACAATATTGCCAAATGTGCTCCATTTCCTCTATCTTGAATCCGAGATACTAAATGCAAAAAAACAATATTGCAAAAGCGACCGCCACGAAGAATTTCGAACGTCTAATCACTGTAGCTTTTTATGCCTTTGTTTTTTTTTCTTTTTTGTTTTTGGCTTCAAGGCTCCTCCGGATACTCCAAGACGTTGTACATACTGTCATCCCGTGCATTTGGAAACGCCAACGAACTATGCTCCGCACCCAGTACAATATTACACACCGAGCCATTGCCTTCATGGTGGACGTCAGAATGGCGGGGGTGCTGGAGCGTACACCCCACATCGTGGCAGTTCCTATCACGGCGGTGAGTTCCTGCTATTTTTCATTCAACCCGATATCGATAACTGAAAGCTGTTTTTCTAATGAGAAAATATCTCTGGCTCTATTGGACCGTGAAAAGGAAATCATTCTAAGATTTTGATTATTATGCACGATTAAACTTTTCTGTAAATAATTATTTTTTTAAACACAGGTTATCATTTTTTAATGAACAACAGAAAAATTAAAACACGTTAATAATTATTGAATTTTTATTTCTGCACATTCGATCAGTGAAAATCAATTGAAAATCATCATGTTACGGATTTCGAAATGTGGAAAACTAACAAGTTACATAACGCATGTGTATTTAAACAACGAAACTCGTAACCATAAGTTTTATGGTCAATACGGTGTGGGAATGTCGGGCTTGTTGCAACAGAGTCGTTGTTATCACGAGCGCGACCGAATGTGAATTGCTAATTCGTGAAATATCACGGAATCGTGTGAGAGTTGGTTTTCCCGGAATCCGATAAAACTTTGGTAATGTGATACCACGGAATTTCGTTATTGCTGCGTATTTAGGTTGTTTAGGCATTCAACTAGTTTCAATTCCCACATTGGAACGAAAGTAAAAATATATTTATATTTATTTTTATTTAAGACTCAATATAAATTTTTTAGTTGTGGAAAAATGAGGTTTAAATCTCAACACAAACGTATTTATTCGGATTTACGATTCAGAGGAAGAATTTAAAGATCGGAATCACTGGGAGTCTGGCAGCAATTTGAAAAACAATATTTTCTGAAGAAATAAAAAATAAAAAATGATTTTTCTTTGCCGTTGAAAGATAATCGAATTGAAAACAAATAAAACATCCATCTCGAGATTATTTACGGTGAAAAAAAACGTCAGAAAATAAAAGCGTATTTTTTTAAAATCACTCGACGTGTCCTGCTTCCTTTTTTTCCTTTTAGTCATCTATCTTTTCTCATTCAACTTCAAACGTCCCTTTTCTTCTATACCTTCACCCATCTTGTACCTCAAGACTTGGGTCTTGTGGACGTAAAAACTGTGAAGCAACGTTGTTATCACGATTACGGACCGAAGAAGTTGGACAATAGGAGTTGAAAGCGGAGCTTGCGAAATCGGATAACGTTATAGACGATCGGTCGCTCCTTTATATACCTACTTCTACGGTTTACATATATTATGTATATTCGACTTTCCGAGACAACATTTCGCCGCCACGAACCTTTCAAAATCCAGGTTTTTTTCAATTTAATCAAAAATTTTTATCGCTGGGAAGCTTGTCGTGTATGTCGTGCATTTTTTATTCATTTTTTATAATTTATTCTAACAAGTGAAATTTCTATAAAATATTACTCCGAATCATATCACTTTTTGATTCTCGTGACAAAAGTCAAAAATATAGAAATTCGAAACTTTTTCCGAGATATAACTTTTCTTCAGTTGTTTCAATAAAATCCCGAATAATGTCCGGAAAACAACTTTATCAACACTTCGTTAACACTCCGGGTCATTTCGACCCAATATAATTTTTACGCGTTAACTATATTTCTACGCTAGAAATATTTTCGAAAACTGCAAACACTTTTTCATGAAAATTTACGTTTCTAATATTTCGAAAATGAGCCAATTGCACTTTCTCACATGAATACTTTTTTGAATACGACTCTGGTTATCGATCAGAAAAATACTAAAGATTGAGAAAATTACGATTTTTCTTGTAAAATGATCAATTCTCTAAAAGCCCTTATTTTCAAAAAAAAAAAAAAAAAAATTGAAACAATGAAATTTAATATTTCTCGGATTTTTACGCACACATATTAAGAAATTTTGAAAGTGTACTTCTCATTTCCTTCAATCAAAAACGACCGAAGTATATGCTCCGGGTCAAATTGACCCAGTGTGTCAATGCTGTAGCCTAAGTGTAAATCTAAGTGTGTCAACGACGAGATAAAAATATGAAATAACGTTTCGGCGATGTTTGCACTGATGCAAAACATGGGAATACAAATGCGGGAAACTGGAATTTCCAAAACGTAAAACGCGCTTCATGGATACGGAAAATCCCATATATTTTTTCAATGTATACATATATCAAAGTTCCTGGTCGTTGTTGGTACAAGGTTCGCCTTAGTCTTCTCAAAGCCAGAATCTTTGAACGACAAGATGACGACGACAACTGCAGGGAACTATCAGCGCATCGAGTCGTCCTGAAAAATCTTTAGTTCAGGTCCAATAGAGCGCAGAACCACGGAAAAAGATAAATAAAGCAGAAAAACAAGAGTAAAAAAAGAAAACAAAGAAATGAACGAGAACAAAAGGAAAGTCAGCGTAGAAAATCTTCACCAGTTCGATTCGAGACCATTCGTATTCGTGCTCGAAGCAAAATCATTTCTCCAACGTGGACGATGTAAATTTTACATTTTTATTCGTCACGTAAATCGATAATGAAAGATTCTTACAAATTTGCATGATTTCGCAGTGTATTTTCAAATATTGTTGCTTTCGAAGCAAGTTTAAGAAAAACAACAAAAAAATTGTATAAAAAATAAAACCATTTTTTGTACTTGTATGATTTGCTTTTTTTTTTACTCCCTGTATGATTCATGCGACCAAACATTTCCGTAATGAAGATATGAATCAGTGTTATACACGACATAAAAAACTTGAAGAAAAGATTCACCAACGAGACCGCAAGAAAAATGGCCAAAGAAGAAACCTCCCGAGATAAGTAATTGCTTCTTTCTCAAGAGCATTTTTGTTGTTATCAAAATGCCTTCGAAAGTATTCTAGAAATTGATATCATACACGGGTTGCAAGAAAGCCCTTGAGGAGAAGAGACTTCATAGGTCAAGATCGTGTTTTAATTAATGAGGTTTTTTGTACACATTTTGACATGTTCCTTTCAAATCGTGGAGTAAATTTCAGGTAATTAATCACATACGAACCTTATCATCTCAATAGGAAGCAATTAAAAAAAAAAAACTTTCCTTGAAAACAAAACAAATTAAGTTGAAATTTCCATAACATATTATCGGTTTTTCATAACATGATACTTCGCGATAACGAATCGTATAAAGATGTGAATGTTAATCCCACAACGAGGATTATAGTGACTCCATGCACAGGAATTGAAAATTTTCTCCATTCTTACAGTTTTCACAATGAAATTTTTTTCAAACGAGACTTTATCGTACGTCATTTTCTTCCATATAAAAAAACCAAGAAACTCATGGAAATTCTATTGTCGCATACGAGGAACATTTTACTCAAAAGAAAATATTTAGATAATTGGTTGCCTCACCGTGGAGTTTACGTTAAAAAAGATTGATCGTGGGGGTTCTAGAATTTATTTATTTATTTCGAAATTGGATTCATGGGTACATGTGTAGCAAAGTGTAGACAAAATGTTAATACATCAAAAGAATTGTGTACAAATTTGTATGGTATTGACAGGGAATCGTAAAAAGTTCTGAACGACTGTGATAATAAGAAATTTTTGAAATGACACGAATCGAAGAATTGTTGTGAGTTTTTGTTTATGAAAGATCTGAGTTGATTCGTTGCTTATAGTTGTCGAGGTTTAACAACTTCACGGGTTTAGTACGGTTGGATTTCTTTTAGGAATGAAATTAAAAGTATAGTAGAAAAAAAAAGTTATCGTACTTTTGCTCGATCTCTCCTCTGGGTGTCCCTCGACAATCTTGAAAACTCGCGTGTGCACAATTCACGAGAGAGGTGCGGACCGAGCTGAGGGTGATAACTCGTTAGCTTTTTTTCTTCGTTGTTTTTGTTCTTTCGGTCTATTCATCCATCTCACTTTCACTCATTACATCGTTCGTCGGTCTCACGCTTCTCAACACAGTCATTGCCTTTTCTGAACAAGCGAGCATCTCCGAGCATGAACCCCTTTCGTCTCGCCCTCTCTAGGCCCAAGTGCTCGTGCAATTTTATTATTTTCTCTCGTTTCCTCTTCCTCCATACATTCTTTTTTTTCCCTCGTTCTTTTTTTCCTGTACGTTTCATTCCTTCGTAGAGTTTTCTGCTTTGCTTCCGGCTCGCTGTTCCCGTGATGGTAATTAAGAATATTAGGTTTCTTTCGGAAGGGGAAAAAATGTCAAGTCTTACCATAGTCGTTTGTCTTCTGTGAAATTTTCCCCTTGTTGGCAATTGCATTTACATTTTACATAAAAATAGTTTTGTACACGTTTTCGCGGTTGGCATTCCGCTCGATATCTCAAAGCTTTTCAAGAGACGATTAAAAACTGTCAGCATTTCTTTAAACTTCCAAATGTAAGGGGAGTTAATGAGAAACTATACGTTTCATGAGAATGTTGAACGTTTTTCTTTGACATTCCAACTTTCAAACACCTCGATGTTTCTTCCATCATTTGTTTTAGGTCTCATAATATTCCTTAAGGACATAAATGACACGAGGATAATACAGATGCCGCTCTGTACCTCGTAAACTTATGCTAGAAGGCATAAATTGCAACTAAATTTCTTCCATAACCATAAATCCTGTCTGCTGGATGACAAAACTTAATGAAATTCCAACTGAGATATTTATTCGACATAAATAATATTGTGGTGAGAAATTTGCGATTTTGGAATTTCTCGATACACTTTTCATCGCGATATTATAATGCAAGAAGCTTGGCGAACCCTCGTTTCGATTATTACACTACAGGAACAAAATATTTCTCGAGCAATATTGAAGTAACTTCGTCCAGGACGTGGAAAAAAAAACATTATTGCATACAGTAACGTCAACGTTTAATAATTCTTTCTCGTGACAGAAAAGATTACATTTTTTTGTTTATCACGTGGAAAAAAAAGTGATATTGAAACAGGGTTGAAGTGGAACGTCCCCTGGAACATGTACAGACATACTTATTCCTATGTGTACCATAAGGTATATTTTGGCGCGAGATATATAGAGAGGGAAGTGCCTGGAGAACGATCGAGGGTAAACAAGGCCCCTTTCTTCGTTCGTGAACATGGACTTACTGATGTAAAGTTGTGATTTCACCGCACCAATGCACTCACAAGAAACTTACCACAGTTGTCCGGAATTTTAGAAGTAATGGGTTCTATGCCAAACAGACTGCAAGCAAAGCACGCCAAAACTGTAAATAACAGTAACAACTTGTACATCAGTTGCCAGAATATCATAGAACGAATAATGTTTAGAATAAAAACGAAGATAATAATGAATGATTTGAATAAATGAGTGAAAAGTTAGGAGAGAAGAGATTGAATGTAAAATGGAGTGAACGTAGATTGTTAATTAAGGAAGATATAATTTAATCAGACATGCAAATTTCGAATATAAGAAACTAGTGTGTATACACGTGTGTCAATGTACATTATGCAGGAAGTACAACGTCCCCGAGGGCTTTTTTCGTCTCATTTTTCCCTGCTCTCAAGAAGATGAGATGGTGCAACTACGTATTTCATTACCAGAGGCTTTTCCAACCAGTTATTCATTTTTCTTGGCTCTTCCCATGTTTTTCTTTTTTTTTTTTTTTTTTCAACTCTTCGCCCATGTTTCCCAGTCTGCCACTCATAAGTTGGAGCATTTCGAGAGCCCACTCTAGCCTCGAACTATTCATACAACTATGTGCACAGCGTGGAGCTGAAGGGTCAACGAGTAGCCTGACATGGACCGAACAGGTGGACGTATATTGGTATTTTCTGGAGCGCAACTCCTGCTCATAAAACCCTGGAAGTCAGAGACTTATTAAGACACAGAAAGAAAGAATTTCTCGAGAAATACTCTCCGGCATTTGAGCCACTCGCGTTTCGTTTTACTTTATTTTCGCTTTTTTTTTTCTACAGTTTTCATTGCCCCCTACGACTTAATAGAAATTATTGCCATCCAGTTTCTCCGTTAATTGCTTCAACCTCTTTTCGACTCCATTAGCCATAAGGTCTTTCAATCCTTTTCAATTTATGGATTTAAATTTGACGTTATTTCATAAACTTAATTGCAGATCTAGATAATAATATATGTTTTTCATTTGGTACTTTACAATAAATTCATGTATAGGAAATCATGATTTCTCTAATCTTTTACTATGAGCTTTCATATATCGTTCAATTTTCATTCATCAACGTTTAAAAGAAATAAAATTCAAATAATCGATTTTTTATACTTTTTAAATGTATATGTTTTTCCGTTTTATTTTGCCAGATCCTAGAGTACGATGCATGGACATGGATGAGAGCTTGCCAGGCAACACGAATTGGGTTCTTGGTGATCTGCGGAGCTTGCATCGATGCGTGCCTGCGCTTCGGCGAACAGGTAAATGAAAAAACACGTATAGAGACTATGTTTTTTTTTCTTTTTTTTTCATTACTCTCAGTACAAAGTGTTGTTTTTGTATCGATTGCAACAAACCATAGAACAATGGTTATATCAGCCAATGAAATTGATTTACAAGATAAATCATTTAGAATGTGTGTTTTTTTTTTTATTTCTGGTTTGGATTATTCGAGGTTTTTATTCTCTCGTTATCCTGAGCTCGAGAGATGAATAAATCAGTATGTATATAAACATAAATATATTGAGTCTCGAAAGGATTTTATTTGACAGATTTATTAGCACAAATGTTCTCATTAAGACTTCGATGTGTTCGTAACGATTCTTTGTCTTTGGGGAGGATTCGTTCCTACTTTTCTCTTCCAACGAGACATCGATTGAATATTTATCAATCAAAGTTTGAGGCTCTGAAATATATTCGTTTGTGGGAATTCTGCACAATTTAAATTTAACAAACTTTTTCATTCTTCTAAATTTTTAACGATTCAATTTAGTATTTCCTCATCTGATGTTTTCAACTTTTTGACAAACTATTTAAAAATGCATAATGAGCTCTGACAACGTTTTATAAAATATACCAATTCACAAAAGGTCACTTCGTGCAAGTCATGACAAATTCAACTTTGCTCTTGACGTTTATATCTGGGGAAGAAATATTTATCAACTCTCTTTCTTTTCCTGTTTTATTTTATTATTATTATTTTTTTTTATCACACCCACGTATGTCTCTGTCAGTTCACGAGCTAGGATTACTGACTGGAAATGAAAAGTTTATGAAGATCCGTTATCACGACAAAAGGTAGAGAATGAGGAGTTTTTTAAACGAAGAGAAAATTTCCAATTTATTATTCCGTGATGAGGATGAATAATTATAAGAATAAATGTAATAATATATTTAGTAATAACAAAATATAATGAAAAATAACTGAAATTCCCACGATTTAATTTTCACCGTGTATTCATTTTAGTTCCGTTTGAATTTTTTTTCTCCTCCATTGAGACGTGATTATACGAGCTTCATTATTATTTTTTTTTTAATCCGATTCCCTAGATATTTCATTTTTTTCATTCATTATTTCTAGAATATTCTCCATTTCTGTGAATTGAAGCTGCAACTCTCGTGCATCACACAGAATTTTTTAGTTATCCTCGTAATATTCTTTTGTTGCGAATGCTTTACACGCAGAGCACTCATATCTTAGCAAATGTCCACACAGTACACACTGACGAGTTTTTTCACCTGAACGCGATTTGAAAATAAGAGAAACAACAAAAGTAACACAATGGAAATGATTCTTTTTAAGAATTATTAATTTGTTCAAGAAAGAGATGGAAATAAGAGAAGAAACAGAGAGATGAACTCTGGCAATCCGTACAATCGATAACTCCATTGAGCCTTGAAAGATAAAAGTAATTGAAATTCGTCAGCTTGTCATCAACAATTCTTCGTTTGCTGCTAAACAATCCAGAAAATCTATAAATATGAATAAAGAAATATTGCGAAAACTTAACATCAGAAACTAATTGTCAATCTGCATAAAAGCAATGAATGTCAGGGCTCGTGAAGAGTCGAAAAAAAAAACTACCAGAAAGTCGTGGCCTCATTAATTTGACCCAGAATTTCTACGTTCGTATAAATCCCTGTATATATGTATTTTACAGCTGATGAGTAATTATTTTTTTTTTCTTTTTTTTTCAGGCATAGACGTTGCTGGTATGCGGACGCATTTCTATCCAGAGGGTGGATGGGGTTGGCTCGTATGTGCAGCTGGTTTTCTCGCCATGTTGCTCACTACTGGGATGCAGCTAGCGTTCGGAGTTTTGCATCTCTACGCAGCTCGTCATCTCGGCGAGCGTCACTTAATGGACATAGGTGAGTCCGTTATATAAATATATTTCTATGTACATAAAAGTGTATATGCGTGTGAGCAATGTGTAACTGTAGAGAAGTTCATAAAATGGCTTCTCTGGTCATTTTTCGTTGGCAATACTACCCCAGAACCGGAAACGTTTGGAATTTATATATTTCTTGCTTTTTTTCCACCCCATGTTCTTTCCCACGTCGGCAAAGCACGATATAATGCAGTGGCCGAAGCGAGTACGGCATCGGTGAGTAACACATCAACGAGACGAGTTACAAAAAGATAAAAGCGCTGAAGGAGCGAGAAAGAAAGAGAAATAACAAAAAATAAAAATGAAATGGAAAATGAGGAAAAAAGGCTCTTACAGTTTTTCTCTCTTTATCTTCTTCGTCGTTCGTTCACTACGTTTTATTTTCTGCAATATACCTATGTGGCAGAAAAGAAAAGAAAATTATACAGAGATAACGCACTGCGCCGATTTACCGACGGAAATTCACGATACCTTTCAGCCCGCGACAGCGATCTCGCCCTTCGAGCACCCACTAATACTTCCCTTTCAATTTTTCTTCTTTTCATTCATATTCATATATACCGAGTGTACAAATATTCACGGCCAACATTTAGTAAACAAATAATTTACGATTTATTTAGAAAACAAAATTTTACACTTTTATCCTTCGTTGACAGACTGGGTCATATTGACCCAGAATAATTTTTCGACGTTCATTATCCTTGCCTAGGAACATTTTCGGAAACTTTCAAGATTTTTTCCCTCCACTTTTTCAAATGAATACATTTTTTTTTGCAATCTCGTTATGACACTATTTTATTTTTATTTTTTATTATCAGTCGTCATGAAAAAATCCCCGGTTACTAGTCTCGAAACTATTAAAAATTGAAAAAAAAAACTATAATTATTTTCGGTTTAATTCTCACTTTTGCAAAACGTCGAGTTTCCGAATAAACGAAAAAAACAAATAACTTAATTGTATAGTTTCTGGATTTTTATGATGCACACATATCAAGGAACATTTACACTATATATTCATAAAAAAAAAAACGACCGAAGAGCCACTAAGGACTAATGACAGGCGTATGAATAACGCTTCGGGTCAAATTGACCCAATTCATCAACAAACAGTTAATTATTAATACACAAATAATAATATTGTATATTTTCGCAAGTTCAGGCACAAATTTTTACACAGCCTGTAGGTCCATATCTGTGAACCTTTCGCAAAGATAAATTAAACCAGGCGGAGAATTTCTCATATTTAAAAGTTTCCTTCACTCGGTTCGATCCACCTCTGTTTCTGCACTCGTGCGAAATACGAATTTCCGCACTGCCTCGACTTATACGAGAAACGTGGAAAGAAATCGAGAAATTGTCCGTTCGCTGCTTTTCGTCGCTATTCGTTTCCAACTCACTTGCATAAGTGGAAAAGATCCAGAGACAGAGAGAGAGAGAGAGAGAAAGAGAAGGATGAGAAGAAGGGTTCGATAAAAGCTCAAAGTGCCCACGGCTGATGGATGCACATAGGTTACACTTTAAATTCGACGTGCTCTACATTTACTTACCAAACCCAAGAGATTAATGCTTTCTCACTAGTAATCCTCCCAAGGCATCAACATACATATGAATCAAGGCTTTGCCCATATTATGTATATGCATGATGGAGTTATCTCGACGACCAACTTCCTTATTTACGAACATCCTCCAGCCTGTATTAGTTCAAAGCATTTATTAACATACTATAATATAATATTACACAGGAGTTAATGATGTTATAGTAGAGGAGAGGAAGGCATCTTGGGGTACAACATAACCCGAAAATTGTCATCCTAAATGATGAAAATTAATGAATTTAATAATATTACAAACCAATTAAATTAAAAATTGTGTAAAGAGAGTAGTCTTCCTTCTACACAAATTTCAAAAATACAAGGTATTCAGTAATAATTTGTGACTTTTTTATAAAAAAAGATCGAAATAATTAGATGTTTAATTATAAAAAGAGCGATAATTGATAACTGAATTCTTTTGAAAGAAATTTTCAATGGGAATCTTAAAAAAATACATTGTCGTCACACGAGTTTTATTTTTTTCGAACAAACACGGAATCGTGAACAATTATTTGTTTTTTTTTTTTTTTTGAACTCGTGAAATTGGATGAAAAAGTCCGAAGTTTGAAGAGTAAATTTGTATACGATCCGGACAGGAAATTGAGGAATATTTTCTCGATAGCAGCCTCGATGCAAATGAGAAATATAGTTGACTGCAATTATAAATCATAAAAAGCTAATAAAAATTAGAAACGTTCGAAAAATACTATAACCAATCATTGACATGAAAACAAGTGTATGAAAGAATGAGCAAAACAGATGAACTGAGGTGAAAGAATATTTCCATTTGGTGGTTTCCGACGATCTGGAGCGCGATAGAAAAGCGAGAGTAGAGCAGGTGCTAGATGTGCTTCACAGAATTTCCACTTAAACTTTTACTCTTTTCGAGCATCTCTTTCCACCCCTAGAAGAGCTTGAAGAATGTTCACGTATGCATACTTCGCTCTATCTTGGTCCTTGTTCATTTTTGCACTCTGCACTTTCCTGAACTCACCAGCCGAACCCAATTTCAGGAAAAATTAGTTTAGCCCTAAAAAACTAATGTTTATTTACATGCGAACAAACACAGAGGAAAAATATACAAATATAATTATTATAGGAATACAATTCAACGTAATTTAAAAAAAATATAAAAATAAAAAAAACTACAAGTGCCTCGTAATTACTTGAACTGGTAAAAATATAACAGAAAGCAAAAATAAAGAATCAGGTCGTAGATTGGAGGTCACGAGATGGTACAAAAAGATCGATGTCTAGCTGTTGACTGGAGAATATTTTGAAAGACCTTCGTTTTGTTAATCAAAAACTCTGCAGTAGATTGTCAAACAGTGTATGAGTGTTGAGATTTGCCAGACGTGAGTGTCAGGTCGAGAATGCAGCAGGAGCCAGGCACAGAAGGGTCTCTGGACGTGAATCTGTCTTTGACACGTGCATGAGAGCAGGGGCAGAGAGAGCCAGCTGCAGTGTTGAAATAATACTTTAGCGAGAGAACACTTTTGTGAAATGACATATATTTATAAACGTAGAGTAAAAAAAGAGAGAGGAAAAAAGCTGACAAGAGAATGATGGTGATGGTCGACGGATCGAGAAGAGCTTACGACATCCAATTAGAGAAGTTCCGCTCGGAAGTCTTTGCCTCGGATCCCTTTATTTTGTCCCCTATCTTTCTCTCTCGTTGTTTTTCAAGTTTGCGTGTCTCTTTCAAATCGATAGAACGAAGAATAAAAACTATGAGGCTATTAAACGACGTCATTGGGATCGGGGTATTAAAACTCTTCATCTATTCTATGCTCTTTCTTGACCATATCTTTGCGAACATCCAACGAACTAGTTTCTGGAAATAATAAAATGGAACTGGAAGTTTTGGTGAGAGTGTGTAAGGAAAGATCGTGGAATGAAATAATCGGGAGAATCCCTGGTTAGGATAGATTGATATATAGGAAAGGACAGAGTAAACGGGATTTCGCGATAATCGAGATCTATTCTTTTTTCCTCTTTTTTTTACCCTCAAGCCTCTGGACGGAGAGAAGTCTTTCGTGACTGTCTGCGGGTAATTGAGAAGTCGAAGTGCAGACACTGTCTTCTTCCTTTTTTTCTCCATGAATCGGGACAAAGAATAGACGATCTTTATGTAGACCGAGAGAGCTACCCCCGGAGACGTTGGTTTTCTGGGTTAAAAAAAACTCCCTTCGACGATTATTTCCGATAGACCATAATGGCTCCGACGACACGGCAGTATGTCCATAAAAACCAGTCAGTTTTTTAAACCTCCTGCGGGCATCAAATTATGTCTAGTGAAAATAAATAATAATCGATTAAAAAAACAATATGAAATTTAAAAAAATAATCCCTCTTCCTAGCGCGTATCATTTATACGTCTATTTTGCATAAAGCATAAAATATTCGTCAAGGAAAGCCGAATAAGGCAAACGAGGGATGAAACGAAACGAAACGGAAAAGGGTTTTGCTCACCTGGCCTCCTGCGCCAGTGACTCAATTACATTAATTATGTTTTCTGCGCTTGTTGTAAAGAAAAGAAAAAAAAAGAATTTGGAGAGAAATGAAATACCGTAAAACTCTCGAGTTAATTCAACCTGTGAACTTTTTTCTACTTCCCTCCCCCTTCTCCCCCCGGCCCTCAGCCGCCCCTCCCCTTCCTCTTTTTACTTGTTTTATCCTTTGGGAATTAACCTCGGCAACGCTTCCCTTATACGAGCTCTCTACTCATAGCATGAGGCACCACTTTTGATCACACGTTAATATCACCATATACTCAAAGATAATACGGAAAACAACCGCGTTGCACTTCGTTAATATTCAGAGTCCGAATGTTTTGAGTACCGCAGTCCCCCGTTACTTCTGGCGTTCGTTTCGAAACAAAATCTCTGAAAAATCTGCTTCTGTTTTCTTTTTCTTGCTGAACACACGTTCCTGATGTGGAGCTGGCGAAAATGAAATCATCATGTCTGTTGTTATTGTCGTTCGATAATTGAACATTTCTAATTCTATCAATTATATTTATTGGTTAAATTAAATGTTGCATAGATTCAATTGTTTCGAAATCCCAGTGTCATGCTCGAAAACTCAATTTTTCAAAAATATTTTCATTTTAAAGTGTCACTCTTTATATATTGTTTATTCAAAAAATCCAGGAATCTAAACTAAATAAATTCTAGAAATCTAATTCATGGGGTGGAGCCGGAAGTTGTAAAGTCGGAATCGTGTGTTTACGGAAATGCCATGTTGTGAAAAAACTGCGATGACCGCTCATCTCATTTCTCTTTCTTAATGAGTTTTTTTTTTAATTTTCTTCGACAACAATATTTCTTTGAAAATAACAATAAGTTGTTTCTATACAAACATTTAGTTTAAATATGTAGTGAAATCGACTCTATTTTTGGTACCTCGAGATGTATGTAAGCCCCTAAGTTTTTATTATTGATAACTTATGGTTTGTATTATAAAATACACATATTTTATCACCACTACTTTGTGGATAGAGCCAGAACGGTTATGAAGCTAACACTTCAAGATATCGAACTTTAAACATGACCCAAATTTCAGTCTGATTGGTAGCCGTGATCTTACTGGTTTAAAGTTTTCGAGATACGACTTTGATCTTATTTTTATGATTTGTAATCTCATTTGAAATAATGTAGAACGAGATTCCACAGTGTTATCAAAATGGTGGTATATGCAAAAAGTTGCATTTACATAACTAGATCATTCGAGGATTTTATGATCGAGTCACTACTTCTACTTTTTTAGCTGTTGACACAGTTCGAGTATATTTCACAATCCGAAGCTCTGGAAATGTTCGAATCGATATTTTCACGTGTTTTCTATGCATGCGTCAGAACCGCAAAACTTCTATTCGAAGAATTGATTCAAAAAAAAGTTGGAAGCATATTCGCAGATAAAATTATATCGAAGAGAATGAGCATCGCCAGCATAATGTCATTCGTTCGGCTTTAATGTATTTTTTTTTTTTTCTTTTTAATTCACCACTGCAGTTATATACTGTTTTGAAATATGATGGACTATATGTTTGAGCGATGAGCTTAAGAGAACGGGAAAAGCTGACGGAACTGCGCCGTTGAAGAGCGTCCCGGGAGTCGACAGTTAAAAATTCAACACCTACCAGATATCCCTTAATGGATACTCGAACGTCCTTGACTCACTTTTTCATTTCATCGGGTACCGAATTATTAACTCGACAATTCAAAAGTGGATCGAACAGGATTTCCTTGAAAATCTTTTCTCCTGAGAATATTTTACAGTCCCACAAAAGAGGTTAAAAGTCATCAAATATTTATGAAAAGCAATTAATAATAATCCGAGTAACGATTATTTTGCCGACTGTGATGAAAATGGATCATTATTTTTAGTGAGAAAAATTATTCGTGGAACAAATAAAAATCCCACGAGAAAATCGAGAAAGGAAGCACAGTGGTTTTTTTTTTTCAAATTCATCTGAAATTTTGCATATAATTTTCATGTTCAGCTGCAACACAGCTGCATGGCGAATCAAATGAAAATTTATTGACTTCATTGATAGAAACCAGACGTGTATGTTATTATATTACTAAAAAAATAAAATATCCTTTTTTTTTGCACGCTCACGAAACTCTGGTACTCTTGCCCAAGTTTTCCTTGTCTTTTATTCCACCAACTTTTTCCACTTCGGTTATATTTCCGTCGGTAATGGCCGACTTTCTCTCAGAGAAAAGCTGACTTTGCCCTCGATCTCGCATGTTCTCTCTTTCTTTTTATATTCTTTTTGCTACCTCGTTTGCCTCGTTTTCCTCATGCACAGACCCACGCCCCCACACGTACGCAGGTACATCCTCGAATACACACATACGTATTCTGTATGAGAAAAGTGACGCTCGGGAAAACTCTCTTTTCGCTGGGCATATCTCCAAGAGTTTCGCACTTTTTACCAAGTACGGTTTTTTTTATCTCTCGGTAGAGAACAGACCGAGACACGTTATTTGCTACTGTAGCATGTAATATTAGCGCTAAAAAAAAAAGTTCCAAATCTTTGAAAACCCAGCCTGAGACGTCGAGGGACCAATTGTCAAGTACCGAAGTTTCAAACAGCATATGTATCGTGTAATTAAATCAAAAACTTAAAAAAAAAAAAGTGTAATTGTAACGATGAAAAATTTTCCGTTTTTCCGTTTTAAAGTATTTTTAAAAAATATATATATATGTGTGTGGTTCCTATTAAGTTGGTAAAGAAAAAAACTAGTCATTCGATATGTCAGATGAATAAAAAAACGGTGCATGGTGGTAATTATTTCGGCGGCAGAACGTCGGCGACAGTGTTCCTGGTTCCATTAATACCAGGAAGCCATAACCAGAATAGATTCGTAATAAAAGATCTAAATTCTCTCGCAGAGAATCAAAATCGCTGACTTCCTTTCTACCCCTAGAATCATATCCCTCTCCGTGGGGAATGTCTTGAATAATATCTACAATAAACAATCACAATTCTCCATGATACCTCCAATCATTCTTTACGACTGCAATAAGATAACATCGTGCAATAATCGTCTTTGATGATGGAGCGAGCAAAGAGCCCTACCGCAAACGTCATCAGTTTTATCGTTCAAATACGTTTTTACGATCCCTGGTGGTTGGGTATAGAAAAAAAAAATGGTAAGAGTCCAATTCGCAGCTATCACTGGAATGTTGTCCATGTAACAGTTTGTAATGACTGAAATTCTCCAGAGAAAAAGCAGAGATGTATTATTAATCTCCGCTTGCATCCGAATATACAGAAAGGTGAAACCTTCACATGTCTTTGATGCGAGTCAGAAGATTTACGACAATAGATAAAGAAGAATAAACGTCGAGTCTTTTATGTGTGTCCATATGGGAGCTTATTGTGGATGATTTACTTTCCTCAATGTTGTACCGGACTATGTTCAGATTCAATAGAGTTCTCAACCATAATTAAAGATCCTTAATCTTGTACATATTCTTCAAGAAAAAGAAGCACTTCTTATTGTTGAAGCACAATAAATCATCACATGTGTCGTGATCCAGTTAGATATAGCGTTCATTTTTCATCAGCTGAAGTGATTTCGCTGACGTACAGATAATTTAGTTGGCTCATTCGAAGTGTAGGTACGATTAGAATTGGCCGTGAATATCCTGACGATCGAAAACCTATTTGAAACTTCTGTATCTCAAGTTTTGGTTTTTCAGATGAGCTTTCAGGTAGTTTTACTGCAGGATCGATGTCCGTCGTAAGTTGAATGCTCTAGAGTGTATAGGAATGTAGACTGTAGCGTATAGTTGAAGCTTCGAAGCTTTTGCAACAGGTTTTGAGATGAACTGGCAAGGGCCGTTTCGCTTGGGTAGTATCGTATAAAAGATGGGGAAGAGGGGTTTTGGATGGAGTTTGGAACGTGCCGTTGAAGGTTTCAGTGCTCTCCCCTGTTTGGTTTTTCCGCTAGGTATGCTACAGCGACGACATGTCCGGGTAGAGAATCCGTCGAGTCCTGAACCACTCGCTTTCACTCTACGACGATTTATTGGATTCGTGAATGCCTGGGAAGTTTAGAGAGGATTGGTTGCTCACTGATGGCACAGCATGACCAAAAAATACAAATAAAAATATAAAGAAACAAGCAACGATGCATCAAGGTGTCCGTTACCACGAACACGTAACCGCTTGCGCACACGTTTCTCCTCGTCTGCCCCTGTTGCACAATGCGAATCCATTAAGCCACCTGGTATACGAGAGGCGTCGTAGTCCTATATCTATACGGTTGTCAAGTGAGCTTCTCGTTTAGTACTCCTACGATGGATCGGATACGATTTCCCCTAAATCAGTTCGAACATTGTTACATGTACTTCGAGAAAACAGTGCAGTGGATTACTAGGACCTGGACAACAGCTTTCGAGTGACCTAATCACTCGAAAGCAATATCATGAACTTTCAAGACAATGAGAATGTGCTTTTGGAGTAACGATAGTGATCCGCTCGAGTAAAATCACTGCTGACTCACGTACATATGTTAAATTTAAACAGATGATGAAGGAACATTCGTCGACGTAGCAACACCGACCTGGCCCATTTCCTGCTGATATTCAATGAAATTCTAGATGCCGAGTTTTTCTTAAAATTTCTGCAACATCCCTGGCTTAACGTTTCTTCGCAAGATGCCATGGGAAAATTGTATATTTCAGGGAAGCATGGAGGATCGGTGGTGTGTTTCGTAGAAAAATGCAAGATTGGCGGAAAGCTTTATAAAACGAAATTCAAGCTCTTGTATACATATCTATATACGTGCAGTAAGTATATGGATGTTGAGGTCGACAGTCAGGTCACGGCTCGGTATGTATGTCCCTGAACAGATCCGAAAAGCCTCGGGTTCTCGGCTCGGTGTTACCGTTTTTCATGCTTACACCCTTGCTCTCTTTCTCTCTTATGCTGGCACGCTTGAACGTGTGACTCGCATACATACAAAGGGTTCTTCATCCAGGCCTCAGACACTATTACGCGGGGAGGGTGTACCACAGGGACCACAAGAGAGACTCTGCAACGTTTTCTTCACACATATACTACATATTGTGAAGCAACAAGGCCATGCGACAATGGCATACAGCAGAAAATCGGACAAAAAGGAAGCGAACAGTTCTGGGTCAAGCCTCATTTTGAAATAGTATATTATGTGTATGTATATGGGTTATTATATGGTTGTACGTTCGTCTTGAGATCTTGATCCACTGGTGAGAGAGAGCTAAGCTTATGTTGACAACGCCAGCTTGCTAATTCTCGAATCATCCCAATAAATTTTCATCCATTTTCCAAAAATGCACATTCCAGCAAGAAATCCTGGAAATCCTTAAGCGCCTTAGTTGGATAATAGATTTTTTAAATTATTTGCCAAAGACTAAATGGATATCGTAAGCATTGGTCATTATTTTATAAAATTGTTATAAGAAGACTCACGTGACAAAAAAGTTTTTATCACTACTTTGTGCAAAGCTGCTTCGAGGAAAATAAAAAAGTCCAATGTACATGAAACACGAAGTCCATTAAAATATCGAGAAAAGAGGGAGGAGGAGAAGGCTGACAGCCGCCGCGAGGGACGTCAGTGTTGAAGAGTGGATCATGCATTAGCGAGGTAGAGCTGACAAGGCAAGCCGTTAAAAGGCGAAACCACTGACATTTAAAATGTATATTGCTCGCTGACAAACAAAAAGGCGATTTTCACATATAATAGTGCTCTCCAATTAAATAGGCTACGCCCTTTTAATTAAAAACAGTCAAAATATATGTAAGTCGTTTTTCACATTAATACGAAGACCTCAAAGCTAACAGACAACCTGGTGTACCTGAAGTGGTTTTCGTCCAGAATCGGCTTTGATCATCACAGAAAATGAAGTGACACCAGGCTGGAATTCCTTATTATGGATTTCACCCTTTAAATTCATAAAATACTGAATGAATCCATTTTTATACTCTTTTAGAAAGTGATTGAAAGACGAGCTTTTTTATTCATTGGAATGTTAACCTTTCGTTGGCAGTTCTGGGACAGGCAACAAGTGTTCGTAGCGCCGAGAAAATAGTACATACTTAAACCCTTCACGGGATCAGGCAATCTCCTTCTTTCTTTATCTCTGACTGATGTTCTTGATGCATCATGCATGTTGGTTTTTTAGTGCGTCTTACCAAGACATTTCATGCGATTGAATAAAAACTCTGGTAGTATCTCGAACAGAACTTTTGCATTGAAATGAATTCTTCGTGTTTACTCCTTCCCGAAGAGCTCTACTCAAACTTTAATATTGAAACACATTTTCACGAGAATGAAAATAATTATCCATGAAAATCCTCCATAGAATCAAACGGATTGAATTTTTTTTTAAATCTACGAACAAAATGAAGAATTCTGTTCATTCCATTCGTTAATCATCGAGATTAAAAGAACTGGTATATGGGGATTTAAAAACCTGAGGACAAAGAGAATCAGGAATTAAACCCGAAAAGGGACTGAGCTGAGATTGACATGATTAGCCACATAATGGGTCACCCGGCGAAATTCTTAAAAAGTATACATGAAAAATGTATCCTATGAGGAGAAAAAAGAACGAAAGACCTAAAGTACACATCGGGGGGTCTCGTAACTTTTCGCCAATATGTATTTTCATCTCTGTCACAACCTTCCCAGCTTGCGACTCTGCTCGGTATTTTATCACGATGAAAATTCCACCGCGCTCTACTACCTGTTGAAACATATCTGGCAGACAACACGGAGACGATTACATATACATACGCATATATTTATATGCATCTATACGACTACAGAACAATTCCTTGCTGAGCACTCAAGTCACAAATGTCCAAACGTACGTCCTCATTATGCATTCAGGTCAATGCATATTCATACGTACAGAAAGGACGAAGTGTTCTCTCTACCCCATCGATCGTTATTCCCATAGAAGAGCATAATACTAAAGTCCATGGGGCCTACAACAACATCAGTATCTCGGTTCGCGGACCGGGAATAGTAAAGCTTCATTTAGCCAAAACTATGCGTGATCGCTAATGGGACCATGTACAAATGTACAGATATGTACTATATCACTGCATTATGAAATTCCAATTCATCCCTTCAGCTACGAATACCCTGATATTCTATGCATGTAAGCAATATCTTCTAAAATACTTCCATACGCACATCGTAGCCCTAATTAATGAGGGAATATTCTCTCAAATTAACGAGGAAACAAATCACCTTGAATTCATTGTTGTAAAACAATGCTTTTATTTTTTATTCTTTATTCTCAAATTTTTCCCATCAAATTGTTCTCCGCAGTCACTGTTTCCTAATGCAGTTGGGTAGCACCATCAGAAACTCATAAAAACTGCCTCCTGCTCAGCAATCGATATTACAAAAACCAGAGCATGGCTGAGCGGTCATCCAACCAAGTATTGACCTCATTCGAAGTTGCTTAACTCTGAAGATTCCTGAAGTCAACTACTCATCCATTTCTGTCAATTGATGGAAACCTATATTTTCGTTTGTTTAATGACTTAGCAGTCAAGTCCTTTACGTTTTATCTTTCTTTCAAAAAAATGACTACGAATGGAACTGTGTAGATTCGCTATAGCCGCTGAGTGTTCTGCAAACTGTCAGAACATGAGTGAAAACGTTTTGGAAACGAACGTTCGGTATTAATATGTACAGTGGTTACACACACGTGGAATATAGACGCGTGTAGTAGGAAAATTCGACAATTCGTCACACCAGTGGAGTTAGCCAGGCGCGAGAATACAACGATGAAAGTGTGTGACGTGGGAGGAAACGAGAGAACACAGAGAGTGAGTGTCGATTTTTTTAGTGCATCGAGGTAAAACCACGAGAGGGAGGATTTTGCAACCGAACCCTACAGACCAACGTGTGCGGTTATCCCTCAGGAATTTGTTGACTCTGTGCTCGAATAGGATGGGTTGGAGGGCGATTGCTCTGTGGTCAGTTGACATATAGGAAGAAGAACCACACCAACGGGATCACCATGTGTTTCCCTTTATATAGAAAATACATATCTATAGCTTTTTTTCCTCTGGAGACTTGACGATTTCTATACACACACGGATAACTTCGTTCCACATGTTTTTTTCCTGCTACATCTCTGTTTACATCAGTAAGCAACGTTTAATTGGAAGTAATGATGAAACAGATTTTTTTTCTCATCCCGTATTTCATTTCCTCTCTGGGACCACAACATGCCCTGATCATCAAACTTTTTCACCTGCACCCTAATCAACTGCAGGCCTCTCTTGTGGTCTGTATTTTTTAGTCACCTCGACCGTAAACCAACGATGTATTCCAGCGAAAAAAGTCGATAATTCGTGGACGTCGTTTACGAGAGAACGTCCAGACAAGAGAATGTGGTATTGGGGTTGGAAAACCATGCCGCAAATAATCGAACTCGGTCGAGTGTCCGCGATACGAACATTTTTCCTCAACATTGCCGATTCTAACCCCCGATCCCCGCAGTATCGCATCCAGGAATCCGATATCCCATAGGAATTTTACGAAAGCCACGTTTCCGTCACCCATTCGTTCTCCAGGGTCCTCCTCTTTCTCATTTGTATGTAAGCTTCCTCGACACTGAAACACCATTTTCAGATACATTTTTCATGTCGAATCACATAATAAAGTTAAGACTACTTTTCCAACAATTCGCTTCTAAATAAACGGTGAATTACTCATGATCCCGAAACTATAGATTATGCTTTACGTTTGTTTCATTCGACTTTTTCTTTTTATCGAAAATTTATTTTCTGTCAGACTTTGGATCGTGCTACCAATACCACCACTAACCAACCCTGTTTCTTCAACTATTTTTGGATGATCATTCGATACATTGCCATTATGGAACTGTTACTCACAATTGACATGTAGGAAACGTACACTTAAAAATTTATTTAACAATTTTGATTGCTGGCTTCTTTTTTGCAAAATCACTCTCTTGTTCATTTTCAATTCTGAATAACAATGCATACTGACAGTTTTAATACATTATGCGTGAACCGAAAATAGTCTGATATCTTCGCACCATCAAAATCTCAGGAAAACTGCCTCCCTTGGTGACCAAAGCGGTCACCCAGCCATGTATGGAAGTCATTCGAGGCTGCTAAAATTTGACAATAGCCAAAACCAGACACTGACCGTACGCAGCCACTTTTGTGTATTTCGAGCATTTTTTTTATTCAGGTGATCCAGATCTTGAGATGCAGAAAAGAAATATAAAAAAATAACTTTATGACTGAAGCATGTGTTTTTGGTTGCATGTATTTTTCAGCGTGGGTTGGAGCTCTGAGTGCAGCAGTGTCTCGTGGGTCAGCACCCTTAGTGGTTGGTGCTTGTCGCCGTGGTAGCACAAGACTCACCGCTGTAATCGGTGGCCTCGTATTAGCCTTGGCATCTCTTTTCACATCTTTCGCTCTTCAAATGCATCAAGTGTTATTGAGGTAAACAACATTTTTATACAAAACTTTCTTAAGCCCTAGTCTTTCTTTTTTTTTTCCACGTCACTATTACACACCGAAAAACCTTTTGTGACTGATAATGATTTTTGACTACATCTATTTTTTTGTTCGTCATACCTTCTCTCATGCACATTAAGAGATACTAAATTATTTCTACCTGAGATTACACGAGCTTCGTCTGTCGACTGGTTTATTACATGTCCTTTGTGTGTGAACAACAACCATATTAGTTTTTGCTTTGGAAAATGGTACTGCGTTCGCATGTAATTACAATGATGGTATTGCCAGAAAAAAAAGGAATAAAAAATACTCAAAGCTTTAGACATCATGAGATACAAATTTGCAGACACTTGTATCTCTTCGTCTCAAATTTTCAAGATGGAATTACTCACAATAAATTTACGATATTGAGAACCTAAACATATTCACATCAGAAATTACATAAAGATTTGTTTATTGAAAACACCAAAGTGTTCGTTAATATTTACCAAAATTACTCTCGTTCGATGTAAAATAGAAATGTATGGGCATTTTTTGTTTGGAATGTGAAAAAAAGTAATCTTGAAATCTAAGCTACAACAATTTTTTGCTTTAAAACATCCACCAGCTGATAATTCCCATTAAAAGTTTCATGCATGAATAAAACTCATATTTTCCTTGGGGCTATGATAAAGGGGAAATTTCTTGGCAGGTTTAAAGAAAGACACGTATAGCGTAAGCATCTTTGGGGCTTGGAAAATATTTCATAAACCAGCTGCGATCGTCGGTTAAATTGCTTAGGTGAATTGGAGTCTGAGCCCATCGCAATTTGAGAAGGAAAATCGGGTGGAGAAGAACATTTGATGGAATAAGGGGCAATGGCAGGGTTTCCGGTTCAACAAAATCAGTAAAAAAAAAAAGTAAGAGAGGGAAAGAGTGAGAGAGAGAGGGAGAAAGAAAGTGAGGGCGTTTTGGGAGAATAATGGTTGCGTGGCACGAGAGCAAGAAGCGAACCATTTGTATTCTCGAGAAAACGTTTTAGTTCGCCAGCCGAGGGGGTTACGAGCTTTACTTCTTATTTTTCTTTCTTAGCCTTCTCTCCGACGTTTCTTTGTTTTACTTTTAACATGTGTCTATCACTGCGTCTTTATCGGTGTATAAAGATGGATTTCCACTGGGAACTTTATCAACGAATAATATATGTTTCTATTCTTTTCACACTGCCACACGTTAGAGATAAATTTTATCAGCATAGATTCAATTTGAAAACAAATGTTTCATGATTTATTGCATAAAAGTCCAGCAGCCAAACCAGAAGCCAATTGCTATCCTTTATGCTTTGTTCCAGTGTTCGCTACGAACTCGAACCGTTGGCTAAAGGAAAACTACTTATTCATGCGCCACGATCCTTCACCATTGAATCATTGAACCAGTGGAGGGTTCAGGTCCTTTAGTCTCAAATGTTAGGTCCCAAAACCTCTAAAAAATAAACTTAGGTGATATTACAGTTGCTCCAATTTAAAAGCGAATCGTGACGACTAATATTAAAATTTAAAGGAATTGACATTTAAAATTCATTATATTCACTTTGAGTTTTTTTTTTTTTAATAGTTTTACTGCTTAACCAACGAAGGGATTGTCAGGAAATCAGAGTGTCGTAAATTAACGTGATTATTGATTAGACTCTCCATTGTAATTTTTTGCTTTGGTTTAAACCTAGAAGCGGACGGTAATAAAGTCATTTGAAGAATAATTTAAGCAAAAACGATTATTTTCATAGGATCGTTTCCAGTTGCCCTAATTATGGTGATTGTTCTTCTACTTCGGGAAAATCTTTGAGTTTTCTTATCTCAGAGTATGGTTTTTTTTCTTCTTCAACAGAGAACGAAACTTCCATCGTAATTTCATGCTTCTTCAACTTGAAACGTCTTTCCCTTCATTTCTCTCACTTCTCGCTCGTTTTGTTTTTTGCAAGTTTGGTCCTTCGCACGTGCGAGCTCTGGCACTTACAAGTTCTCGTGTCTGTTTCTCAACCACTGCTATTCTACCTGCTTCGCAATCCTATATATACATATTTACTCTTTACAAATTGCAATATACCCGCAGCTATGGTCTGGTGCTGGGCGCAGGAGCGGGTCTTGTTCGAGAAACTGCGGGACTCGTGCTTGGCCATTACTTCAAAAAACGTAGAGAGTTTGTTGAAATGGTTGTACAAGCTGGCACTGGAGTGGGAATCGCTCTCTTCAGTGTTTTCTACAAGGAAGCTGTTGGGTAAGTCCTATCATATTACATTTTTTTCCACTTAAATAGATTCCATATACAACAATAAAACTTTCTCCAAACCGATTTCAAACTTTACATTGACCTTCCAAACCCTTAACTATGAAAAACAAAGATTGAGGTATTTAAAAAAAAAAGATTTAACTTCCAAAAGTGCTAGGAATTTTTCAAAAATTCAAGTATCGAAACAGATTCAGAGCCCGTCTCATGACTTAAAAGAATTCAATCAGCTGCTCATAGGAAAGACTATGTTTAAGTGGCAAACAAAAAAGAACTGAAGCTCGTAAATGAAACAACGAAGTTAACAGAATTGAATTATGTTTTTATACCGTTGAAGAAGAATCGTGAGAAACAAAGAAAATATATACAGTGAGTTGCAGTCTGGTTGAATAATAATAATAATAATAATAATAATAATAATAATAACAATAATAATAATAAAAATGGTGCAAGAAAGCACAAGTGAATTGAGGCCGAGAAAAACAGTGAGACGATGGTGCCGGCTGAATATAAAGTAGCGTACGGTGGAAGAAAAGCTGCATGAAAAGGGGGATGTAAGGAACGTATATATACCGGCTATTCATCATAACTAGCTGGTTCCGAGACGTGCAGTATGTATACCGAATGTAAGCTTGGCTAAGACTTTTTCTGCGCAAGCTCCATCCTAAAGAAAGCTTGATCGTGATAAAATCGCGAGAAGCTTATCGGTAATCTGAGCGTCTAGGAAGAAGCAAAGAAGCGATACGAAATTTCATCGAAACGGCTGCACATGTACGCGAAGGCGTGTATATTTATACATATATATATATATATTTTTATAGCATACAGGGTTAAAAAATTTTGGGAAATGTATTTACAATGCTACCAAGTCAATTAAATTTTCTATACAGATTATTTGTAAGATTGTCTCGAGAGACTGGTCAAAAAATTCCAAGAGATTGAACTAGGCTGTTGAAGAGTTACAATTATTCTAATTTTCAACGAAATTACAGGTTATCAAGGGGTAAAACTGTTTCACAATCTTTTTTTAATTTTTAATAATAATTTTAATCTCGACAAAAGTTATGTTGGAATCCGAGTTGGGGAGTCAATTTTTCTTTTTTTCAAATAATTATAACCTGAAAAATGTTCTTATCCAAACGAGCTTCGATGTTACAATTGATGAGGTTCAAAAAAATGTCAATAAGAGTAATGAAAAATGAAAAAAAAAAAAAATATTGATGTTTTATAACAATTCGACGATAAATTTGCTCTATGCATTATTTTTTCACTGGAAGTACATTGAAGAACGTAATGTCAGTGAAATAAGAATTTGGAGCACTTTTGTCTACGACTGGATGAAAATTTCTGAAAAGAATGACCAAAAAAATCTTTGTAATCATTTTGTTACCATGATTTTTGGAAAATGTACATGAAAACTTACAGAATTTTGAAAAATTCCTGTTAAATTATATCCAAAATGAAAGACAGTTTCGAATCGTACGAAAAAAAATCATTCTTTCTCATCTAGCAATCGAGATTCACCTGTTTACGAGTTAATTTCATTTCAAAGATCTTGAGAACAAGAATCTCTTGATATACAGGAAAAAAAATGGTCCATATTTGAATTGACATAGTACGCGATAATCTGGCTTTTCAAATCGTTCTTCTTTCATGGACAATCCTTCACCGAGACGTCTACACGTCATTCGCGATATTAGTAAACCACTCTTGTACCACAGTATTCAACACGTACACTAGTTCCTCTGGAATATCGAACGATCCATGTCATCTGCATGAGAAGCTTTTTTTTCTTCTTTTTCTTCTTTAAAATGAACGCGTTGGGCGTTATATTGCTGGGTGTTTCTCATGGCTGATACCCCGGAGGATTCTTCAACGCGACCCAAAGTTATTCCATTATCGAAGGAGGAAACGAGAGAGATACGTGGAATATATATTTCGTCTTTCCCACATACAATATCTTAACTTGCTGAGGGAATGAAACTTCGAGCTGGTACATGAAAGACCCTCCCTTTAGATTCATTTCGGGTTTTCTTTTTTGCTCCGAATTATTCGTTATTTTGCAGCTTTTGTGAGTCTGTACACATAGCCTAATTTTCGTTTATATATATATTTAGACACTATAGATATAAAATATAATATGATATTTCGATAAAGGGAAAAGGGTGAGGGCGCCAGCCGGTGGGTTAATACCAAGGGAACGTTCTCGAGTCCGGGCAATATTGAATTTAATTGAAAAATTAATTTTTCCAATTTATTTTATAACTCAAACATTAACGAGTACGTTCGAAAAAGTAAATAAATTTTTTTCTAGTTGCTGTTTTATATTTAAATATCTCCGACCAAAAATAAAGAGTCGCGACTAAATTGTGAATCTTCCATTCGACGCACATAATTTTTTGTATCAATGCATACGAGAGATGGTTCGAACGGAATAGAAGCAAAAAGGGGGTTGAAATACGTCCCGCAAGTTCTGAATAAACGATGTCAGTCGCGTTCGTTCCCGTTACTCTCCTCCCTCCTCCTCATCCTCCTCCTTTTTTATTTTCATTTTCTATCTTTCTTTTTTTTTTTTTCGTTTTCCATCGATGGGTTCGAGTGCCGCGTCACTACTGTTGGCTTCTCGACTTCGGTCCGACTCGACGTGCCACGCGCTTTGAATTATTCGTTCAAATTGTCCGCACAGCCAACCTCGCATCCATGTCCAATACTACGTAGACGCATATCACTCGGGGATGCACACACATGGAAATATGGGCTACTCCTTGTGACATGAAACTATTTTTCATCCGAATATCTATGAAAAAAATCAATTTTTTGAAATAAAAATCTACAAAACCGAGTGAACTTGCGTTTGTGGATATTTTTTTCTGATTTTTCTTCATCTTCGGTCTCCCTGTCTCGTCAATTTTATTACGTGCATTTAAAAAATCTGAAAAGCGCATTAATTCATATTGTAATTGAAAAAACTTATGAATAACCACCAAATAATATTTCAACAAAATATGAAACCAGTAAAACCCAGATAAACATTCAAATATATGTAATATATGGATGTTTCGAAATTGCACACAATTACTTTTTCTTCGCGCATATACACGTGAGTAGGAATCGATAAAAAAAAATGAAAAATGCTCCCGAGAGATTTCGATTTTGCCTGAAACGCCCTATTCAAAATGTACCAATATATTGGAAGCAACCCACACGAGCAGGACTGCAGTACACTAAATTGAAAGTGATTCGCCGGCCTCGCGCGTTACATTAATAACACTCTAGCTACGAGGAACAGCGGAGGGAAACAAGAATATGCTTCGATGCGCGTATACCCAAATCACCCTTGGAACACAGAGGAGCTCTAGCGATTTACGTATAGAGGGTGTCCCAAAATTCACGATCAAAAAACCTCCATTCAAATTTTTTTACAAAATTCGCTATAGCGAAGTGCATTTCACAGCTTTTTAATTAATCGACCTAGTGATTTAATGATTAATTAATCAAATTTTCAAGAAACCAGAAACGATTACAATACTTTTTGACAAACAGGAGGAAAATTGCACTATCAGGGGAGACACACTTTCAGTTCTGAAACACTTTGTATAACGTGGATATTTCGTACTTGATGCCAGACCCAAATGTATAATACTATAATTAAAAGGCTCTGGCACCGCGATTGGGCTAGTAAATTAATCATGAACTCTCTAATAAGACTATTAATAACAACGATTTTTGAAATAGAGTCAATATTGATATTGCTTGTACAAATGAAATAAAAGCTTGCAGCATATCCGATTAATTAAGGTCATATTTACGCACTGAGATACCAAAAATAGGATCACATTCAAGATTTTTTTTTTTCTAATACTGACAATGAGTATCTATTGGAAAAACTTTTAGTTTATTTAAAAAGAAACATGTTGTGAATGAAAGTGATTAATTTCATTAAAAAATATAATGAGCTGTAGTTTTAATCATCGCTGAACATTTTTTTTTTTTTTTTTCAAAATGCTTTGTACGGTAACCACAATTTCAAATTTTGTTTTTTAAAGTTCATTAAAAAAATCAGGCTTTGGTAACACCGAATTCTTTTCGTACAGTTTTTTTCAAAATGGCGAAGGTTTGAATCGTAAAATTATGATTTTGTTTTAATTTTTATTGCTCTATTTTTTTTGGCTGCAATGGGTTATGAATTCCTGGATTAGAAACGATGTATAAAAAGTGACACAATGGAATAAAAATCTGTTCGTAAAATCGGATTTTCCAACCTCTCCAGGTGTACGTAAACCCTTGAGACTAATTCAGCCCTTGAGTATTCCAAGAGAATTTATTGAATGTACCAATTTAGTCTATAATTAATTGGTTATTAGATTCTAATTAAAAATTTGATTAATTGAGTCGACATTTCTGTTTTATTTTACATTTTATAGAATTTATTATCGAAAATAAATTGAAATAAAAAAAAAGTATGAGAAATTAGAACGTGAAGGACGTGCTTGGTCCGTTAGCAAAGCCGTTTCGGAAAATCGCACCAGCAATGAAGTGAGAAACGATATGAAATTAAACTTGCCAACGAAATCTCGTGGAACAATCAGTGAGGCTCCATATCTATATCTATATACACATTTCTATACATAGAATTCCTCCACCAGGGCTTAATTGCAAACTAATGAAACGAGCTTGAGCCAAGCGCTTTTCTCACTGTTGATCCTCATGCTGACTCTTCGTTCTCTCTGTATAGTCCGGAATATTATCCATCGAGGATTTCATGTAAAATCGACTGGCTTCTAATGAACGAATCATTTTCTTTTTTTTGTAACGTTAATTTCTTGTAATGCACTCGGACAAAAAGGTCTCGTTGATTCAACTAGGATCGAATTAAATAAAATAAATTTATTTCCATGTCTCGTGGTTCAAAAGACCTCTATTCAATTTTGAGTCATTATTTTCTTCGATCTGAATATCGTCATATTTCTAATCAGAGGAAAATCTAATTTTTTGGTCTCTATTTGAAAAAAAAAGGTTGTAGCAAATTTGATCAGCGAGAAGTTGAATTAAAGATAATATTTATAACACCATTCAAACCGGTTACAATTGTAATGTTGTTTTAACGATGCTTCCATGGGTCTGCAATCTTGCCTGAGTATAAAAATTCATGAATTTTAGATCGGAGATAGGCCCAGTAGAAAAAAATATTGTTAATGCAAATTTCTTCAAAAAATTGAACAAACGATCCTATAAGTTGCGAATATATCGTTTTTCTGAGTGTAATTAGCAATTTTTTGAGTACGTATGAATTAATTTTCCCTAAGATGGCATATACGAAGTAGAAAAGGTTAGAAATTCCAAGTGTGATCGTTCGGACTATTTGGACATGAATTCCCCGATGTATGACAGCTTATAGAATCCCCGTGGCTTTTTTCTTATCGCCTGCGATCAGTAAAAAAAAAATAAAGTTCTTTTAAAGCATCGTAGCCCTTTCTTTTTCTCCTCCTGCGACCCACTTTTTATGATGGCCACACTGAGCGGAGAATTTGCAGTTCATCTCAGGGTCCATATAAATCTTGATTATCTTGAGATTCGAGACCGAAGCAGTTGACCATGAAGTTCCGGGCGAACACTTGCAATTTAACGAGGTTGTCCGGTGCTGGGAAGATGAGAGCGATGTTGACGGCAGTGCCTCGGAAAATTCGTAATTTCTTATCGTCAACTGCTATTGTTCTCACTACAAATGGGCCTCCTGTCAATAATAAAAGACCAAGGAATGAAACAAACAGAAAGGCATAACCTTCGTGATTGTTACGTACTAGATTGTCCAAGTTTTCGCCTTTTATTTACTGTGGATGAACAAACGTATAACGAGAGTTCGCGTTTGTCTCTTGCCTCGAATCTCGTAATAATAACACAAAAAAACCTTTTACGGCATCGTTAAAGGCTCACGAGCCAGAGGGCATTTGCGCTATTCTCTCGCTATACAATGCAAGCAAACGTCCCCCCAGTTCACTATCGCTGCTTATCCTTCTTTCACGAAACTTTGCGTGGATACTGTCTACGCATGCCTGCATCAAACTCCCGCGATACAAATTTTCTAGTGCTCATAATTCTCGAATTGCCAATAAACAAAATGTCCACTGACTAAATTGAGCCCCAAACGCTCGTATCACTGAGAGACAAAGTGTGCAATAGAGCTTTTTTTTTACGAGAACGCGACGTGTTTATAAGCACATTTCGATGTTAAGATTTTGCAAATGATACAACAAAAAAGTACTGCTCCAAGAATTATGTTCGAACTTTTAATTTTCACTCGTCAAGAAACACGAAAAATATGATCTAAAGAGATCGAGGGGAAAACAAAAAATTCGGAGCATTGTTCAAATAGATTTTATTTTTGATGAAAATAAAGACAATGTTTTTATTTTATTACCACAATGTTTATGGACTAATTAGTAATATTTTATGTCCAGTATAAATAATTCGAAAGTAAATATGAAAATTTTGTGGTGCAAGCAAAAATTATCATGTAGCTAATTATTTCATATTCATGACAAGAACTGAGAAAAAAAAACGTAGAATTAATACAACATATCTCAACATATATTTCGGTGTTTATCGAACCCCCATTATTTTCACTGAGCACCACGGTACAAAATACCCGTAAGCTATTTAACGCGTGGCGAATTTTAACATACGTTTTAAACAATACAAAAACTTCATGAATTCAATTTCCAGCTTCGTTCCTGAGGTCTAGTGTACCGCGATAATTTTTACTGTGCATTTCAGTTTCAAATGATAATTTGTAATTCTTTCGGTGTACGAAGCAGAAATATTCACTGGAGGTTCAAACGACAAATTTCCACGATCGTTCTCAATAATCAAATTTGATAAATTAGCTTTGAATATTCCTGCGAACAATATTTGCATGAAATTCATGAATTGTGTGTAAAATATTGGCGAAGTATTATTTGAATTGAATCCAAATAATTCGTTAACTTTTAAAATGGATAATTTTAATGAAAATAACAATGAAATTTAATAAAAAATAATAATTGTGTTCCTTCAAATAAGCAAAAAAAATCGAATTTTATAAATTAGTTCTGTATATTTCTACAAACAATATTTGTTCGAAATTTGCCGACTAAGTGTATAAAATATTGGCGAAAACATCGTTTGAAAAATCTTCAATTGATTATTTAATTTTCAAATGGATAAATTTAATCATAATAACAATTTACAATAAAAGAAAACGGTTTTTTGCATGAATGAAAAAATCGAATTGCAGTCGCTAAATCTACAATATCCATGCAAGTATCATTGTCAGATATCACGAAATACGTAAGCAGGCTTAAGTAGTGAAAATCCGTCTGTGGTCAGACATCGACTCGCAGAGAGCTCAGTTGCCTTCCGTTTTAATCTCCCTCTTGGTAGATGGAGGAACAAAAAAGCCCTCTACTGTCAAGAATATTTATCACGTCTCTTTCGTGAAAGGATTTCCGTGTTGTTAAAATTGTGCGAGACACCTTTTATCAGGATAACGTATACAGTCAGTGGTCACACAGGGATCGAAGAGAACTAAGTTATTTATTCCATTTTTAATGAATATAAAAATAAATAAAAAAGACTCTGACTTTCCTTCGTTGAATTAATTCGTTGAATTGAGATACATGAAGTACAACAACTGTACTCATTATTTATCTATTATTAAATACTCTATGGTGCGATATACTTGACAAATGTCAAAAAATCATGTGTTGTTTAGCTAATTTTTTGCTAACTTGAAAAATACTTGCTTTTTAAAAAAAACTTTCGTCTATAAGACTGTCCCCACATCAGAAAACCCAAAAAATTTCTACAACTTTTCTTCGGTCTTCTATCCCAACAGAAAGCAACAGAATTCAGTAGAGCCGTCTCCACCGCTCCTGCTTTATATCCCAAACGAAAAAGCTTTCACCCCGATGAATAGAATTTGCCTCAAAGATATATAATCCTATATTTACAGAATATACATAAGTATATATTATGTATTTGGCGGTTTTGCTCTGGCCAACAAGTAGTGTACATACACGTGCAACTAAATATACATATGCATTCTCATATCCCACGAGAAAATGGTATAAAGTTCGACGCAGAGCGAATTCATCCTCTACAGCTGCCGCGTAGTATTATAATGCTTTCTGAATACCAAAATATACGAATTTTGCCATTCCAGAGGACAGGTCTTCTCTCTACACTGTACTTCTAGCCGATTGCGCGAATCAGCATTTTCTCATGCTGGCAATAATTATTGTGAAAAGCCTCAATTATTTGCAAGAACAAAGAAATTTTCATGTGTTAAAAAAGCACACGATAGTCTGTGGATGCTCCAATGTGTTTATAATAAATTTCATTTGACGATAAAAATTTGGCAGAAGATATGAATATCAGGGGAAAAAATCTATTGAAGAAATAGGATTATTCTTAAGTTCGTTTTATTGTTTTTTATAAATTTAACATAATATATATAACTAAATGTTTAATCGTTGATTAATGTTGACAGTAAACTTGGCTGGAAATTAGGACTGCAGTCAGTGACAGGTGCGTTATCGTTGGCCTTCTTCCTCGGTCTTATTTATCGAAGCGCCGCTCTCTATCACCCTCAGCGCCGTGCTATATTGCATCTGAAAAACCAACGAAGCAAAGTTAAGGAGAAGAGATCATCGTCAAAGGCTCCAAGACAACCTCTCGTCGATCTTAGCCCCTTGGGTTGCCGACCCGTCAGAATGCTTATGCTTGCAGCTGGTGCAGCTGGCTTTGGTCTCTACACACCAGCCTTTTATATCGTAAGTTGTTAAATAAACCATTCCATCAAATTATACACTTATAAGTTTGAATAACCTTAAAGCAAAGTCAATTTTATACGATAATTCAAGTCGGGAATTGTTATACACTGCAGTTTAAAACAAGTTAAGTTGCATTTATCATTTTAAGTCGCGAAAATCGTAATAGAGTAAAAATGTAACAAAAAAAAAATGATTGTCATAAAAAATCTTGTTTTCTTGTTCAAAAATTCTGTTTAAATACAAAAAAACTTACGAATATTGGCCATTTTGATATTGATTTTTCGAAATTCTGATTATTATCAAAACGGGCACGGTTTTTCGGGAAAACAGCAAGTTTTCATAGAAAAAAAAGAATCCATCAGTAAAATGGTTTTCAAAATATCATTCACTGTTAAAAAAAAAAACATCTTTTTCGGAGAATTGTTGTATCCCTCAAATTTTTTAATATATTTATTGACAAAAAAGAATTATATTGTGAGTTGTGAAGTAAAAATTCTTGAATTTTGCTTATGACACCTGTATGAACCCCTTAATGAGATGAATGTGAAAAAATGAAAAAGAATATTGGTGCCAATTAGATTTAACATCAAATGCCTCATACCATATACATATGACATATATAATCCAACGAACCGTTTCCTCGTATTAATTGTAGACCGTATCCGCCGGGTTTCCGGTATCATTGAACGTTAGTAATTGGAAGCTTGGCGAGGTTCTCGCACCTCAACCTTTCCCTTTTGGCCATACCATTCCACATACACATACATACAAAGTATATTCATATGTATATCGATTTCTAGACACACCATTAAGCGCAAGAGTTAAATTGTGATCACTTAAAAACAATAATGAGTTATGGTTGTGTAATCGAGATTTTCAAGCATCTCTATGTAAAAAGAGAGCAAATGTAACAAAGTTTCTTTGCATAATATATCCATGGCATTCTTCTACTTCGATGAACACTTACTTTAAACTTCCGTCATATTTTTATCTTCATTTACGGAGCTTAATTAATGAGAAACATTGAAACCAAATGCTGAGAGCTCCAGATCGGAACGGACTGTAGAACTTATTCGATGATCTTATGTCCCAAAAATGTAATAAAACCAATGGACGTTGTTCGTCAGGATAATGACATGAATTTCATTGTCCACTTTACTTAAATCGTCAGAATCGTAAATACTTTGGTATTTGTTTTATTGAATTGACTGTCAAACAGTGAGAATTTTTGAAACCATGTTTTGCAGGCGCTTCAAGGGTACCAGGACGGATTGGAAGCGAGTGCGCTCGTCCTTTTGCAGACCTGCCTGGGTCTTGCTGCGGCTCTTGGCTGCGCAGCTTGGGGTTTGGTTACGGCTAGGCCATCCACGCAGTGCCTCGTGTCCAGACAATATCTCTGTCAAGCAGCTCTTCTCGGAGTTGGTCAGTATACAAAGCACAAGCTTCGCCAATGAGCTCAGTCCCGAGTAATCCTCTGTGCTATCCTCAGCTACCTGTATACTCACCCGTTGTTTCAACGTACGTGCACACACTGCCACATCAAATTTGTATAAACGGTGTCCCAAATGTCCTATTCAAATTTCTCACCATCAATTAGTACAGAAATGTTAGGAAATATCAATTCCTAAAGAACTTTCATCAGTGACACACTGTTAATGAAAAATTTATTAATCTCAGGACCTGAAAATGAATTCTTTTGGACACGAACCTCATGGTGGGCTGACTAATTGCCTGAATCTTTTCTTTAGTATTATGTTTATTTATTATTGTTTCCACGTATACACTTGAGGGTTTCCACGACCTCATCCCATCAATTTCACTCCACTTTTCAGACACTTCACTGTTCCTTTTACTGCTCCTGTGAGAACCCCCCAGAGTGTTGCCCACAGTCACTCTTTCCTGATGCACTACTGTATCGCATTTGCATGAGAGCCAAGGGAAACTGTGGAAAACTCACAGTTTCAGTTGGTTAGCACCATTAGAAACTCAGAAAAACTGCCTCTTGCTCAGTAATTAGTACGCGAGCCGGTGCATGGCTAAGCAGTCACCCAGCCAAGTATTAACCTCAGTCGAGGTTTCTCAACTTTGTAATCACCGGAGCCATACAATGATCGCGAGCCGGATTTTTTTTATTATATAAAATCTCCCTCGTATGCAATAATAGAGTTTTTGATTTGCACCATTCTCTTGGTTTTTTTTTTTTTTTTTTTTTTTTTAATGAAAATAATGATGTACGATAAAGTTGGACTGGGTGAACATTCGATCATGGAAGCTCTGAAAAAGTCGGAAAAAAATAGAGAAATGAAAGAAATGATTGAACAGAAGTAATGAATGTGACTTGTTGGAGAATTTTTGATTCAGGATTTTCTGCCTAGACATGGAATTTAAACTGACGACATAGACTTGATGAGATATTAATTGAAGAACAGCCTCACTCACATTTTTTACTTGATTCTTTTCGTCTTAATGGCACTTTTTAATTGCTGTTTTCATTAAATAAACAGGTCAGAAGTGGTACATCAAAGCCTCAAAGTACACGAAAAGTTTTCATTGAAATATCGTAAATTTTTCAATCCTTCAAACCTACTGCCAGACTTTTAGGACACTCTGTGTAATTATAATAAATTTGTACATCGAGATATGGGTATTTAGTACGTGTAATGTATACTCTTGATAATGTATGCTCATAGAAACGTACGCCACGAAATTTCCAAGTAGTTTTGTAGAGCCAGGAACTATTCAAAACTCGTGATCTCTCGAAATAGCTTGAAACTCGTTTTTATTTGTTTTTATTATTTTCTACGATTGTTGTAAGGCTTAAATTCAACGACGATTTTGACTTGACATTTACATAAATGTTGATGGTAAAATATGGCCTCGAATTGTTCCATAATGAGCGAAATTTTCGAGCATTTTTATTACAGTATTTCGTGCCAAGTGTCGGAAACGACGTGACGAACTTTGGCTCATAGCACAGAAGTCTCGTTTACGAAGAGATTGACGCCCCCTGGGCGTCGAACTTCATCATACCTAGCGAAAATATATAGATATGATATATAGGTTTTCGCGGAATAAGTCACATTTAGATCCTTATAGATATAGCTAAATATTCCCACTGAATAAAGATCGCAAGGATTTCCATCGCTCGGAGATAAACTCGTATACAGTCTCGAATATGTATGTGACGTTCTAATACAACGAAACATCATCATGTCGACCAAAAATATCTGTTTTTACCATTTCATTTAGTTTACAGATTCAACTACAATACAATCAGAAAAAAATGTTGCAACGATTTTCAGGCAGTGACGAAAACTTTGAGAACATTTTTTTTTGCCCTTTAATATTTTGTTTCTTTACTATCGAAAAGTTTTTTTCTAACAGTTTTTTGTTAGAAAAGTTGTCATTTTGTTCATATCTCATGACGTATCGTTTAAACCGGTTTGAAAGTTACATTTTTTGGAAAAATCGGCTACAAAAGTTGACGTAAAACTAAAAACATCGAATTTTTTCTCGTCTATTCCAATTTCTAAATTTTAGAGGATAAGCCAGCGTTTTAAAACTGGATCTTCGATAACCCAAGAATCCAATATCTTACAAAAATTCCAACAAAGTCATTTTGCTGGAATATAAGGTCTTTTGTATTGGGAAATTATAATTTTTAATTTCTTACATTCTCTGGATACTTCTGCCCTCAATTTAGAAAGGTCTCATTTTTTCAGTTTTCCTTTTGCTGCGTTCGCATTAAATGCTCCATACCCACACGCACACGTACAAACTTACAAATAGATATACGTGCATATCGGAGTGCATTCGGAGCAGCATCGATTAAAGCATTCGCAATTCGTTTACCTTACGCTCCCACAACTCGTGAACTTTTACCCCTACGTTAGTAAAATCCCTTCCGAAAATGCCCGGTATATTTCTCTGTACCGTAAAGGTAAAAACTTATGAATTATAAAATTCGATTTCCACAAGTAGATCATTAATTATTTACTATAATTCTCGAACAATTGTTTGCAAAGAAAAATACTTTATCAAAAATATTAACAAGCAAAAACACCAACAGAGTTGGGTTTAAGAGTTCGTGTGTGGTTTAGACAATTTCCAAAATTAACCAGCCTCGAGAGAGGCCAATACATGGTTGGATGACCGCTTAGCCATGCTCCGGCTCGCGTATGAATTGTTCAACCTGAGGCAGTTTTTCTGAGTTTCTAAGCGTGTTAACCACTTGAAATTCAGTAAAAATATAGTTTTCTACAGGGCTTTCTACAGTTTCCGTTTGCCCTCGTGTGTAAATACGATGAGTAACTGAATGGGTTTGTACAGACGCTTAGGGTGTAAGCGAGAATAATAAAAATATCAGTGAACAAAAATTATTCGGACTTTTATGTCCACATAAATATTCGACTCGATCATTTTCAATGGAATAAAGTAATTCATTATCGGATCTATTTTCAAATTACGAAATAGTTAGTTTTCGAAACAATTTAATGGATTGTCACAGAGACACAATTCACTCGGTCCGAGAATTTTAATCTCAGGATTATTTTCGAACAAATTATTCATTTTATTGATAAAATATTGCAACGTAATTTTTAATATTTCTTGATGTTTATACATTTCTAATTATCCTAATTCAACTGCTTAGAATTTAAGCTTGCAAATTTGTTTGAACTGACTGTACTGGGTTCCTTTAACTCACTGGAGAACGGGGTAAAGTGCAAGTGAATTATTGGTTCAAAAGTACGTTACGTGATGGTTAAACCCTGCGTGGTGTTTGAGAATTCCCTATACAGCTTTAATATTTGTGTTCATGTAGATTTACCTTACGTTTCACAGCATCCGATTAAGCCTCACTACCTGCCTCCGCCGTTCTTTTTCCTTATAGAGTTATTTATTAGAACTTTCTGACAACGTAAATTCTAACACGGATTTGTGAAAAATTGTGGCATAGACGATTCTTTCCAACTGAGTAATTACCACTGTCGTGTATTTGACAATCGAGATATAAAATCCAAATTCCTAGATTCAAAAGCACGATCTGATGCAAAAAGCTTTTGTAATTTTAGTTAATATTTATATATTTTTTATTTTTATTTTTTCCCTACTTTGAAGCTTAAACAAAAACCAGAATATCGACTAATTTTTTTTCGAACCTAGTGAATAGAACAGTATCAAAATATGGAAAAAAAATATATAAAAAAAAAAAGAAAATGGTGGTGTTTTATAAAGTTTTTAAAGTCCTGAACTTTAAAAAAATTTAAGTACGAAGAGACATCGATATCTCAGAAAATGCAATGAGGATAAAGTCACAAAATCTTCTATTTCTCGTGGATGCAGTTTGCCTTTAAATATAAATAAATAATTGTTAGAAGCCGGATATTTATGTGCCACTGGGTCTGTGTACCATAGAATCACAAAGTGTTTGTGTGAAAGCCGGAAATGGAAAAGGGATTGGGAGGAAACGATGAGAAAGAGAGATAGAGGAGGGACGATGTACGAGAAAGAGTTTTTTAAAAAAAGTGTAGAATATATAGTAACGACGTAAGAGAAGGGATGGGGAAAGTAAAAATAAAAAAACAAAAAAAAACAAAAATGAAAGAACTCGGAGACACGAGAGTCGCGTGGTGCCTGAAGGTATGTGGGCTCGAACCAAGACCTGATGTGTGGATGGTACACATAACTTCAAAAAGGTGCGAGAAAAAAGTAGGGGTGGTGGTGGGGTAGGGGTTGTGAAGGAACGAAGCTGAGGGTGTCTCGACTGAATGCCTGTCGCGTTTAAAAATGCTAGAGTGGCATGGAACCAGGGGGGAAGCTTGATAAAGAGTAAGAGAGAAAGTAAAAGCCACGAAAGCGAGATAGAGAGAGGGAGAGAGAGAGAGAGAGAAAGGGAGAGAGAAATGGTAAGAGAGAAGATCGAGGGGATGAACACACAGAGGGGCTCTTCGTTGAGGTTTTCTTGGTTACTATCTTGGATTTCTGTCATCGTAGACTTGTACGGAGTGTTTGCAGCAACAGAGCAAGAGAAATATATATATATAGAGAAAGAGAGAGGAAGGAAGATTAAGAAAAAGAGGATAAGAAAGAGAGGATCATATAAGCAGGTAGTTTCTCGATGGTGACGCGACGTCAACGACAAAGATGACGTGGCCCGAGGCGTTTAGCCGCAAAACAGCAGCCACGTACTTTTACATTTTTAATTCGTCCATAGGACAAACACCCTTGCTCGATGAAGAGGGCAATGCCTCGGGGATACTTTTTTTTTTCTTACCTTGTTGGAAACTCTAGATTGAACGAACGAGGAAAAACAGCTTTCGCTGCAAATATATATACATACACATATTTATGAACGCATGCGATTGAACCAAAGAGAAAAGACAAGGACAGGTTTGCAATTTCCCTCAACATCAGAGATACGAATCTAGCGTGATAAATTTTAATATCAAAGGATCAGTGAACGTGCAAAGTGATAAAAATGTTAAAACATCGTTGCAGCTTATATATTACGTCATATAAATCAACGTTTATAAGCATAAACTTATCTTTTAATGTTCAAAGAAAAAATTTCAATTCAAAAATCATATTACTCCATAAAGAGAAACATGGAATATATAAAATGGAATATTAAAAGGAAAATGGAACAATAAAATGGGTTTAAAAATAAATGATTTAGAAGGAGAAAAAAAACTCATTTTTATTTTTATTTATACTGATTTATTTAAATTTTCTGCTATAAAAATCATGTTGTTGGAAGATAATCATTTTTTATCTATTATTTCTTCATGTTTTCGCAGCTGTAGCTCAAGTGGCTCTTGGCAGTGTCCAAGGATACCAGGGTCTTGTCCTCGCCTCCGGTCTCTATGGTGCATCCCTCGGTGGTGCTCTTTATTCCTTGAAAATGCTTGCTCTCGAGAGGCTCAGAGCGAGACACTTTGCCAGATCTTGGGCTCTCGTTCAGGCTGCGGAAGCACTGCCCATCCTTCTCGGAGTTCCTCTTACCGGTTCGTATATTCGTCATGATGTTTTCATGCTAAATTCATTACATTCATTTGGTTTAATATATTAACGGAAAGGGCTTTTTAGTTAAAAGTTCTTTGAAACTACTTTTTTTTTGCCTGTCGTCACTATTAAGAGTCCTGGAGAACAGGAGGAAAAAAATGAGACCCTTGTGCCTACAATGTTGAATGTAATTAGTCAAAATACCACAAATAGCTCTGTCTCGTTAATAGAAAACAAGACACTTCGATTTTTCTTAAATGTGCAAACATTTAAATATTCAGTTTTTTTTCTTAATTGTCCAAATCATATGAATTTTATATTTTTTTGAATAGCCTTTTGTTTTAACAACTCTGATTCAAAATCTCACGATTTTCAAACAAACGATCAATCCTTCAATTTACTCGCAACCAAATCTCATATAGCGAAATTTCTGAAAAAAAATTAAATTGTTCGCACGAGTAAAGGTAGTCCATTTTTTAAATAAATAAATCGCTAATTCGCGTTAAAGAAAAAAATAGACGGGGCCATTGCGACCCAGTGTGTCAACAAAGGGTTGACAAAACTATTTTGATCAGAAACACTTGTAAAAAATGAAAAGAATTTCCGGTAGATAAAATATAATTATAAAAACGAATGAATCAAAACTAATAATAAGTTCATCCACCGTTGACAAAAGTCATTGTTGTAGAAATAAAATTAGATAATATTTGCATTGCGGAAGTGCGTCTTAATCGGGGAAGAGTTATTTTCCTGATTGCTCACAAGAGGCGAGAGAATCGTCTCACGGGAGATATTAACGAATGAAAGCGCGGGAGAAAGTGGCATGGGACGTATTTCTCATCCTGACAAATTAACATGACAAACGTACATGTGTGAGTGTGTAAGTTCATACGGAAATGAGATCCTAGATGCATATCTATATTTCCCACAGTCAATTATAGTCTGGCACATACGAGATCACGAGAATGTATAGTGCAATGGTGTTGCACTCTGCCATCTTGATAAACAATTTTAATGAACTACCATCGTCATGTGATTAAACGCCTTATATATAAACGAATAATCTTCCATTCTTAAAAACAATGACGTAATATATTGTGTGACGATCTCGAAAGTTTTAAATTAAAAAAAGAAGCAAGAAGCCTGTGACTGCTCGTGGCTAAAGTTCTCTCATTCAAGCCACGAGTTAGATCGTGTTTGCATCCTTAAACAATTATCGAATAAAGATAAAACGGAAGTAAAAGAAGGCGTCGGTCTCAGTTGAGAATGCACGTCACGTTACACGTGGCCTCGCGATAATAAGCTGCACAAGTTGTACACGTGCAATTCATTGAACATTATTCTTGACATTGAACCTTTCCTTGTCATTTTTAAAAATATCATATCGATTTTTTCAATTATTATCATCACAAGTTTATATATTATTTTTATTTTTATAATATTTATTCGCGTGTGCACTTTCAGAGCTTGATTAAAAGTGCAAATACGATGTAACTCAGCTTTTTCGATTTGAAATATTTCAGAATTTCTGTTCAGTATTAAAGAGCCTGCAATTCTTCCAGGGGAATTTTTATTCTGCAAAAAATAGATTTTTATTGTAAAAATGAAGTTTCTCGTATATACAAAATGCGAGAACTACCAATAGAAAAGGAAAAAAAAATGATAAAAAATCGTCCTCCATACTCAGATTTTTTAATCAACCCGATCCTGCGTGGGAGTGATTTTGAAACATTGTAACGTCACAAAAAGACAATTTTGGAGTATATAAGAGTGCAGCAGGGCTCGTGCTGACTTTTTTCTTTTAATACTTGGAGTCGAACATCTACAACGTCTCTTGATAAATTTTATTTCGTTTTCATAAAAAATGTACTTTCTTCGCATAATATGTATATTTATTCAAATGTCTTAATTCTTCATCATTTAGTCAAATATATATATATATATGGAAGAATGAATAATTGGTTTATTTTGTGTGTGGCTTTAATTGGTTATGACGCAGGTTATATGAACGCTAGTAGTCCACGAGTCGGTTACTACGCGTGTACGCTGAGTTCCTTGTGCGGTGCTGCTCTCCTCTTTCTCGTTGGTTGGGGACGTCAGCCAGCATCTCCAATTCTCGGTGGTTCGAGACTTTCTCATATTGGTCCATTGCCACCACCTTGTGCTTGTCCACCCCCACCGAGACCAAGATTACCAAAGTCCCAATCGCTTCACGTTCCCCTAGACGTTGATCAAGAAGTTCGTGAACAAGAAGCCGAGCGTCATTTACGCTCAACCGAACACTATTATCAACCGACAAACCATCATTATCAACATGCCCCACTTAGGCCAAGCAAAAGCGTACCTGAGGGACTCGGCCATCACGAATCCTTCAGATCAAACACCAATAGACCACGAAGATATCGAGATGTCACCGTCATCGAACAAATCACTACTAGCGTTTAAAATCAACCTCACCATATAGCGTTATTATGAAGAAAAAAAAAACAATTGAAGAAAATATTAATATATTCATAACTAACAACAAAAACAATAACGAATCTGTATTCTCGCGATCCTCGGTTTGTAAATAATCTCACCGATCTACGATCAAAATGAAACCTGTAAAATTGTCACTTTGATCGATCTCTAAACAAAATCAACACTAGACATTATTTCATTGTACACTGCCTCGATCATGAGATTAAATAATGCGGGACCGTTCGAAAAGGAAAAACGATTCAATGGGGCAAGTTTTGAAGTTTTATATCATCTCAATCTTCTACGATATGCTGCTGAGTCCATGACATCCGTTAGAATGAACTTTTTTCTTATCGATGGCATAACAACAAAAAAATTTTTTTTTTTTTCTATAGGCTCTGGATATTTTACGGAACCAACTATTAATAGGACTGCGATTTCTTATCAATAAACAAACAATTTCTCATTCGTTATTGCTCGCCAAAATCTCATCATCTTCCAGATTCGATCAATCTTTAACAACCAATCAATCAGAACTTGACTTCAAACCAATTTGGACCAGTATATTGGCCCTTTTTTTACGTCACTCGACATTAATATCAATTCAAGATCTTTGGATAATGTGCCTTCTGTCATCCTCTCGATAGACAAACTCCCAAGACTCGTCCCAGTACTTATAGATATTCCGGAAACGAATTATTTTTCAATCTTTAAAACTATTGAAATTTTAGTGCTTTTCAATAGCACTAAAGATTTGACGCTGGACATATTGACTTTGGATAATAAATTCATTCTTTCAACAGCTTTTGCCATTTTTACTAGTGGCAAGTTCACAGTTTGATTTTCCCGAAAACAATAGTTTCAAATTCGTTTTTTTTTTCTTATATTTTAATTATTTTTACATTTTCTTGACCTTTGTTCAACGTATTATCCTCGCCACAATCACGTTCGATTAACTTTTGAAATCGTCCATATAATTTTCAAAATAATTTAAGAATTTTAGTTGTTATGTCTTGTAGGAATAAAAAAATATATAAATTTTCGGGTCAAATGTCTAATAGGAAGTTTACAGTTCGAGAAATAATCACCTTTTCCATATCGTATACAAAGAGCTTTTTACTTTCAATCGCTGTATCTCCGAAACGGAATGGCCAAAATACGTGTGATTTTTATAAACAAACTTCGTCATATGTTTCTCTTTAATTAAGGAACAAAAAGTAAAAAACCCATAGCAAAGTTTCAGAGTTATTTCGTAAAATGTGGGTTTTTCTATTGCTCCCCATAAGAGCGTATAAAACTGTGCAATATCTTTTGAAATTTTGCCCATAGTTTGACAACAGTCCCGTGAATGTGTTCTGGAAATTTGAAAAAAAAAAAAAAAAAAAAAAACGTAAATCTGTAAAGAAACGTTTTCGTGAGACTGCAGCCTTGAGTAACAGAACTTTTTTTAAAGAATTTATCTAAAAAAAAGTGTTTTTAGAATGCAAAGTTTATATCGACCTCAAGGGAAGATTTGTCATCCGTAAAATTTTGGTTGGGTTACGTGATGTATCGAGATCGGATATTTCGACATCGTGTTCATTCAATGTGTGAGGTATGGAGATTAGATCGTCCGGAACGTGCAGTATCGCAACGTCATCATTCGAGACGTGCAATATCACGACGACGTGTGTCTGAACGTTCAATATAAAAATCTTCCGTTAAGCTGCATCACACAAAACACGCGTAGAGGGTTGAGAATATCGACAAAAGTAAGTGTGTCTGGACGGCGTAGTACTAAACGCTGTCTCGCGATGGGAATCAGTACAAGGATGAAAGAAAAAAAAAAACGAAAGACGCGATCAGAAATAACGTTTCCGTCTCACACCGGAAATCTTATTTTCCGTCTCTGCAATAAACCGGAACTAATACGTTTACCGGTGAGTTCAATGACCGGAAGTTGAAGACCCTGGTGCTGGAAAAAGTATGTAAAAAAGTTGGACTTGCGTGTTGGTTTTGTGATATGGGATATAAGCGTTTGGTATTTAGACTGGGTCTATTTGACCCTAAGAGACATTTCCATTCGCAATAAAACATCAGATCGTATATTTTTGTTCAAAAAAATTTCTATGATTAAAAAATACTGTTTTCCATTAATTTTTAAATTGAATCCTTAGTCGAATCGATGAGTTTTAATATTTTTTCACTATTTTATTGTTCAATGTGACATTAAATGAAGATTTTTCCAGTTTTCAAAAGATAAATAGTTTGGGTCATTCTGACCCAAGTGTAAATACTATCATGCCCTTTGAAGAGCTATCTACGAATGGTTAAAAGTGAAATATTGTTATGGATCATTTTTTTCATGGCAGAGCAAAGATCCAGCATTTGGACAATTGAACGATAACAATTTGGTAAATTGTTCAAACATTTAAATTCATCTCAAGATCGGTTGTGATCGAAATAAAAGTTTTTTTGTCGAGCTCCATTGAATCGTTGTCCCATTCGAAAAAAAAAAAAAAAAAAAAAAAAAAAAAACAGCAACGGGAAATGCGCGCAACGACGCGGGGGAAACAAAAATGTGTCTTCGAAGGGAAACGAGGTGATAAAATCTAATCGGAGAATTCCTCAGAAGGAAAAGTCTATACGTGTATAACTGGTGTACTATGAAACTAAGGTTTTTCCTTCTTCTTTTCAACGTTGTATCCGTCTCTTGGAGAAGCACATATATATGTATATATTAAATTACAGGTAATAGAAAAAAAATTTACCTATCAAAACTTCGTTACATTGCTTTGTTAGTATTTAGATTTATTTATAAATTATATAAAATACAATATAAAGTTGTAGAATAAAAAAATAAAAAAATATATATATTAACGAAGGAGCTGGACTCCGATAATCGTGATTCTTCGAGAAGTTCTAGTGTTCGAGAGAAAAAGGTCGCGTGTACAGACGGAAGTTGTTAATTTTGTTGAAGCCCCAAACAGAAAGAAACGTTTCTATACATATACATAATTGATGAAAGAAAATTAGTAATTGGAAAGAAGCGAAAAAAAATACGAGAGCTAGATCAAGCTTTTCTGAAATCACTCCCAACATCAATTTTATTGATCGAAATCGATCTGTGTGTACGAATTAATTTAACGAGTCCATGCGTCTCAATTAGAATCACTCTACACTCGCAGCTAGAAGTGCGGGGAAGCAATCAATGTAATTAACGCTCGAATGAAAGTGATTACGACACGGAGAGAGTATGTGACTATCACTGCAATCACTGTACAATCTGCTGAAGCAGAAAAGAGAAAAAGCATAATAGAGAACCAGAGGAAAAGAAAGAGAAAGAGAGGGAGAGAAAAAATGTTTGTTGGAGGTTGTAACGTTCGCAACAAGGCACAATAGGAAAGAAAGTAAAACGTGTGAAAATTTCTCAGCCTACTGAAATAATAATCTGTAGGTATATAAATGTACATATACTCGCAATTAATATGTAGTTTTGTTGAAGCAAAGAATTTTCACACGTTTCGTGTAAATTTATACTATAAATCTAATTTACTTTATCGCAAGTTCCTTTTTCTCCGTGACCGACTCAAGAACGAAGACGACCAATTCTCGTTAAAAAAATACAAAAAAAAATCTTCATCAACTAGATCGGTTTTTTAGATAATAAGCATTTCAACGTACATTTCCATATGTTTCAATTTGAGCTAATAGTCTCGTCACAATCACCTTTAAAAGTTAACTCTCTGGTTCATTATTTCAAACTTCGATGTTACTTGCAAAATAATTTGATAATTTTAGTTTTTATACCTTATAGGAATGTAAACCTTTTAATTTTTGGGAAATATGTTTAATATGAAGTTTAGAATTTGATAAATAATCACTTTTTTCCATATCAGAGCAAAAACTTTATGTGGCTGTATATTCGAAACTAAATTGTCAAAATATTTAACTTTTTTTAGACAAACTTCATCATATGTTTCTCTGTAATGGATAAAAAAAAAGGAAAAAAAATCTGTTGAAAAGTTTCGGAGTTATTTCGTGAAATATGAATTTTTCTACTGCTCCCTAATAAGCACGTGATCAAATCTGTGCAATCTTTGATTGCCAATATCTCGAATGAGGGGATGATGAATCTTTTTGAAAATTTCCAGTTTAAATTTGTCATCAGAATTGGTAAAAATTTTGTACAGAAACGATTTGACGAGACTACTACCTTAAGGTGAAGCTAAAATTCAATTATTACCTAGTGTCGCAATTCGTCTAGGTCGAAAAACTCATTTCGCTAGGAACAACACCCGCTCACTCGATATAGAGGAGATAAATATTGTTGAACTTAATTCGGCATAACTGTCATTAGGACAATTGTTACATCGTCATCCCTTTAACCCTCCGGCAGCAATCATTTTTTTTTCACCTTCCATCAGCACACTGGAGATTTTAAGTTTAGTCGAGTTTTGTCATATGTTTCAAGGCGTCAAAAAATTGGAAAAAAATCAGGCTTGCTCTGCGATGAATCGACGAAAGTCTTCATTCAAGTTTCTAGTATTTTTTAAGGAAGAAGAACGAGATCCAATGTTCTCTATTTGACTCGGTATGACGAGTTAACATTTCGACCGTGCCTTTAAATCTTTTGTATGCTGGCAGAGGGTTTAGAAATTCTTTAAATCAAATGATAAAAATAAAAAATGTACATTTTTCAAAGACACTAGGTTGGAAAAAATGTGATTGGAAAGAAAAATTTCGTTGCTTTATTACAAATTAATCAGGAATTCAAAAAGGATTAATTTATTTTTGGATAATAAATGACACGTCTTTTTTTAAGCAGTAATCCGATTTTCTAAATATTTTTTCGTGTTCCACGTTCGTTAACGAGACTCTATCAATTTTTATGTTTGTTAATATATTTTTTCCATCTATAGTTACTGAAAAAAAAATATTGTTGACTGAATATTTTCAATTTCAATTCATTTCGATTCATTATTTATTCGATTTTTTAAACTAGAATGTCTTTAAAGCACAGCTGGTTGCTCCAAACTAAAAGTTAATTCCCATCGTTCGCAATCTATTCACTCAATTCTCACCATCGGTGCAAACAAGTCGAGAATTAAAAAAAAAAAAATGGATAGACTCGATGTACGAAGTGCAGGGATGACTCAGTTTTTTTTCGAAAATTTGAAACACAAAATCAATTTCAATAATGGCAACGCACATGACAACGTATAAAAATCATAGACGAAATCTGTTTGGTTCTACTCTCGAAAATGAAATTTTTCAAACTTTTTTAATCTTCATCGTTTTTTTTTTTAAATAAAACCTTCACATCCATAAAAAATTGCTCAGGAGTATTTGTTCGCTGTATATTTTGATTAATTAAAATTGAATATGATACGAATGTGATCCTTGAGGTATTATTTTATAATTACGTTAAAAGTAGGAAAAAGTATGCAAAAAAAAAATTAAATAAAAAAACAACAGATGCAGCTTAATTGAGGTGGATGTCATATGATTTTTGATGAATTAATTAACGAGCAGATACTTTTGAGCGATTGTGTATTCGGATGATTATCACCGTCGACTCGAACCACATTCTCAAACTTGTAACCTCCAACCTCACAAATTTGTAATTCCCAATTTTTGACATCCTTTACAAAACTAAAATTTATTAATACCTTTATCACTATTGCAAATATTTGACATAGAATTATTTATTTATAAAAAATAAAATAATTTTAAAAAATGTTGAATGCGAGTGCTCAAAAAAAAAAGGAACTGACACCGTGTATTATATAACAAATTTTTGTGTGTGTTTTCAAGTTGTGAAAATCTTGTATAGCATCGTGTAAAATAATACGATCGATCTCACGAATTTTTACCAAGTTGTATGGTACTTTTGTCATTGATAGATTTTATGAAAAATAAAATAAAATAAACAACTTAGTAATTGTTGGGTTGAGAATATAATGGAATGAGTCATAGAATTACGGAACCCCGGCAACGGGAATATGTTAAAGCATTTTGAAAAATCAACCTTCGATTTTTTGTGTAAAATATATATATATATAATTTTTTTTTTAGGAAAAGCTTTTGTGCTTCGATTAATAGAAAAAAAAAAAAAAAAAAACAAGAAATTCGAGTATTAGGCTAAGTATTTGGGCGTAAAAATCGGTTTTAATCCGTGCGACTATATTTGTTACTCTTTTTTGTATTCAAATAATTCAATGACATTTTTTTCATGGATAAAAACGTTAATAGAGTTCATTTGGAGATGAATAAAGATCAACAAGTGCGTAATTATTATTTTCATCGAGTGAATAAAAATTAAAAGGATTCATAATTATTCTGACATTAAAAATGTATTAAAAATATTCAACGTCGATTTTTCGATGAACAATAACCCTTTTTTATTGAATTTTCAAACCGGATGTACGACTCGAAACGTATGTTAAACTCAAAAAAGGTTGATTGACGAAACATAGTTAGGAAAAAAAAGCTCTCGATAAAATTTTCTCGTCATTAACGAGCCAATATCATGCTCCTTCGTAATAAAGGAAAAAAAAAAAGAAATTTGGGCCCAAAGGAAAATAGACCTAATTATAAAATACCATTTCTGAGAGCCTTAATCCCATTTGAATAAGACCTGAATAACGAAAAAAGAAATAAAAATAAAAACAACCTTTATGTCAATTTCATGAAAGATTGTAACGTCGGTCTTCGGGACCCATGTAAATTTCTACTTTTTATTTCCAATAAAAATTCACAATTATTCAACAAATTTTTAATTCATGAATAATTACTACAAAAAGAAATCAATTTTTACATTTAATTCTCGTGTTGGAATTATTTTAAAAAATAGGCCAATTCTTCGCCTCTAATATCGTCAATTTTAATGCAACGTTTATGTAATATTTACCACGATACAAGTGATTCACAAGATAAATACCGATGTGCTAAAATTCATTAATTATCACAGGAGCATTTTTTTAAAATTGCAATAAAAACAAAACAAAAATCGTCATACGTATTCATCTACTTGTGTCACGAGGAATTATCTGTCATTCTCTTCACATAAAGTGTCTTATCACTTTTCGATGTACTTTAAAAACGATTTTTTTTAACCCTTCGTTGGCCCATTTCAATTTGGCCACTGCATTGGGACTCTGGGTCATTTTGACCCGGAGCTTACTTTATCCGCTTGTCATCAGCGGCTCTTCGGTCGAGTGTAATTTAAAAACAAAATCAGGAGTACACTTCAAGCGTTCTCTATTATTTATTGTGCATAATAAATTGTTTCAAAAATGATCGAAAATGCTCATTTTTGCAAAAGTTAACATTTTATTTAAAAAATATTAATTTTGTCAATTGTGTACATTTTCGAGATTAATAACCGGAGACGTGCTCATCGTAAATGATATTTTTAGAAAAAAAAAAAAAATGGTTCCATGTCGAGATTTAAAAAAAAAGTATTAATTTGAACGAGTGAACTTAGCTTCGTTTCAAGATTATGAAACACGTCAATTCTGGTGGGAAAGTGCCAGTAGTCTTTAAAAATATGTCAGGGGTGAAAATAATTGACACTAAAAAAAATTCCGGATCAAAATGACCCAGTGTGTCAACGAAGGGTTGAAATGAGTTAATTTTCAGGAATATTACAGAGTTTTAAAACAGAATTTGTTGAAAAATACTGTTCAGAATTTACGGCGTACAAATAGTGGCTGATAAGGTATACGTTGACTCAGGGCAATGAGGGTCGGAATGATAAAATGGTTTTATTTTGCTCATTCACTGTTTTTTATCACTGAAAAGTATAGAGCAGACTCGTTTATACGAATCGAAGTGGCTGCCTGCTGGAAGCCTGTTTTGAAATATCACAAAATATACAAACTAGAGAGACCCCAAAAATCATTTTATCGAAGTAATGTATAGATGTATGATTATCATTATCCAATAATTCTCTTTCGCGTGTACCCAAATGGGCTCAACGAGAAACATACACAGTCTGTTGTGTTAGAAATTTGGGGGATGAAGCGCCACGCATAGCGACGAAATACGCACGTATCGATTTTACTGCCTCTTCGCAGAGAATCGTATCGCTCTCGGAACTCATTGAAACTTCGCGAGGAATTTGCTATAGTGCGCTCGTATACGCCAATTTAGTATTTTTACGGTACGATGAGTAACGAAAGCGGATTTAAAACGCAACAGGATTGAGAGAAAATCAATCATTTAGAAAAATCAATTAATTACGATAGTTTATTGGGATTAAAAATAAAGAAAAAAAAACAAGGCGGAAAATAAGATTTCGTCGCGAAAATGAAAAAAAAAACGTAGCAATGACCGACCAAACAAATGTTTAAACATTCGAATTTCATATTGAAATGAATAAAATTAACGAACAAAATTTGGATTTTAAAAAATACCAACGGGCAACTTTATTATTAGAAAGGGATCAACGTGTGCGACTGAAATTTTTCATTTTTCATTGTAATTACTGTAGTTTGTTAACGCGTCTGTATGAGTGTACGGTTCATACGTTTACTCGAGAATTTATGTGTGCGATCAACATATGAATTATGTAAAATAAAAAAAAATAAAAAATTACTAAAATAATTGGAAATAGGAAAAAAAATCAACAATACTGTTTGTTCAACGCACGAAAACCTCGCTCTTCAATCATCATTTTTTAAACAATCATCTGCGAATTTATGCGTGTCTGTGAGCAAAGATGTATAAATGAATAAATAAATTTACAAGACTCGAAACACTGTTACGACCTTATCCATTTTATTCACCTACCTCTGGAATTTTCTACAATTCAATGTGTTTTTTTTTTTTAAAGATTTTTATTCTTTATATTTCTAGAAATGATAATTTAAAAAAATCTATTCCATTGTTATAATTATTTTTATTATTATGTCTTTAAATAATATTTTTTATAAAGAGAGCGTTTGGTCCAGTGGATACGGGCTCAGGCTCACAATTGTGGAATCCGGGTTCGAATCCCAGGATGAACATTAGTCTACATGTGAAATTTTTTTCACGTGTTTCTACTGCGATTTTAGATAGTTTGGACATTTCACGTTTATAAAAACATTTGACAATGAAAATATTTGCTACAGTAATTTTTCTCTCAATCGTAAACAATTCTCCGAACCGATGAAGGACAGAAACACAACAAATGTTTGTTTATTTGTGTTCTCTTCATCGAATCATTCTTCGTGACTGAACAATTAAATTCTAAACAAAAAATTGTGGGTTCGTCAAGCACGAACTGCATTTGAACTTTGTGTCATCGAACGGCTGCTATCAGACGATATGAAATCGCTGATCCTGATGCCCGGATCTAATGTTCGACATGAGCCACGTGCATCAAACCGATAATAACATTTTCATACACGAGTTAACACATCGCCTGGTTTTTATTTGGATACGAAAAAAAAAAATACTCAAAAAAAAACGACTCGTTCATATTTTTTATCTCATTGACTACAAATTTTATCCCAATTTTTTATTAGTTTTTATTCAAAATCGTAAGTTCGCGAGTGATTGAAAAATCGTAAAAAAATGAAAAATTGGAAGTAATCATTCGAATGTAATTCGAAAACAAAGACAATGAATTGAGACTTGTGTTCTTATTTGGAATAGAAAAAAGTTCTGATCTGGTACAAATTTTGAAAATTTTATCATTTTTGATATTATATTTTCTTTTTTGCGTCCTTTTTTGGTGTACTTTATCAGAGAGATTTCAAAATTATGTTCAAAATGCCACGAGACTAAAAATACGATTCCAACATAAAAGTATTATTCAATTTAATTTGAATGAATTCACGAGAAATGTAAGATAAATATATATTCGTTGAATTAAAAGAATAGCGATATCGCGAGAAATGTTTTCATGAAATTTTAAAATTTTACAAACTCAATAAAAATTGGTCGTAAATCGTTGAAATATGAATCTTCAATGATGTTGAATTTGGACGAAAGAATTTTCAATCGTACTTCGCGTATACATAGAAAAAAAAATATTTTATTGGCGTAGACGAATTGTTTTATGGATTTAGGACGTTGGTTTCAATGTGAGCTAGAAAACTCTAGGCACGTAAGCAAAATTTGGTTGGCAAATGGTCGAAAGCAACGTTTCGAAGTGTATATATAGCAAAATCGACAAAAGAAACGTTTCGCAGAACATGAAGAGTGTTAGTGAACGAAATCGTGTAACTATGGGAATATTGATGATTTGACGTCAAAATGAATTATTCGTTATGTGTGAGGAATAAGAAAAACGCCTTTCTGGCTCTGAGCTATCAAAAAAAAAATCCTGGGCGTTCGGCCCGGTTTCTGTCGCCCCTCTTTTCACCTAGTGGATTAGCATCACTCGCACGTGATGAATAGCAAATCATTTGGAGGGGGGAAAAATGTAACATCTCCGCAAAGCCTGAATCGAGCTACACGAAACTGTTTAGTTCCCTCGATTTTTACATGTCGTAACGATTTTTTCCTTCGTCTACCCTCATAGCAAGCATATTTTCATATATAAACGATTTTATAAATATTTTTTACTGATTTCATCGCTTTCAATTGAATCTCTAACTCGAAAAAAATTGTAAACACAGGCTTCATTCTGAAAACTACGAAACGGGCTTTGAAAGCATTGAAAACTTAACCTTCAACTGAATAACGTTGGAATAAAAGTTTTGTATTAAAAATAGGGATTTTTCTTTTTCTTTTGTCCCAAAATCCGACAAAAAACCTAAATTAAGTGTTTTTCTTTGTATATTACGGGAATTTCAATTAAAATTAAGTCGAGGCTTGTATTTCGATGGCAAATTATTAATTTCGTTATTATTGTGCAGTTCGTTTTTAATACTTGACAACGATAGAAAAAAAATGGAGATTAAGTTGAATTATAAAAAAAGACAATACGAAATAGTTGAATAATGAATTGAAAAGTATTTCTTTAAATTACAATTTTTTGAAGATATTTATTTGACTTGAAAAAATTGTTGAAATTTGTGTTCCCACCATTTTTTTTAAGATTTAAAGGAATAAATATTGTTCATCAAGTAAGGTAAGGAAGAAAATCGTAATCCCCGCAAAAAAAAGTGCATTTTGGATGATAAAAACCTGGGTACTGGATGGAACGTCGTGCCAATAGAACAGTCAGGTGTAAAGATATAATCTCGCGACTCTTCGTCTTTCGTGAAATCTACATTATTCGCGTTACAAACACATTCACAATGCATGGCTGATTAAAGTATTCCGAAATGTTTGCGACCGGTGGCGCCATCTCATCACCGGCGAAAATGCTGGAGAAGCATTGCGCCATGTTTTTTATTCACAGAAACTGAGTTGGAAGGTGGTCGAATGTCAAGAACCCAGCGATGCGTCGATTGAACGAGGTTAGGGCCGCGTGAAGAACGCGGCACTAGCGCCACGAACCCCATAACGCGTAATAGGCGGGAAATTTAAACATTTTAAAGAACTTATTGACGAAAAAGATAAAAATATAATTTATTACATAAAATAACTGATACAATTGATCTCAACAATATTGTAGAAGTTTTTGAGCTAATATTTCCGTAAATGTAGTCTAAAAATGGCAAATCACCAAAAACACACAAAAATTGTATTCGAATTTCCCGCCAAATAAGAGCCTCGGTCGGCAACATTGAAAAATGGAAAATGGTTGGGCAGTATGAATTCACAGGAACGTAAGCTTATCGTTGGACTGTTGGACAATGTTATTCGTATCAAGGCACGTTTCTAGTTGCTTCACGGTTTGCCGTCGAGAGAGTGGCTCTCAAGCTCGATCTTATCGACAGTCTGCGAGACGACGGCGGGGTTGCATGGTCGAGCGACGACGAGCAAATACGGAAACATTGTACAAGAGATGCAATAATAGAGATAGATAACCTCGATGCATTTTGATCGAAAGGAACGGAAATATCAGCGGTGTAATGTACGATCGTTAAAAGGGCAAGAGTGTTAGAGGACGATTATAGAATTAAAAAAAAGAGTAAAGTTCAACCGGTCATTGAATCACAAGAGCAAAGAACTCTGAAATATCGAACAGGTGTTGGGAGAAAAATCCTGAGTGATATTTGTGCTGCCACGGGTATGAGAGACTGACGTTTGGAGCAGCAACGTTGGCAGGGTTAATATCGTGGCATTAAAAGAGCAAGTAAAAGGGGGGTTTTAAGGGGGTGGGGAGAAAAGGTGATTCGAGATTCGAGTGGTGAGGTAGCGGCGAATTGTACAGAAGAGACGACAGACGTGAGTCCTCTCACAGACATGAAAAGTGAACGATCGAGGACGGACGTGTATAAGGAACTTAGTATTTCGAAGATATGTGCACCTGCTTGAACGAGAAAATATTTCCGAAGTGTGTACAACGAGATCTCGTCACGGTTTCATGACTATACGTCACTAGGTCAAAAGGAGGGTGTTAGAGTGCGTGTGTAAGTGTGTGTATCGATGGAATTGAACGTCGGTTTTGTTTGAACGAAAAAAAGCCAGAATTGTGCCCTATTTTGGTTATTTTCTTGCTTTTCAATTGAAACTCGATATCGTTAGAAAAAACCGCGAAATATGCGGTTGTGGGCTATTGAACCAGCCAATAAGTGTACCAATCGTTCTGCTTGTTTTCGAAGAATCGACGGAAGACACAGCGACAAATAGCATAACGTGAGTCTCATTAAAATTCTTTAACCTACCGATATTGGTAATTTGATTTATTAATGTTATCGCGTGAATCATTCCTCAGGCTTTCGTGCATATTTGTGTACGTTGAATAGGGTCAATGGACGCCGACGTAATAAAACGTGGTATTCGTGGGAATAACCTCGAAATATTCATAACAATTGATAAAAAAATTGACATTCGTTTGTAAATTAATTGATAAATGTTGAATCACTGTTAGGTTACTTTGCAAATGTTTCGAGCGTCAACCCCAAGCTCGTAATTCTTTTATAACCAATTTTTTTCACGGGTTTCATTGCTTTTTAATCAGAATCGGTATTTTTATGATGTTCGTAGAAACAACGAGGCGCTATTGAAGATGAACATTAAATAAATAAATAACGATTACAATCCAATTATCGTTGTCGCGACTATTTTTTTTTATAACGCCAACAAGACGCCCGCTTTAATGCTCCATTAATTTTTTATTGACTATTTATTTTTTTATATTCGATCGAAAAAATTAGCGAGACCGACTTTCGAGTGAAGTTTCGTTCGTGTTCCGTGACCTTGTCACAGATCGTACTAACCTTGATAATTGCCTCATAATTCAAATGTTTTTACAATTTGTTTATTCTTTTCTTAAAAAGTTTCAATCTCAGTGTAATAAAGTGCATTTATAAGGAATTTATAAAACGGATTAAATACTTCGCGCGTTAATTTTCGTTCTCCGAGCTATCGTTGAGCTTCGAGGATTAAATCGCCATCGGCGAAAGTAGAAGGACATTCTTTCAGTTCGCGGATCGTCATCTGGTTTTTATACATATATAACTTTAGTTTTTCTTTGTGTGCGAAGACTCATACAAAAAGAGGCGTCGATAAAGAGGTTTGGATCTCGTGGCCAGGCGGCCAGGGGAATAATGCTTAACTCTCACTTGTGCGTTCGAGATTCCTCAGCTCTAGTGTCTTACGTTTAACTGCTGGTGTATGAGAGTGACTTTCGTGAAAGTAGTCTCTTCTCTCTACTTCACCCCCCCCCCTCTCCCCCTCTTCCTTTTTTATTATCCACTTACGTATCGATGTATGAATCCACAAAGGACACGTCAATCCATTTGTTTATTGACATTAAGTTTGTATAATATAGGTGCGGAATGACCTTCGATAATAAAATGTTGAAATTTGCATCGATTAAATTAAAGAAAATTACTATTTCAATCATTTTTCTTTCACAAGTAAATAAGCAATTTGCTTTTTTTCATAAAAACAAAATAAACAAACAGGAATTATGGCAAGAAGTTAAGAAATTTATGAACAAAGAATCTTCGTTGCTTCCGAACGATACGGAATTTAATACCAAAAACGATTCTCAAAGTTTGCATCGTTGGAACGCAACGAAATTTCTCTTTCCAAATGTTGTTCGAAAGTTTAATCAACATTCTGCCAACGAAAAGTCAGTTCATTTTTTCACCTTTTTTTACATCCACTTTGACATTATTGGCAAAAAATAAATACTCGTTCTGTGGAGAAAATAAATATTGAAAAATAAATAGAATTGTAGTTCGCAACGTTGGAATCCAACGAAAATATGTTTTTTATTCATGACATTCACTTTTTTTTCTAATCGTCTCAATTTTTTTACTTGATTTGAGTTTTTAAATCGAAAATTATTTTCGACGAACATTGCATTCAAATTTTCAAGCTCTGCTGTCAAACGTCATCAAAATAGTGAACGAAACAAACGCAACGTTTGTGTTATTAACTGAAGCGCCGGATCTCAGTTGTTTTGAAATATCGGAGATCGTGGTTTTTCCCACTCGACCTTTCCACTGTCCTCTAAGACATTTTTTCAGCGCTGATATGTAACTGTAAAGTTTACAGTGTTGTGTATCGCGACTAAATCACTCAGCAGGGATAATGAGTTGGTTGAATTTATAAAATTTCGTGTGTCTTCTTTACGATCTGAAAATGGATCGCCGAATAATTTCTCGCTGCATGGCCGACGAGAACCGGTTACAGGGAACGTACCGGCTAACTCGTGGCACAAACGAAATTCCTACGGAACGTTCACCATCGTCGATGCCCAACGATACGCTTAGCGGAAGCTTCAATCCGGAAAACACGAAAATGGCTCGATTTTTCAATGTTTTTCGAATCGGAATTTCATATTAAATTCGATTTTCGAATGCTGAATAATAAGTAAAAATAATTAGTTTGAACATTCCATCGTTGGACTGAAGCGAAACATCGTCTTTTTAATCCATCGATTCTTTTTATTTTATTATTATTATTTTTTTCATAAAATTATATCAATTTTCATGGCAAATTGATTTTTCGAATCCGATAAAAAGTCAGAATATCTCGTGATCTAAATAGAAAATAAAAATTAGGAATAACAAATATCGTTGAACTTCATAATGAAGCAAACTATGAAATTGTTATAAAAAATAAATGTACAATGCAACGTAATTGTTTGATTTGCTCTTCAATCTGACGTTCAACTAGCAAAAGGACCACAGTTTACAAAGCCAATCATAGCACTAATGGTTTATTGAAAAATTATTCCGATTGTACTGATGGAACGAATTTGACGAGTGAATTCGTCCATTGAACGAGTGAACAGTACAGAACAATAGATTCGTTCCGAATTCGTAATAAAAAAAAAATGCATCTGACAATTGTCAACACTTTACGATTAATGCACAATGGAAAAATCATGATAATAATAAAGCTTCGACATAAAAATATAAAAATTTAGAATGTCTTTTCCCTGCAATTTTTTTTCTATGTGGACACGAAACAAATGTCATTAACACCGTGAAATTTCAACAAATGCATTAAACAGAGTAGTCTCTTTCACGCTTTCACAAAATTATGCTAATTAATTGCTTTGTGATTTTTGAGATTTCTTTAGTTTCGTTTATAAGTGTCTCATCGAAAGCGTGATAATCGTAGTCACGATTTCTCGTAGGGATTTCCTCGTGCATAAAAATTTGCTCTCCATAAATCCATTCACTACTGCAAAAAAAAAAAACAAAAAAAAAAAAAATAACGACGACACATGTGCCGGACATGCAGAAAATTCCTCGCTAAAGCGTCGTATGCAGCGGTATAAACATAGCGAAACTTACACCGTGTCCCAAACGTTGCAAAAAAAAAGAAAAAAAAAATCACATTCTAATGAACACTTGAATCAAACTTTTGTGAAAACTTTACATCAGATTTTTCAATAGTGCCTCTTTAATTTTTTTATGCCATTTTTATAAAGTTGAAAATGGAGTCTTTAGTAGGGTCATGATTTTTATTGTGCAGCTTATCATTGTATGTTTAGAAAAATTTCGATTTGAAAGAAAAACATTTTTGAGAGAATTTTCATGTACGTTGAAAATTTTTATCGGCTGTTCTATTAATTTTAATCTGCTCAATGATAAAGTTCAGGAACAGCTGTTTTTCTGTAAATTATCAAATTCTCGAACTGTCAAATTCAATCAATTGGGTTTTCAACCCAAACAAATATATTTTTTATGCATTTTCTCACAATTCTCACACTATCTTCGACAACAAAACTATTTAATGTTAAAATTCTTAACAGATTATAGTTTTCGAATACAAGTCAATAAAAAAAAAAATAACAATAATAATAATAAAAAAGATATAACACTCTGAATTTTGCAAAAAGGTCGATTTCAATAAAAAAGATCATAATTTCTTCAGTTTTTAATATTAATAATTGATGTTTTCAATTTTCGAAAATATAATGCCATGACGAGATTTCCAAAAAATGTATTTAACTGAACAAATGAACTTATGTTCGAAAAAAATCGTTAATTCTGATTAAAAAATCGAAAGGCTCCAAAAAACTCTGAAAAAAATCGGTTCGGGTCGAAGTGACCCGGTGTGTCAATCAATCCTTAATATTATCATTACTATATACTTTTCCCAACACTTTGAGGACACCCTTCATACCAAAGAATAATTTGTTATGCCGAGTCCGTTGTTGTGATGAGAATATTGTCTCTCTCATTTTTTTTCTTTTGCTCATCCTTTTCTCTCCCTCTATAATATTGTATGATACACTTGCCGAGAGGTAACTCTCTCACGCGGACATTCACACACTCACATTTAACTTCCATCCATGTTTATATACACATATATATATATATATATATGTGTGTGTGTATTTATTTATTTATGACATATACACGTACATGAAAGCGTTAATGTACTGTAATAAGCGCGAGTTGTAACGGGGAACAGAAATAAGTGGGTTTTATGATTGTTATTATGTCTTTTTTTTTTTTATAACTATGCACCAGTGTCTTAACAGCGAAGTGACGGTGTTGCAGTTTCTTCTCATTACTATTGCTCGTACTCGGATGCATCAGAACGAATGAGTGCGTCCGTAGTTCCGTAACGTAAAGTCTCTTTTTTCCTTTTTCATTTCAAACGCAAAGTTTCAGAGACGAGCATTTTTCATGACCGGAAATGATTCTCTTTCTTGGCCAAAGTGCTGGTAAGTTTGACTGAAATACTGTTCGGAATGATCTTCGATCCTAATGAGGAAGTAATTTTTTTTTTTTTGCCAAATTCTTAAATTTATTGAAATTCTGTGTACGGTCATTTATCGAAATGAATTTATGAAAAGCAATTTTTTGCACTGATCAATGAAAGGAATGGCGACTCCACAGTATTTTTCCGGTGACATCGTTTTTTTTTTTTGAAAAGTGGAAGCTCGTACAATTTTGTTGTCACGTAGAAGAAAAAATCAAAGATTTTTTAATTCTAGAGAAAAACAGCTACAGATGTACGTTGAATTTTCTTGGTCTATTCATTTTCGACACAGTGGTCAGCTTTTTTTTCTCTGTGAAAAACGTCAAATTTCGAGTAATTATTATCAGGTAATTGTTTATAGGAACAAAAGAAGCAAATAGCGTAAAAATCTTTTGTACTTTTGTACCCATTTTTTATGAATATTATTGGAAAAAAATTTGGTTTGTATTCAGCGAAAAAATTCTTATTCATCTTTGTTTTATCGATTTTTTTATTTTTCTAACGTAGCTCAACATCTTATAATCTTTGGAAAAGAAATTTTGTAGAAATATCCTCACAGTACAAAACGAGAATCAATTGATGAAAATGTCATTATTTTATGCAATCAGTGATAGTGTTGTCTGTATAATAAAAAATACATTTCATGTCCAATGAATTATTAGGTTGGGTTTACTTCGATGATTGCTACAAATATTTCATGTAGAATGAATAAAATATTGCATTCGACGTATTTCAGTCGGGGTCAAACTGTATTTTCATTGACTCAACTAAATTTTTTTCTTTTATATATATACACAGAGCACGTTTATTTACAAGCACTTTCGCGTACTTATTCACTTGGTTTTCATTCATTTACTGGACTGAGTACTTCGGAGAGGAATTGCAATTAAGATTATTATTACAGCTCATTTATTCGAGTGAAAAAGCTTTGATTGAAGGACGATTAGCAAATTTGTGTGGTTTGTATATTTATTTCATTGGCGAAGAACATAAACTCAAATATAAATTGAACACGGTGCATCACAGCGAACCAGCATCGGACTTAATCCTCATTTTCTCCTTCTCTCACTCTCTTTACGTCTCTTTACCTCCGGTTAAATATTTAATCCCCATAGAATATTCACGTTCCGGAGGCACAGCATCTCCCAAGTCTTCCTAATCCGCAATCTTTCTCTCATCCAAGAGATCTTTCATCTTTTAAATTGGCAATGCTTGAGCTCTCGTTCAGACTCGAGCTCGAGAACCTTCAGAGACTTGTGAAAAACAAGTGGGACGTGGGAAACAACGTCGACAAATAACTCGCAAAGTACAGCATCCTATAAAGAATTTTCCATTACTCATTAATCACTATTTTCTCTATAACGTTCTTGACAGTCCAACGAAATTTCAAGTTCGTAATTGCGGTCCCACAACATCGTGAATTCAATGCCAATAAACAGATTTTATGAGTTTCTCATTCATTCATCGAATAAATGTGAATTGGAGTAGAAAATGAAATTGTAAAAATTACAAAACAAACAAGTAACCTCTAAAAACACCATTTTGAAGTTTGCATCGTTTCAAAATAAAGAGAAATTCTTTTATTTTGTGATTTTAAAATGAAGCTGACTAGAAAAATTTCAATAATTCCAAAAATTTGTAATAATAATTAATTAAAAATATATTTTTCGTTACGATGCAAACTTCGATACCTCTTAAGTATTGTGAATTTTCGCCAAAAAAATAAACCAGAAATTTTTACTTTTATTCCCTCTCGCAAATATTGAAGAAATTGAATTTTAAGTTCTCCATATATCGTTCGATTAAAGATGCAAGAAAAATGCTTTATCCAAATGAGGCAACAGATGATGAAATACTTTTCAACTTCCTTCGAGTAAGTGCTTTTCTCTGCCGGATAATTTGACGCACTTATCGCTGTTGGAAACGACGTGACACTCCTTGTTCAATTAAATTTGTTCGGATCGAGTGTCACAGATCTCGAAGAAAAACGATTAGGATGGGAAAAGATAAAACGATCGTGAATATGTAGGCCCCGAAGTAAAGAGGTCGCGACGAAAGAGCAAGAGGAAAAAAAAAAGAAAGAGAGATCGAAAATAAGTGAGAGAATGGAGAAGTGCATGCATGCGCGTAAGGTCATCGTTTCACCTCTGCGTAGCTGCTGCATTGCAATGGCTAGACTTGAAAAATTCCTTACCTCCATAACCGCGATCTTTTCCACCTTTCATATATTTTATATTCCAATGCATACGAGAGATAAAGTCTCTTCCCTTTCGATCTTCTGGTGACCTACAACGCCATGAAATCAAATACTTATCGAATATTTATCAATTGAACTCAAAACCCAACAAATTTAATAAACTATAGAATAAAAAGTTGCGATAACCAAATTTTCGTAAAATAATAATAATAATAATAATAATAATAATAATAATACAATGGTTGTTATTGTATGGATGGAACAAACAATGGAAGCCTTTTGCTGTTATTCGATTGAATGCTGTATTGAACAAAAAAGAAACAAAAAAATTTATGAAAATTTCCAAAGTGAAAGGCGACATTTATTTTTCATTGGCTTAACATTTTCGATGTTGAAAAATTGGTTAATTGGAGAAAAAGTTTGGCATTTCCAACCTCGTCAATTCCAATGCCATGAAAATCGGAAATAATTAGTGTAAATAATAATAATAATACCAATAATACAATGAAAAATCATTATTGAAGATCCGAAATACGATTTTTCACTTTTTCGCCATGTGGAGGCTCATCGGAACATTTTAATTACATCGCAATACAAATTGAAATGATTCAAATGAGGTTTCGCATTATTTAAAGTTAAATAATTTAAAAAAAAAGTGTTTTTTTTTCTTGAAAATGCAATGTTATCTCGACAAAAGGATGTAAAAATGAATAAAGACCACTTAATTGACAGGGCAAACGTAAAAATATCCGGCATAATAAATGGTTTACTAGCGTGTTATCACATGTGAGAAAAAAAAATGCTAGATATACAAAATAACGCATAGAAATCCCATATCCGCAGATTCATTATGCGGGTAGACTGCACGCGAATCTCATTCATGCGCTCCCCGGTGGCTATTCACCATTCGCTGGTCTAACGGTTCAACAATGAGCACACGCTCGGTCTGTCTCTCGAATTGCGCTCTTCTCTGGATTAAATACCTATTCGTGGCATGTGTGTTGCACGTCAAAGTGAATACTGTACGCGACGTGTGCTAAAATTCCTTACTGTAACAATATGAGCTCCTATTTACACTGCATTTTTCCACGCGTTTCATCAAAATTCTTCACACAATATGTCGAATGTATTCGTGAGACCTTTGCAAAGTGTTTTGTCTCTTTCAATATTCTCATTTTAAACTTGTCCCCAATTTTTTGTTGATCCTTTTAACAAGTACACAAAAGTGTATACAATTTTGGAGCCATCGTTCAATTATTGAAACGCATAAAATAAACTTTTTTTCGATATTCTTTGAATTCATTTTCCAACAGAAATATAATCTTTCAATCGAATCTTTTATGATAAAAAATACTTTATAAGAAATTCCATAACTTTTCAAGTTATTAATAACATCTACATATGTAATCGTGTGAAGGCGAGGCACTTTCGCGTCTCCAACTATTCTTTGAAATATAAAAAAATATTGAATAAAGTTTATTATTCAAGTTTCATTGTAAAAATGCGATAAAATTATTCACCAGTTAATCACATGGAAATGATCCATTCAACTTTACTTATCCAAAACGAGATTTTACGTTGCCTTCGTTAAGCATTGCATGGGTGGGATAAAAATATCTCTCATTGCAGGTAACGTACATAACAATTTAATTAAAACCTGATACATTTTATAGCTGTTAATAACACAAACATTTACATAAATTGTTTTTTATCGAATGGTATTTATAAGGTTGCATCGTTGGAATACATCGAAAAATATAGTTTTTATTCAACATTTTTTAATTTCTTGAATCGTCCCAATTTTTATAGTAAATTGAGATTGACGAAACTGCCAATGATTTTATTAATAAATCACTTTTTTCCGTCTTGTAACGTTTTCATACTTTCTCAATAAAGCAGTAAATGGTCGTGGACGTCGAAAAAAAATGACATTTTCGGAATCTGACCGTACCTCATAATTTTATGGATACATATATAGACAATAAAAAATCATATAAAAATTCAACAGAATCAAAAGCATTTTCCAAACGAAAAAAAAAATTCTCGAACTTATGACAAAATTTTTATTGCCAAATATATTTTCTAAACATTTCTTCGCTCCTTTTCCATTAAAATACAAAGACGTTGACAAATTGAAAAAAACACTACAAAGTATAAATATTGTTTTCTGAATCCAACGATCCAATAACAATAAATATGACTGATCCACAGGAGAGTGAAGAAAATTTATAACGTAAATACATGAAAGATGTATAAAGTATGTTTATCACAAACATATATGTGGATAGATCTCTTAACTGTGGTGCTATTTCACCGCAGCCTCGATATAACGATCGGTGGGTACCGATATACGCAATTGTACATAACGTCGACTTGAACGATCTCTATGTAATTCATACGAGAATAAATATATGTATAGAGCTCGATGTGTATGTGTGGTAGCCACGTCGTATTTTACCGTTTTACGATGCGATACGACGTCGATCAACGTAGTTTGCTCTTGCGCTATGTTCCCGGCAACATTAGCCTTTATGTGTACGTGTGTGTATATTTAGACATCCTAGTGGTTGGTATAGTATTCGGTCAAGCCGCGATTCCAGCACTAGTAGAGAACTAAGCGGATCTCACACCGATCACGATACATCGTGACTCTGATGCTGCAAATGTTTCTCGTTCGTCGACCCTCGGTTTCCTCCGTTACAGAACCCTTCAAAATATTCACACAAACGACACTCACACACACACACACTTACAAAATGTGCATGGAGATATTTACATCGTTGAACATATGTATTTATAACTAATGCACGTATATAAACTCGGATAAATGGCCACGTGGACAATTTCCCAAGCTCACTATCCAATAACGGAAATTGTATTTCGAAAACCACTACCAAACATATTGTTATCGACCAGTTCGTTTTGTTCCATGCATATTCCGAATATGTATCATTACAAATGTACATATCGACTCCAAACCACCCGTCGACCCCTCTTTTTATCTTTTCTCTTTTGTTTTTCATTCGATTCAATTCTACTCAACGATTCAATGGATTACATTTCAAGTATTGAATCGGAACTATTTTAGGTGAGGTTGTAGTTGCATTTTTCATGACGAATTTATTGATCCTGAAACTGATTTTCGAATATTCGGACAAAGGCTGATAAATAGGACGAACGAACTTTGTTACTAAAATACTCCTAATAATTATATAATCCGTAAAAAGTTACGTGCAGAATATTTTTAAAAATTCAGTGCTTAACAAAAATTAATCAGTTAATAACAAGCAAAGAATGTTAGATTTTGACGCTACATGGAAATTTTAATCAACACGAAAACTGTACAAAATTTCTAGAGCTGACGGCGCAAAATGCATTTTTTGAAAAATTCTAACGAGGACAGCACTAAATATGATCATTTTTTTTTTTTAATAAAAATGAATGTAATTTTTTTAAATAACCGAACTTTTAGTAAATCAAGAATCGATTGATAAGTTATCTGGACAGCATTATTAATAACTACGTTCAATTTCAACCTTAAATAATTATATTGACATTTCTATTTCGTTTTTGAGATTTAATACGCAATCTGACACTATAATAATGATAAATAAATAAATAAACGAATAAAACTTGTACGAAGAATGGAAATTTAATTTAAAAAATGATAAATTTCATCACAGTTGAGCGAGTCAACATAAAATTCAACTTTTAATAGTTTCTTATTTTTTTTTTTAATCCAAGTTGGTTTTCTAATGTAAAATTTTTCTTCCCTTATTCGTCCGTGTCTCGATCGTTTGAACAATAATATACTTGAAGAAAACAAATTTATATACATCAGGAAAGCCCTTTCTCCTTTGTTCTTCAGGGCATTTGTATCCTGCTCCGTAACATATATTGCTTTTTCCCTGTTTTCTGATTCAATCTAAACATTTTCTCTCTCTCCATTGGGAACTTCCGGTGTCGGTCAATCCTGAGTCAGCGAGACTTCAACCTTTATAAATCTGTAATTATACAACTTGACTTCTTTGTTTCTGTTATACGTTTTTATCGTTTCTTATAAGGTTCAATCAACAGTTTTATAAAAACTTGAGTCTATGACTTTCATAGCATAATTACGCATAAATTATCATCCATTCCGGGATGAGTCTGTTTTTTCACGATTTTTTTTTGATGAAGTATCTCCGTAATTTCATCGTATAAATTTTTTGTTCGAGTTTCATAACTCGGACCTTTTGGATTCATAATTATAAGTGGGTAGAAAATGGGGAAAAAATTTTAAAAGAAATTATAAATAATAATTCATTTATTGAATATTCTTTCACCCAGAAAAAAAATCCATTCAAATCTACTAGAATCGTTGAATCTCCTTTTTTTTAATTTCAATTAAAAACATTTCTATTCGTTTGAAGTAAAAAACTGTATTTGAATTCATAAAATAATGGTTTTTGACCCACACAGGATTGCAGGTCCTTCGCAAGGTTGCAGTGTACAATTGAATTGGATAATAAATTAAAAACATAATTTTCAATTCAACCTCGTGCTCGTTAAATAAGTTGAAATTTTGTTAAATTAGAAACCAAAAAACAAGGCTTTTGATTGATTAGAAATATAAAAATATTTAGAGAAGAAAGAAAATAATTTCGTAAAGTTAGTTCCGTTAGACCGGTGAGAAAAAGAAAAAACTTATTACAAATTCTGGCTGAAACAACTAGATATTTTTCATTGATTATTAAAAATATTAAATTTATTTAAAAAATCGCTATTAATCACTCGAATAACTGTAGGAACCAATGACTCCAAAACTGTATTCATTACAATTCATGAGACAACTTTTTACAAATAAAAATAACAAAATTAATTGTAGACTTAAATTAAAAACGAGAGGTAAATTAATAAACAATTCATTTTTTCAATAACAAAATGTATTTTACTAATGCTAACAGTATAGACGCGACTCTAGGTGCGAACGGAATGCGACGATTGTGGAGAGACGTGGCCTTTTTATAGGGCTAAAATGCAGAAAAATAGTAGGAGTTTATGGGTTTTCTTAGAAGTAAGATCGTAGTGACCTAATTAGATGAGTGGATGTTTCGTATAGTCCATAATGTAGTCCGGAAATATAGCGGAAGCTAGGTTGATTTATATTCGTTGGTTACAAGTGTTTCGGTTACAAATTTAGTCCTAACTCTGGAGTGTGTGTCGCGTCTCATATTTTATGGCCGGGTTGTGAGTGTTGTTCGAAAAATTCTCAGAAAGGAAAACTTGTAGATCTATTATATGTATTTAAAAAGAAAAATTTAACGTCGGTTGTGACAGTCTAATCTCATTTATTTATTCAAACCACCTCTGTACACATTAAATTCAGTAAAACACTTGTGACGTTTCTATTTTGCCACTAGATACGAGAAGCTTATTACGTTATAATACGTTAACATTCGAACGGTATAGCAATACATATTAGAAATTAGTAACGCAGCAGGTTTTTGACAGTGCGGAAAGATTTGGGTACTCCTTTAAGCAGTGGTGTAATACATGTTTCTTCATATATATAAGTATATGTGTGTATATTGTTTTTTAATTGAATTACTGTGACGTAGCAAAGCTGTCGTGGCATGTGACAAGTCGAAGTCGTTCGCGCTCTATTCACGGATTCGTTCTAATTTTGTTTTTACCTCTTGGAGCTGCTGATCTGCGTCACGTTGTAAGAAACATTTAGCAAACGATTTATTATGGGACATAGACGTGGTACGAAATCTTTAAATAGACTATGGGACGAGTTGAAAAATTCCGAAGAAATAAACTGCTCGAAGATCGGTATCGTTTCTACAATATACATTTTTTTTTTTTTTTTTTTCGAATTCGATTCTATAAAATCCTAAGCCGAGAAAGGCGTGAGTTATATGATCGGTGATTAATTCAATTACAAGATTAATAAAAAAACGATTGTTTTCTCGAGGAATATTCATTCGATTAAATTGGATTCGTGCCAAGTTATACGAATTACTCAAACCCTCTATTAAACTGTATTTGACCCCAATTACGTTTTGTAAAACACTTCATTCTTTTATTTTTATTCTCGACGAGGCAAAATCATCAATCATCTTTGAATAGGATTTTTATTACGTCCTCGATTTAGGCCAACTGAGTGCTTTTTCTTCTTCTCTCTTTATAATTGTTTTCAAATTTTCGTCACGATGCTTAAATTCACATCGTAGAAACACTACAGTTTTTTTTTCTTTTATTCACCAATTTTTATAATTGTGCGAAATTTTCTTGTATCTTAAGTTTTTAGGCCCCACGACACGAAATCTCGAAGCCCAGTAGTGCAAATAATTTTTCAAATATAAATTTTGCATTTTTGTAATTGTGCAAATAGAACTTCGGGCTAAACAAAAAAAAAGGGAAGTTCGTTCCTATAAAAAGTAGCAAAAGTTGAAACTTAATAATGACTTGCTCGATTATAATAAAGTTTACAGTGTTGGATTTTCAATAATTTTTTTTTAAGAAAATTTCAATTTTTTATATAAGTTTTCTTTATTATTAATATTATTATCATTGTTATATACATATAATTATACTATCAGATCGAGTATTAAATGTCAAGAACGAAGAACAAACGTCGATACATTTACATGATACATAAAAAGTTTTATGCACATAACATAAAAAAGAATTCACGCTTAAAAACAATTAACCAGTTAATAAACGGTAAAAAATGTTAGATCTATACTCTATAGATACGTAAATTTTTATCATCACATAAAATGAATATAATTTTATGAAATAGCTAAAATTTCAACATAAATAAAGATCGAATTATAATTCATCTGGACAGCGTCATAAATTATTCTGTTCAATTTCGTGCCTTAATAATTATTAGTTTTTATTTTTTTATTTTAATTCTTTATTATTATTGTTCGATATAAAAATAAAATCGAACTTACAGGAATTTCTTATAAGGAAATTCCGTACATATTACGGTTCAAATACTCGCGTTATACTGAGTGTTTTCACATAGTTGGCGACCGAGCCTGATTGAATTGCGAGTATAGTGGGCCGAGCTCGGAGAAGTGATTCGCGGTTTAGGAGCTCAGAACGTGGTCTGGAGTCATCTCCTCTAACAGACTTCGTTTTTCTAGCAAAGCGGTATTACTGTGTGTAGGCACATCCTCTTTCCTCTTTTGCTCTTTCTCTATTTTCGTCCTCATTGTTTCTGTCTGAGCCTTTCTCTTCTTCTTCTTCTTCTTCTTCTTTTTATCTCTTTCTCTGTTAATTTTAAGCAGCTTTAATGCTCAAAGACACAATACAATTGTTCCGCTTTTCCATTTGCTAGTCATACGAATCAGTTAGAGAATAAATTCGCTCAGGACGGATTCGCTGACGGATTCAATTTTCCCTGTTGAAATGTATAACCTCAACTTTAATGACCTTGTTTTGTTGTTACGCGTATGACATTATTCGCGCATGTACTTAATATACAAACCTGGATATTACTCGTCGTCAAATATATTTGTTCAAAAGTACGAAAAAAAAAGAACAAAAACAAAAACCAGTGAAAAATATTCGCTACAAGTCTCGTAGAACGAGCGAATTTAAATTTATTCAATTGTTTCTTGAGTGACTAAGTTCGATAGAATTTCTATGAAATCATTTTCTATGTATTCATTAATTTTCTAGATGCAATTCGTAGAAACAGTTTAGAAAATATATGAAAACGAGCTGATTTTTTTAAATATTGCTTAAAATTAACAATTTGTTAATTTTTTTACGAATCAAATTTTTTGTACACGTTTAGTTTTTGAATATTCCGAAAAAGGCTGTTTTTTTTTTTTAATTGGAATATCAATTGATTTAGGACTCTTAAGAAAGTTGCTGTATCACAACATTTGGAATTTCAATACATCGTCGATTTTTGTCGAAATAATTTTGCTCTTTGAATAATTCTTTGTTTTTTATTTTTTTCGTCAAAATGTTTTTTTTTTTAACTGTCAATACTATTTTTTAATATTCTACCATGATTTTCACATCGCATATTATTGCTAATTCATTAGGTTGCGTAAGAAATATGAAAGCGATTGTTTCAAATTATTCGAATGTCGCAATGAATTGTTTCAAAAGAATAATTTTTCGTATTTCTAAATAATCAGACGTGCACTGAATGGGTCGAAAAATATTTACGAAACGCTTGAAAGGACGTGCACTAATGTGAACGCTGCAGCGACCCGATAAGTTAAATCGACAATTACATCGGCCCAAGGCTAATTGTTTTTAACTGTTTTCGCACCGAGCGTACACTTACATTTCCGTGAATTGATCAGTCAATAGTGTGTCACTCTAACGTATCTATATGTATCTTTATAGTATAAAATGGTGTGTTTCGCATCATTGAATCCGTTATTATTGTCGACTGCTGTTGCTGCTGCATCTGCAATTGAATTTTATTTCATTTTGTTCGTATCGTGACTATTTATTCACGCCTACTCGCATTCACTTTCGTATGTTAAAAGCTTTTATAAATTCTATTGTTCTGTACTAATTACACGAAATGAGGGAATGTATTATCGACTCGTAGCATTTTTTTTTGTTGCCTCATCGTTTTTATTTTTTCTCTCGAAAATTGAACATTTAAGGCTTTTATTTTTACTCTCGGCTCAAAAACTCATAAGCTAATCAAATTCTTGAGTTATTCGCGTCCTTTAAAGTCAGTGACTTTTAAACTGACCTTGATCTCCCCCATTTGTATTTGATAAAAAGTTTATCTCACGAAACTTGCTCAACTAGTTTTTCAATCAACGGTATTTTACGAGGAAATGGAGGGTATTACGATTTTAATTAAATAAATCGATTGAGGAAAAACATTCATATAATTCAATAAAGCGACCAACTGAATGCATTTAAGGGTCAAAAAGTAATCTTCACAGTTCGGTTAATGGATAAACGTGTAGAAACGACTGATGGGCCAATTTACTGAACTAGTTTTTCAATCATCGTATTTCACTACGAAATGGACGGTGTTTCCATTTTGTATCAATAATTCCTCGGGTGAGGAAAAACGTTTATAATCCAATAGAGACGAACAAGTGGATAATTCAAGGGTGAAAAGCTAATTTCCACAGTTCGACTAATGGATAAACTTGTACAGACATTTGATGGCCAAACGTATTAAAACGACGGAGATTGGTACGCGGTCGATGTGTGGCTCTGGCGATCTCCCAAGTTAAACAGTTTTGGGTGAGGTCAGGACTCGGATGGGTGCCCGCTTAGCCGCGATCTGGCTCGTGCATTGATCGTTCAATGGGTGGCAATTTTCCTCAGTTGCTAATGGGTTAACGAACTGTAGTCAAAATATAATATACTCTATTAGCATCAATAATTCTTCACAGTTTAAAAATTATCGGCAGCAGCATTTTACCAAGTTTACAATAAATCAACTTTTTAAGGGAGTGTTAATATCTGTGTGAAGTTATCGTAGACTTTTTGACACAGAAAAAACGATCTTTCATAACTTTTTGTAGGCAACAAAAGAAAGAAAAGACAATTAAGGGAATGAAAGGAAAATTAATCGAATTACGTGATTATGAATTTATTTTTCGTTTCAATTTATTTGTCAGTGTCAAATAAAGAATAAATCGTTAAATATTGAAAGAAAGAAAAAACTTTACACAATAAGATTTATCACGTTCCTTGGAGAAATTCCATTCACACGCGCGATGATAAGTTGTTTTTCTTTTTATTGATTATTTTTTGTATTTTTAATACGCGGGGAGAATATAATATCAAAAATTGCTATGGCGAAAACATAGTAATTTATCATTCGAAATTGAGCCAAAGACTTCAATGTTTTCGTTATTTTCGATAGGATATCAATGACACTATAATTTTTGATGGTTTTTTTGATGATATTATTTTTGATATTATTTTTTCTCCGTGTATGGTTATCGCTTACGATTTTCGTTCTTAGAGAATAAAAAAGCAATTCCGGTGTATCTGAACGATGCAAAGTACAAGGTTATAATTGAAATCAGTAAACGTGCGAATAACTTTAAACGTGATTTTTTATGTATGTTTCAGAAAATTAATATCATAGAACCAGTCATGAGGCACGAAGGCAACTCGTGATTAAGCTCGAGGTTAGCTCATGGCAATAACAAAAAAAAATTGTAATCTGAACAAAGAAAAAAGCGGAGACAAAAGAATTGAGAAGGATTTATAAAGACAAATTTTGACGAACGTGACAGTAGAAGTTTAAGAACGAAACTGTGTGTTGTAAAGCTGGAAAAATGTTTCGCTCAAAAATTCGTATACATACTTGTCAAGTAATATTGCTGACCTCTCTGGTCTGGTTTCTCGTGGATGTCATGGTGTTGATGTTCTACTCGGATTGCATGCGGGGTACGGGCTGGGGTTGTGGTGACATTAAACAACAATTGACCGAGGAGGGATTCCAACATGCAGAAAGATTGGAAGGAACGATATCATCGGAACACAAGCAAAGGCGATATCATCAGTCGGAATTACATCGCTGGAGACCAGCGAGACCAGTCAGAGAGAATAAAAATAGTCCTGGTGAACTAGGCACCGCGGTACGTATACCGCCTGAGGATGAAGCCAAACAACAGAAACTCTTCAAGCTCAATCAATTCAATTTAATGGCTAGCGATATGATTTCGTTAAATCGTTCCTTAAAAGACGTCAGACTCGATGGTTGCAGATCGAAAAAATTTCCTGAATATCTTCCCGACACAAGCATCGTTATTGTTTTTCACAATGAAGCCTGGAGCACCTTGCTCAGAACCGTTTGGTCCGTAATTAATCGATCACCTAAGGCTCTTCTCAAAGAAATTATTCTCGTTGATGACGCTAGTGAACAAGGTAAAGATTTCCATTTAATTTGCAACTAATCATCATGAGGAAATTTGATTCGAGAAACTGTAATAAATTCTCTCAATTCTTAATACTTAACGCAATCTATTTTTTCAGTCTTTAAAAATCTTTACAAGTTTTGTTGCAAGTGCATTGAGTTTGTGAAAAAAATGGACATTCCGATGTTCATAATAAGTTTAGTAGAAAATAAATGTTTTCATAAAACATCACGAAATTTGATTATTTTTTTCGTACGTGGTATTTGTACAATTAATGAACAATTGCTGTTCATATATATATATATTTTTTACTTTCATGAATGTCCCAGGGACCACGTAGAGTAAAAAAACTGGTGTTTGTCGTTAAAATAAATGTTTAGTTATCAAAGCAATGCAAAAAAAAAAGTGTTTGGGGCAACGTACGCCTTACTATGGACAAAAGGGTAGAAAACATTTTTTTTTTACTGATTCCAGGCTAATTAATTCGAAAATTAATACTAATGAGTTTTGTCATCTTTAAAAAAAAAAAACTGTAATCGATTAATAATTATTTGACAGATCATCTGAAACAAGATTTGGAAGATTACGTAAAAACGCTGCCTGTTCCAACTTACGTATTTCGGACTGAAAAACGTTCGGGTTTAATACGAGCTCGTTTATTGGGAGCCAAGCATGTAAAAGGACAAGTCATTACGTTCCTCGATGCTCATTGCGAGTGCACAGAAGGTTGGCTCGAGCCACTTCTCGCAAGAATAGCCGAGGACAGAAGGACCGTCGTTTGCCCGATAATTGATGTCATAAGTGACGATACGTTCGAGTACATAACCGCCAGCGATATGACTTGGGGTGGATTCAATTGGAAACTCAATTTTAGATGGTACATTAATTATTATATGGATTCAAATAGGAGCAGAAATGGAAGTGAAATTTAATTGAATGCTTTTTACAGTTAAATTCGTTTTCACAACGTCCATTTATCATTTATTTATTTCTTTACAATTAAACATGAAAATTGTTTCAATGCAAAGCTTTTTCTTCTTGTTTTCATAAATTGTTCATATTTTCCATTAATATTCGTGTCACGTACTAATTTTAATGAAAAGTATGGTCTTGTAGTTTTCGTCGTTGATATGCAACGGTTTATTTTTTTTATTCGTCATTGAAAATAATCAACACGAAAAATTAAGAATTCATTCAAGCCCTTATTTTTCTTATTTCCACATTTACAGAAATAATTTTATCTTCAAATGGCTCGAAAAACTAGAAATAAAAAAGAATCCAGTCGCATAATCCAAGAGAATAAACTCAATTTTAAATCCTACGTTTATTATTCCTTGTATTTTATTAGAATCGAAGATAATCGTATTTTTAATAGAAATAGATAAATACATTTTTTTTTGCCAAACTGTTTTAATCAATTTAAATATTCTCACTTTGCAAAAAAAAAAAATTTTTCAATAATCGATACGATAGAATGAAGCATTTATTTTCAATCTTTTACAATTTCGATCATTATCTTCGGTCAATTGTTTGGCCTCGTAGATATACTCGAGAATCCATTTATTTATATTTGCAATATCATTATTCATTATTTTTAGGTATAGAGTGGCACAAAGAGAAATGGACAGAAGAAACGGCGATCGTACAGCGCCCCTTCGAACACCTACAATGGCCGGTGGATTGTTTTCCATTGACAAAGATTATTTCTATGAATTAGGGTCGTACGACGAAGGTATGGATATCTGGGGTGGAGAGAATCTTGAAATGAGTTTCAGGGTAAGTTCGATTTTATTTTTCTGTTTTATTTCGTCGTTTTCCAAGTCTTCGTGAACCAATAAATTTTTTTACACATAAAAAACCCTGCACATTAAATATTTACATTTTTTATCGTCCAACACATTAGATTTCGTAATAATTTTGCATTAACATTCAATTTTTATGACATTAATATTTTTTTTTTAAAGGACGATATGAATTTGAATTTTAAATCCCAAATTTTTGGAAATAATAAAATTAATCCACAAAATAAAACGATTTTTTTGTGTTGGTGACGGAGTTATACAAGTTTTCAGGAATATTTTTGTTAGTAATTTACAGAACACATGTGGAGAACGAAAACAAAAAGTCTTGGAAGAATTCACGTAAATTTTGAACATTATAGAATTTTTTAAATTTTGCGAGTTATTTCGTAGGTATGGCAGTGCGGTGGAATTTTAGAAATCAGTCCATGCTCACACGTCGGTCATGTTTTCCGTGACAAAAGCCCGTATTCATTTCCTGGTGGTGTCAGCAAGATTGTACTTCACAACGCGGCCAGGGTAGCCGAGGTCTGGATGGATGAGTGGAAAGACTTTTACTATGTGATGAACCCAGGTTAGCCCATACATTGGTTCGTTGTTTTAAACTCAAGAGATTGATGCCCATCTGTTTAAAATTTTTTTGCAATTCAGTCTATTTCGTTGATATGAATAAAAACATCTTTTAAATTATCGATTTATCAATTATCTTCAATATAAATAGACATTATATTTTAATTACACTAATGATGATGATTTAAAGACAAGAATAAAAAATATTGACTATGGAATAATGATACATCGATCGAATCGAAATATTATTCCTCGACACTCAAACTTGTTCACATTCATCGAAATTCTTAAGCCTTCAAATTATATAAATTTTTGAAGTATATATAACTAAATGAATTGGATATATTTTTATCTAAAAATGATGTTCGATCATGGTTTCGGTATTGAGCAATCTGACAAGAATCTAAACGAGACATTTCTTCTTTTAATTCTCGTAATGACAATTTTATGGCAGAGCCATTAATGAATAGTTGAAAAAAAAAAAAAAAAAAAAAACAAAGGTCGATTTTTGGGAAACTTATCAATTTTTACAAACTTTTTTCTAATTTTCTAAAAATTTTTTCACACATTTTTTCTTATATTTTGTTAAAAAAATCAAACGTAATCTTTAATCAGTTTTACTCGTTGAATCATTGGACTGATAGTTCGATAAATTCTGCTTAAAAAAAATAAATGACTCAACAATTAGTTTATTTAAGCAAAATGAAAACAAAAACCGTCAAAAAGAACGTTCCATCGAAATATTTTATCACTTTCGACGTGATCATAATTGGAAACAAGTATTTGTCACGTTTTAAAGATAACTGATTTATTTTCAGGTTTATGTCAATTTGCTAACTACTGATAACGACGTTGAGTAAAAATCGAGGATGTGAATGTACGTGTGAAACGTCGCTGAGTAATAATTCAACAAGAATTTTGCATCAGTTTTTGCACAGTCATATTTTTATGTTTCAAGATGAAATTTTAATTCTAACAATTTTTGAAAAGCCTATTTCCTTCGAACGTTTAGTTTATTAGTCAAAATCAACGATATAATTATTGAAAAAAAAACGTTATAAAGAATTTTCGGAACGGGTACTCAACTAACGTTTTGTAAACTGAAACTTTGCCAAGTCTTGATAAGCTTTGGCACGAACGCTGGAAACTCTATACAGGCGTATTTTATCTCTGATAGAAAACAAACGTGCAACACGAAACTATTTTAATTATGAACATAAAATTATCTCGTGTAACGCGATGATCGTCTGCGATAGAATGGTCAAACGCATGATTACTGAAAAAAATATATATATTTATTGAAAAAAGAAGAACAATGAGTGTGTCAAATTGTCCGAAACAGAAACGGGTATCTGATATGGGAGGCTTCGTTTAAAACTTTTGAAAGATTGGTTCGTGTGTATGATGCGAAAAATTTTATGTACAATTTCAGGATTATTATCGATTATGTTTCGAAATATTTATTTAACAAGATAATAATATTGTGTGGTGTATAACAAGGGTAAAAAAAATATGAAAAGCGAACGTCTTAACCACTCATCCATCCAACTCGACTAACATCAAACATTACGTGCTTTATTACATTGCGAATGCATATTCATATTTTGTTCACTTGGCAATTATGCTAGTTAGACGATATCTACAGGTGGTGACTGAAACAACGTTCGAGGTGGGAGCTGAGCTGAAAAACATGGACGAGACATGATAAAAATGAAATGCCTTTTTATCTGTTCTTAAAAGAAATATAATTCAATATTTTTTTTCGTTTTTTTTTTTCTTTGTTCTCTATTTAGCATTTTCATTGTTTCTTTTGGTTTGTCTCGTTTTTTGCTAATATAATTAAAAATTCATAATATTGCTAACATACTAACAGAAATGAGTTGGTTAGATATGGATGTGTGGTGGGACTTTGGAAATAGCAACTTGCTCTCACGTTGGGCATGTTTTCCGTAAGTCAACGCCGTACACTTTCCCTGGTGGTACGAGCAAGATAGTCAACCACAACAATGCGAGGCTCGCTGAGGTCTGGTTGGATCAGTGGAAGTACTTCTATTACAACATTAATCCAGGTAGCACTAACAAGAGAGAGAGAAAGAGAAAGAAAGAAAGAAAAAGAGAAAAAACATGATTAAAAATGAAAAATATCTGTTCATTTTCACGAACGAACATCGACCTGTCAAATGCTCCCACCGATTGCATGACCGAGCATGATTCTCTTGTAAACTACAATGCATTTGTACATATTCTGCAACACCAACTTCCTGGAGCTTAAAAATTCAAATTTCCACACAAACCAAATGTAGGAGTGATTTTTTTGGAGTATAGCAAATTCACGTTTTGAGGAAAAAAAACCTACGTGTCTTTATTCTTTACTTTCAATCGATTCAATCCTTTGAGCCATATTGTGACTTACTGTGTTCTAATTATCTATTTTTGTCATTTGAACAATTTTAAAAGTACTATTTTAACAACAAATATCAGGTTTTTTGGTTCTAAAGGGCACCTTGGACATTCGTGAATGTATTTTTAAAAAAACATCAATAGTTATGATTAATTAATTGCACAATACCACGAGTTAATAAATAGTCGAATTTTGTACTTTTTTGTAAATTATTTATTCATCAACCACCATGAACAACGGAATGGCAATTTTTTCACAAACTCTTTACACTCCAAAGGATGTTGAAGAATTTTTTCAAAATTTTTCGTAGCGTAGTTTTTGTTGGAAAAAATGAAAAAACAATATTTCAAGTCCCACGTAAATGCGTAAGGCTCGTAAGGAAGAAAAGAAGACTCGAAGAGTTATTATTATTTTTTCGACAATAATCCATTTGGGGATTCGTAAAATAATGGAATAATCTTGTAGGGCCAAAATATTTTATTTCCATTCGTATAAAAACTTGAATCGATTTTTTTGATTATTTATGATTGTTTGGTTAATTAATTTTTATAAATTTTTTCATCGAGACACTTTAATTCAGTATATAAATATTGTTTTTTCCTCGGTGTGGTATTCTTCATATGTAAATAAATATGTGTACATAAATGAGCATGAAACTATCAGCTGTTGGTTACTATTCGGTGGCATAACTTTATCAGATACCCGTTATCGAACTTTCGACAATTTCACCAACTCCCAAATGTCGTGTCGATCCCTAGTTTCATAAAAAAAAACTTCCAATCCTCTTCAATTATTCAATTAAGAAAGATTTCAATTGAATTAAAACTCATGGAATTTAATTTATTGAATTGAATTAAAATTCAAGGGAATTATTAATTCCTTTGCGAAAAAACCAAACACTTTAGAACGTAATGCATGTGATGATCGTTGAGAACAGAGATGGGCGTAAATTCGAAGACTGAGCTGGATTGTGATAATGGCTTTGTCGAGTTGTAATTAACGACGATGAAATAAATTGTGGAATTTGGTGATTTCACCTCGTCCAACTCTAGTCAAAGGGAAGAGGAATTATAAATTTTTCTTTTCAACCGTTAGAAAGGCTGTGATAAACATGTGAACGTGTAAATATTGTAAATTGTTTTTAGGTTTCATAAAACGAGAGCTTGAGGCAGAAAACACACATTGTCACGATATTTATCATATTTGTATCTATTTTTTTCACCCGTTTAAGCACCCAATGTATCACCAATGATTTATTTTCGTATATTCGAAGCGCACACTCGCACCAAGCAGTAGAATTGGAATATATTGTTAAATATTATTTCTTATTTATTTAAATTTAATGTCGTCAAAAAATTATACAATTTTAATGATTTTCCAGGTGCTCGAAGTGTTTCGGTCGGCGATGTTTCCGAACGTGTAAAACTTCGAAAAAATCTTGGGTGCAAAAGCTTCAGATGGTATCTCGAAAATATATATCCCGAATCACCGATGCCATTTGATTATCACTATCTTGGTGACGTCAAAAACACCGAGACACGTAATTGTTTGGATACAATGGGCAGGAGAACCGGTGAAAACGTGGGTCTCAGTTTCTGCCATGGTTTGGGAGGCAATCAGGTAAGAAAAAAGTCTTTTTCAATATAATGAGCATTATCAAATTTTCATCGTTGATATCTAACGAAACTGTCGTCGAATATGTTAAAATCCCAAATTAAAAACTTGTCGACTATTTTTCTTATCACTACTTTTTTCTGGCCAGCACTTTGCTCGCTTATATCCTTCAGGTTAGATAAAATGTCAACAATCATGACTCATCCCCAAAAAAAATCTGATACTATTTAAGAAAAAAAAAAAACGAGATTACTTTTCATTTGAACGACACAAATTTCAACATCATTCACAGTGTGTAATATTATTGTTTGCTCACCTGAATATTTAAAAATAAATGTCGAAGCAGAACATTTTTATAGATTTTTTATATCTCGATCAAATTCCAAATATTAATTTTCTCTACGATTTTCACCTCAGAAAATTTGAATATGCAGGTTTTTACAATTTTTTTAAATTAACGTACATCATTCATAATTAGGTTACGTAAGCATATAAATAAATGGGCAATTAATATTCTTAATTTTCACTTATTATGTTCTCGAAGATTGCAAATGCTTTTATTCCTCAATATAAAGAAAAAAAATGGTCGTACGAAAGCTAAAGATTTGACTATTTGGACCGAAGATGACGTAATTAATTTGTTACTTTCCAGGTGTTTGCTTATACGAAACGCGATCAAATAATGTCGGATGACATGTGCTTGGACGCGACGAGGCCGCAGGGTCCCGTTAAAATAGTTCGTTGCCACGGTATGGGAGGTAATCAAGCGTGGAGCTACAACAAAGACGTGAGCATAATTTTCAAATTTGTTAAATCCTTCATCGACTTCAAAAACAGGCCAATGTGAATTTTCTTGGATTTTTAGAAGCGTGATTTGCCATAAATTTGCGTACATTCACCGAGCTGTAAATTCGGTGCATCAGCTGGACAAATATCTACTGAGATAGAGAAATATTCCACTTACCTTTAAATTCGAGGCAATACATCAAACGCTCTAAATCTTTTTCGCCTTTATTTTTTGCATATACCAAAAATTTATGAAATATTTTTAATTATCAATTATGGGACGCCTCAAATTTTCTCACGGTTTTTTCTCTGAAATCCTGTCCAAATTTATAAAGATTTTTAAAAAAATTACATTGTTTTGAAAGATTTCAACGATGATGCATAAAAAATAAAATGTCGTTGATAATTAAATTCTTTAAAAATGTTGTTAATGTGATTTCAGATGAAGATGATACGACACATGAACACGGGTCACTGTCTATCGATACCTCGACCCGGTGATTCGGCGCAGCCGATATTAGCAAAGTGCGATCCTCAGAATGGCGGCCAAAAGTGGATAATGCAAAGCAAATTCAAGTGGCAAGCTAGCTAATAGCGGGCACAATACAGCGCTAATAATAGCTCGCCAAACTTGTTGATATATTTATCAAATACCGATAAGAACATGGACTCTTGAAAAAATAAGAGAACATTCACTCAATCGTTTCTCCAGAAACTTTTTGGAGAAACGTACAACAACAAGAAATTTAGAATTAAGAGGAAGGTGAAGTTAACAATGTGGGACTAAAAAAACAAAAATGGTAAAAAGAAAAACACAACAGAAAACTCGAAAAGGCGTTTGTAACGATCGAATGACCTTTGATCATTAATTACGAGCACTTTGGATGAGTGGAATCATGATCGAAATCTATTTTCTTCTTTCTTTCGCAGAATCATCATCAAGCTTTTCTAGAATCGAGCATACACGGCTATTTTTTTCAAATATATATATAAATACATACATACAGAGTTAATTGAGTAAAATGAATATTTGGAAGAAATATTTTACGAATAAACATTCAGACAAAAGTGCTTCAGTTTCGAGGTGAGAAAAAAAAACGTTTTTTCTTCCACTTTGGCCTGAAATTGTTGTTCGTAAAATATTTCGTTTCTACGACATACTAATGAGTCTCAACTTTGATAACACATCCTGTAAATGCGGCGAACGGTATCGCTTTGTTAATTGCACTTGATAGATAACGGGAAAAATATAATTGTGCGTGTGAATGAGTGAAAAATCGTTTCATCGATTGCAGTTAAATGCGAAAGAAAAATGAACGTGATTGAGAATAAACTAATAAATAAGTGAGCATATTTGTTGCTGAATAGTAGATGAAGCATATCAGGAAAACAAACAAAAATCCACTGTTACTAATAAATAATTGTTGACATAGAGCGATAATTAATTTACAACGTGTACATTATCGTCGTTTGGGGAATGTGTGCAATGACGATCACAATTTAGTTGTTCGTTTTTTCCACTTTTTTGCATCGGTGCTTGTATCTCCATGATCTTTACAAAACGATTGTGGTTTTTGAGCCTAATGCACACTTTTCTCCTTCCACCCTTTCGATTACGTGGAAACTTGAATGACTTTTGAATGCGAACTGAAATGGATTTTACTTAAATAGGATATATTAATATAAATATATATTATACAAATGACTTACATTGTACAATCCGTTAGCCGATATGCGAAAAGAGCACTGATTCTTTTTATACTGTTCTACTCTAAATAGTTCCTCGCTTCATCCTATTAACCAGTTGACTGAAAAACTATCAAGTCCATTTTCGTGACAAAAATGATAAAAATCCAATTACGATTATAAAATTCGTTAACAAATTTTTTTTCGTTGCAATTTTAATCGCGGGACTCAAAAGAAAAAAAACTGAACAATTTAAAATTTGTAAAAATTATATACAATCCGAAGATACCGATAATTATGATTTTTGGAACGAAAATTTAAAGCGATCCATTAGTTGGTTGTCAAACTGGAAAAGCAGATTCTCATTTCTATCAAAGAAGCTTGATGTTTCGAAATAATAGAAAGTTATGCTCGGTTCTCTGCTGAACAAGGTGAAACTTCAATTTTTCTTGTAATTTCAACGCTTGTAGAGACAAATATGCAGCAGAATCTTTACCAATTGAATCCCTCGCCTTAAGACCTATTAACGTCATCTTCAGTCAATTGGTTGAAAACGAAAGGACAAAGAAATATCATTTAAATCGAATATGGAGTTATACCTCGTTTTTTAAGAAGACTGTACTTATGTATCTCGATTCACCGACGTTGTATGAATTATTTGCGTTCTTCCTCACTTCGTTCAAACTATTTTGTTTGTTTTATATTTGTTTAAAAACTCATGTTATGCACGTATTATTAAAAACAGGACACTGTGACGTGCAGAACGCGACAATTTTATTCCGTAGACGACATACTGCATAACTAGTTATTCGGGTAACTATTTTTCATTGTCGAGATTTATCGTTAACTTTGATAATGCATTTAAAAAAAGAAATATCATTCGTAATTATGGTGATGGTACAACTGTATAATCGTTTTTCTTTCGTTTAGATTTTGCAGTATTTATTTTTGTACAGCTCTCGAATTGATTTACGAATGTAAGGCAGAGTTCATAGCTAGGAAAACATGAAAAAATAAAAGTCCAATTAATTGTAAGAACTTTGCTTCGTCGATTTGCTTTTACAGATCGAACAATTCCAATGATACAAGAATTCGCTTGTAGCGGGTGTAGAGAATGTACGAACGAAAAACAAATATCTTTTTTCCAAAATTACTCTATTTTGTATTTGTGATCGAAATAGTTAGTGACGATGAAACCTCGGACTCATAAGCTTGAACGAACAGACCATGATGATGGAACAAACAAAAAACGACAACCACACAGACTAATTCGTACATTCGTACTCGGTGGAGAAAATCTGCAAGTACTCTCGTGGAAAAGACATTTCTAAATAGAGTGAAGTATAATCGAAAGCGTGGCTGGTTCGAATCTCTTCGTTTATATTTTTTAAATATCTATTAAGGAGGCTTGAAAAACACAAAAAAAAGAAAAGATTGCAAAAATCACGAAACTTGAAAATCTTTCAATGTCATTTAAAAATTCTTTAAAATTTAAAAAAATACTGAAATTCTTGAAACTCTTGAGTAAGTTATACTTTTCAAAATTTTGTTAACGATTGCATTTTTATTTTGGTTTTACAGATTTTATGGCTTGTGCAGTATTTTGTGTTTGATGAGATTCAAGTTTTTAGACAAATGTTTCAAGATCTCATTCAAGGTTGCAACAACAGAGTGCAATCGAAATTCCATCAATTTTTTCATCAACAAATGTTGTTCGGCGCATTCCAACAACGCTAAATTCTACTTCGGGTCTTAAAAAAATGAGTGATTTTTTAATCCACCTGTATACGCATATAATTAAACTATTAGTGATCGATGATGAAAGGATAAATTTTGGGAATGATGTCAACAGAGAAATAAAATCTCTGGCTAACTTTTACAACCCGGACGTGCCTCTGAGTGTTGTGCGCTGTATGCTAATTCTCCCTCAAGACGAAATGACACACGAAGAAGCTGGTCTCGGTCAATGCAAATCCCATGTCGAGAAGATTCGCAGTTGAGCCAAATAGGGAGACAAAACTCTGTTTATTTTCAACCAGAGCAAAAAGTGTATTTTTACTTTCAAAAGATTAGTGGTTCAGGAGAAAACTTGGAATCACTAAAACAACAATCTCTTGCATAAACACTGTGGCTCTGTCAAGTGTGTGTCATTTCACCTTAATCCCTAATAGTGATGAAATATTAGGAATAATTTATCGATTTTAGTGATAAATGTACAGACGGACTATCGCAGATAGTGAGGTTCAAATTTCCAGCTTTGTAACTCAATGATTTTCTGTTTAATTACGTCGTAGTTTGAGTAAAGAGAAAAAAAAGTGCAGCAAAACGAAAAAACGACAAGTTTTACTCGTGCTACGAGAATTGTACAGTAATCCCAGAGATTATATCATAAAATTTAAGTATTGCGATCGTTCACTGAATAATGAATGAAAAAAGAAAAAAATATTCAGCAGAACGATGATAAATGTTCTTCAAAGACAAAGTTATTTTTTGCAGATTATTGTTTTATATCGTTCTTCCACAATTCTTAATTGTTGGTCAATACAAATGTTTCTATGCCACGGGATTTTCTATGTCACATTATGGATCAATACTTAGCAGTATCATATCCTCATTGTTTTTATTTTAAACAATATGTTAAAACAACGTAAGAAAAAAAGCAACGTCATACGTTCCAATTAAAACGCAATATCTTCCTTCATTCCGAATACTTTGTGGCACAATTCGATATATTGATATTGAGAATTGTTCTATCTTGCTTGTAGAACTATCATATATCTCTCAATACAGGTATTTGTTACTAATTCGTATAAGACTTTATTCTATCCAATTCGCTGAACTCCTATCCTTCGATTTCCATTAAAACAAAACAAAAAGGTAATTTTCTTCGAGTCGTTGACTCTTAAATATTCGTTTCACGAGCCAGTGGAGAAGGCATCTTTTTGAAGCAAAGTTTAAGGTAATGGTCCCGTCACAGTTACGTTCAAAAGTTGCCTTTCCAGTTCATTTTCGAAAACTTGTATATAACTTGCGGCAGAATTTAGCGATGGGAGTTGTCATAACTTACGGAAATATTGAAACAAACTTTCTGGAAAATGTCTAATATGCAGTTTTGAGTTTCATGGATAACGTTTTTCCTCTCTAATGCACAGAGCTCATACTTTTGATCGTCCCAAAACTGAATGCTCAAAATTCTTTATTTTTTTAAACAAACTTCAAGTGTGGCTTCGTCATTGAGAAAAAAAAATTAAACTGTAGAAACGTTTCGGAGAGTTTGAGTAAAATGTCAAATTTTATACTGCTCCGGAAAAGAACGCAAGAACATAATCTCGAATAACAGACGGTGAATCATTGAAAATTTGACATAGCTTTTCAATAATGCCCCGAAGGATCCTTAAATCTTGAAAAAATCTGTAGAAAATCACTTTAGCGAGACTATCACCTCAAGTCAATTTCTATTGTGCAATAGACGTTTATTTTTTGCGCGTACCGAAGTGCATTATGAACTTCGATTTGACGAGAATGATTCATAGAAAAAATTAAGTTTATCGCAAACAGATTTCGAGAAAGCGCGGCAGCAGGAGAACATCAGAAAAAAGGAAAGAACTAAACTGAGAAGTTTGTCGAGTGTTGCAAACTTCTGTACACTCGAAAATGAGATTTTTCTGATTTTTCATTATCCAAGTTTCATATATATAAAAATTGAGAAACAAAAATTCCGATTGATAAAGGGTTTCCTTTTTTTATTCATCCAGAATCTATTTCAATTTTGTTTGCATAATTTTGCATCTTAAATCAAAAAAACACTATTAATGCTAAAATTCGGCAGATGAAAAGACAGAGAACTGTCTATAAATTAATGTTATGGAATCACTAATTGATAGTACTTAAGGAGTGAAGATCGGAGGTGTTATTTTAAAAGAAATTCGACACAAAAGAGATACTTGAAAAACAAGTTTATTTTGTAGATTTACTGTTCCTTAACTTCACGTAATCGACGGACCGCAGATCTGACTGAAGCGGCTGCTGTCGTGGAGTATACCCAAGCGCCACCAGCGACGGTTCTTTTGCATCGTTTGCAGGACCAAATTCCAACTACGCTTCGCTTCATGGCATCCTAGGAAAAACCATTGAAAATTGGATTGCGTTAATTAAAATTTTATTTTAATAACAACAATAGCATTTGATTGATAAAATTTGACTATGTCAAGAAATATTTTGTTTGTTTTGTATCAAAGTCCAAAAAGGACTTTTTGAAGTTCATCAAGATATTTTCAACATTTCAATACAATTACATTTTCTGGTGAAATAGATTATGGAATTAATTGAATATCCAACCGAATTGTTACTTTATCGAAATTTTTATTTATTTCCGAATTTAATGAACATTTGAATGATAAATATTTACCTTTCCACAAAACGTGCAAGTGTACTTGCTGTGTTGGGTGATTTCCATCTTTTTAACCATTTTACGTAGGGAAGCACCATAACGGGTTCCATACTTTCCGGTGATTCCAACCTTCTTGGTACGCTTGGCCTGATGAATACAAATAATTTTTTATAGCAACATAGATAAAAATTGAAATCTACAAGTGCAGTTATAAGAATAAAATAAGATTGGGAGAATAATTGTTTCCGAAAAAAAAAACAACTGCATTGCTACGTTTGTTTGTATCGTTCGCGTCACATAACCTATGAAACTGATAATTGGCGAAAAACATAAACTCGTCGTTAGCTAATCTGAACAATTGATTAAAAAATGATTTCTTGCAGTTTGGTTATTAATGGCACTGATAACTTTTCGCTAATATTGAAGAAACACGTCAAAACATTGCTTGCAAAGACCGAGGCAAACACAACCTCAAACTGTTTGTGTCACGCGTACATCACATTAATTATTGAACTACCACATAAATATTATAATTAATCGATGCACAATTGATTAAAGTAACGTTTGAATTACAATTTCATGGATTTTTTATAGTGATCAACGGGATAAAACTCGATAACCGATCTTACCATTTTGGTTTCGTTCTTGCACACCCGACAAACGAACAGGAAAAAGACGTAGAGGCGCTTTCAGAGGAAACTCAGGGAACCCTTCACTTCCGGATTCGAATCGTAATCCAAAATGCAAGAGATCGACAAAAATTTACAAATCGATCTTCAAAATGTTTTCTAAAAATAAATATACGTTTACGATAAAAAGAGAAATTTTAAAAGTATTTTATTATTAAAATAATAATCGAAATGTATAGAGAATGTGAAATATTGTTGAAAGACTGTTGACTAGTCGGTCATTTGATCACAGCAGTCTAACTCTACCGAGTACTCGGCGAACCTAAATTGTTTTGATCAATTTTGACAGTGCTGATTATTTTCTCATAATTGTATAATGAAATTAGTTATAAACTAAATTTAAAGAGTAAGTGAATTAGTTTTCCATAAAAAAACAGTATTATGACTGATTACGGGCAGTATGGAAACAGTTTCAGCGCGAGACGTGGCCGTCATGGTGAGTTAAGAACGGTTTTTAACTGGCTAACCTCAACCATTGCAATTGATTAGTTTTTATAACGAGAATGATTTTATTATCGAAATCGTGTGTTCACAGTTCTTCAGTATTATGTGCTATTTCGGAAACAAAATTTTACTAAATTCCCGGAATTTCCGATACTGACAAGTAGGTTAAGTCGAATTTTTTCAAATGACCATGAATCTCCTTCATCCGCGGAATAAATCAACTCTTCCATCGCACATAAAAAGGTTTTTTTTCAACGAATTTGAAAATTATTTTAAATTTCTGTCTGAAGCAGAATTCTATAAGGTTTTCTGGAACGCCAGTACGTTATTACCAGACGAATTTGAAAACGATTTACCTTTTTGAATTTGAGATGTTTCCTATCAAAGATTTCATGGGTGGAGTGAACCGTATACAAAAAATGACTTTCTTTCTTGTAGCAAAAGCTATATGTCCACAAATGATTTTTTCCATGAATATGAAATAGAACAATTGACAGCCTTCCGATATGCCACAAATTATAATCAAGCTTTCATCAATTGATCAGGAAATTAACTTTTAAGCATAGACTGTAGCAAGTGAAGCAAGTTAAGAAGTTCTGGAGGTGGTGACGGCTCTTTTTATTGTTTTAAAACCAAATTTGTAGGTGGCAGTTCACAGCGAGGTCATCACAACAGGGGAGGAAGGAATCATGAAATGTCCGAAGGGCAAGATACGTCGTGGGGCCCGCCAAGAGGAAGAGGAAGAGGCGGCGGTCATCCAGCTCATCTTACGGGTAAAGCGATTGGTCTCTACTACAGAGATCAGAACAAGAAGAAAGCGGCGAATTTGCGAAAAAAAGAGGAAGAGTCTTGTGGCATGAAACTAGATCCTGAGATTCACGAAGCCGTAGAACGCATGTTGGAGAAAACTAAACCTCCGTATGCTCCACGATTGGGAAATAATGAAACTTTTGATGAAGATGATAGCATAGGAGCAAAATACACTCACATCGGAGACTCTCAATTCAAAAGGAAATTCATAGAAATTGTTTCTGGCAATATTCAACAGAATCTCTCCAAAGCTCTTCTAGTCGAATCGAAACTCAAAAGAAATCCAAGCATGGATGAAAAACTTATGGATGAACACAGGGAACGACAGAATTCCAGTGGCTATGCCAATATGTTTAAATTTCGTTGTAAATTGCCTTCTTATAACATGAGACACGCGATTCTCGACCTTGTCACTGAGAATCAAGTCATTGTCATCAGTGGAGAAACTGGTGAGTTTTTGCCACATATTTTTTACTACATTTTAAAATATCACGTCAAAAAATGTCCACCGTTGGAATATTCCACAGAAATACTAAATCACCCCAAACTACCTACAAAAACGTTATGGAAATCTGAATTGTTGGAATGCAACTGAAAATCGACTTCTTGCTTGTTCCATTGCTCCATCTCTTTATTTTCAATATTCTAAATTATGCTTTTAGACAAGCACATTTACACATGGCAGCAAATCCTTGAATTGCTGGTCCAACCACTAGTGTGCACTACTGCTGATCAATTGTTATTTTTGTTGTTTTACATTAACAGGGTGTGGGAAGACGACTCAAGTTGCACAATTCATTCTTGACAATGCCATAGAAAGAGGCGATGGTAGTATTACCAAAATCGTATGTACTCAACCCCGAAGAATATCCGCAGTGTCTGTCGCTGAAAGAGTAGCTGCAGAGAGAACCGAGCCACTTGGAAAATCTGTTGGTTATCAGATTAGACTGGAAAAGTATGCGAAATGATGACTTTTTTCTCCTATTTTCCGAAATGCAAAACTCTTTGTTTTACAATTCGTAATATTTTTTACGTTTTATTTTTGATAGAATTCCTACCCGAGATTGTGGAAGCATTCTTTTTTGTACGACCGGACTTCTGCTCCAATATATGCAAACTGATCCAGCACTAAAAGATTTTTCTCATGTTATCTTGGATGAAATTCATGAAAGAAATACCGAGAGTGATTTCATAATTACGCTCCTAAAACAAATCATTCCCAAGGTAAGTTGCAAGCAAATTGTTTCAGTTTTGTCCTGTCGCAAACTCCATGTTTTAATAACTCTTTTCTTTTAATATTCTCATATCATCGATTGGAATAAAGATCGTTCCGTGCCAAAGTACGATTTTAAAATATTTTCGTTTAATCCAAAATATTTACATTTTTATTCAGTTTGTAGAATCACGAAGACGAGTATAATTTTTATTATTGAGTATGAAATATATATTTGCCTGTAAATTTATACGATTTGTTGACTATGTTTTCGATTTTTTCAAACAGCGACCGGATCTCAAGGTTATATTGATGAGTGCAACCCTGAATTCCGACAGGTTCTCTTCCTATTACAACACTTGTCCGAACATTCATATTCCTGGATTCACGTATCCCGTTGAGGATTATTTTCTCGAGGACGTCCTTGAAGTGACTCGGTAAGAAATTTCGAAGCTTCAACGGCGGAAAAAACCACGCGAATCATCAACTAATGCTTAAAGTTATTTGCAGTTTTAAGTTCCCAATGTTGGAACAAAAAGCACCGAAGAAAATGAAAAATCTTCAGGGACAAGTAAACGAATTCGATAGTTTCATCAGGCCAGCTATCCGAGCGTTAGAAATGGAGGTTTGTATTTTATTTTCGGCACAATTCGAAGCGTTGAAATTGAAAGATCACAATATTCGACTCGTTTAATTTCAGCGAAGATATCCAAAATACGTTACCGACGAATTGAGAAATCCAAACAGCGAAAAACTCTCGTTAGAACTCGTACAAGCCTTACTTGAGTATATCTGTATAAAAAAAGGCCCTGGAGCTATCCTTGTTTTTCTTCCTGGGATGCTGGATATCACAAAATTGACCCAATTGCTACTGGAAAGTGGTAACTTCCCACCGCGTGAGTAAATCATTTTAATAATCACGAATATTCGAAAATGAGTATTCGTGAAATTCATTAAGTATCAGAATTCATTTCACACAAAAAAAAAACATTAAAAGATCGATTTTTTGACACTTTTTTAATTAACAAAGACGGAAAATATGAAAATTTGAAAAAAGTAACTTTTATTCTAATGGACTGAAAAAGATCTATTTTCAATAAACCATTTCCATCCGATTTCAGATAGATGCGTCATTTATCCTCTGCATTCTCGAATGCCAACGGTTGAACAGAAGCTCATATTCAAACCGCCACCTGATGGAATACGTAAAATAATAATAGCGACGTCAATTGCTGAAACTTCCATTACGATCGAGGACGTTGTGTATGTGGTCGATTGCGGTCGTACAAAATTGACGAGATTCGATATTACGAAAAATATCGAAACCCTCGAACCAGAGTGGATATCGTTAGCAAATGCAAAACAACGACGAGGACGAGCTGGCAGGTAAAAAAATCGTCGGTGTCCAACTTTTATGAAATTTATTCACTCGGTTAAAACATCGAAAAAGTACATTCAACCTTCATTTAAATTGTTCAAAAAAATAAGAAAAAACGTGTAACGTTTAAGCTGAAAAGTTTATCAGCAGAAATAAAATGAATAATTGCGAAAAAATACAAAAAGTATCCAAGAATCAGTTTAATTTATAAATGAATAAAAAAATGTTTGATATCATTTTATTTTCTTAATAATTCGCAGAGTGCAGCCCGGTGAATGTTACCATCTCTTTTCAAAAGCAAGGGAACGTACCTTTGAGCAGTATCCATCGCCCGAGATGTTGCGAACGCCGCTGGAGCAAGTTATACTGCAAACGAAAATATTGCAATTGGGAAAAGTCGAGGCATTTCTATCGAGAGTTATGGATCCACCGGAGCCACGAGCCATTGAATTGTCTCTCGACTTACTCAGGACTTTGAACGCTCTTGACGCTAATGAGAATTTGACGCCGTTGGGTTATCATTTAGCGAAATTGCCGCTTGATCCAAGAACAGGTGAAAATGAATATTTTTTATTTTGTTTATCAAACTTTTGTTTCCTAGTAAATATTGAAATTTAGAATTTTCGAACGATGACCAATTTTGAAAAGCGGAATGGTGTTTATTTGTGTTGATTTTTCATAGAGGGTACAAGCAATAACGTGTGATTGTAATTTGGAAAATTGTGTTGTTTTAGGGAAAATGATCATTTGGGCTTCGCTTTTCTCTTGCGTCGATCCAGTATTTTCTATCGCAGCGAGTCTCACATTTAAAGATGCCTTTTATTGTCCGTTTGGCAAAGAAGACGAGGCAAATAGAAAAAAATTGGAACTCGGTCTTGGTCATCACAGTGATCACATCGCACTTGCTCAGGCTCTAAAAAGATACGAGTCCTCTTATGCGAGTGGACAATCTCGACGATTCTGTTATGAACATTTTCTATCCTGGAATACTCTCAAGCTCTTATCGGATATGAAACGTCAATTTGCACGTCATCTGTATGAGATGAAGTTCTTAGATAATGAGAATCCGGCCGATAGTTATAGCAATCGTAATTCTAATAATCTGGCGATGATCAAGGCAATCGTTTGTGCTGGATTGTATCCAAACGTCGCAACTATCACGTAAGTGTGATCAATGAAAGAAAAAAACAATGAATACAATATTGGAGAGACGAAGATTAAATATATACTGTGAATTTGATTTCGGAAAACTCTTTTCAATCATCTAAGCCCTTATGAGACTTACGGTGTCCCACCTTTTTTTTTTCTTTTTTTAAGTATTGAACTATTTTTTCATCAACAAATACCGGGATTTTGGTTCTACGTGCTTCGTGTGACATTTTGGAATACAAAAAATATATGAACCGTCATTAATTGTCAATTGCACAAATATTAAATATAAATAAATACGCGAATTTGTACGTTTTCATGAAAAAAAAGAATCACTTTCTACTAATTTCTATGAAAATTAGAATGGCAATTTTTTCACAAACGCAATATATTTCATAGAATTTTACAGTTTTTTTTTGTTTTTTTCAAAATTTATCCTACGATAGTATCTGTTTAAAAGAATGAAGAAACAATCAATTTTGAATTTTCAAATTTCGGGTTCAGATTCGTAATTAGTAATCTCGCTAATAACACACGAGATCAGGAAAAGTCAATATCGAGGAAATCTACTACTAAAATCTCTATAAATTTCTATTTACAAATAATTTATCTCCTCCATTGCAGGAATTTTACTGGGGGGAAAGGACACAGAGGACATCCCAAAATCAAAACAGCTGCTGACGGTACCGTCAAAATTCATCCCGGCAGTATAAACGCGAGAGCACCTTCCATGCCTACGCCGTATCTGACCTTTTTTCTCAAACAACGATCCACAGCTATTTATCTTCATGATACGACGAGTGTCAGTTGGGTTGCATTGCTGTTTGCAGCACCGAAATGCACTATAGGTAAAGCAACGGTCACTATGAATTATAATTTTATTACTGAATCAACAAAACTGTTATAATCTTGTTATTTTTTTCCCACTAGAAACTCGGGAAAAGTATTGCCAAATTGTACTGAATAACTCGATCTCCATTCGATGTGAAACCAAAACAGCAGGACTGATTCAGGTACAACTTTTCGTTACATTTTTTTAAATCCCTTTTTAACAAAATCTTGTGTAAATCCATTCCAACGGCCTTCTGGTTGTTTGGTCTTGAATTTGTTATAAATGAAAGTTTGAGACTAAAATTGATGAAATAAATTTTTTACAGAGGCTGCGACAAGAAATGGAAACGTTACTAGAGTATAAAATATCACATCCAGGCACTGTCAAATGGGATTCTTCTGAAGGACAATTAATCAAGTAAGCATTTTTTTAGTTATTGAGAATCAATTGTAAACTCATCGAGAGCTTACGTCAACTTGGAGGTCGAAAATTCGATTTTTCAAAAATGTTTCCATTCGATGACGTATCTATACAAATGATTTCTAAAAACATAATCTTACGCATCAACAATATATTGGTATGAGAAAAAAAGTACATCTCAACTTAACAGGCGCTTACATTTTACACAATTAAATAGCCAAGAGATTTTATTGTTAAACATCATTCCTTTCTATAAGTAAAAAATGAAAACAGTTCCCCAAACCCCCAGAAAATCGAAGATTGCCCATCAAATGGAATTAAATTCAATGAAATAAGAAATGAGCACGTATTCCATAGCAAATAAATAAAACGAGTTATGAAATTACTCGTAAATACTTGATACAATTTCAATAATTAAAAATTATTTCAACGATCGTTTTGTAATGAATTTTTTGAAATAATTGTTTCAGAGCCATAACGGAAATAGTGTCTCAAGGTTATCCAGAAATGGACACTGGAATGTATCGATCTGTTCCTTCTTTTGACAGCAGATATGACGACGATAGTAATTGATTGCTGATGTGGTATAGACGCAAATTTTTTTAACTTCCGTATGTATACCTAAATCGATCGTTGGAGGAAACAAACTCGGGTCTATAATATGTCGTGACTGTGTTACAAATTTAGTTTCTTGCCTCTAAAAAATATACAACAACGTTCAATTGAAAAGTTTTTAATTAACACCCTTCAATCACAACTCCTTCAGTTAATTTAATTTTAAAAGTCAATTTCGTTTAATTTTCAAAAACTTTTTCTTTTTTTCCGCTTTTAGTAATAAGTTTTATATTTTTTGTAACAATCGAAAAATCTAAGCATCACGAATTTTGGTTCAATTGCTAAATTTCATAACTACAACATTTAATTAAAAATAATTCGATTCGTAATTTGCGGATAATCCAAATATTAAGGCAATTTCGAAACCGGAAAACGATACAAAGGAATGTAAGTTTCAATTTACAAAAATTTGACATTTAATGTTCAAAAAATCCGAATGATTCTCACATTCTCAATATTTTTTAAACATTGTTCTGATTAATATGGCAAAAAAAAGGACTTAATGGAAAATTGGAGCAAGTTTGAAACTAAAAAATGATAAAACGATTTACGTTTTACTACAACGTTTTACTTCAGTTTTGAAAATGTTCAATATTCTTATCCCAAATTAATTTTCGAAAAACAGCCTTAGGACATAAGTATAAAGGAGATTGAAGGGAATTCCGTCTGCAATTTGCAAATCCCAACGCGTGGAAAGGAAAGTTATCCAATTTCGTACAAGACCGTAATTCAAATGAGCGCGATAAATCTTAAAGACGTCTATTATCGTACCGGGAGCAACATTGCGGTGGGTATCGGTGAAAAGAAGAGGAGAATGAGAGAAGGAAGAAGAAAAAGGAAACCTAAAGGGAAAGAGAGAGAGAGAGAGAGAAAGAGAGAGAAAAACGAGACTTGGCTTGTTGTCATTACGTTGACGTGAGTCATACGTGGTGGTATGTGAATCTCGATGGTTTATACTTGCTCTAAGGAAAGTTGAACAGCCGTGAACTATACCATTACCAAAGCATTGCGATCGACACCAACAAACGTCTGTTGTGAGAAAACCATACGGGCATAGAATGGCATAGAGTTGTGGATTGGTGAAGAAAACACACAACAAGAAAAAAACATAAAATAAATAAATACACCGAAGGCACACACTCGGGATGCACATGCGATTGAACACGCGCGCGTATCTCGTACTTTTCACGGTGGGTGCTTTGCTTCTTAACTTCGTGTCATACACTAACGCTCAAAAGTATTTCTGTGCTTAAGAAAATCTTTAAATTTGTTCACGAAAAACACTTTTCTAATCGACATTCATCAACGACAGTTCCTTTGGAACCTCTGAAGTTTCACGTGCCAGGAAATCTGTGACATTCATTCTGAGTCAAAAATGACTCCAGATCATTTTTAAATTGCACAGAGTAACCGAAAAAATATGAACCATGAGGGTCTCAAAGACTGAGGGATGTATTTTGGACGATTTGAAACATGTTGTAAAAATTATTACAGAAAAAACAAAACATTACCAGAGTATAAAAACGTTTTTTTTTTCACTAAAAAGGTAAATATAATTTGTCGAAAGACACTTGAAACTCGAATCCGATGATTCGTCATAACGAATAGTTCTTTAATTAACTTTTTACTAATGTTTGCAGAGACTGGCAATGGAATCGAGCGTCGTTTTGATCGAAACTCATCAGGAAACATGAAATATGTTTGATTGCTAGAAATGATTGATACTTTTTGTGGATAATTTAAATGTCAATGAAATTAGACATCAAGTAAACACAAATACTTTTGTGCGTTAGTGTATCCGCTCATTTGTGCATTTAAATGAGCTACGAGCTACGTCACCAAACAATAATGATCAATAATCCTGGCTAATATTTCCTGTCTATTAGTCAGCTTGCAGGTGGCCCCGACAAACGTACGACAGAGACACATCCCGGAGACAAATATTTCTTGACGGATTTTTGCGGTCGTTGACACTGGATTGTGGGAAATTCACCGAGAGGAAGAAATGAATGACTTATTAATTAATATTTTTCTTACACCTTTACAACCTTTGCAAAAAGTTCATTAGTCACCAGCCAATCGTTCTCTCAGCGATGCCACAATTCAATTACAGAAATAATTCTAACGATCACTGTTTTAACTTCAAATATTATAAAAACTTGCTTAGTCTCGATTTAAATATCGAGATTATAATATTTTCTTTCTTCACTCACTCGAGAGCATTTGAAAGTTCAACATTTTTGGGTTTTCGAATATCAAATGGACAGGATTATTTTTAAACCATCAAAGCACTACTTTTTTTTCAAAGTTTCGTAATATTTTCGTGTTTTCGATCAATTTTTCAAAGAGTTGTTTCCAAATGAATCCTTCCTTCGTATTTTTAAACAAAAACTGTCCATTACATAAAAAAATAATTTTTCTGTCTGATTTTAGTACCATTGCTCACAAACTTGATACAGAATTAGAACGTGTATAGTTTTTGTATCTCGAAATATAAAAAAAAAAAATTAACTCGACAAATTTTAAACTATTCTATCGAGAAAATCACCGTTGAAAACAGCATTTTGCACCCTTAACGAATAATCACTGTTCATATTTTTGTTACACTTATAAATGTCCCAGGGGCGGTGTACAATCAAAAGACCCAGTAATTTGTCGTTGAAATAGTAATTGAATGATTTAGAAAAAAAAAAAAACTGCAAAATAATCAGCGGGACAACTCAAGTCCGACTATGTCTCGCTCGAAGGGTTAATGAATTCAAGTTGTCTTGCCACGGCTAATGTACATCTATGCACTTGTTATCGAACTGATATATCTACTTGTACACCCAGCAATTCAATATTTATATCTATAAATATATAAGTGTGTGTATGTATGTGTATTTATAATTAATATTGATATATAAAAAAATATATATAAATATATATTAATGTACACAGGAGAGTCAGTGGATTAGGGAGGTTACCAGGCTATAAGGACCAGTTACACCGGTTTTCCGATGTAACGTTCAACTGCGGAGCAACCACGTCGAGTCACCGAGTCGCGACAATCCAATCACGTCGTTGTGCACCGTCCTCAAGATCTTTGGCCGTTGCAAGAAGATCTTAACTGCATCTACTTGGAATCACGTACGACGAGCGAGAAGTTGCGCATCCGGTCCTCGTCAAGACTCTATCCATAAGCTTTTGCTCCTGGGGCGGCTCAAAACCCCTATAACGAAGATCAAGAAAACGTCCCTAGTGAAAAGGAAGAAACGAAGAACCTGAAAATCAAACGGATCAAAAGAAAGACGTTAAATAAATAAATAAATAAATAAATAAATAATCTTTCTCATTGGAAACGGAGACCACATGACGCACCAACGGTGCATTCCACTCTAAAGGCTTCAATTAAGGACCAACATACTCGGGGTCACTGCTAACTATCAATCACAATCCTGCCAGCTTAGAAAATTAGGGTCATACTCTCGAATCGAACAGACAAGAAACATTGACCCATTGAAAGAAATTAGGCCTCGAGCTCCTCCTCATATTTATATTGATGATAAAACTTGCCATATTTAATACTAGAAGATGAAATAATGCATACGAAATCGTATTTTTATTATTGACACTTAATCATTATTGGTTTTTGATTAAACAGCGAATTGATCAGTTCCATTTTTTTTTCTATTATCCATCAAAGCTCATGGGATCTTTCGTTTTTGCATAAACTCCAAGATTATTGTGATGACAATAATCAATTAAACTTTTTTATCACTTATTCGAGTTCTAATAATAATCCGAAGCCACGAATCAATTTTTTAAATAAAATTTTATCGAATTTTCACCCGGAAGAAGAATCCAAATAATTGTCCTCAAAGTAGGCCTCGAAATTTATATCTCAACAAAAAATCAACCACTTCGTATGCAACTTTGAATAAAATTATGGAAAAAAAAAAAAAAAAATAACGATGGTTGCGTCGAAATAGATAAAAAGCTTTTTTTTTGGACTAGATCATTTCTCGTCCTTTTAATTCATGAAAATTCTGGACAATTTTGATCACAAATATAATGAAATCGAGGCAAGAGAAACCCCAAAGCGAGAGGGAAAAATACGATAATTACGTTTCCGGTGGAGGCATCGTGGCATTCCAACTGGCCCATAAACTTGCCCCTGGTGGCCTGCACGCCGCGATTCAACCGCATCTATATTATAAATGCGACTTATAGTATCACTGTGTACGTCAAATATATATTCATATATGAGGCATTCTCCGTAAAATCAGCCACTTATTTATCGAATCCATCAGAACTTACCACCACATTATCAATTTCTGATGCACAAGATTTGAATATTTTGATAAATTATACAAATCATACGTACATAATGTTAAAAGAGTGAAAACATTGAAATACTTATTTTGATGCAATACAAAAATCGTAAAATCAAATAAATTTCTGTGATATTGCTTTTAGGAAAAAGAAACCAAACGTTTGGATATAAATAATGAACTAAAAGGCACTAAAACACTCGAATTTTCTTTGCAATAAAAAAAAGAGCAATCACTTCGAATTTTATTCAGTTAAAAAGGAAACTGACTTTGCTGTTGATTCTTTCAGTGAATGACCAAAAGATTTTTTCATTTCCTTTCATTGATCAAGATCTTTTGTGATCCAACGACGAGTGACACATGATTTTTCCTGTCATAAAAAAAGTACATTTTCCAAAGTATAAATAATAAAATATTGGAAAAAGAATATAATTTAAAAAATAAATAGTCAAGTTGACGAAGAAGGTCTCGTACGTAACTGCAATAAACGAGGAGCATCGTATATTTTTGCATACATTGCGAATTGAATGAACGAGAATGATTTAAGCGGTTTGAGCGTGGAGTTTGGTGGTTGTGTGTGTTGGTGAGCGATGGTTTTCAAGCGTATATATTGTTTGTTTCGCGAGTTAAGAAGTGCACTGACGACAGAGAGACAGAAAGAGAAAAATAGAGAGAAAGAGAGAAAGATGGAGGTAGATGCAGTGGGGCGGAGGATATATTCAATTTGCAAAGTGGTGGTCCGAGAGAGAACGAGAGAAAGAGGTCTTTAAGCTCAGTCTAGCAATCCTAGGCTGTATTAATTTCTTTCGTATACGTATAGTTTTCCAGTAGAGAGAAAAAGAGAAAAAAAGAGAGAGAGAGAGAGGGAAAGGAGAGATTCGAAATTGAATTTCACCAGGTTATTTATCCCATAGAGACCACGACGAAGAAAAAAATTAAGTTCGAGAGAAATTTGCTCCAAAGGAGCTCAGCTGAAATCAGCACGTAGTCAACCCACGGTATCCTATTGCCTTACGATGCACTACCATTGCAATTTTAACAGAAATAAAAATGAACATACTTGTGTGCAGTTATGAATATATATATATAAGAATATTTAGTTTCATGCTCACAGAAAAATTCATACGCTTTTAAAAACACGTGTGTATGTGCTCACATTTATTTACACATACAGACACATCAGTGTGGAGTGAGAAGCTGCGAGCATTCACGATTCATTACCATTTCCTATCGCGGGCAACGCTATACGTCGACAGATGCGCTCATTTTCACTCGAGGTTCAAAGACCGACCTTTATAAGCAAGCACAGAACGTCATCGTGACCGCAGTACTTATACTTGCTCCACGCTCAGAGACAGAGACAGAGAGGGGTCTTGTAAGATCCAACTTCTATTGTTATCCAAAGTACATCGCCAAACACCAATTAGTTATTATTTTTTTTTTTACTTCATATTCTCAAAGTTTGAGGTGAATGGAAATCTGTTTATTTTCTGGTGAATGAAGAAAACATTTAATCGAACTGCCAAATTCGTTAGCATTTTTGGCCCAACGCATTATCACAATTATAAAGATTTTCCATTTGTTTGGAAATAATCCTTTGAACCTAAGTGGGAATTATGTTGTTCGACCAACTTTTTTTTTTTTTGCAGTTTTTCAAATTATTTGACTACTGTTTCAACAATGAATATCGAGTTTTTCGCTTCCTCATGGTCTTTGGGATTTTTGTGAACGTAAAAAAAATATGGACAGTCAATATTTGTTCCATTATCACTGGATTTCGTACTTTTTCGTGAAAAAAATTATTTGAAACGATTTCTATTTATTTCTACTAGAATTTGTGCTTTTTTCAATTAATTATTTTTCATCATCCATGCGTTTTTCCAAAACCAACGATTTCTATTGATTTCAATGCTTCTTGAGAGCTATTGAACAGATTTCAATGAATCCAATTAATCGTACATAAAGAAAAACGATTGGGTCAATGGGTTTGTAAAGGAGATTTTTGTAATTAAAAAACATTTATTTCCTCTAGGAATATTTTGGCCAATATTTTTACGAAGTTTTGACATGTCAGGAGTTTTCTTGTTATGTTTTTTTAAATCAATTTTATAAAAATAATTTTAACAGTGTATTAAAAATTAACAAAGTGGAATTCACTCAGTGACCCAATAAGCATTTCTAGAGTCGTTCAACCGAGTCTACATGAAAACAGCTATATAAAAATAATTTGCCATAAACTTCGCGTTCGAAAAAGAACTGCATATTTCAAGTTAAACTCATTAGAGCAATGCTCCCGTGCTCTTGGCACGAAATACCGCGTCGAATCGATAGCAAACTTCCTCGTCGTTTGTTTTCTCGGTCACGATTTTACTTCTGCCTATATTTATGTACAGATATATATATATATTGGCGTACATATCCGTAGGTAAGTGAATAAATAAATCGTAAATTTAATCGTCGCTTTTCCAATTCGCGATAACAAATCGGTGGCGCGGTTCAAAATCATAACTTTTTTTTTTATTCTTGTCAATGTACAATCGTTTTCTTATCAACGGTGAACAATTAAAAGGCGAAGGATAATAATATTAAAAACATTTAAGCAAAGATTTATTACAGTCTTATAAAAAATGGTTCAATTAAAAAAAAAAAAGAATAAACAAAAATAGAACAAGATCGAATTTTCTTAGTTTTTGGAGATCGTGCAATTTTTCGGTTCCAATTGAAACTAAAATTTAATACTGGAATGGTAATTATGCAGTTTGGGGGCTTGTCCCCTTTTAAATATTTACCAACAATTTAAAGCCAACTATTTTACAACTCAATGCACAGAAACATGAAAAAAGAAAGATCTTTGTTTCGTTCCTGGCTTTAAAAAGCCTGACAAAAATGCATTTGGTCATCAAAGTTAAGAGAACTTTGTTTGTTGAGTTGTTTTTGTTGTTGTTGTTGTCAAAGGTATATTTGAGTACGAAAATACATGCGAATTCGACATTGAGTATGTGACGGAACAAAATGCGAGGGAAGCACGCCAACGCGACTATACACTATATAGGTTAGGTGCACTTCAAGCCATTCTAACGTTCGCGTCCCAATTGGAGCATGTACTATCTCTTTGTGCTCTCGGCGATGCAACGCAGAGAAGTAGTTCAAGGGGTACAATTATTTAATTGTACGTACATTACGCCAGCTTCGTAACAATTTATATTGACTCTTGTCGTGTGCGATGTCCAGAAGGAGAGAGAAAGAGAGAGAGAGAGAGAGAGAGAGAGAGAGAGGGGCTGAGAGGAGAGACACACAAAAAAATGTTTCGAAGAAGGTGGATCAATGCAGAAAATAATTATTAAAGAAGAAATGCAGAAAATAATGACTAAAATAAACAAAAATCGAACTACTATTTGAATAAAATATTTAAAAAAATCGTCACGAACAAATTGGCTTTTGGAAAAGTATAAAAGTCCATCGTATCACTTGTTGAAAATATTAAAACGAGCATATTGAAATTTATATAAATATATGAAAATTTATTACGCTCTGAATCTCATTTGCACGAGGTTAAACTTTTAAATGGATAGATACGGAAGATTTTGCTGTAAAAAAAAAAAAAAAAAAATTACTCACGAGTCCAAATAAATGTTGATTACTCATCAAGAAATTGAATTTGTTTAATCTTTTCTACGATTTTAATCGTTCTATGATAATCTTAATTCTTTCAAAATTCAAACCATTTTTCTCAAATCATTAATTGATGAGTTCGTAAAATATCGAAAATATTTTATCAAACATTATAATTGACTGATCAGCTAATTTAATAATCAAGAAATTGAGGCTTGAAATTAAATGAAATTTTATTTTATGTTGATCCATCGTCTTTACATTTAAAATTTAATTATCGAATCCCATTTTTTTAAATATAATAATAAATCTTCCAATAAATCTTCATTTTTCCAGAATCACTACTGATCATTCGTTTCGTGAAATGATATTCATTGAAATTCTTATACTCCTGTTTAGCATGTTCACGAATGATGAGAAACGACATTCTCATAGCGTATGAATGCTTGATCAGGCACGGTGTGAATAACGTTGAATATTCCTTAACATTAAACGAGTCAAGACCAAAATACATGCATATGCATAGGGGAGACGCCTCATCAAGACGAGATAGAGGTGCACGTGAAAACGACACATCACATGGAATCATGACAGTGATAACATCGCGAAACTGGTTAACCTCTCTTATGTCAACTGCGACAATGTAGAGCGCAAGTATAGTTTACTAGAAAAAAAAAAAAAATTGAAAAAAAAAGTTAATATTCAAATTCCCTTTCATTTTTCATGTGCCAGTTTCTGTATTTCGATTCCTCGCACGAAACTCATTGTTTTGATTGCTGTTAATGGATTAAGGAACGTTATCACGCGTTAGTGATGGTCGGAAAAAAAGAACCGCACACTTGAAACGTTAAAAAAAAGGAGTTTTATAAACGAACGTTCCCGGAAAAATGATAAACCCTTGACATGTAATACTTGACGGTTTTTTCAACTCGTTGATCACGAATTTCAACTCCAAATTTGCAAATTAATTGTCTCTTTATATCTCACAACAAAAATTACGCTACGAACATTTTTGAAAATTGTTTGTAGAGTTCTTTGGATTGTTTTGAGTTTTAGAAAAAAAATTGTCATTCCGAGGTTTATAGCAGTTTTTCCAAAAATAGTATTTTACATGAAAAACTACGGAATTTAATTATTTATATAAATTTACATGTGGTATTCGTGCAATTAACAAATAACGACTGTTCGTGATTTTTTTACATTTATGAACGGCCCGAAAACCACGTAGAACCAAAAACCCCGATGTACAGAACAATAATCGAATTAAGAAAAAAAAAAAAAAAAATCTCGATCTATTTCTTCTTCAAATCTCGGGTGTGAATTTTCGGGGCACCCTGTAGACCGTTACAGAAGCACGGCCGTTACAATGGCACACCTTAAACGGGGTTAATGGAGAAAAGAAAGAGCCGAAAAAAAAGAAGAAAGAAACATTCGTCTTTCTTTTCTTTTAAACATAATATTTACGCGGAGAAGAGTGCGTAACAGAGATCGGTGCTCGGGTTATACACAAGGAGGAAGGATGTAATGATGCGATTTCCCTTCTTCGTGGTTGTTGTACAGGACACCACGAAACTATGAAAAAAGAAAAGAAAAAAAAACATTTTTTGTGTTATTGAGAGCACGAGGCCCCTTTGTGTTGTTCTGTGAGAAACTCAGGCGTTTGAATTCGTTGCACTCTGCACTCTACCATTTATTTCATACACTTCGGTTAATAACGAGTGACGGTTGAAAGAGGGGGATGAAAAAAAACTTTCACGAAAATTACGGTACTGCGCGATCGAACGAGCCAAGCGAAAAGGGTATATTACGATCGTGTACCGTACACCGCTATATTTCATCCATTTTAACACATATATATACATATATATATACATGAAAATGTTGGTATGTATTGACGAAAGATTGGTGTAACGTTGGGCTCGTCATTTCGACTCCCACGGCCCTCGTACATCCTGACGATTCGATCCACAAAGTCTCTCAAAGAATCGATCGAAAATGATACACCGTAATAATTTTGCGGTCCCATATGTCTTTTCGAGTTTCTTAATAATTCCATATGTGCATATAAATATATGTCAACGTGACCACTGGCGAAACACAATCATTTCAACGTATTTCCGGTTAATATACTGACTGGAATATTCCGTTGGTTTGTACAAGTTTAATGTAGGTCGATAGGTAGTTTTTTTGTGGCTTAACCCGTCCTTTACACACTGGGTCATTTTTACCCGGATATATTTTTTGACGTCAATTATCCGAGACTCAGAAATGATGACAAATTATTATCATTTCGAAAATAAGGTAAGTTCGATTTGTTCAATAAATTCTCGACGAGAAAAATCGAAACAATTATGATTTTTTTTTTTTTTTTTACCAAAAAAACTTTACTGTCTCATTAACTTCAATGAATTATATTGCCGTTTGTGTAGGAAAATGAAATAATAATTATCAAGTAACAAAGAAATGTCACTTGAAAAGTGTTCTCAGAGTTTTTGGGTTATAACGCGTAATTATTACGTTTATAATCGATTGGAATTCATACGCGAGTGAGTGTAATGCAATGATAAAAAAAAGACGCGATTTATTGATGGAACGTTGAGCTCTCAATGTCGTCCACGTGTTGTCAATTGTTATTTAAATGCAATAGGAAGAAAGAAAGAGAAAAAGAAGGAAAAGGGTTGTAGCGGTGCTGATAGCCGATACGTGAAAGGGAGGAATAGCGGAGCGCTCAAAAAAGGCAGGTTTTAGTGAGAACGGTGGCGCGCAGTGGCGCGCGAGTCGGCCGATGGGTGTAGCGGTACGGCGGCAGCGGAGTGGATAGCGCGCGCGAGCATTTCTCGGGCCATAGACTCGGAGACTCGGCGCACGAGTGTTTCAGTCTGCATCGGAACGTCGCGAGTGCCGCGTCGTAATCTTATATCGTGTTATACGTACCGGACTTGTGCGGGAAAATAGGGGGGGATTTGTTTTGTTTTTTCGTTTTTGTCTTATACATCGGATTTTTCTGGTATCGAGAAATTTAGGCAAACGTATCGTATGAGCAGCACGAACATTAGAAAACAGTTAAACGAGTGTTTCGAACCCCCATTATGAGCGATTATTAATCACCAATATAATACGAAGAAGAGAGAATAAAAAATTTCTGCAAAATGTTTGCAGCATGGACTTCAATCGTGTTGAAAGTTTAACACTGGTGCGCACAATAAATACTTCGATAACATAACGTATACATAAACAGAAAAGAGGATAAAAAAAAAGGAAACAAAACTCCCAAGATTATTACGAGAAAATAAAGGGGAGACGAGAATAGAAAGATCATAATTGTGATCAAAGGAGCAAGAGCTTTAATAAAAATGATAAATTACTATTCGTGACACGTCCAAAATAGTTTGAATTAACGAATTATTCTCACGTAGATAAATGAATAAATTATTAATAATATAAAGGTTTAAATATTAATAAATATATATATATATACAAACATATATATACTAATATATTGCTAAAAGAAAAAAAACAAGTGTTGCGTACAAAATTGGAGATTATTTTGCATCTTGGTTTCGATCTTTTGTGACTAGTGATCTGTTTTACGTACCGGTGAAATATTCCGAGAATAATCGTCGTCCATTGGGCATGTGAGAAATATTTTCAAGCTAAAAGAATACAGAGCTGACAAACTTTCGGGAATTTTGAATTCCAAGATTTGCAAAGTGAAAAACGATTGAAAATAAAATAATAAGAGAAAAAATGAGTATCGAAGATCATCTATGGTTCGAGTTTACGAGATAGCGGTCATCGAATCCTCCTCCTTCTGTCAACAATCAACGCTTTACTTCGTTTCAATAAGAAACGTCAGTATTGCCATTGTAGCGCTGTTTTTCCGTTGAAACAAGATCGGATCTTCGGAAGCAGAAAAGCCGGGTCAGTAAACGATTATCTTGAGTTGTTATATATATTTACGTGTATATATCTATTTTTTTATTATGAATACGTGCTGAAGCTTCGTTTCGTATGATGAATTGTACGACAGCGACGATGCAGCTCTGTCGTCGTCCGACGAAATAATTGATATATATGCAAGGCTTGAGTGGCCAAACATAACAAAAGAATAATGGTGCAGAGGGCGCTGCTTTCATCAAGTTCAATATTTCGTTATAACGTTAGACCCGGAGACCGAATTTTCACACCCTACTGAAATTTACATCATCGCACGCATCACGGATGCTTTTTTATCATTGAATTTATCGAAATCGTCAAACTTTCATTGCGATCTTATTACAAAATCATTAATATAAAAATTGTGTCAAAAATATGAGGGTAAAAAAAAAAACGTGAAGAATTGTGAATAATTTTTGTTACATTCGATCGAAACACAATATTTTTATTTTTTATTTTTTTTGACAACTGGTCATTAGAAATAGAGTTTTTCGATACTCTTATCACATTGAACGTTATAAATTGCGTTTGATCGAACATTAGACTATGATGATTGAAAAATAAAAATAAAAATGAGGAAATAATTTCGAAATGTGCTTACTTTCGATTTTTCTTCGAAACGTAATATATTATGAGACTTTTGCCGTGTTTCTTGACATTAGAAAATCGATTTAATATTATAGATTTTTTAAATTCGCGATTTGATCGTAACTCAAAGGCTAATGAGTCCTCGGCACTTATTTTTCCTATACTTTACGACAATTCGTCGTTACTAATACCCGTCGCGGTGTTACATACACTCGACGGTCACACAGAACAGCTTCGGCGATGTTAGTCGATTAAGCGTTTGAAGACCGGCACCGTACGAGCGGGAATACGACTGCTTGCTCTTGCTACTGCTGTTGTTACGGGAGAAAGAGAAAGAGCTAAACGTGTCGCGGTAGAGGGAGGGGCAGAGGGGCGGGGCGTAAAGTGGCACAAACGAATATATGGAGTTGACACATAGGTACTCGATGTGATCATTACACATTACGCGTTTTTTAAAATCTGCCTCTTAGCGGTGTGTTTATTTCAATCGTATTTAAAGTTCGCATCGTTTAAACGCAACAATTTTTTTTTCCTTTTAAGCCAATATGTCGATAATTTTTTTTATTGGGACATGAATGACAATTCATCTGCTTTGTAGTGTATAACTGCGTCTAAATTTTGAGGAATAGATAACAAAAATTATTTCCTTCAAAATCATGAAAAATACATTTTTAATATTAAAGTTTGAATCGTTGGCATGCAACGTAATTCTTTTATTCATTATAGCAAACCCCTAAATTTATATACAGATGTCTACCATGATACGAAAAACTTTTTTTTACGATTAAAAATTTCAATCTACCACAAAAATGAAAACGATTGCAAAAATTGACAAAAATTGTGGATTAAAAAATATATTTCGTTGGATTCCAACTATGCAAACTTCAATACCGTAATAAATCGTTATCTGTCATTTGTGCTCATTCGCGATTTAAATAAATTTAATGGCCCAGTGAATTTCTTAATCCATTAACACGAACATTGTGGAAATGAAATTACCAAAATTTCGAGCACATATTTCGAAGATTTTTTTTCTTCTTTTTTCTTTTTTAGAATGTTGAAGATTTTTTTCGAATATTGTTTCTACAGAAAATCACAATTCACAAATATGGATAAAATTTGAACAGCTTTAAGAAGAATAAAAAATCATTTTTTTATTCAGTTGCAGAGAGATAAGAATTTTTTTTCCAATTTTGGGCACACGTTTAAGGGTGTGTTTGGTAGGAATTGAGAAATTGACGAGGCAAACGAGGCAACTTTCTCTCGCACATACGTCGCTCGGGATCTTTATTTCGACGACACTTTTCTTGCTCCTGTTTGACATAGATTGTTGAACCTGCGCAAGACAGAGACAGAGAGAGAAAGAGAAAAAAGAGATGGAGGGATGGAGAGCACGCGCGGCGCTAAAAATTACTCCTCTCCCTGTCTCTTCCTCTTTACGTTCGTTGCAATTCTCTCTCTTTCTCATTATTCTCTTCCTCTTTCTCCTACACGCTTTGGATACTTTTCTTTCTTTCTTTCTTTTTTTATTTCTTTCTCTTGGTTGGTCCTCAACGGCCCCACTTTTCACTCTATAGTCTCGTTTCTCGCTCGCAGCTCACGTTTCTCCGGCCGTTCCTCCCATTTACTCTTTTTTCTCCCTTATTTTTATTATTTCTTACTTCTTATTTCTCCTGTCTGTCGGTCTTCTTGTTCATCCACTTCCTACTTCCCCCCCCCCTTCTTCGCGAAATTCTACGAGAGAAACACCCTTACCTGATCAGTGACGATCCTCGATTTGAGCGACAAGAGAGACGGACATGAAAAATAATTAAGTTTAGCTTTGCATCACAGGAATTTACCATTTTTTTTTTTTTTTTTTATCAAACCTTAAATTTATTTGCACTTTCGAGCTAAAAGTGCGAAAATTAGTGAGATTTTTTTTACGATCCAAAAAATAAATGAAACAAACAAAATAAACGATTTTTTTACAAAATGTAAATATTTTTCATTTAAAAAAATTAGGAAAATTATAATTTTGTGGAGTTTCGTTTATGTCAACAATATTTACCTTTTCCTTTTGTTGATGTCGTAACGTGTTACTTGCTTACAAACATCGACCCTTTGAGCCATAATGGGACTTACGCCCGCTCATAATTTTTTTTTTGCTTTTTTTTTTTCATTAATAACCGATTTACGAATAACGAAAATCAGGTTTTTTGGTTTCACATAGTCCCTGGGATGTTTATGAATGTGAAAAAAATATGAATAGTTAGTATTTGTCAATTTCACAAATACGACATATCAATAAATCATCGAATTCCATACTTTTTCATGAAATAATTAATTTTCTCCTAAACTATTATGAATATCGAAATGACAATTTTTGCACAAACTCAATATGTTTCAACGAACTCAAGAGAATTTTTTCAAATTTTTTCGTTAAGTAGTTTTTGTTTAAAAAAATCAAATAATAATGAATTTTGAATTTTGATTTATTTCGAGTCAAGATTCGTAATCAGTGACATCAAAAACCCCCGAGAATTTTTTTCTACTCGTATTTGCCGAGCCTCTCGAACAACCACAGCTCTCGAGCATTAAAATCCCAATATTTCTTCAGATTCGAGATTAATTAAGAAAATTGGAAGCAATTTAAAAAAATCATTAATAAAGAACGATCTCCGGGTACATAGTTTTATCGTAGCCCGGTTTCTAATGAAACCAACTGTTTTGAACCTAAAAATAAGTCGTTCGAAATAATCCACTCCAACACTATCCTTATCTGTGCTCTTATCAACGTGGCCTGCTACGAGAGCAACGCTTCTACCAAAATTTCTATTGCTTCTTTTGAAGATTTGAAAACTTTCCTGTTTTTCAAATTATCGGAATCGTTATGATTTATTCATCATTTCATTTATTCATTCTGCCGTTGTGTATTGACCTTTTCTTTCGTTATTGGTACCTCGTAATTTTTACGAAAAAAAAAAAAAATCGAAGAACACGTGCTCTTTTGACGCAGTTACGAGAGACTGCGGAGTACAAAGATTATGGGCTCTCACACACACTATTCAAACGTGACCACTTAACGACCGATATGTGATAAGTTTTCAGTTCTCTTATGCTTATTTACGTTGTTCTTTTTTTTTTTCTTAAATGTTTCTTGTACATATAGAAATAATTATGAAGTTAATACTTAAAAATTAACGATTACACAATAAAATGTTAAGAGTCACATTAAAATTGCATCTTGTACTAATTAACGATGATGAAGTTTACATCATTCATTCTCTTCTTTCGTAATATCAAACATTCATTTGCAACGTAAATCTACAACGATTGCACAATATTTTTTCGGCCACTAACAACTAAATCAACAAGGAAAATTCACAAATAAAAATTTACTTTATTTCTAATTTTTTAAAATTGCATAATAAATGAAATATTTTTTAGAGCGTTTCAATTATCCACATTTTGGTAACATACTCATTGAGAAGTTTTTTTTTTCGTTTATTGACTCATTTTTAAACGTGAGTTTTTTAAACGTGACCATTGAATTAAATGCAACTAAATAGAGATTCAAAGAAAATTAAAAAACATCGAAAACGCAAGGAATGTTGAAATTTTAAAGAAACTTTTTGTTCATGCCCAGTAATAATCTGCGAGAAAACACGTGAATTTTATTAAATGAGCCAAAAATCTAGTGGACTTGAAAAAAATAAAAATTCCTCTAATAAAGTTTCCGATTTGTGTTTCTTTTTTGGGATTGGTGATAACGAAACTGAACAAGAAATTCGGAAATTAAAAATCAATTGTTTATTTATTTTTTTTAACGAAAACCTCGGTTCGGAAAAATTTGAAAATATTCTGTAAAATTCTTCGAAGTGTTTAGAACTTATGAAAAAATTGCCATTTTGATAGTTATAGTAGTTTAATAGGAAATGAATATTTTAATGAAAGAATACGAAATTCGACTATTTAATACGTGGCATTTGGGCAATCAACGAATAATAATTGTTCATTTTTTTGTTACATTCGTAAATATTTCAATGACGATGTAATAGGAAAAAAAACGTGGCATTTTTTGTCACAATAGTAGCGCAAAATGATAATTCTGCAAAAAAAAAAAAAAAAAATCAGTGGACAGCGTAAGTCTGAGGATAAAAATGATTTTTTTATACAGTTTACTGGACACCGAAATGGACTGTAATCAAAATTCTAGTTTATGAAGAAAAATTGTTGTATTTGTGTATAAAATTTTTGAATTCTGTTCGATAATAATAAATATCGAATATAATTTTATTTAAATACAAATAAAATTTCGGCTTGCTCCTTCTTTCACATGTTTTTTTCTTCAGATTTTTTGTTTTCAAATTCTTTTAGTTGCCTTTTATTTTATGTTGGAATATTGCGTATATCGAATTACTAACGATGATCCTTCTCATTGATTTAAGGAGACGCAAGAAGCGACGATTCCCCAAGGCAATTGGCGGTCTGTCCAATCAGCAAGCAAATTTTTCGAAGGTCATCTCACATTGGCAAAACTCAGCTATATATAGCGTCGTTCTTACACATTTGGGAATATATTCGTAGGATCATCAGGAAGAAGCTAAACCACAAGGAAAAAAATAATAATTTCTTCGGATATATTTAAAAGTGTGAAAACTTGTGATTGAAAAAGTTGTTGTGATTTTTATTATTTCTTTGTTTTTCTATTATTTTATTTTCCGTTTAAACGAGTACGTCAAAAAAAAAGTATTTGAAAATATGAAGTGAAACAACGTTTTCGTGCATTCAATAATAATGATCTTAACGCTCGCGTTTAAACGTTGTTCCTGAGAATAAAAATTCACCGACAGGACTAACAATCGTTCTGTTATGTTTTGCCAATTTTACGACTTCATTGTGTTGTGGCTTTCTTCATAAGCGTATTGTTTTTATTTTTCAAACGCGATATTTGTCGTTTAAAATTCGCCCAGTGTATCGCGATTTACGGGTTAAACGATAATAATTATTATAATCTCATCGATTTTTAATAATATTTATAAATATTTAGTAAAGTGCAAACGGTTTGAGAATCAAGCCGATCAAAGTGGAGGCGAAAAAGGTGACAGCTGCTACAAGGCGGTGGACATGATTATTTCAAAGGATTTGTTCCTCCTCGGCGATCAAGACTATCTTCGCCTGCCAAACAACGAAAAGCGCCAGCAGCGGGCAATGGGACGGCCGATCATCAATGCTCCCAGGTTCGTCCATTTTTATTCACAAATCTTTTTTTCATTTATCTCATAATTACGAGTTACTTTTTAAATCAAAAGTTTTCCTTCATTGCAAATAATCCCAACTATTTTTGTTAATTCATTGATTTATTTATTTATTTATATGGAAAATTCCATCTCGAAAATTCGAGAGAAATAATTTGTTTTAAGGTTTTTTCTTGTCGTAAGCTTTTCGCCCATTTTTCGAGACTGTAACAAAGATCAAAAGAATTTTGAAATATTGTCCAGATCCAATTATTTCAGCTGATTCACTACGAAGTTTAATAAAACATAATTAATTAATTAAAGTTAAAGAAATTCTAAACAAATTAAATATTTGTTTAAAATTCGAGTAAAAGAATTTTTTTCGAATTTTTACTCTCAATATTTCAAGTTCAAAATTGTATTTGAAAGCTCGACAATGAATTTTGAAACTCCTTGTAATATTATCGTTAGCAGTGGTGATTAATTACGTCCCAAATAGTATATATATTTTTTTTTTTCATTTTTTTTTTCAAGTTTCAAGCAATAATAGGTCAAACATGAGATAATCAATGACTGGAAAGTTGCTGGCCACGCGTTTGTGCAAAACATGCTGAATTCTCCAAACTTTTCTCACTTTTGTTTGCTCTATAAATTTAACAAGAAGTCTCACTGTGAGTTCGATCAGTGAAACGATCATTGAACTGGAAACCCCCGAAGATTCGCATAAATTTGCAATTTTAAACGCGTGTGTCCCGATTCAATCGTATAGTTTCTCGTTTCATTTTTCTTTATTTTTATTTATTTGTTTATTCTTTTGTGCATTTGATAACCCTCAAATTCAATGAGATTCGAAAGTTGCTTCAAGTCCCTATAGTAATTTTGTCACAAGCAATGTTTCGTTTTTTCTCACTTTTCTGGTCAGCGGTTTCGAACAATCGCGTAAGGGGATGAAATTTTCAAAATTCCGTTGTCACATGTTTCTTGAACGTTTCAGAAAAACTTTTTTAGTATTTTTTTTTTTATAAAACGGAGTTTGCATCGTTGACATAAAAATAATAACATTAAAAATAAGAATTAAAATAATAATAATAATAATAATAAACAGTTTGCCTAATTATTAAAAAAAATATGGATGCATTGCAACGATAACCAATTTAACAATTAACGTTTCGAATATTTGACTAATTAAGAAAATTGAACGAGACAGTAAAAATGCAAGAATTCAGAACGGGGAAAAATTGAAAAAGACGTGAACGTTGAGTACTTTGGCGACAAAATTGCATTTTGACGCATATTGCACAGCTGCTCGAAACTTTGGTCGCGAATACTGCGTTCCTCGCTGCACCCGGCTCTCGTAAAATTCATTTCTTTGCACCGCTAAGGCGTGTGTATGTCCGAACTCTCACGTTGCTTTGGTCACTCTCTTGTGTGCTCGAGAATCCACCTCTTTTCGTCGAGAAGAATCCTCGCGAAGTGAGGCTGGATTCGGGTTTGGTTGAAAACCTGCGAGCAAGAGAAATACTTTGGTGCTATCGAAAACGTGTTTTCTGATCGCAAAGAGTTTTGTTCATGCGTCTGCGTCACACAGCTCCGCATTCCGAATCGAGCGTCAATTCCTTCGTGCCAATTTATTATTTAAATTTTTAAAAAAATTTTCTCTTAACATCGAAATAAAGAAAAGAAATAAAAAAAGATATTCATTTTTTTGGCAACTTCTATTTTTATCCTTTTTCTCGAATCGCACGTTGGCGATCCAGGGAATCCTTTTTCTTTCTTTTCATCAAAAAGTTTTGGATTTATCGGATGCTTTGATATTAAAAACTGTGCCATTTTATGGATAAATCTTTCAAAATAATCTTCGAACTTTGAATACTTTTTTATAAAATCGTAAAAAAGGATAATTAAAAAAAAAAAAAACAGATCAAAATACAGTAAAAATAAAAATAACGAAGGAAAAACGTTTGCATCCAAATTCGTAGTGGAAAAAAGTTTCAAACTTCATTGAAATATCTGTGATGACCTCATTCTTTCATCAGGACGATTCTAGTTTGAAAATTATCGATTTTTCTTTGTTTCCTTCAAGTTTAAACAAATAGAAAATAATAAGATCGAAAAAATTGTCCAAACTCTTTGAAGAGTTACAAGCAAATATATAATAATAAAAAAAAAAATAAAAAAAAACACTTTGATCAATGAAAACGAGGGTCTAATTTAACGAGTCCAAGGTGCACTTTATTTATGGAAAATAATTGAAATTAGACGATTGTCCATTTATATCTTTGGTTGGCCCATTTGTCATAACATCCTCAATTGTGATGGCGCTGAAGGCGATAATCCATTCGACGTTGATAGACGGGAATCATATAGCCGGGAGTCCCTGTCGTTTGCAACAGAGAGAGAGAGAGAGAGAGAGAAAGCAAGAGAGAGAGAGAAAGAGAGATCGTGAAACGTTCACAGTCCCCGTTTAACGGCCGATCCCACGAAAGTCACAGTGATAATATGACGTTGTGGTCTCCAGCTCTCTCGGTAGTGTTTGACACTCCACTTTTCCCATCGTTCGTATCGTGTCGTAAAAATGAACGAAAAAAAAAAAAACAACAACAACAAAAAGAAAACGAAAAGGAACGAAAAATTATAAGAGACAAATAAAGGGAGTCCACGGTCGACGCGTTTCTGCTTCTTTTTCTTTCTCCTCATTGCACTTTGCGAGGTTTCACCGTTTTATTCACATTTATCTATACATAAGTATATAATTTATGTATTTAAAATGGCCCCGAAAGGAAAAAGTCCGCCTTAAGTCCTTACGTATTCCCGTGAACAAAATCGATGAATTTCACTGAAAAATTGACACGCCCCCTTAACCTTCGTCATCCTTCTTTCGCCTCCTCCAACAGAATTACTACATACACGCACTCGGTATAAATATCATCATTAAGATTGCGATATATCGATATAACGCTCTTTCGTTTTTGGGTTTGTTAACCAAATTGGCAAAGTTCAATTATTATTATTTTTATTTTTATTTTTTTCAAGATGTAAACCATACGATAACTTTTTTCGAGGCCTTGTTTCCTCTTTATTTGTATCTTGCCTTCCAAACTTTGGTCAATGTACGAATCAAATAATTACCAAAACGATCATTACTGAGAAAGAAAAACCACTCGGTCGACGGCTCAATGAATCGTTGTCTAAATTTCTATCGAACGAAAAAAATATTGTCGAAAAAATAAGAGCCACCGAGGGTTTTCAGAAAGAAACTAAAAAAATATGCTCATTTTTATTTAGTTTCTCGAGATACCCCGTAGATTCGTCGTTCGAAATTTCATAACATAAGAGCGCGATCGTTGGAATGAGAAAAATGATATTTTATCGAATTCAAATAGAAGATAACACCACGATTCCAAGATGCATGGCTCACCCCCGCATATATTCACGTCACTCACTCAAACGTCCTCTTTCTCTTTTTGTATCGATATTTTTTTTTCATATCGTCGTTAATATCCTCTTTAGAAAAGTTGTGATTAAAATTTTTTTTTTCAAAATTTCCGATATATGGCTCAACCGCAAATAATTCAACGCCCTGCAAACTTCACATCCAAGAAACAAGAATTAATCTTTTTATTTTACTCTCTGTATAAAAATATGGAGTGGTAAAAAATGGAAAGTTGCAAAACGTGTTTTGTTGGCACGTTTATACAACATTGTTAATAACGGAACCTCTTCAACATATTGCGAATACATGCGCAACTGTATTTATCGCCGTATCAATGTTTCGTAACGGATTTACCTAGATCAGCATCAAGCGAATTATAACGTGTCCCGTAAATTGTTGTAAAACGTTTAAGCGACATTGCTCAAACCAGCAGCCTGCTGGCTAAACCAGCGACCATAAAAAGACGTTCGATCGTGTCTCGTGTCGTTCATCATTCTTGCCATTCCCTCACTCACCGTCTCTCTCAATCAACCATATTCTCATAATTTTCTTTCTCCTTTTCTCTTCTCCGCAACTTGTACCTTTTCCTTACGTTTTTCATTCTCATAATCTCGCTGCACTAGGGAATTCCTCTAAACATCTTAATGTTTTTGTTGTTGTAGATTATTTCGCGTAGTCTGTAAGAAAAATATTATAAAACAAAATTAAATACAAAGAGGCCAAGCCCATGGTACGAATTCAAACGTCTCCGAATGTCCGGCTGTCATTAATCAAATAATAACTTTTTTTCAAGTTTGCATCCTTGGAATGCTACGAAATTCCTTTATTTTTTTATAACAGAATTCAAAATTTACGTGCAATCAATAATTGGACAATATTTTTTTCTTTTTTTGAAAATTAAAAACTAAATCTACTAAAAAAATAATTGTAATAATTGTAAAAATGTCAAATATAAAACTTTTCATTGCATTCCAATGATGGAAACTTGAATATCATGAAATTTGTAAATTTTTTACAGCACAGTCCAAAATTTTTATTCGAACAATAGCAAAAATGACAAAGAAATCTTATTGTCCATTCCATTACAATGATGGCAACGTCGAAACGATAAATTTTTCAATTTTTTTACAGCACGCTCCAATAATTATACGGATTTGTTTGTCTACAATGTTCCGACAACTTTTTTTTGTCATTAGAAAAACAAAATCTACTGAAAAACTTGTGACGATTGGAAAAATATTGAAAAATACATGAAAGAAATCATTTTTTTTTGCATCCCAACGATGGAAACTTGAATGTCATAGATTAATTACTTTATCCTTACGAGATACCCTTCGTAAATGGACATTTCAATAATAATCGTCGCATCGTATACAGAGAGAAAATATAAAGAACGACTGTGCGACACGATATAAAACGATGAGCGTAGGATAATGCATAGAAAAAACAAAAAAAAAATATATGGTACGTTATGGTTCATCATTCCCAATGTTGTCGTATCTTGTATGCGAAGCATTCCGATATTATGGACGAGTCCGTGGTGGTTAGCAAAAGGGGGATGGAGACATAAAATTGAGGACACGACTGCGTTTCATTGCACTTTTGTGTAGATATATATATGCATGTCATTTACAATGTGCAATGTCACTCGTATGGACGTGCCTGTATACGTTTTATTGTACTACGTTGAGGTCGCCCATTAACTAGATTGAATATTACCCTATATTCTCTGGGATGCAATCAATACCTAGAAGGAGAATAAAAAAGCAAAATAGAGAAAAAAAAAGAAGAAGAAGAAGAAGAAAAAAAACGTATAATAATATCAAACAAACAAACCAACAACTCTACGTAAATGGGTCAAGAGAGACGAAACTTGATAACTTCTCACTCCGTGTCCATCTTGGTACGTGGCCTCTTTTATTTTTCCATCACGACAAAACTCAACCAATATGACAAAATAATTAGAATAAGTTGGCTTAAGAAATTATTTGAGAAATTAAAGAAGAGAATAAGAAATAAAAAAAAGACGTCAGAAATGTGGAATGCAATTGGACGAAAGGTTTCAGTGGCGAATGTTCATCTCGTGGCTCTCTGCGTGTCCTTGTGAGCATTTCGTCCTGTTATTCCAACATTCGTCGTCATTCTGACGCACACACATCGTTCGCCAATACTGATTTACTAACACGATGCACTTTTTTTTTCGTAATTCATCCATATTTGCCATTGATTCATAATTTTACATATTGCTGTGGTATTTATTCATTTATTTTGGATAAATCGTCAAGTTTTATTCTTCTTGAACTTGCAACATCTTCATGTTATAAAAATTGCTTGAAATTCGCCCCACACTCGATTTAATCACTGCTTTTAACACACGTCTAACAAGCAGATGGATAAATATCCCACGACTATTTTCACCGAACATTCGAACACATCTTCCAAATCATTTCTTGACCGCTAGAATATTGGTCGAGTGTCGGGAGGTCGTCACTTATCTTGCTTGGCCAGTCATGAAAACTTTTGGGCAATCTGCCAACTAAAGACCTTTCACCAAGAGGTTCTCATTTCTTCATCTTTTCATTTTTTTTTCTTGAAACAACATTTTCAAGAGTTTATTCATACTTTACGTACAATAGTACGATCGTCATTTTGCTCTATTATTCTTAAGATTTATGCACCAAGTTTAAAAATTGTGCGACGGTTTATTTGACTCATTCATTCGTACAATTCGCTGTTCATTTTCTTTCTTTAGTAATTCATCGATTAAAAAGATTTTCGAAGTTTGTTATTTTTTTTTTTTTTTTAAGTTTTATTTATTATCCCGTTGTTTATGAAGAATATTTATCCTCTTGTCAAAGTAAATTTTGTACGAGAGACTAAAAGGGATATTCCTTTCATTTTCCGTTACAACTTACGTCAATGTCTACGTTTATACGCGTCATCTTTGTCATAGTCGTTGAAACAGAGAGAAGGAAGGAGTAAGAAAGAATGCAGACGAAGAGAGTGAGAGCAAAGCGGAAATTCAATTTCCCGAGCAGACGATATGCATATACACATGCACAATATATGTATATATATATATATAAATATATAACATAAATTTAAACTCAAATTGGAGAACGTCTTATGCTTCAGCGACGTAAACGGAGATGGAGTTTTTTTTTCTTCACGAATAGAGCTCGACCAAAGTTGATCACCAAGGTCGTTAATAAAATAAACCACAAAACTAATAATCCTTTTAATATTTTGTCGATACAATCATTTTTCAAGATTCGTTGAAACTTCTAGCAAAAAAAATCCAAGACTGATGAACAGTAGAAAATAAATTAAAAAAAACAAAAACAAAAACAGGTCCTCGTTGGAATGAACGTTCGTATAATTTTGATACTCGCAATACACGTATATACTGAAGAGAAAAAAAATTGAATTATGAGATTTTAAGCGATCTAAACTATGACTACAGCTATAAATTATAGTAATGGACGAGATAAAAACGTGCTTGGACAATCACGAGAATTATCGCTCAAGTGTGCGTGGGGAGAGAGCGAGAGAGAGAGAGAGAGGGGAGGGAAGGGGAAGAATGAAGGAGTGAATGAAACGTTCTCTTCTCTTGGATAGCTGACTCATGTCTCTTGCTCGCTTAGAATGAAAGCGAGTGAAAGAGATTATGAGGGGGATAGCCGAGGGCACGTGACCGAGCCAATGATTGCCTAGTCTAGCCTCGAATTGATAGTTTCCGGGACCAACAACAATAAAATTGTCCTTATACATTGACCACAGACAAGCAAAGACGAATTGACAACGAACGGGGAGGCTTAGAGTTTAATGATCCTCAGTTGGCTGCCGAGAGTCTAGCTTGAGGTAGGTTAGTGTCAGCTCAAGAGTTCCGTGCACTCTCTCTCTCTCTCTCTCTCGGTCTTTCTCTCCCAGTAACTTTTCTCCCTCTCTCTCTCTCTCTTTATTTTGCTCCCTCACAACTTACACTCTTTTCAAATCTTTTCTCCCACTGGAATTCGCCTCTATTCACCCTACTCAACCGTCCACATTACTCTTATTATTATTATTCACTATTTATTTACTTATTTCTTTCACCAGGGATCAAGTGACTGACCTAGCTCAAATTCCTTTATTTGATTTTGTCATGAACACTATGAATTCACGTGACACGAGCTCTGGCTTATTCAAACTATTTAACACACACTATCATTGTTAATATGTTTGCTTATCTCCAATTGATTTTTCGATTTATACCAGATTTTCTAAGTCTTCGTTTATTCTATGTATATATGTATATATATATATATATGTATTTTTTTCACTTGTTTCTATATTCGTTCAGAAGGAATTCCTTCATACGAAATATATATTGAATGTTGCGAGAAATAAATTGACATTTTTTTTTATTACATATTTATAGACATATGAGATATTTTACGTTTAGATGAAAATTATTGTGATACTTTTTTTTTTTTTTGATTTTTATTCGTTTATCTACAATGTTGTTGGTGGATAAAAAGTTTTTAATCCTGCGTACACACGCCTCTCGGTTTTTGCGTGAGGTAGGTCGGCATCTTGAACGTCGCAAGTTTGCTGTTGTTTTTTTTTTCTTCTTTTTCTTTCTCTCTTTCTCTCTCTCTCTCTCTCTCTGTGTGAAACACACGACAGATAGGAACAAATAAACTTGGGTTCTCTCGTCTCTCCTTCCCTTTCTCCATCTCGCCCTTTTACTCTTTCTTGAGTAGAAATTATGAAAAGCCGACAATCTGTATGGATATATATTTCATGCTCTCAAAATGGTGACTCCCTCCATTCACTCGCGTCTCTTCGCTTTACCTTCGCGTGATGCCACGCGTGTATAATTTCAAACCCGCGTTCTATACATATATTTATATTTAATGGTGAAAAAATATCGTCATATAGATATATTTCCTCCCAAAAATTTCATATTGTACTGGAGAAATTGTATTTTTAATATTACAACAAAAATCATGGCTATGAAATTTTTTTATTTTATTTAAATTATTTTATTGTTTTATTTAAAAAATTTCGATAGAAATATATTTTATTTATGTCGAAAATTGATTATTTATTAAAAATGAACAAATAAAAAGTGACGTTTCGTTAATGAACATTTTAATGACGTCATCCCATGACTTAATCCTTGTAAACAACTGTTTTTATTGCAAATTACGGAATGGAATTGCAATAATTTTGTCATTTAGAAAAATGAATAGAATTTTCGTATTTTTAATTTTAATCGTAAAACTTTGTAATGAATTTTTTTCAAAATTAAGTCAACGAAATAAGAAATAATGAAGAAACAAGTCTTGTCAATTGTTATCCTGTCCTTCTCACCGTCTATGAAATATTAGTCGATTATTTATGGCTAATCCAGCGGGTCGTTAAATCGGGGGGTACTTTTGTCCTTCACTCCGAGACGCCCTGGCTTCAAACGTGAATAATTAAGTGATAAATCTTGAACGTTAAGTTTGAGAAAAAAAAATATGAACTTTAACAAAACTTGAGAATGTTTTAATAGACGCAAATTCCGGGACAGATTGTATATTAATTTTTTGCCATCACATCGTCAACTCAATGGACGTTCCCTGTAATATTCTGGTGAATGAAAGACGAGTTAAAAAATACTCGCTTTTGATAAAAAGTGACGTGTTGAACGTGTACAATTTGTCCAATCATTCATCCAACATTTTCATCTCACAAGTAGTAATTACGATGGACGGAAAAAAAAATGTTGTGAACCCAAAGCTTCGAACGTTCCAATATTTTTCCGTGGTTAATTTTCTTCACTGAATTCGGCGGATCGAAAAATGCAACTATTCGTTTTCTGGAGCAAAATTATTAATTTTTTTATGACATCGAAGCTCGCATCGATGGAGAGTGCAAACGAAATTTATTGATTTATCGTATATCAGCGAATGAAATTGTGATGAATTTTTTCTTTGTTGGATCTTGGAATAAACGTTCACATATTCCGTGAAGCATTTTTTTCAATAAAAAAAAAAGTTTGAAATATTGAAACAAATTCTCGTATTGATGACAATGTCTCAAGCTTCGCTGTCATTTCATTTTAATCCGTTCGATCTGCTCTTTTGAGTCAAAGCTTTTTCTGTGACCTAAAAAAAAAAAAGAAAAAGAAAAATATATGTAAATTCATATATATATATATATATGTGAGAGGAAAGAACGTTAAGAAAATTGGCGAAGCCGACGAATGCAAACGGTGCGTCAAGCTGCGTTGCGAGATGAGGGAAAGGTGTGTTCTCCTCTCGCGTTATGGCTCTTGGCTGCTCCGGATCTGCACGCATCCGTCAAGGACGCGCCGCTTCTTAGCACAGAGAGGGAGAGAGAGAGACAGAGAGAGAAAGAGAAAGAGAAAGATGAGAGAGAGAGAGAAGGAGAGAAGAGCCGGTGGATGGTGCATCGGCCTGCCGGGAGGCAGGTCAGTGACGTCCGATTTGCCCGAGAGACCACCGCGACGGCAGAGGGTATATGAGACAGCCTGCCAACGATGAAGACTCCACTTTTCTTCAATCCTCTATTTCTATTTATTTCTCTCTCTTTCTTTCTATATCTGTCTCGCGGGCTTCACAATAGTTATGATAGTTCAAGTTTCTTTCTTTCTCAATACTCGAGTAAACATTATTCACCATCTTTTTTTTTTTATTATTCATTTATTAATAACAAGAAAAATTTAACCAAGTTTTCCATGTATGGAATAAGAAGTATCATTAATTTTCCAGACTTTGACGACTGATCGAAGATCAAAGTCCAGACAAATTGATAAGGAAGAAAACATGTCAGATGCTATTGAAGTTATTGCATCGTTCGAATGCAACGAAAAATATTTTTTTCTCTCAATTTTTTTTTCATTTTTATAATCATCCTCATTTTTACAGTAGAAATTTGTTTTTAAATGGCAAATAAAGATTGTTCAATTATCGTAGATAAACATTACGTGATAATGTTTCGCACTCTCCTATTAAAAATTAAGGAATTTCGTTACGTTCTAAGATCGGTTTTAGTTTTTTTTTTTTTTTAATTAAGTGAATATTCGATTGTCAAAAAGTTCCTGATGATTGAATCGTGAAAAATCTTCGTTATTTTCATGATACAATAATGAATTCGTTGAGCAAACTGTTGTCAACTTTTTTCATGAATAAATTATTCAGATATTGTTGTGAAAATGTTTGTTTTTTAAATAAAAAATTTGAATATCGTTGGAATGTTGATGAAAAACGTATATAATTAAACGGACTATTACATGTAAAAACAAAAATTGAAGTTTAAACGAGTGTCGAAGAAGCCCTTAAATATATTTCACAAGTTAATCCTCAACTGCGATTTGCCTCTGTATATATGTGCACGGGGGTGCCAGCCTGACAGGACGCGGAGAACCGGACGCGAGATGTGCAAAGAACTCTCGATGTTTGTGTCCTTCGAACGCCACATTGGCCAGCCGGGCTGTGTGTCCCATAAAACGCGATTCTTTCACTTTGCCCGAACAACCTTCGGGGCGGCTTTTCCAACGCGAGACGTGGCCCCACGTTTCGACTTTGAATCGTTTCTTCGCGTACGTATACGCATACGTAAAAAAAATTAATTAAAAAAATAAAACAACAAATTCGTATCTCGAAAACCTCGAAAATTCAATAAACTGTAGATTTTGTTGTCGCAACTATAACCTCATTTTCCATTCGCTCTTTTTCTCGCTCGAAACTATCTGGAAAGGATGATGTAAAAGCGAGATCTTACGGGAAGCTTCGCACCTTTAAAAATAGAGAAAAAATTATCCTAGGAGGGTGGGGGGAGGGGGGGCTCAACTTCGGATTGTGGGAATGCGACAAAAATTCTTCTCATTATTTGTCAATTTTCTCATTTTAAAGCCACTATACATCCCTCTACTTTTTTCAGTAAAAAATTTCTTTTTTTTTTTCATTTTTCGAAACATTTTTTCGTTTCATAGAATTATCATAATCAAATGTTCTACGAATATGACTTTATTACATACGATTGTCTTCGTTATCAAAAAACGAAGAAAATGCGGGATACAAAAACTTTTTATCGCTTACGAGCAACATTTTATGCTGAAGAGAAGTTCGACGGCGTTTTCACGTTTGAAAAGAGAGATTGCAGGCTTTTAGGGTCAAAATGGCCACAATGTTCTTCGTCATTTTGTCTATGAGTGTCTCTAAGGGATGAGCCACAAGACGATGAATAATTTTCGTATCTATAATCTATCATTTTCGGGATACAAACAATAATTCGTTGCAGTATTCTTCTGTACAGTTACTTCACATTTTTTTATACGATGTTGCAGTTCCGATCGTTTTTTTTTTCGATCTTTTTGTTTATATAGGGGAGCGTGTGTCGAAATGGGTCCCTGGGGCAAAGCGGGCAATTCAAATTGGCGGGCAATCCCAAATCTTTGGGGCAGAGTGAGCTCTGCCAAAGATAAAAAAATTTGGATTGCCCGCTTTGCCCCAGGGGTCCACTTTACCCCATGTTCCCCTACCAAAGCCCAAAATTTACATGCATTGTTAATTTGCGAGGAGAGAAAAATTGTGACGATTCGAAAACTAAATCTACTATAAAAATATGAATAATTAGAGTAATCGTAAAAATGATGAACGAAAAAGAAAAGAAGATTTTTCGTTGCATTCCAATGATGCAAAGATCACTACGATTTCGGTCCTAAGTACCGAGATCCTCATGGTTTAGGGGATCCAATGGACGATTGTTTTTTTAATGTTAGGCCACGACGTCATATATATGTATTAATAATTGCTCGTATGACTGTTGCACTTATATCTGTGGGCAACGTCGTACAATAGGCGCAAACTGCGTTACAGTGGCTCCTTTGTTATCGCTCTTGTTGCCGTCCCAGTTTCTGCGCATCCACACAAACACATATACAACAACATGAACGTGTATACATAAGCAGTCACTCTCTTCTCCTCTCTTCTCTTTCTTTCTCTCTCTCTCTCTCTCTTGAATTTTACCGTAATACACACTGTTGGAATACACACGGTCTTTGCTCGCTAGAAACTCGAGCTATCCGTGCAGCACAAAGTGTACACACATGCATCAGCTGCTGGCAAACAAAGGAGCGTAACTCACGCGATTTAAGCCAAAGAGTTACGTGACTCGGGACGTTTTCTTAACTAGGATTCAATCCGATTCGATATATATAGGTGTTTGAGTGCGTGTGAGTTTCGATACATAAAATATCTCGTAGTGTTGAAAATTTAGCATACGATGACTATATAATATGACTCTTACGTGGTCTTTCAAGAGACTACACGGTGAGGGGGTGTGCAAATCATGACGCGACAACCAACACGACTCTTCTCATCGTACGTGACACACAAAGACGTTTGAAAATTCTTCATATTCTTGTCTCTCTTTTATTCTCTTTTGCTCAAGTATACGGTTTAACGCAAGTTTGCTACGAAACAATGCTTCGATTTTGTGTGTTCTCTTCATTTATCACGCCTTAGTGCCCCCCCGGCTCGCGAGACCGCTTTTACAATCCGTCTGATTTTAGATGCGATGCACTTTAGTCTGATATGAAACTGATCAAGTATTCTACGAATCCTTTGACAAATATTTATCTCTATTCTTGTTGGCATTATGATTTAAACAATATTTATTCTTCTCTTGGCCATTTTAAAGCTTCTGCTTTACTTGTCCGAGTGTCTAGACAAACTTCATTCTGTTTTAGGAACGATAACGCGATAGACGCGAAAGATAACAGTCCGAGGATTCTCCTGCTTTAGTTAAGAATTTCATTTTTTCTTTCGTTCAGTCTCCTTCTCTCGATCTTTGTATTTTTCTTTCACTACTTCGATTTACAACGTCAGAAACTCATCAGTACAGAAAGGCATCATCGGAAGGCACGAAACTTGCCTCTCGCGGCATCCCGGCTACGTCTATTTCTGTAGAGGAGAGTAAACGGCGCGCGACACGAAGTAACCAACCAGTCTTCTTATTCTTATTCTCCTGCTGCTTCTTCTCCTTCTTCTTCTTCTTCTTCTTCATCTTTCTCTACGGATTCTCGTTGAGTTACACGCACACAGAAACCTCTGCTGGACATATATTTACACACAGATACATAACTCCTCGAACAAACGTCACCAGACTATCAGAAACAACGAGACGTGTACGTGCTGCTTTATTCACTTTAGACTCTTCAACGCTATTTATAAACTCATGACAATTTCATTATCCTTCTGTTATCGCACTCTGGACGTATGGACGATTGATTTTACAACCAGGGTGAGAAAAAATATATATATCATTATTTTTGAAAACTTTGTTACAATATGTTATTTTCAATAATAATGAAACTCTGGAGTTTTTATCATAATGGACTTTTTTTCAACAAATTTTGTTTTTAATGTACCTTCGGAGAAAAAAAAAGATGAATATGAGGTGGTTTTATAGTTCAATTTTCACTAAAAATCCATTTTTTTTTTCATTCTTTAGTATTTTTATGGATATTTTTTGAAATTTCTTCGATCTATCGTCAAAAGTTTTGACGATCAAATTGTCGTGAATTCAATTGTAAAACGAGGCATTTTTGTTTTCATAATAATTCGGAAATAATAGAATCGCTAACTCGAATTCTAACATTATTTTTTTTAAACTTTGTTTATTAACTTTTTAATGATTGAACATATGTGGTCAACGTAAATGCAAATTTTCAAAAAATTGGTATCTTTTTTTTTTTTCATCATGTTTTGCCATTTTGGGTGTACGAGAAAACAGTTTTCCCATTTGGCTACTTGTAAATTTGTTGGAAATAAGAATGGTTATAACTTTTAAACGGTTTAGTGTAATCTCTTGAGATTTTTTTTTACCGGCGTGGAAGAATCTTTCAAAATATATGTGTAAAAATGTCATAAACTTGGATATCATTGAAAATACAAGTTCGTAACATCGTAAATTGTTGGCTCTTTGGATGATCCAAATTGGGACTAATAATTCCAACGCCATATGGATCTTCCTTAAGAGGCGTCATGTTAATTTGGCGGGAACACGGTTATACTAATGACTCTTAATAACCATAGCAATGCTGTTACGTCGCGAAACTGCAACGCACGTACATGTATACGTGCGTTTAAGCTGCGGCGAGCACGAGTCCAACGTATATCTACACTGGAGCTTTTGCTTTTTCTCTCTCTCTCTCTCTCTCTCTCTCTCTTTTTCTCTGTCTAGTAACTTCGCGAGTTGCTAATGAAGCCTAGTACGCAACAAGCATCGACAGAATTACATGCCGATATAAATAAAATGAAAAAAAACGCTTCTTCATTGGGAGGTCTACGATCGAGAATGGTGTTTTTTATCTTCTCGTAACAGAAGCACAAGAAAATATACAGAAATTATAATTCTCCCACAAGAGAAAGATAGAAACAGAAAAAGTACATGTGTTTATGTGTGTGTGTGTGTGTGTGTGCGTGATGTTTGTTTGTATGTAAAATAAGAATAAGAGATGAGGGGAGAAAATGTCTCGGTGATATTATGCTCTCGGCGCAAACAGCTTCGAAATCCCATTATCGGGGCCAATTAAACGTTCTCGTAATTCACCACGTGCAACGAACCCCTCAAGCCTTATATGAACACATACACATATATATGTAAATACTTACAGAGATATGTATTAAGTATTTAATGTCGAGTTGGAATATTAGCTTTTCTTGCTTTTGCTATCGGTACAATGAAGGGATGAAAATAAGTAGCCAAGTTGGAAAGAATTCTTCGCCAACTTCTTACATATCTCGGGACATTATATACCGATATTATTTATGTACATGTGCACGGGTTAATAAATTTTAGGAAAGACTTTCCTTCTTATAATATATAGTCCATGTACTCAATGGCAAATTATTTTTCATTGATCGTTACGTTTCGCCTCGGAAGCTCTCGTTTTATGGATTATTATCGTCGCGAGCCTAGAAACATAACGATGAGAGTCTCTTTCGGGGGGTAGAGCTGCCAAGCCAAGCCGACAACGTTACTTTTTTTCATTTTTTTATTCTCAACTTATTATACACCGACAGGTTAATTCTCGTGTGCATACATACGTGCATAAGTATATCCTGTACTCTTCATTGCAGTTTACGAACTCTATATATATATATATATGTATTTGCGACCTTCTCCCTTTTCTTTTCTTGCTATATATATATTTATATGTACATATACATTGCTTGCTCGTAAAATTTTTCCTGCGACTCCCCATTAAAACGACGGGAGTTCAGCCTCTCGATATTGTGATTTGCAGCACAGATACGGCCAAACACGCGCCCTCATATTCTTTCTGAGATATTGTACACACTTATAAGGGATTTATCCTTGAATATATATTCTTGTGGTGAAAAAAAAAAGAAAAAAAAAAAAAAAACAAGAAAAATAACGAAAAATATACTGTTTCGCACGCCGGCTTTGTAATTTACGTATTTTTACACTTTTATTCTCGTTTGCTAATGTCTCGATATGATTTCCGGAGGTAATGATTTCTTGCTATGTTATTTTTTTTTTTTTTTTTTTTTTCGAAATTTTTCAATGGTTGACACTTTTTCGTATATATCTTTAATTCGTATTCGTTTATATATCGTTTTGATCCCTTTAACGTTAATTTTTACAAATTTGGATATAAACTGGCAGAATACTCTGATAATATTTTAAGTTATTTAAGTTTTATGTTTTATATGGAAACGTCAGAATTTGAAGTTTCGAGTTTAAGGAATAATCACCTTTTCCATATCCGCGCATACGATAAGTCCTTGTGTACTTTAAATCGCTTTATCTCCGAAACTAAATGGTCAAATTTTCAAAAAAAGGTCAAATGGTCAAAAAAAAGTCTTTAAAAAAGTTTCTACTTTTATAACAGAATTAGCTTTCGGTTCGTTTGGCTTTAGACTCCATTGTTTTCGGTTCATTTGAGAATATTATCTTTTTAGAGAATCGTTTTTTTTTTTGCCATCTATCAGCGAAGAAAGTTATTATAATTTGTAGTCCCACGAGACAATCTACGAGCATTTCGACCTCGCGCCCTTCACGGACTTGCTCACGAACACGCGTCGCTGTCTGTATTTGCATCGTAAAACTTTACGGTACGCCCTTTCTTACCCGTTAAACCGAAGCTCCGCAACCCTCGAGCCGACAGACGATATTTTGTAACGCAAAAATTACGAAAGAATTTTGGATAATAGAGAAAAAAAAGGATGAGCGGAAAAGAACGTAAAAAGGGATGAAAGAATGAGAGACATGAGACCCAAGTGAACGAAACCAGATCGTGCAACCTCATCATCGTAACGGATATGCGAACACAGTGTTACAATAACTTGTACACTCGTTCGCTTGCAATGTCCTCAACACCGTCTTCATCGTCATCATCGTCTGACCTCACGTATAGTCACAACTCTCACTCTCGACAAGACGTGGTTCGAGTCTGCATTCTAAGCCGCACAAGTCTACGAAACAAATATATGTTCGAACTTGAGATAGAAAAATGAAAATTCTCGCGGACACACGTAGTCCTGAGGTCCTCCCGAAGCATATCCGTGAAAATTTATTCTCACGCTACTATCGTCAATCGATAAAGAGTCAAAACGACAAAAAAATCAAGAAAGATAGAAACTTTTTCTTCTTATCTTTTAAATGAATAAAAAATAGAGGAAAACTCTCGATACATAGGTTTTTAAATCTCTCAAACTCCACACTAATTGGAGATTAAAACTTGGCTAATTATTTGATGATTACTGAGGTATTTATTTTTCTCTTGTACGCTTGTACGTTAGTATGTTTCTTCGTTCAATTTATGATAATCGAGGAAGGGAACTTGAAAATGTGCTCGTGTTTAAAATACTCAGAGATATAAATTGAAAACAGAGAGAGAGAGAGAGAGAGAGAGAGAGAAAATGATCAAGTGTTGGATAGAGGAAAGTGCGAAAAGTCAATTCCACAGGCTTTACAGAAAATAGTTAAAGAAAAGAGGAGTAAGAGAGGAGTAGAATCAGTGAACTCAGGATGGAAACATAAGTATATATATATGTAAGAAGGGAAAATTAAAAGTGAGAGAGAATCGATGAAAGGAGATGGGTAGAACTGGGTTCTCTTGGATGAACGAACGTTTGCAAGCATGTACACACAAATATATATGTATATATTGACCAAGAGGCCCAGGGAACGAGCGGTAGGTTTTCTCGTCGCACGGTGCGATGAGACGAACGAAAAGAGAAAGAGAGAAAGAGAGAGAGAGAGAGGGAGAAGGAGGAGGAGGAGGGAACAAAAAAAGGAGAACAGAGAGCAAGGGAGAGAGAAAGAAAGAGATCGTTGAACTCTCGGTAAGTGAGCAAACGGCCCGTTGCGCAGCGGTGCAACAGCAGCACCAGCGTCTCAGTAATATAAGCGAGGGGTGAAGAGAAAGATGGGGATAAAGTAGAGAGAATGAAGAGCAGGAGAATATAAGGATACAGTGATCGTAAGAGAGAAAAAGATAAAGAAAGACGTGAAAGAGAAAGAAAGGAGGAGAAGGAGATTGGAGGAGGAGGGAGGTAGATAACCGCAGGGAGAGTATAAGGCCAGGCCAGTCAGTAACGATGTCATTAGTTTAGTCAGTCAGCGAGTCAACAACTGCACGCTGTTTCGCAGCAAACAGCACAGCATCACAGAACTTGCACGTTCTCTTCTACTCCTTTTCATCCTCTTTCGTTACTCTCTCTCTCTCTCTCTCTTTCTCTTTCTCTTTCTCTTTCTTTCTCTCGTGCAATCCTTGTCGTACATCCTATTTTTCCCTATTTCTTTATCCTCTTCATTTCTTTCTTCTTCTTCTTCTTCTTCTTCTCCTTACTCTTCTCTGTCTATGGTCCACGCTCGGGTTTTTACGGGCCGTGGTTGTCGATGTTCCAGGGCTGTCGAAAGCGGCCGAGTACCTGCATGCCTTCGACACACTACTACATCGAGGGTACGCACCACGTCATTACTTACCGGCCCTGGAATCGAACATATACAGAGAATGATAGAGAAGGAGCGAGAGAGAATATATACAAAGAGAAGAAAGAACCACGACGATCGTGGCCAAACTGGTGCATGCCAGGACTCTCAAATGGCCGCTGCAAATATACGCTCCAATATGAATCGTGACCCTTCATTTCATATCGTACTCATCTGACCTTTTTCCTCATGAAAATTCTTCAAAATAAAATACTTTTTGTCATTTTTATCAACTTCACAAAGAAGATAACAATGTTGGAAAATCTTCCCTTGCGAGTCTCGATTCATTGAAGTCAAATTTATGGAAACGAAGGTCTACAGTTTCGAAAATTTCACATTAAATCGTCGATTTTTTGTGTTCTGCTCAACAAAAATTGACAAACTCGTTTCTACACTCTAATAATAATAAGGAAGCAATATTCTGTATTCTTTCTCAATCTTTCTATAAAATGTGAATCCTGAAACAAAAATAGATAAAAAAAAGTGACAAAATATTTGTCAATTAATATGCAAATGTGAACTTTGATTCGTCTTGTGTGCTTCATCTCATCCTCTCCCTTCTATTAAACAACGTTACGTCGTAGTTCCCTCTCAACACATTTCACACATTGATAAGCAGCCTCTTCGTGTAGCGTAACGTCCATAAGGACATGCCGTTTCCTTGTTCGTTCGGCTGTGTGTGACTACAGCGTGTTTGGGTCACGCGCACGCCGGGCGAAAGTTGTCCGTGACTACTTGCCGGCTAGACTCGCTTAGCTAAACCTCCAAGTCCGTTGTGTATACCACGTTCACGACAACGACACACACTCCAATCTCGTTTTACAAACTCGTATGTGTGCATGCGTGTCTGTGTGTGTGTGTATTCACGATGGCTCTCTATGCCGTTCGTTCAAATGCTATCCGTTACTACTAGCCAAGAAACGCCGGTCAAACACGCGCTCTCGTGTATACGAGAAAATCCTCTTGGCTACTTTAACCCGCTGTATATATTCTCCGTTACTATACTATCTAGGAACCGGACACACGTTCCACGTAGGAGAGAACCCTCTTCAACCAACAAATACCCCCCTGCGACTCGCTTTTCTTTCTCTCTTTCTACTCGAGACACACTCTCATGCCGTGTCCGTTACTACTAGAGATCAGACATCGCGTCTTCCAATAGCTAACTGACCCCTTGTCATTAAAAAGTATCCAAACAAACATGCATACCACCAGATAAATTTTTCTATCCATCAAAACACCTTTCTCCAATTATTTATCTCTTGTTTACCAATAAATGTCAGATTATTCATGGTTTTCACTCTGAAATTCAACGACAATTTTCTTTTTACCAATTAGATTTTCATTTGTGTTATACTTTGGCTATGTTTTATTCATTGCTTTATTACGTTGTTTTCCAAAGTGCACATTAATGACTGTTTCAATCAATTATCGAACGTGGGATCTAATGAACAATTTAAATCGACGTAAATATCGAAAAATACCATGTTTTTTCTCGTTTACAACAGAAATTAATGTCTTGCAGGATTCTTCGCTGATATAGAAATATTCTTCCATCACATACTCTACCAGGATACTCCGCTGATCGGGGTTTTAACCACGTGTAGTTGGAAAAAAAAAACACAAATTGAATGAAATATTTTGAAAAAATTCAAGTCTATTCTATTTTCACTCCCTTGAGATTTTCTGGTAAACCCAATAGTTTTCAAGTTCCGTGGCAAATTCAAAGTTTGTGTTTTTTTGCCAATAAATGTCAAAACTTAGCGAAAAAAAATTATTCTGGAAACGCAGTTCAATTGTAATAGTAGAGAAACTGCAGAAACGGTCGTGTTATTCGAAACAACGTACCGGATGTCAAAAAAATCGTAGAAAATTGAAAAAATAGTGGATTGAAGCTGAATCCCTTGCATTTTGAATGACACTTATCAAATTCATCTAAATACACTGTCAAGAGAAATCGCATAAAAACTGACTCTGACACTTTTCGTAATTTTGCTCAGAAACTGTCCACCGCGGTAGTGAAAATAATGACAGGGAATAACAAGAAAAATATCATTGCAATATATCAACAGTTCTATTTACTAATAAAATGTCTCCAATAGAATGAGAAAAATTGTTCATTTCATATTTTTCAACTTAATTGTCAGTCCAATAAAATCATTAACACAGCATGATTTCCGAGGCGGAATGAAGATAAAAAGAAACTTCTCTTGAACGAATGTACAAATTTGTAGGAAACGCGTAAAGTGCGAAGTAAAAGACACGAGATTTTTATCATCTCGTCCCCGGTGGCCCGGAGTAACGCCTCGAATTAACCCTCGACGCAAATCTCTCTTCGTAGAGTAGCTCGTGACACTCTTTTATTTTTTTTATTATTTCAGTTTCTCTTGGACTCCTCTTTCTTTTTCTTTGTTATTTGTTTTTCGTCGACACTCTTTTTATTTCGTATTTTTGCGCGAAACATATCGCGTGCCTCTCTCATTCTCGCGCAAATCAAGGAGCTTAAAAATAGAAAGCACATTTACGGTTACGCGGACGCCAATTGTACGAATACCTCCGAGGGGCCGGACAATTGTCGCGAAACGATAACGCGGATAAAAAAATATAATCCTGCATATGTGAAATGTACTGTGTGCCAAGAAGTCTGGAGCTTATAGTCTGTGTTCATTCTTTTTTAACCCTCGCAATGCAGATCGTTGCTCTCGTTGTGGCTTTTTCGTTAAATTCTTCAAATTTTTTCGCTACTTTATAACGCGACCACTTACTCGATTATGCGAACGACTATAACGTATTACACACGCGAAAGAGCTTTCACGTGTCGTTAAATACATAATTTGACAACATTTTTTTCTTCTTTTTTAACCCAACAAGAAGCAAAAATTTTACAAATTTCACTGAATAAATCATTTTGTGCGCAATGAAAATCTCAGGAAAATACTGATTTGAGATTCTGTGCTTTTTTCATATGAATTATTCAGTAGAATGTTATCGTTCAAAGTCTCGAAGATAATTTAAATAAAAATACGAAAAATATGGAACAAGGTTCATGCTTAAAAGTTTTCAAAAAGTAGCCGCACTTTGAATGTTCTCAAGGAAAATTAAGCTCAACACAATTTTCACGAATCCAACAAACTCTAATGTCCAAATGTAAATTTATTCTGAGGAGAAAAAAAAATTATCTAAACATTTAAATAACTGGATTAACAAGCATGCAACTTCTAAACTCTGTTTTTCCTTGAAGGAAAAAACTGCGACTGTGAATTGAATTAGAGAAGAGGGTTTGACCCGACGGCCCATCGATCGTGTACCCATCGAACCGGAAATTCACGAGAAAGAGCTCGATGAACTTTACTATACGTTAAGTGGGTTGCCCCCGAGTGAGCAACGAGTTTGCTATAACGGAGCAAAAGTATTGGCGCGGCCCATCTATCGTTCTTTGCCCATCGTTTTTCCCTTCATTTCGTAATAAATACACGACTTTAACTTTGTTGACATAGTCTATTTTTTACTCTCTCTTTTCTTTTCACTTAATGCATCACATTTTTTTTTTACATCAATCAAGACAATGATAACGACGATACTTTTCAAATTTCGTATTTAACCCAAAAATTCAAGCCCTGGTATTAAATCACAAAGATTTTTTCACCTGAACGAAACTTTGAATATGAAAACGAAAAAACACGAAGCTCAAAGTGCAGTGTTTGAATCGAATATTTTTGTGTTTTTTATTTCAAGTCTTCGAATTTTTCTTAAAAATTTGGCTCCTTTTGAAATTCACTAAATTTTCAATTAATTTTCGAATCTCAAATACTGCGGTAATCAATTTTAATAACGCAAAATATGGGGAAAGGTGCTTTTCTTTCGATTTAAATGATGAAAATTCGGATATTTTGGATTTCCAAGATTCAAAAAGATTGTCGTTCACGAATGGCGTAGTTGGACGATGAACCGGTGGGGAAATCTCGTTACGATAGTCAGACGCGTATCACGCACAGTAAAAAAAAAAAAGAGGCTCGCGTCGCGAGCTCGCAGACGCAACGAGAATTCTTCGGTATTAAAGCTGTTAGGGAGTTGGGCTCTACACGGGCCTTACATACGATCTGTTCTGTCGTCAACTCGGTCAATCGTTGATAGACATTTGGCAATGGTCGACGCCCGAAAAACTCTTGCAAACCACGCTCTCGCGAAGAGCGGCATTTTACGTGACCTCACACGACCTTATATAAACTTACACTCTCCCTCTCTCTCTCTCTCCCACTCTTTCTTTCTTTTCCTCTCATTTCACGATCGATTTTAATTCTCAGGGTAGTTTTTGTTTCGTTTTTTTTTTAAATCTTTCAAAATTCTTTCCTTTTCGTAATATTTTCTTTTCCTTATTTCCGTACAATGAGCGTTTTTTTTAAATGTTTTTTTTGTCGCATTATTTACGAAACAGTGCGCTTTCATGATTACTATTTATCGAATCTTCATCGTATTTATTGACAAATCATTTTATTTTATTGAATTTTCATTATTTTGTTCCTGTTCCTGTGAGACTCCCCCAGAGTGTTACCCACAGTCACTCTTTCCTAATCCACTACTGTATCAGATTTGCACAAGAGCCAAAGGAAGCTGTAGAAAATCCGTCCAGTACAAGGGGCTTCATTTTTTGCTGAGTTTCAGTCGATCAGCGTCATCAAAAACTCAGAAAAAGTCTGGCTAAACGGTCACCTAACCAAATATTGATCTCGCCCAGGGCTCCTCAACATCTTTTTATCATTTCGTTTTGCTTATGAATTTTTTAAATATCATTCTGTTATGTTCTTCGATTCATTGCCTTATGTGTCGCGAGGAAAGGGTGTCTTGTTGGAATAAACAATCAAATTAATCACTCAACCATTCTCCTTATCTCTCTCTTTCTCTCTCTCTCTCTCTCTCTGTCCACTGAATATTATTGGGTTTTATGATTTCTGTGGGTCAGTCTCATTCTTCATTGTGAACTGTGAATTCGTCTATCCGCCATCTTTGCTATAAAATCTGAAGGATGGGCTTCATCGAATCTCCACTTCGACCTCATTACCAAACTGAGCATGATATTTATTCGGGGATCGTGCGGCTCATCAACTTTTTAAATATTTCCTCGGACTCGACGGGAGTCTCGAGGTTGGACCCGCGCGCATTGCACACTCACGAGACTTGTATTCACCAAAAGAAAGAAACCAAACGAGAGAGAAAGAGAATGAGAAAGAAAGAGAGAGAGAGAGAGAAAGAGAGAGAGAGAAAGATGAACCACGTACATAGCTGGAACGAGAGAGATGAGACATGACCACGGAGCACACGGTCAACGACTCGCGCGAATGACGTCTCGTTTTCTTTCTCGCTCTTTCAGTGCAACGAGCGTGCGCTCTTTGGCTCCATCTCTTCACGACACCCCGAGAAAAAGAGGGAGAGATTGAGAAAGAACGAGAGAAAGAGAGAGAGAGAGCGAACGAGGTTTGTCGCACATCGCCTCGTGACAAAAAAAAATCAGCTTTTGCTCTCCGGCTACGCGCACATTGGCTCTGTCACTATCACTCCGCGCTGTATTTTGTCTGCGTGGAAAAATCTCAATGAGAATCGACCAATTTTCGACTTTTTAAATCTCACGGAAAAACAATTATTTAAAGTCTTTTCCTCAAATGAGAACAACAGATTATATATTTGTATCGCTATATTTGTTGAAAATATACAAATTTTCTTTCCCTGTTTCGATCCCAAATCGCCAGTTACAAATGATTTTTCCTATATGTTTTCCTATATCTTTCAAATCGTTTTATTAATACGAAGGATTTTTGAGGACAATTTCACTGACGTAATTTACCTGAAGAAAGTTCTCTGTGGCGACACAAACGCTTAATTCCAACGATAAAGACACACACATACGTATACATTACTCTACACCGCCCCCGCAGTTTCTTCAACCCTTAATTAGGATGCGGTAAGAGGTTGTCCCGACATTCTGCCGCGTTTCGCATCGCCTTACGTTTATATATACATCTACACTCAATATACAAACACCTACACATATATAACGCATTAACCTGTACATTTACAAAGTAAAAGAACTGAGAAACCCTCAGAGCTATTTCCTAACTGCGCTATACTGACACCGGGTGCTATGGAGATGCCGCTTAGCTCTTATTGCTGTTATTTTCACAACGACTACTCCGAGAGACTCCGGAGAAGCAAAAATCTCGGAGAAAAAAATATATAAATATATTATGTACTATATGTTTATATATATCTTTACAAACACACGATTTGCGCGAAGGAATGAGCAAGTGCAAACCCACCGCGCGCGCGCTCGTTGTGCAACACACGGTGCAACGAGCTGCAGAATCCAACTCTCGAGAGCCCATGGAAATAAAAGCTATATATAGTTTATATAAATACATATGATCGTTAATATGTGTGTATATATTTATGTGCAAAAATTTACACACTCACATATATATGTATACATTTAAACCTATAAACATATGACCATAGGATGGATGCCTTTGTACTCTTTATATATACGTTTCGTTTATATGACGGTTCACCCAATGTACTCTAAGCTAATTCGGTTCTGATAGATTTAACCCTTTGAGCCACTGTGGGACTTGTCTTGTTCCACTTATTTATTTTATTTTTTCAGTTTTTTTTTTTTTTTTTTTTTGAATTATTATTTCACAGTCTCTGGATCGTTCGTAAACGTAAAAAAAATATGAACGGTCAGAATTTTTAAATCGAGAAAATACCACGTATTAATAAATAGTCGAATTTCTTAGTTTTTCATAAAAACATTTATTTTTTTACTTAACTACCATGAACATCGGAATCACAATTTTTTTACACACTCAATACACTTCGAAATATTAAACAGAATTTTGTCAAAATTTTTTCGTACCGTAGTTTTTGTTGTAATAAATAAAGAAACAATTTATTTGTACAAATTTTTTGTTCAGTTTCTTAATCAGAGACCCTAAAAATCTCGGGATATCAAATTTCACGTTAATTGTTGTTTCGTCAGATTCAATTCTGTATTTTGTAATAAATTTTTTTTTTTTACAAATTTTTCTGTTTTTCTGCTTTCAGGTAAGCATCAAAAATCAGTGACACTTGTGATGGACGTTTCTCAATAATATGATGAAAGAAAATAGGTACGGACTGATAAATTTGCGATTATATTTTCAAACGATAACCCCACATGCCTGTACATTAATGAGAGAACTTGGATTATTACGATTCAACAAAGTGCATTAAAATGTTTTTAAAATAAAATTTAATTATCACGAAGTCAACAATTGTTGGTGGTTTTCAAAACAGCAAAAGAATTGTTAATAAAATTTCATTCTAAAATTGTTCCTAACGCTACCACTAATTTCACTACTTAATCTCCACTGTTCTGTCAGTCAAGTCGCTGCAATATGACTGATGGCTTTACTGATGCATTAAAAATATCTCAGCATACATATGTAAGCCCAGGAAATGGTAAAACTTTTGTCACATTTTGGAACAAAGCTTTTTAACCTGAATAAAGCCACATATTTTAATATATACTACGAAAAAAGTATGTGGCAGCTGTTGAAATGAAAATTCGTGAAAGACGAATGCACGTATTGTTGTATCGCTACTTTTTTCGTTACGTTTACATTTCGTGACTCCTTATTCCTTGTTGCATTTAGCTGCTTTTTAACGTTTCACCGTTTCTTTATTATTCCATATGTTTATGTATAGTTTAAATATATACGGTGAAAACAAATGCGTGCGAGGGAGATGAGCATCTCGGAACTTATGGTCGGTGCAACGAAAAACTCTCGGGACTTTTACACGCGTGGGTCATTGACTTGTTCGGGACATAATGTACGTCTTCTATATATATATACGAGCTTAAACAGTCGGCAACGTACGTGTCGAGTTGCAGCGATTGCGTGACGGTATATGGTACAAATGATATATAGATATATGAATATATAATTCACCATATATTCATATATGTATTGATTGTTGAATCTAAACTGTGACTAAGTGAGTATGCGATTGTGTCCGGTATAAGAAAGAAGGGAAGGGGAACAATTTGATGCGTAACGCGATGATACACACTCGTCGTCGAATCTCGTTGTCCAACTCGAACAATAATTACAACGTATATTGTTGAGATTAGTTGAATAAAATCGTTTTTTTTGTCTTTTTCACAAGGATTTAGAAAATTCTCTTTTAGGATTCTTGGTACATGCATTTTCAATGCTACCAAGTTAATGACATTTTTAAAGAGTCTTTGTACAGTTTACTTCACTGTACCGTTTTTCCCAATGGACATACTTCAAATACCAAACCGTCAACAAAATAATAATAAATAATAATAAATTATTTTCTTCATTTGAATATTTTTAACATATCCAATGAAATTGTAATTTTTGACTTGACTAAAGGGTGTCTCTGAATCAACGATTTATTACCTGGATTCCAGAAAGTCGTGGACTTCCTCACGTCGAAGACAGTCTATTCGGGATGTCCAAAAAATAGCCTTGAAATGACAACAAAAACTCTCTTCAGCTTTTTCCTTTCTTTGATCATTGGGCGGTGATGGGGGAGGGGGGGGGGATTGGCTGGTAGTCTAAATTCCAACCGGAGATCGAATTCTGCTTTTGCTTCTGTGTTTCTATTGTTGACCAGATATCCAAAAAAAAAAAACAGTGAAGAAAGTTTCTAAAAGACTGGACTAAGATTCTTCGCGAAGTTCCAACGAATTTTGATCATAATTTTCATTGTCGAAGTTGAATCAACGAGATAAATGGTGTGAAGTGATCGGGTCATGGGTCAGCGAAGTGTTGTTCTCTTATGACTGGCTGCACTTCGATAACTCGTCACAGATTCCTTCGATCGATAAATAATTAAATGATTCAAGTGCATGAAATGTATAAATTATAATGTCATTGCTGATGATTGTTTTTAAACGATGATGAAGTAACGATCCAATATTTTGTCAATTGTCTAGGTGATGACAATTGTAAGAGGGGCTCGATGAAATACTGAGCAAGACATAAATATCATTCGAATCAACGTCTTGTTGATGGTTCTGATAATAAAGATACAGAATCAAGTTTACTTTCATGAAAGAGGATACTATCTTGAAATTCACAGAAAAAATAAGCTTATAAAACAACAGAAGAAAATACCTGAAGGCCTCATAAGATCTCGTTAACAATATCTCATTTTATTCATCAAAAAAAACCATATTTTAGAACTTTACAAAAAATTTCTTAACGGGCTTCTTTATTTTGAAATTTTTATGCTAAATATTCCGATTCACCGATAAACACCTTCACGTAATCGCTCACATCCGTCTCATGTTCAGGTCTGACCGGAGTCACGTTTCCCAATGATACTCGAACGTCATAGGGAATGGATGACATTTTTGGCTTTGGTTTGTAAAATTGCGTTTTCATTGAAACAATTTCGTAACATTCAATCACTAGTCAAATGGATCGAAGATTTTTCTATTTTTATTCACATTTTTATTGTCAATTTTTTCATCCACCGTTTCTGTTCCCATGAGACGTTCGGAGTCTCGGTCACTGTCGCTCTCTTCATGATTATAATTTAAATCAATAATGCTGAACATGTTGAATAAATGATGAATAATTTTCGATGTTCTATAACGTGTATTTAAACGACAAAATAAACGACGCGGAAAAACAAAAGCGGGTCGCATATAAGTCGTTACTTATTGTCAGTTGCATTATAGAATAGAGAATGAGAGAGAAAGATCTGCTCGTGCTCGAAACTGAAAACCTCATCTCTTTTGCCAACCAGGCCGCGGCAATTTAAATTATTTTGTAACTTTAACGACTTTTGGCCCTCTCTGTTCGACCATCCCTCTTGCTAACGACGCATAATTACTCGATGGCTCGGAGCGTCATATATACATATATATATATCGTAATATAAGAAGATAGTTGGAGATGCGGTGGAGTGGGGAGCGAGGAATCAAATGTATAAGATGGACTGGGTCTTCTCGCGTCGCTTCTAAAGTTGAGAAATTCTCTGTAATGGAAATATACTCACACTTCAATTATACCATTTGAAAATATTCATACACGTGGATACGTACATCAATATTGAATATCAAAACTTGTTCTCAAACCTGCTTACTTTCACCAAACGAGTTATTGCCTCTTCTCTCTTTCGTTTCGAAGTTATTAGTCGTGCTAAAGCGTTATCTACATCAGATTTTTTTTTCAATTTTGAGCACATATTCAGGACACTGTTATGAAACTACGTACAAATTTTCAAAATAATTTACTATTCCGTATTCGAGATATTGGTTATCAAAGAATGCATAATTTTCCACACGTTCTTATGGGGAACTGTGGAAAAATCAACATTTTACGAAATATCTCCGAAACTTATTGACAGATTGAAAAAAAAAAAATTCTTAATTACAAAGGAACATGTAACGAAGTTTGTTTTGAAAAATCGGGAATTTTGACCGTCTAGGTTCGGAGATACAGCGATTTGAAGCAGGAGCTCTTTTATTTCTCAAACTTTAAACTTTATATTAAACATTTCTCTTTAAAGTTTATATGTTTTTATATTGATATAAGATATAGAAACTAACATTTGTTCGATTATTGATGCGTAAGTCATATTCAAGTTTTCAAAAATTAACTCAACAATTCTCTCGAACGTGATTGTGACGGGAGTATTACGTTAAACGCTACTTGTTTGAGATCAATTCTCGGATCGGGATGCAACTAAATATTCCAGCCTGTGTGCATCACTTGTAATGGCGAGGAAAAAGTGGAACGTACTTCAGAAAATCGTCATTCTAAATGAAATTTCATGAACATGAAAGCGTAACTGTTTTGCGAAAAGTTCAATTGATCAAATGTCATTATTCGAATCTGCTTTCCGTTACACAAATGTACTGTACGAAATTTATCGTTCCCTTTATCCAGATATCGAACGTTACGTACGCCGTAACCTCTATTCTCAAAATACAAAAACTATTAAAAGACCACTATTGGAAAGCCATCAGTCGGGTCAAATTCTGCAGAGGTCGCAATGTCTCTCGTTGTTATTTCTCGAGTAATAATTAGGCCAACACTGATTCTTCTTCTATGTTATATCCAAGTTTTTGTATATTCATGAAAAAGCAATTAGTAGTGATAGACACGAGAATAAATGTTCAATTGGTAGGTCGAATATATTTTGAATGAAGAAAAAAAAAAACTTCTCCCAATCTTTTCTTTCGACGAACAAAACGTAATTTTCTTCGTGTCTTAGTAAGTGAATTTTTTGTTTGTATTTTTGTTTATTTTTAGCAAGTAATTTTCAGGTGATTGGTATAAATAATAATTCATTTATTTATTCATGAATCGTATGTGTCGGTTGTTGAGTTATTTTCGTTTGTACCGGCTGTGAAAGAGCTAAGAATAGATGAAAAAACGATCCGGGGGTCTCTCACACCGAGAGGGAGAGAGAAAGAGAGAGAAAGTCTTCGGTGTATCTCGTTCATTCGTGGCTGAAACGATAATCGCCGCACGAGTGCATTCTCGGGCGATCGCGCAATCTCGATTATTATTCTCGCACTCCCACCTTCGTTCTCTCTTAAGTTTTTCATTCTTTTCTCCCACTCTACCCATGATCCTCGATATATATCTTCTTCTCTCATTCTCATCTCATTTGCTCGGTTCGCCTGGTGGCTTGTGGATTAGCAGGAAGAACTGAGATATAAAGAAGGAAAGAAGAAGAAGAAGAAGAAGATGAAGAAACGAAGGAAGGGGAATAAGAAAGGACTAACGTTCTCGAGTCCTTGAATTTTGGAATGCGAAGTATCGGGAGTCGTCGACAGCTCCTCACGTGTGCCCAGGTAGGAAGACGATCTTGGGCCACACCGCTTGGGTGCTTTAGTCCTAACTTATTGCCCTTCTTTCTCTTTCTTTTCCAAGTTCCTCCATCCCTTTTCTTCTTCTTCTTCTTCGTCTTATTCTTCTTCTTCTTCCTCACTGTTCTTTCCGTTTGTCCGGTCCAGCAATATCGCAGATTCAGCCGAGCAAAAGAGCCTGTTTCCCCATTCGCATATATATATATAGTTATATACATGTAAACACGTACCTTTTCTTAAAGTTTTGCCACGACGACCTTAATCCCGAACCGGTGAACCTCGTTCCGTTTACTTATCTCTTTCTCTCGATTCTTTCCTTCACGAACCTCTTGCAGCCAGTTCTCTTAGTGTCCATCTTCTTCGGATTTAATATTCTCGCGATTCAAGATGCAAGCAAAATATATACAGGGTGTCTCATATTTAAAGGTCTGAACAATCTTAGATTAACCCTGAGCAAAGATGACGAATAAATATAAGTTCGACGGTCGATACACTTTTCTTTTTCCTTTTTATTTTTATTCCCACCATGGTTTTCTCTTTCATGTGTAAATTGATCGTAATTAGTCGAAAAATTAAAGACTCCTGAGCTCTACAACTATATTTTAGCTCAATTAGTCTTCGTAGAAACTGAATTGGAGTTAAAATCGAAGAGATAAATATCATTTTGTCATTTAATGCTGTATTTACCGAATGTTTATGTTTTGTTCCGGGTTGGCAATTAGCCAGGTTTTTATCACTGAATATCAAACGATCAAACATTTAGTTCGTTCGCCTTCGATGCTTCAAGAAGATAGATATCGGTATCTGGGCATTAAATATACATGTGTCTTTTTATATTAAATACATTAATCCATGTCTATACACATATCTCAAGATCAAAGTATAAATTTTCTCTTGTCTTATGATTAAAATCGGTGACATTAACGTTAATTATATCACGCTGTTGTCGTTGCAGTCGAACTTATGAATTTTACATAAATTTATATCGTTTTTTTTTCTTCTTTTCTATTACTTTTTCTCTTTTCTGCAACATATACATACCTTATCACGACCCCACCCTCTCACTTCTCAACATATTAGTTTGCATTGTGGAACGTTACATTATATCCCAGTTACACCGACAGTGTCTCATTACCATTCACGCGATTTCCGCGTATCAAGAGACCGCGTCGTAACTTTTCTCTCATATATATATTCATACCGCGTATCATATGCTTTATGGACAACTCAATCATTATCGATCTGCTCCATTCTATATATGCAAATATACATATAAATGTATTTACCTCCAGATACGTTTAAACCAACTCTTTGACGTTCACTATCTCGAATAAATGAGTCGATCGGATTTTATATACTTTTTATTTTATTCCTCTATATTTATAGTTTTAAAACAAACATATTCTTATCAATTCAAATCTCATCTTTTTCTCTGTATAAAATAATTTATTATAGACTTTATTTTTTTTATAATTGGAATTATTACAAATTTTTACGATGGCAGCGAAGCTCTGCAACTTCGGTCAAGATCGATACTTCGTTGGGTGACCACTTAACCATAAAACATTGCGGTTTGTGCGTCAATCGCTGAGCATGAGGCAGTTTTTCTGAAGTTTCTATCAGAGGTCAGGTGGAGCTACGTAATTAAAAAAAAAAAAAAGTATTTTTATTACTGTACAAAATGTAAATTTTCATGAAAAGAAAAGAAAATTTTGTACATTTTTATCATAAAAATGAACATTTAGGGACAATGAAAAACATCCAAAATTCGAGATTCTCTCTCGTTTCTATTACTGTAAAAATATATTGTCAACTCTTTCCTTGTGCGGCACAGTAAATAGTGTGTTGCAAAGACTAAAACTAGTAATTAATGCAGCAAATGATCGTTTGGAACACTCTGTATACATTCATGAGTAAAACATCTTAGTAATTAAATTAAATATTTCTTTTTGCCTTCTCTGTGGTGCTCGTTGAGTTAAAAGATAAGCTAAATTAATCATCAATTAATCAATCAACGAGTGATGATCGATAATAAATGATATAGCGAACTCGCATATGTTTTCATCAACTTTTCACACAATTATATGATAAATGTATACAAATATAAACATATAGATGAACACTGAATGGTAGAAAATTCGAATTCCTTTTTTTTTTGCACGCGCATTTATCGAAGCGTGACTCTTATTCTTTCTTATACGAATTTTTTCCCACACATACACCAATTCGCTGCAAAATGCATTTGTTAAAAATATAAAACGTCATTGCGACCGGATATAACCGCCGCTTCCATTTGGAAGTAGCGTAGAATTTCGAAGACCTTTCATTTTTAACTTAAAAATGATGAACGATTTGCTACGTGTTTTTAAAATGATTTATTATTCCATTATTTTTCAATTCCTTGCCATTATTTTATCCGGTTGATTGGTTTCTTCTTTATTTTCTACGAATACCAAAAGCCACGTCATCTTTATTATCGCGTACAATTCTCTCAGTATCTACGCGCTGGTCTCTGTCGAACGATCGGATTCCCGAGAGGTGTGCTTTTGCGTGGGTTCGCCAACAACTTCGAAACTCTATGCAGAATATATATACATTCTGGCGAATGATAATGCATACTGACGCATTCAAATATACACACAAACACACACACATTGTCGTGTTAGACACTCAGAGAAAATGCGTAAAAGCGACCTTGCGCTTTGCATATATACGATGATGTCCGTTTCGTGTGCGCCCTCACAAACGTTTAGGTTCGCTGGATAAATATATATTTGTATATAATCTATCTATAGAGATATCTATACATATATATATATATATCTTAATATACACACATTGTCAAAGACCAGAAAGATATGGTCACACGAAGAACGCAACCTTGGATGCGTCCGCGGGCGTAATATAATCCAAGAAAAGGTGTACAATTCTCGTGAGTCTTTTTATCACTATATAGATTTTTCAGCACGAGCCTGCTGCTTGTTTTTCTCAACTGCATTCAACTGTCTTTCGTTTATTTCTGAAAACAGAAACTTTGATATTTTTCAACGATTTTTATCATCGTTTTCTTTCGAAAACACGATATTTCGAGGTCTGTAATGAAAAAAAAAAAAAAAAAAAAATCATTTGAGATCAGAGGAAAAATTTCAGGTGATTGATTTCACATTAAAAAATAGTACGAAATGATTAACAAAAGTTGGAGCTTTCGTGATGACGTATCGTCGTCATCGGGTCAATATAACCTGCACATTCATCCACTAAATTCTCTCTCTGTTATTTCCTCTTTACGAAATAACGAAAAAAAAAAAAAATGCTTCAATCACTTGTGTTACCACGACCAAAACTAAAAGTGTGATTTTTCACACCTCGCCAAGGTTACCCGAAAATGAATTCTCTGAGCAAACACTCCACGAACCACGGTTACACGAGTGGTCCTCTTCGCTCTTTGATGCATTTTGCACTCACCTGTATGATTCGTGAGCCACCGACTCAACAGACACCCCGTTATTGACATTGATTCGTCAATTGTGCACGAAATATACTGAAAAGAATAATAATAAAAAATAAAATAAAAAAAAGTCAAAAAAGGGAAAGAAAAAACAATTCAAATACTCTCACAGACTGTTTGTCCTTTCGATTTATGAGTATCTCTTTTTTTTTTTTTAGTAAGTGTATGTTTGTTGTAAATTGAAAAATGATCACGAAATTTCTTGCAGTCTCAGGAAACACCTTTTTATCTCATCGATTAAGACTTTGTATCAAAATTTTCGAAATGATTTGTGGAAAGCATGAGTTTCACTGGAAAAATTCATTGTCGACGTCAATACGCCAGTTCCAAAAAGAAGAAAAAAAAAACGTCGTTTTTCTTTAAACCTCCCGAATAAATGTTCTCGTCGATATGGCGAGGTCGGGGGAGGGAGACAAGTGTTTAGAAAATCGTAGCAAAGAAAAAAAGCAAAGAATAAAACAAGTAAGCTATCGGTGCAACAGCACCGCGAAATCTTGCCTTGTTTTCGCGCGGGTGGACGTTCCACCAAAAATCTCGTGGCTTCGTATATACGTTTTGTTAGAATAAGCATCGTAAAGATCAAAATTGTTTCTCAGAAACGTATCGCTTTTTTTCTTTATTCACGAGGCCCTGAAAAAAAAAAAAAAAAAAAAATTCTCAAAATACCCCGGAATTCTTTCGCTCTCTTTCTTTCTCTTTTGCCCTCTTTAAATCGCATCTAATATATGTTTGTTCAGACTAACGGCAAGATACATTGTATACCATCGTCTGCAGTCTGTGTCCGCAGACGCACGAGAGCGGTAAACTCTTCATATTTTTTTGTTTTTTTTTTTTTTTTTTCCTAAGAAGAGAAAAAAACGAGAGCATCAGGTGACTTTGGTAGGTCAAGACGTGCTGATGTCTTGAAACGAAAACATTCGAAGGACCAAACTGTGGGGCCATGTGGCAAATTTTTGTTTCCCCAAAAGCTCTCTGTTCTTATTTTCTCACAGTTTTTATATTCACTACCAAAGAATCAATGCATTATTGTCAAATTAAAACTCGTTCGTCTACTGATATCTTTGGGAATGAAGAAAATCTTCGAAAAATATCGAGTTGTATTTATTTTGCTATTACGCATGATCAATCGTTGTAAAAAATTGATCGTTCGTGGTTCATTTGGACTCTCTGTTGAAGAGAAGGGAACTCAAGGCCAGAATTCGATGTTATCGACACGGAAATCCTGAATGGTACGCTCGTTGTACGTGTTACGCATCCTGCATGCGGATAATAGTAACAATAATAATAATGACAATATTCATTATGATTATTATTATTACGCCACATTCTTCAAACTCGGCCGATGTCAAGGTCTCGTTTTTTTCGTGTATATTCCTTCTCTCTCTCTCTCTCTCTCTCTCTCTCTATCTCTCTCTCTCTCATTGGTCCAGACTCTCGATATACAGCGAAGCAAAACTGATATCGATATGAGTATTATCGTAAAGCACGTACATTTGTCATTCGTATAAAATTCGACCGTTGTTGCAACGCTTGCGCCGCTCCTTTTTTTTGTATTCGACCTTGGGCCATGTGGAATCGGCATTTTTATTGGTACAGCTCGAAGCTTGGGGTCACTCACTTCTTTCACATCTCTTTCTCTCTCTCTCTTTGCATCTTTAGCTGCATTTTTTTCCCATAAAATTCTCATTTCTATTTTCCGAAAATTAAATAAATCACCGAAAAAAATAATCAAGTCAAATAAAAAATGTCTAATACGAAGTTTAAAGTTTGAGAACATCTCGACGACTGAACAAACTTTGATTGTCAATACCTCGAATACGAAACGGTGAATTGTTTCGAAATTTTGCACGTATTTCCACAATACGAACCTAAACGTGTCCTCAAAATAAACAAAAATTCTGTACAAAAATTGCGAGAGCCTAACCTTAAAAAAATACTGAAGAATGTCGGTAATCTGTAATCTTCGATTAGAAAAGAATTTGTTTATCTCGTTGGTACGTAATTATTGAAGATTCCGTTAAAAATCCTGTACAATGAGGTTTCTTTTGCTCATTGACATAATGCTTTGCTGATCGTTTTGATTCGTCAGAGGTGAAGATTTTTACGAAGCAAGCCTTCCGCCTTATTTGCCTCGTTACTGAACGAGAATCGAAGAGAAACTCGTTGCGCCGCCGCGTTATCCGATCCCCGGTTTGCCTATGATCCTTTTGGTTTATTAAATAACTCGCGACTGAGAAATCCGCTGGTATATATATCGAGGCCGATCACGCGATCCTCCCGTTAGAGAAACAATCTTTTAACATGTGTGTCTATGTACATTTATACACAGATATTTACATGCACGCTTACACACACATATACCCGAAGAATGAATTCTTGGCTATCGTTTACACATATTACCACTCGGGGCTAATATATGTTGGCTTCGCCATTCGCTACAAGCTATCACCCGGCTTTCCTGGGGCAAACGAGTCGAGGAGCTTTTACCTGTTAAACAAGATGATAAATATACTTGTCTCTCTACTAATCGAGATGAGAATGCTCCACTTTGCGATCTTTAGTGAGTTCTTCTTATTTTTTCTGTCATTTAATAAATATGTGTGTTTCTATCTATAACGGTTTGCTGCTAACGAGATTCGTATCTGATTCGTATATATGTTGAGGTTTGAAGTCTTATCTACGCGTCGTTTCCTCCACCGAGTTACAATTTTTCTTTATCGTCTTATATTTTCTTGAATCTTCATTGTTGTTTTATTATATTTGGCACAGCCAGATAAATACTGCAGTTTGGAAAGAGTTTAAATATGTCAATCGAGGTCTAGTTTGAATGAAATACTTGATGGATCGATAATACACGATAAAAACATGAAACCTCTGTAGCTATATATCGCAGCGTTTGGGTTCATCGTACGAACAAGGGAATCTTTCCATTTACCGGGACAGAAAGGTGAAGGAATAGTTTCTTGTGGCAAGACTCACCCCTTTACCCTTTTCAAGAGTTTCTTCGCGATAGGGTCCTGATGTGTATGCCACTCTCGTAGCAACCCTCTTCCCCATCGCAGCTATAAATATACGTGTATAAATACATAAATACATAATAATGTGGGAAAATAGCAAATGCAGTGTAATGAAACATCGAGTTATCCTGAAACAAGTACATTACGAACAGAAATGATTAAAACGTTGAAGAGCTTTCCAATGAGCTCAGAAATTGTCTGCAGGCCTCTAAAAATTATTTCCAAAACCCAATTTATTGGATTTTTAATCCGATTGAATGTTTGATGTATTTAACGGTTCGCAAAATACGCAACAGCCACGTAGAGTGTCAGAAGACAAGGAGAATCGCTTTCTTTTTTTACCGTATTTCTCTTTCTTTCATCATCAATTGTTTCTCCATTCATTCATTGTCAAATGGTTGGCATTACCATTTCTTCCGTCACGCTTCATCACTTTCCGCCCTGGAGACGCATCCGGGTGAATTATCAACGTTGTAGCACCTTGCAGTCGCTGCATGAGCCCTCGCTTTTATCGTTATAATGTATTTTACTCGATTCTTTGTTCCTCTCCTTCTCCAAGTATACATATCAGCATGCGAGCAACGTTTTCTTCGCGATATATGCTTCTCTCGTTCTCAGGACTTTTGTATTTTTCTCTCATTCTTCATCTCTTGTTCTTCTTTTTCATCTCCCTCTCTCTCTCTCGCTCTTTCCTTCTCGTATTTTCTTGTTCTCTATCCTACAGTACACGGTATCACTAGAATGTACCTGTGGATTAACTTGTGGATGGAAGAGCACCGTACGAGACGCACGTCGTCGACAATGACTGATCGACAGCATCGCCAAGACACACACGATTTTCTACAGCTCGTACAATGTAATGCCATCAGATAATCCATCGCGAGTTTCTTTGTCTCGCGCATACGTTTCCTTGCGCACGTCACCAATCTCCGTTCATTTCTCATTTGATAATGAAATAATTAACAGCGGATTCGATGGTAATTGTAGAATTTTTTGAAGATTTTGCGATCGTGGGAATGCGATTCTAGGTCTAACGACCAGAGTCTCGCGCGCTTAACCATGAAAGGGATGCCAATTTTTCACCTGAAATTCTGTCTGAGAGTATACCACACATTCGTTATGGGGTCCTACGGAATCTCCGGTGGGCTGGCCGCATGAGAGATCGGCCTAAAGCAACAGATGAAAGGAGAAAAAATCAGAACCACAACGAAAGACTCTCTTGCATTTGTGCGCTGGTGTGTGTCTTCGTCCACGTCTGTGTGTGTGCTTTTGTGCATGTGTTCTTTATCCATTTGTCTATATATACATATGTATGACCGGTTTCGCACTGGGACTCCCGAACAAAACATCCTGTGGGAGGAGAAGGAAAATATGTACCAGGGAGAGTGAGTATAATCAAGAATCGTATTGTTCTTCTTTGCACAACCAACTATGCCGATCCTGAGGGTCAGCTATTACAAGAGAAGATCGGAAACTGTCAGAAGCATACGCGTTCCGGGTCTCTTCTTCCATTATAATCGAACAATGTAACAAATACCCTCGTCAGTCTGTATGCACACATATTTCTATACGTATGTCTAAGTTCCTAAGGTATTGTACGATCGATCAAGAAGGGCAAAGAAATGATACGAGATGCCAAATGCAACTAATTTTTGTAGTTTTTTTTTTTAGCTTCTCCATAAGAGGAGCTAGAAAAATAATCGATCAACTTTTCAACTTTCTTTGTATAGCTTTCATTTGACTTTTTTTTTTTTTTTTTGGTTTTTTTTTGTACTCGAGCTTACCAAATTTCGCCAAAAATACACGAGACACGACCTTCGGGAATTAAGAACATGAGCAAAAATATATGACAAAACGTTTATGTACGTATAGAGAGGGAAATCCGAACGTTTCGACAAATAATCAATGTTCCCCAGAGATATTTCGCAGTTTTATAGCGAAAAAACAAGTTTCGAGCCACAAATCCCCTGCCCCTGAGGCTCAAATGTCTTACAGTTTCTTCTCTCATGCTTCCTCCCGCCCCTACATCTCGTCACTTTAACGCCCACTCTTCGTGTGTATTGCTGTGTCTCTTTATACGCGTGTGTGTGTGTGTGTTTTCTCTTCTTTTATTCTTTCTTCGCATTCACGACACCCCGCGAGTGGAACGAATTTTTTTCAATAAAAACTCAAATGTATTCATATATTTATATGTGTGCATGGTTTTTATACACGTGCAGCTAGCATCGTCGCCCTTTTTTCGTGCCTAAAATGCCTCCGGTGTGATATCTTCCATGCGCCCTAGATTATCGTCCTTGAATCGTCGCGACGGATGATTCCTGACCTCGCAACGTGTCTGGCTCCTTGAGTGAAGCCTTCGAAACGTCTCTCGTATACGTCGTAAGAATATTTCGCAATATTCTAACACCACCGAACGTCGCAGATTATCTATTCGATTTATTCGGCAGTCGAATCGCAGAAAAAAAAACAAAGAAATTCGTCTCCGTCTTGATTATAATCTCTGTACAGTAACTCGAAAAAGTTTTTTTTTTTTTACTCCATACGCTGTTTTTCGAAACAAATAGTATCAAATATGGATAAATTTTAGGTCACAATTGTACTCAACGTTGCAATACTTTTTGAAAAACATTTTTGAGTCCATTTTTAATGCAGTTAGGGCTCAACTTTCACTGAAACTTTGATTATACGAATTCATGATGTTGGGGTTGGCAAATAGTTTTGACCTCCAGACTCAGTTATGTAGACTCAAATTTTTTTCGTCACGAATTCTGCAACGATTGATCTTTAAAATTCTTCTTCTTTTTTTAGACTGGAATTTTCGCTACTGGGGTCAATAAATTAGTCTCATTTTGTCTATTAAAAAAACAGCCAAGAGTCTCGAATATTTTTGTTCTCCTCAATTTTACGATAAATATCAGGGAAATAATAGACAGACCTGCACAGTATAATCAACTACAATATCGATGCTGTTAGAGATATTTTGTCTGTAAATATGTAAAAAAAAAAAAAATTAAAAACCCCCATCTTGTAACCTGATAGGTTGCAAAAATTACTTCACTCATCCGCTCGTATCTTTCGTAAATGACTTAGGATTTTCATTGTTCGTTCGTTCTTTTTGTTTTTTATTAGTTTTTTTTTTCTTAACCCCGCTTCCTTCAATATACCGACGAAGCGAAAAAATGAAAAAAAAAAAAAAATACGAAATATAAAGAAAAAGATGTTATCGGCACGACCCGAAATTGAAAGTTACTTAGCACCGCAACGAATATCAAGCTCTTCCGACGAACTCGACTGCGGAATTGCGGGACCCGTGTCACGGTCGTTATGCGGCCTTGACGATCGCTCGCTCGGTCAATTAAAAAATAACATTCCGGAATCAAAGATTTGATGACCCCTGCATCGAGACTTGTAGAGGAACGTTTCTTTGCGGTTAGATTCTATTTATTTTTTTTTCATTCTTTATTCCACTCCGAATTCAAAAACGCCATAACTGCCTTCATAACGATTTTTCGATCAATAAACACGAAACTGCATATTTTATTAATTGATTTTTTCATCTAAATCTAAACGGTAAGCAACTAAATTTTTTTTTTTCTTCATTTTTTTGCAAATTCTAACTCTGATTAATGGCAACGGCTTGAATAACGGAATGAAATTAATTAATTTGACGGAAAAAAGCATCGAAATTATAGTTGAGACGTTTCGTTGGACGTCAATGACGTAAATTACAACGTTGTTTACATTTTCAATTACATGCCTTAACATTTTTGAGTTAGAGGACCGTTGTAAGTTATGTCATGGTTGGAAAACGGCTTTAAATTGTGCCGATTACATATTATAGTATGTTACATTATATTATAGCGTTCATATAGACATACACGATGTTAAGAACGAGCAAAAGCTTGAGAGGGATGACCAAGCGCGTGCCATGACGACGCTTGGGCGTTAGCAGTCGCATAGCTGTTACTAAGATTTGTAGGGACAGGTTTCAGCTACTGCACATATACATACATGTATATTTACATGTGTGCTACTCTCTATATCCATATGTGCGTATATGTGCACGAGAAGATATCTTATGCCGGACCGGGACTTCTAGTATAGCGGAAGAAGAGGAATAAGTAGAGGAACATAGTAGTATCGGTAGTAATAGAACGGCAAATGACCATCAGTGCATACAGGGTGTACAAGAACTTCAAGTTCAATGTCATTGATGTAATCTAAATATTGATTATTTGGCGAAAACAAAAAATAATGAATTCTTCTACAAAAGAAAAAATTCATTTGTATTTTCAAGTAGCTCGTGATAATAGAACTCGATAAAAAAAATTGCGGATGAAACAATAAGTCGAACTTCTATTAAGTCAAATATTGACTAAAGAAACAAGAAGCAAATAAAACAAACAAAATCATGTTATTTTGTCCTGTATTTCTTTGATTTGACGTTATTATGATGTGATCTTAGTGAAAAGTAGAAAATAGCTAAAGTATTTGAACAATTCGTTGAGTTATTTATTATTGGACTTGAGCCAATAAAAAAAGTGTCGACATACTTCGCGACTATAATTTTCTATAACGAATCTAATTTCATGGTCCCCAGCAGTACCAGGAAACCCTGCACGAAATATACGTGAGAAGCATGAAGACACACGACGTTCGGACTTCCCTTTGCTTGACTTCTTCATTACTCCTCAAATTTCTCGCCCACATGGATAACTGTTACGGTACAAATATAGATATAGGCATTAGTGTGACTACTTCTAAGCCCAAATCGACGCTAAACCGATTGTGATATTGAAACTTCCATTCTTAGTTTTCGGATTATTTTGGCACACTTGGATTTTTGATACTTTGCGAATATTCAGAGCTTTTTTAGAGCTCGAGACAAGGAAACAAATATATTTGATCAACTAAATCCTTTCCTTGTTCAGTTCGATCAACCAGATGTTTATTTTTTGGATCCAAGAACACTAAGGAACACAAAATCGTTTATCGTCCATACTGTTTCATGGCATGTCCATTGTCATCAGCTTGGTTGTCATGAAGACGTGATTGACTGGGATATTGTTGGAAGAAGATATTTATGTCCAGGGCATTTGATCGAAAATAATTGTGGGTCGAATATTTTGCAAGTGTTTATTTTCAGGCAAAATTCCTTAGAAGTCAACAGAATTTATAGCAAATGATGTTGAAGGTTGTATCGTTGGAATGTTGGATCAAAAATGATCATTTCAAATATTGCTTTCATGTGGTTCGAAGGTACGAAAATTGTGCAAACTTCTTTGACTCAGTGGTAGGAATCTAACGGACAAAATTAATGAAAAAATCATGTCAACTTCACAGTGCTACAACATTACGAACTAATAGGAAAAAAAAAGTTGTTTCGTTGTATCGAAATCGATACAGAACTTTAATGAATTTGAAAAATTGTGCAATTATGTACCAGGGAATAGGAATATTTGTTTATGTGAACAGTGGCAGTGTGTTCCACCTACATCTCTGCTGTTTCAAGCTCTACCCACCCATCTACCTACCAACCTACCTACGTGAGATCCTGGATGCCCGGCTAACACACTGCCACACTGACAATGGGAGAGAGAGAGAGTGAGTGAGTGAGAAGCGCTCTGCTTCAACGAACTCTGTTATAACGGTACATCTTGCAGGACGTGCCGCGAGTGCTCGTACTATACTTTATTCTTGAATATCATACCAAAGCATATATTCAACAAAGTGCGCACCAACCATTCGTGTTTTGGTTCTGAAGTTATAAACGTCAAATTAACGTCCCTAAATGTGTTTTTTTTTTTAATTATTTTTGTTTTGTTTTTTTTTCTTCTAATTCCCTATTCTTCTTGCGAGAACATAAAAAATATGAATCACCAGGTTTCGTGCTTACAATTAGCCGATGAAATTGCCATACACATGGGGATTTTTTTCCCTCCAGGAACAGTGAAAGCGATTCAAAGGAATTTAAAAAAAAACAAAAACAAAAACAGTTCATCATAAGGAATTCAGTGAATCTTACTATTTCGCCTGCACATTATTATTTGGCTGCACATTAAATTCTCGAAATGTACAATTATAGTCGAAAAATACCTGCTGAAAGATAATTTATGAGGATACATTTATCTTGGGTTCGTATCGACAGAATTTCACAATGTTTGGCCTATTTTTGCTAGACTTTTGGAGAGAGCTTCAGGATGAACTGACTAATAAAGGGTTTGCTAATTTGTGAATGCCCTCTTGCCGAGACCATCCTATCTCCTATAAACACGTCGATTAGTGCTCCGAAAGTGCTTTCTGACGTCACACTTAAGAAATTCTTCTATATGTTGTTTCTCATAGGAATGTGTGAGTTTGCCTTAACATCGATATATGTTTATGTGTATATAACAATATGTACATAATTCTGTAGCCTGTCGAGCCTTCCTTAGTCCCGAGGCGCCTCATCATCTTCACCAACCGCTTTCCTACGTTCGTTTCGCTCGTTGGCTTACACAAACTCTCCCGGTGTCAGATAGTCCGCGGCTTTTATAAGCGAGCACTTTCACACGGAGGTGAACAACACGCGCCGGTATCCAGGCCAGGGGTGGCCAACCATTACTATACATATATATATATCTACCGTCTACAATCCTCGTTCATATTTATGACACAATCTATAAATACATGAATAGGACCCTCGAGTTCGATCAAAGTGGTCCAGTCGTGGTCTACATTGTTATTCGTCTGGAAAAAACCGAAAAGATTTAATCTTAATCTCAATATTTCGTTGCCTTTTATAAAAATTATAATATTCCATAAAAATCAGGATTCTGAGGTTAAAAAATCATTCTGCCTTCTCGAACCATCGGGTTTATGGTGATGGTCAAGCACTACACTCGTTTTCATTGATATTTATCAATATTTACAATCGATATTCTTAATAATCGAAATTTTAATACTCATTTATTCCTCCTTGTGGTCTACATTGTTATTCGTGTGGAAAAAACCGGACAGAATCAATCGCAATCTTATTATTTCGTTACCTTCTATTAAAATTATAATATTCCATAAAAATCGGAATTGTGAGATTAAAAAAATGTGCTGCATTCCTGAACTATCGGATTTATCGTTATGTTCAAGAAACGCACTCGATTTCACTGATTTTTTAATTAATTTTTACAATCGATATAATATAATGATCAAAAGTTTATTACTCAAAAAAATGCACTTGTAGAAATTTTTTTCAAATGCAACTCATCGAGGCTATAGAACGTCTGGAACGTAATTTTGGGTGAAAAAATCTTCTTCATCGTTACAATGGACTATATCTTGCTGAAATCTATAATTTTAATTTTTGAAAAATACATAAAGTTCCGGAAAAAATTTGTCAGATAATTCAACAAGGATTTTTATCGTGAAAATTGGTTACACATTTTTTTGGTTTCCTTAGAAAATAATAGAAAGAAAATGAGGTGTAAAAAAAATGATTCAAATAAAATTTCATCGACTTGATCCTCCTGTTTTCATAATTCTCATAGATTCGGATCAATACACTCGTCAGTATAATAACCGGTGTTGTCGTCGAAAGCGACGATATGACATCGAGTTTGCCAGCATCGAGTAACGAGCCGGGTAAACACGGGACTTTTAATTAACGCTGTTCCATTGCGTCGCACATACGAAGACACATACACATGTGAATGTGCATGTGTGATGGCGTTTTCGCTCCCGCTCAGTGCATAAAATACACCGGAGACCGCGTGTGCGATAGACTCTCTTTGGAACGACAGGAAAGAGGATGGGGTCGAGAGAGCGAATGAAAAAAAAGATTGAGAGAAAAAGTACGGGGAGAAACGGAAGGAGAAAAGAAAGAAGGCGATAAGAGCCCAGACATACACGATTTGAGACTGCAGCAAAGTTTCACCTCCACCTTTCTGCTTCTCTCTCGCTGTCTCTTTTTTTCTTCATTTCTCTATCTGTCGCTCTCTCTTTCTCTCGAAAGCGAAACTGTAGTGAGCCTGCGCGCTCATTAGCCCGTCTGCGGAACGAATTATTGATTGAAAATTCATGCGACGTTATGCATTAGCTTCCATATCGAATTCTCGATTAGTTATGTACATATTTTTCATACAACACGTGGTGCGTTTATCTCAATTGCAATTGCACTTAAAATTTTCAAGATTCCTGTTGCTAAAACTACTCATTTTTCTTCATACTTTATTGTTCGACTACTCTTTGTTTTTTACATTCGAAGTCGTTTGAGCTCATCCGATTGTTTGATGTTTTCAGTCACAATCAGGAAGACGAGGTTTTTTTTTTTTTTATTTCTTCGTTTTAATTAAATCGCTTTCATTTATAGCGAGAATAATGTTATTGCTCACTTTGGAATTTGGACAAAGACGAAATAATCCTCAAAAGATATTTCTTACCCGTACGGACGTAGATGTTGTTGTTGTTTTTTTTTTTTTGTACTTAATCAATTATTCTCGTCTCTGTTTTCTTTCTATCTCTCGTGCTAGAAACGCACTTGCTTGCGCTTTCTCTTGCTCTTTTATCGCACTCGCCCGCTCTTGCACTTATGACCATTCGCGCCCGCGGCACTCGGCTCGCTGCCCTGACGATAGGACATTGACACGTCGCGCGCGCGAGAGAAGCTCGGCGAGACGAGGGATGCAGGTGCAAACGCCAATTTAGCCGACTCCGTCGTCCATACAACGCGGCAGTTAATGTGAGTGAATGTTATAAAAGTTTCAAGCTTTTTTATACATCGATAAATATTGAGCACTTATCTAATCAACATCGTAAGCAATAATTGTTTGATTTTTAAACATAAACAATTCTCATACGAATGTAACGACTCGAAAAATCGATAAAATTCAATGAAATTCGAATAAATCATTAAAATCAAATTATTTTGTTCATTTATTCAAGACGGGCATTGCTCATTTACGAAACGTGTCGAATTATCCAATAACATATCTTCGTCTCTCGATGAAATCTATTTAAAATCAAGTGGATCAATAATTTAGACATCCAGACGAGACACAGCTAGAGAAAAATGGTCGAAAAAAAATATTTATTTCTCAGCGAGAATAACATTTTTCAATAATAAAATGATAAATGTCGACATTAATTTTAATGAGACAATAGGAAATGTGATATCCCAAGAATGAAAGTGTTTGGAGCATCACCGTTCGAGAGAAAATTGTCATTCTCTTTTGTCTGTCGGGGAATGAGCGATGCACATCAGTTCTAAGAAAATGTTGTTTTACGTTAACACCGCACTGTGATCACATCCAGAGTTGTATAAGTGCAACATCTGTCATTTTCTTTAATGCATACTTCAGTCTGCTAAATGTGTGATCTCCTAAGAACTTACACACACGTATCATAAGACATTTTGCGTATAATAATAGCTTAAATAATTCATGTGTCAGTGGGTTACCGCCTGTTTACTACCGACTTCTGCCAAGCGGTAAAGTAGCCCTCGCTTTTTCTCTCTTCCTCTTACATTACGTTACCAGTCACCTCTCTCGCTTTCCCTTATTTCATCCCATCGGTATTTCGCTACAGACTCTCTTTCTTCGCTGCTCTATCCCCCGTGGCATATTACCAACAGACGTTCTGATCTCTCGTCCCCAGCATCCCTAACGAGTAGCATATAGAACATAACAAAATATATATGACAGTAAAGAGCCTCCTTTTCTCTGACATTTATATCAATTCCACCTGTAAACTTGTGACACGCTCGAGTCAACTCTGCCGAGTAAATTTCTATCGGTCGTTATCATCGAATTGATGACAGCTCGATTTCTCATTTTAACGACCGATAAAAATATTTCTACTTATATTTGTTTTTTCCATTATTTACTTATATATACGTGAACGAATCTTTATCGTATAAGGAACAGGTTCCATTATTTAGAACATGGCAAATAGACTTTTCAGGAATGATCTTCGTGGACAGTGCAATTATCGAAAATTCAAATAACGAAAGACTTGGAAACGTTATTGTTTTTTTTTGTTTTTCGATGATTTAACGACGACAGAAAATGTTGAATAAATAATTCACAACGGCCAAATCTTTTCATGGGAATGCAAATGACTCAACTCACTTAATCATCTTGGGCCAGTCAACCGTGTTCCATAATAATTACAGCAGAGCCTCATAATGCTACAGCGGAGAACTATAATTAAGGATTTCATTTGGACAACTTGATTTCAACGATATGTTTGACAGTTATTGCACTAAATAAAATATACTGCACCTTCACTCATTGAATCAGTGGAGAAATCATTTCTCAACGTTTTATTAATCTTTATGAAATGAAACTAAGGCGTTGAAGAAATAAAAATTGTACTATAAATGTATAGCAAAACAATGTTGTGCCTGCTAATCAATTTTATAAATTGATCATTTTTCATACCAACTAACAAAACATAGAGTTTATGTTGACTTAACGATTCATCTAAATATACCTATATATACATATATTTATATAATATATAATTATACATGATAACAAATTCACAAACGAGAATAAACTTACGTACTAGACAGACCTAATCTTTGACTCCATTATATATTCACATGTGTGTACACTTACAGCGATAAGCTCGATTTTTTCTTTATCGGATATCTCCCCCGACGGTGAAACAACCGTAACAACTGGTACATGCACCGGTACAGGTTAACCCCCACGCCTATCGAATCATTGCTGTATAATTATTTTACCAGCTAAAGGGAGCCCACACGAGTTTCACCTTTTTTTTTCATTATTTTTATTTCAGTTTACAATTTTTTGTTTTCAAGACTGGAAAATGTGAAAGGGGCGCGAGACAGCCGATGAAGTATCGATTGAGTGGTTACATATCCATTTTATATGAACCATGAGCTGGAGCAAACCTTATATGCATATCGTATACGTAAATTTTTAAAATTGAACAAAACACATATCCTAGAAGATTTTTTGTAATATTTTTTATGGAAAACACGAGCTACTATAAGAGAGAGAGAGAGAGAGACAGAATTTTTTTAGTTGAATTTCTGACCTGAGCACGGAGAAAATGAAAATTGGAAAATTCGGAAGGGTAACCGTGAATTTAAGGTAATTTTTACTATGCAAAATCATTTATTTTTATTTTTATGAATATTTACATTCTGCACACAATCAAATTTTGTTTTTATACAATGAATTTGCTGTCATTTTCATCAAAATTTACATTCCGCGTTGTAAAAGGGGCCCAATATTCAAAGTTGGGCCCCGTTTCTATTTTGATACGGTAATTCGTCAGGTTTAATCCTCTCCGGTCGCTTGGACCATTCGAACGTTGTGTAACTGATCGGAAATGAATATTCTCTCCAAATATGCCCTGCGGTAAAAACTGGACCATTTTATGTGAAACATCCTATATAATATCTTTACGAATGCATATTCATGTGAGTTTGTATGCGTTTATTTATATATGTATAGCTTATACTGTTGGAATCGGCTGGATGCTGGATCTCTCGTTGAATATTAAGAGGACGCTGACCCCTTCTCCCACACTTCGATATCCGGTTTTTGCAAAGTATGTGCATATCACGCACGCGCGCCCTCCAAATGCTACGTCCACATCCCCATTTTAATTCCTCCGAATACTCGGCTCCACTCTCATCAGAATGGATAAATTTTACGATTGAAAGTCATTCAGAAACGTACAGATATACACAAAAGCAAGTCCGGCTACATTTAAAATCGAAAGTGATATCTTAAGGCGAATTTGGTTGCATCGATTTTCCCCTATTAGGCAAAATTTAATTAGCCAATATCCGTATAATTTATTCAATGTGTATTAAGCCTTTAAAAATTAAGCTCCATAGTAACATTGATCCGTGCAGTTCCAAAGCACAGAAGATTTCTTGCCAATGACTTCACGACGACGATAAGTTTCTTGAACTGCAAGACAGACGGAGAGAGAGAGAAAGAGCATTAAAATTTGACGCGTGCACGACGTCGACGAGAGGTTGGCTCAGCTATGCATAAATCACAAGTTTATATACCCGACACTAGCGCAATCATTCGAGCCAAACGTCTGTCTGAGGTCGTTAACTCTCTCACGCTCACTCACGTCTATGGATATTTTTTTTTATATGAGGATATTGAGATTATCGAGATGATGAATTCATTCGTGAATTCGTCGAGTTTTCTTCACTTTTCTTTCTTCGATCGTGTATTTTCTTGGTTATAATGCCATTTATCATTTTATATGTACGACTGTGCAGACCTTAAAGATCCGTTTGAAATATGGTAAGTGGATCGATCCCTCCGGGATGATAATTTTCAGACTAATTTCAAGAATATTAATTTCACTTTTGCGCAAGATCGTCAACGGGATAATTGCGTCACAGTAATCTGCAGACCGCAGAAGTGAACATTACTTATTTCTGTTTTCATCCGATTGCTCACAGCTACGAATCAAACTCGATACAAATATGTCTATAAACGTCACATAGCATCTCGTTGCCTTCCTCTTCACCTTCTATTCTGTCCGTGTCTTTGTCTTTGTGCATTTTTGAGATTCTACATCGTGGAATCTGCTCGAAGCAAAAAGGAAACAAGATAGGAACGTCATCCATAGTCTTGCGATGTCAGACATGATCCAGACAACCTAAAAGTCGTATATAGCGCAACTAGCTTATAAACCCTCGGTTTCACCCAAGTTTCATTATCCAAATAATTCGAACAATCCTTAAGATAATCTGAGATTGTAGTTGAATTATCTTGGGTAGTCTCGATCGAAAGATCGGGGTGCAGCCAACATAACTCTCGAAGTTAGCCAATGACCTCTTCGAGAACTCGATATCAAGCTCTGCATCCCTATCCATCCCGCCAGTCAGTTATGGCACTCGAAGAATATGAGGAACTACTCGATTTTCGTATTCTGAACAAGATTTCAAAGAATTTATCAACAATTTGATTTCCCAACTGGTATCAATAACATCGGAAATGTACCTCAATTTTAGTTTTTTGAAATTCTATCACAAAAAATTGAAGTTCGATAGAAAATACCAGCGATTTTCGTATCAAAATAGAATGATATTTGGAAAAATCATAAAACTGTGGATCACAAAGATGGCTGTGACTTTAGGTGCCTCCCACGGATGTTGACCCTCTAGCTGATTAGAATCTAGTTAAATTGTAACAGGGCTGAGGAAGGTGCCTACCGAAGGGCCTCTGGTGGTTTTGCTCGGGTGAACTTGCAACGCCATGAAACAACGTGATCAAATCAAAGTTACACGTACACGCGATTCGTTTCTACTTTTCTCAACTTCAATTCGTCAGAAGATTAAAAGAAAAACATATATTTCGTTATAATAACAATATATATTATGATTGTATCAACTGCAGATGTGAAATGAACAAGGAATTGAAAATAAATCCAAGGACCCAACAAAATGACCATTGACCGAATTTCTGTGCGAGGGAAGGTTGAATTGTGTTTTGAAAGTAACGCAAGTGAGTGGTAGAGAGAAAGTTTCACATGCAACTAACCCCTTCGGTCACCCTTCCAGAAAGAAATATCTTTCACTCGTTTCGCTTCTCGTTTCACCCCAGTCCGAGCAATATATTATGTGCTCACACGAATAGCGATAAATGTATGTAAACATGCACACATAGAGTTTTATATAGATTCAGGAAGGTTGACACGCAGGTAAATCCACGGGGTCACATTTCAAGCTCGTATACACCTATTTATATGGTTGGTGAGATAGGGCGACTGTAGATATAGTGTCTGGAAGCGGAGTGGATATATTCGCAGCAGGGGTGAGAGTTCCAGGAGAACAGAGCTGGGTGGACAGGTGGAGGAAGTCCATGAGGGTGGTTGGGTGGAGGTTGATGCCCGGGTTTACTTCCTAGTCTGGAACTCTCTCGCTCTTTCTCTCTCTCACTCGCTGCCTGTATCGACCGCAACGGGCGAGTACCGCACAGCGTCCCGACGCCCATGACTTCGACATTGCGAGCTCAGTTGTTCAACTGAATCAGTCAACCACACAGTCATTGACCATCCAGACAGATCAGGAAACATATAGGTAGGAATTACATTGATCCTAATTCATTAATCTTGATGGAGGTTCATGAGTCGAGGAAGGAAATATCTCGTCCGATATCCTGCAACGATCGGAGTAACTGTTGTGTTAGACATTCAAGATCTTTAGAGAAGATCAGTCGGATCTTCAGTCCTTTTTACGCAACCAAGAGAAGACGATAACTAATAGAATTCCCTGACTATTTGAAATGGGATCTCAACTCCTGTTCCCTTGTAGATTAATGGTAATCCAGTACGCACCGAATGCCTCGTAAAACCTCTTATCCTTTTTACATCTGATTTCAAACCTTCCCTTAACCATAAAAGGAGGGGTCAAAGGATTAATGGTAATCCACTACAGCTTGTTCACGCTATAGAGCCCATTCGTTTTTCATGTGTGATTGAGGATGTTAATCCTTCGGCAACAAGGGAAAAATACATCTTTCTAAAAAAACGACGTATTCCATAGATTCTTTTTCAGGAATTTGCATGACTGTCGTTCGATGATGAAAGCCCCACAATCGTATCATGGAATATTTCCATGTGAGAGTAGATGATGGCACACATGGATAACCGACTAGACTGGAGACCATGAGTAAATATTCTCTTCTCGATTGTCGTCGAAGAAAAAAAAACAAACTTCTGTTATTATTTCATAAATACGAACTAGACCGATCGATCGACAGGATATTGTCTGGCGATTAACGAGATGCCGAGAACTCCGTACCACCAATTGATTCGGGGGGTGTGAGGCCTCCAACTGGTGCATTGCATAACTCTCCCGTTCGTAATCCGTCAGTGCTGGCATAGAGATTTTATTAGGTTCGTTAACGCTGAGTCACGAAAAACAAACAGCCGTTGGAAAAATGTTCCATCAGTAAATTGGAGCGTTATCGCAACATAAAAATATTGCAAAAAGTGCAAACTGAGACCTGAATTTAACACGTTATTATGAATCCTCGTTACAATGGTAACACGTTGAAGGAATATTGTCACTGAATTCATAGGATACTTGAAGAGGTTTTGTCAGTTTCTATCTGACATCCTAGGTCGTCGACTTTCTTGTTCGATATATAAATTCTAGGAACTCTCGCAAATGGGGGATATCCACTGTTAGCGAAACTACCGGTACATAATGTACTAGCGTTGCGGGAGTGGTGTATCTAAATAAATATGTGGCCAGGGCTCTCGTTGTCCCTCGTCGAATGATTTTCGCTCAGTAATATATCCACGTATATCTCTATATACGTATATATATATATATCTATATATCCCGTAAATATACGGATAGATGTAGAGGGAGGAGGGAATGAGACGAGACGGGACAACGATGAGACGATGAGGATGCAGCGAGGTTGCACCGAGAGAGAGTAACTCGACGGTGATGAGGAGAATGATAGAAGGACGATGGGGACGACGACGAGGACGACGACATCAACGACGAGAAGGTACTGTAGATCGAGCTCGATGTATATAGTTATATTTTCATTTGTATCCTACACGTATGCGCATTATATGTGAGAGATGAGGAAGACGAAGGAGGGGCGGGAGGGAAACACACGGAAGAGGTCGTTGGCGGTTCGAGGGGTGCCGGTGGCGGCGTCGACGACGGCAGAGAGAGCTCCATGAAAACGTGGAGGGTTGAGAGGTGGAAGGTGGCGCGGGCGAGCTCTCTCGGAAAGGTCGGTGAACCCCGGGTCGATAGCCTCGCTGTTGAAGCGCGGGCGCGAGCTCTCTCTCTCTCTCTCTCTCGCTCTCTCTCTTTCTCTTTCTCTTTCCCTCTCTCTGTCTTTGTCTCTTTCTCTCTCAAACGACCATCACCACTGCCACACACCACCTTCCTACTACCGGTGCACCAACGACCAGCTCGCCAGTAGCAAACCTACGGCCTAACATCACAACCCCACAGACTCCTCTCCACCGATTCGCACACACCGATCCATTTAACCTACCGTGATATCCATGTACCAAATATACATGTCTGTATATATTCATGTATGCAAATGTACACAGAACTCGAGGCAATTGCATCGTTCCAACGCATCTTGCAATCAAATACCTTCGGATTCATTGTCCAGCTAAAACATACTCAATATTTGGCTTCTTTGAATTTTACCATGTTTTTGCTCTGTGTTTTCACGAATTTTTAACTCTGACCCAAATTATAACATACTCAAAATATTCCTATATGATTTTACCGGTTGAAGAGTTTTGTTTGAAGAGAGAAATCCTAACGCAAAGTCATTGAACCTCTTGGTTTTCTATGTGAACACACATTTTATTTACACTCCCTGCCCATTACCAGCTACTCTCACGTTTGTATAACTCGTTAAAGTATACGATAATCAATTAATCTAGAACACCAGAGAAAGACTTTCAACGATCACGCAACCTTAAGTCGCCCACACCAACACATATACCAATCGTTAGCGCGTAATCCGAGTCATATTAAGTGGCTTTAGCTGCTGGTGAGTCGTCTGGACTTGAAATAAAAAACAAACTTGAGAAAAAACGCGAGAGAAAACCATTTCGGAAATACGAGATCCCCACGGCCTTTCTTCTCGTCATCATCCACGACATGTTTTTTAAAATCAGAATCGACTGGAACTTTTCCACGTTCCCTGGAACCATAACCGTTTCAACGTCGCCTTGGAATTAACTCTCCACATTTATCTTTTTATTTCCTTTTTTTTCATTTTCTTTATATTTAATTTTTATTCCGTCAGTTGATACAAAACCACACTGTCCTGTATTTTATCTCCTCGTTCATTTTAAGGCTCATCGAAGGCTCATTATTGCAAAATGAAAAAAAAATGTAATTCTACAAACTGCAACGAGGTAGGAATATACACACGTGCTTAAAAAGAAATGAATGATTGATATATTCGTATCGCCAGTTTCGACGTCGTGTCAGTTGAAACTTTGTCACTTATCGGCCTGTTTGCCTCCTTTTGCCCTCCCCATCAATGACTCTTGAAACGTTTTAACTTTTATCCATCCTGAACACGGGACAACAACGGGAGACGAGACTCTGATACTAGACTGAAAACGATAGAACATATCGATTGCATTAAAATAAATAAATATACATATATATATGTATCTGTGATACGTCAGAATGTATATGTATATATAAATTGAAATATACATACAGCTCGACCTATGATCTTCTAGTAACGGAGGCGCAAGAGATGAAGATCAAGATCGCGCTCCCGGCAATATCACTGCAATTTAAGCTGAGTGAGAGGAGTTTGAATTGAGTCACGAGAACATTGCACCGGAGATAGACGATTGCACCGGAATTCTATAGTCTATATCATACCTTATGCAAAAAAAAAATATATATACTCCTTGCAAGCATTAGATTTCTAGTTTTTTTCGCAGAATATTTGAGTAAAATAAATCAACATTGTACACTGTCAACTATATTAAGACAGTTTAGAATTTGGACGTATTCCTTTCACAAGTTCAAAAATTTTGGAAAATGACAGATCTTTTTGTGCAATGAAATAAAAATCCTTACCATTTAACTGGAAATACATATTAAGTCACACGTTACCGAACTATTAGCACATAAACATCATTTTTTTAATCTTTCAGTTCGTACGAGACTTTATAAAGATAACCTGCTGTTTACATTTTTTGTTTTTTTAAATATTCATGTACGAATGAAATTCGAGATGTTTCATGGAATCGATGTTATGCATGGAATCAAATCCAAAGATTTCGATGCGATAATAAAGACCAGAAGTCAATGGATGTGTAACAAAAATATTTACGATGAAAATTAGAATAATGTGACTAGCAGACGATTCGATTTTTCGTGACCGTCCCTTTCAAGAGGTTATATTTTTCTTGACAATTTTGATTACAAAATTTTATTTATATGTAAAAAATTTGTTTTTATATCAAATAAAAACAATGATTGCTGTTTATTATTTAAACAGTTTTTGACAGCGCAGTAGCGGTTACTTCGTAGCTCACGAAAAAAAGAAAATTCAATTCTTTGATTTCTTCTAATTGAGCCAAAATAATTGGTTTTGAAATTTCAAGTGAAGTTTAATCATTTCTTAATGTGTGTGTATATTAAAAATCCGAAAAAAACTTTCACAAAACTGAAGATTTCATTGAGAAATGAAAAATAAAATAAAATCATGGACAACGATATTATTGGAAATGGAAAAAACGTTGATGAACAAGATCGTGGAGTCGAAGCAAAGATTATTGGGGTCAGGATAATCGACGCCGAAAAATTATTCCGGGTCAGAATGACCCAGTGGTCCTAGATCGATAGATTAAAATGAAACAAAACTATAAAAGATTACGATCGTTTACGTGGCTCCGTTGTGATCGATGAATTTCAGCTGTAAACTAATATCATTATTTTCAGCAAAAATATTGACACATTGGCAATAAATAGAATAACCGTTTGATTATAACATTTGTTTAAGTCTTTTTGTATACAATATGCCACATAAGTGCATATACTATGCCATTTAGAAGCTTTGTGCGGTGACGATCTATTTGAACGTAAAATTCACGTTGAATGATTGGATGTTTTTTAATAGTATAGATGGTCGTTGACTGTAGAAGTACTTAATTAACGAATATAGGAATACATAAGTATTCGTTTCGTAAATCATGATGGCGGTGATGCGTGTACATGTACGTATATGAATATATATTTAACGACCAACTTTCTCTGGTACGGTTTGTTCGTGTTGGTTGTTGACACCGCTCGTTGATGAGATATTCTGTGTCGTACGTCCGTCATCTGTTCAATCCTCCGTCTTGTTCTTTCGTGCTTGGAGCGAGAAGGCAAGAGAAAAAGAAGGAGAAGGAGAAGGAGGAGGAGAGTGGCTTATCAACCCTGGCTGCGTTATGCCTATGATATGCAGTGGCGCAAGACGTCTCCTTCTCTTTCCAGCTCTCTTTCTCGCTCTTTTACTCTTTTTATTTCTACCTCTATCTCCTTTTTTCTCTCTTGAGGTCTGTGAACTCGCGGAGTACTCTCTCGTGCATACGACACTTATGTACATTATTGTAAACGTTAGCTTTCGTGTGTCGATATGTATATATACACATATAAGTTTGTGTGTGTGTGTGAGTGAAGTGTAGTCAATCATGGATCTCGGTCGTTCGTGTGTCTGAGCTGTCTATCTATCACGATTATCACTGTCCCACGTATGCAAACCGACATTCGTCCACCTCGCTCCTTTTTTTCTCTCCTATTTACCTAGGAAAGAATTGAAATAAGAAAAAGACAAAAAAAAACGGTAAGAAGACAAAAAAAAACATCGAGAGAAACGTACATATACATCGGCGTTAAATAGACACTCGTCTGAAACGCTCTCTGGCACGAATTCTAACGTTTCGGAACACCGTGTTTCGCTATTATATACAACACGCCTGCCACATCATTATGAACCTCGAATTCGAAACTTCTCCTCGCTATTTTGAATTAAAAATAAATTTAAACCAATGAATTATTCAACGTTACTTCGTTCAACGAGATTTTTGCGAATAACTGTTTTATTTTATTTTTTTTCAATGCATTTTCATTTTATTGATCTTTATATGCGTTTGTCCTTTCAAACATTCTTGCAAATAGTTTTTTTTTAATGCTGCAACCAAAGTCATTCTTTCTTTCAAATACTTTTTCAATTCTATAAATTGAAAAAAACTTTGGTGCATCATGCCATTGACATAACTAATGTAAATAAAGAGCAAAACATATGTTTTCGATTTTTCAGAAGAATCAACGGTTTGCATTTTGATTTGTTCTTAACTACAATGGCGAAACAATGAAACAAATTGAATTTAGTCATAAGTTAACTTTTTTAAACTTGTACCAAGCCAAGCGGCCCTTTCTCGTACTCTGAGAATTGGTTCTGAAACAAAAAGATTTTTTTTAGTGTTTTCGTGGCTAGCCAGCAGATTGGTTATGTGGGCTGCGAGCTGTTTTAACGGCTCTCGAGCGCGCAGTCACGTATATAAGAGCATACTGTTATATGATATAGTCTCCAAACAGCGAAAAAAAAATATATATATACATCTATACTTGACAGCAATATACATACAAAGATATATACAGAAGGCGACTATTAACTGGCAGGTCTCGGAGTCAACGCACGATTTTCGGGTTCTCTCTTTCTCACTCGATCGTATCTAACGCCGTGGCCCATCTAACGGCACGTGGCGAACATACTTAAAAAAAAAAAAAAACATGAAAAAAACAAAACTACCTCTTGACGTTGGCACGATCGAGAACGCGAGCGACAAAGATGGACAGACATTTTTCGAGGGTCTCTTCCGGGTTAAAATATACTTGAAACTACCGTAACATTCTCTCTATTGTCAAGCCACATACCATTCCTTCTCTTTCTTTCTCTCTTTCTCTCTTTCTCTCTGTGTTTCCCTTTCTCTCTGTCCTCGCCTCTCTCTTTTCCTTTACTCTTTCTCTTATGCTTTTTTTTTCGTTTTCCTTTACCGCTCGTCCTTTCACCGAGCATTTTTGGCGCCAGTGAGAAAGAAAGAGAAGAAGAGACAAAAAAAAGAAACTCACGAGGCACCAACGACGTGCCACTGGTGCGCGTGTACAGTTATGTGGCTTATGCCTCCAAGAAAGAAAGAAATAATCTTTAAAAAAACATAATAATAATATTTTTCTAACACAGTTTTGGGGCTGTGACGTCCATCTTTTTCGGACACCCGAGAAGAAATCTATTAATCCCATACTCGGAGTTTCTTGAGCACCTGGAAATGTTAGATTTCATTTTGGTTTGATAGATTCTTTCAATATTGAAATGCATCTTTGACGTTTTGTTGATTTTTGACCGGATTTCCTTTTGTTTCGTAGACTCCTTTCTATGGGGTCCCCTGAACCCTCTGTATGTTCGACAGTTTTATTTTTCTTACAATATATTTCAAACGTGTTTGGGTTTATGTGTTAGATTATGATTACGTAAATGGTTATAGACTTAGGATTGTCTTTTTGGCTCTGAAATTTCACTCATTGCGCAATATTTTCTATGTAACTACGTAGCGCGTCAATGAATCTCACAATTTCGATGTTTTTATGCTTTCAGGTAAAGCCCTCTCCAGTCTCTGGATCAAACGCCGTAAATAAGTCTTAATATTCTCATCAGAAATATCGAGGTAGGCCGTGTTGAAACTACAAGACGGTTACTGTATATTTCATTGTTTTTTTTTCTTTTTTTTTAACTCTTGATTATAACACGCTCCAATGGTCGCTTGACCGACTACAAAAATCATTATAATCATAATAAACTGTCGTTTGTTTGAAATCGAAATCATTCGTGCCCAAACGATAAATAAAATCATTCAGCAAATTGCTTCGAACTTTCCGTCACAAGTCTATTTTTATTTATGATTTATCAACAATTACAACCTTGGAGTTGACGGAGTTGAAACTCGACAGATTTCCTTTTCTTAAGAATCTTTGGAACATTAATTTGAAATCCTATAATATTTAAAATCCCTCCAATCTTACCTAATGATTCGATTTTTCAGCACTCAAACCGGCGAAAAATATTGAAAGACATTACAATACGAATAGATGACACAATTCGTTTTCGAATAATTATAAAAACAATAAATTTTTGTTTCAAATTTGAACTCACAACTACTTCAGGCCGGAAAGTTTTTTGATTTTCCTAGTGTTAAAATTCAAAAACTTGCCATAAAAAGAAATCAAACAAATTTTTAATAAGAATTCAAGGGTAATGCTTAATTTTTATTGGCGGTGCATTAAACACCGTAATATTAATGAAATTAGAATTCTGAACACTTTTTTCTACGATAGTCTTTTAATATTGGACTTTTTTGGGGCTCAATAATACAATTAAGAAGGAATAATAAAGATATTTAAAAAGTTACGTAATTTATATATAAAAATAATAGATTTTTCGATGTGATGCAACGTTCAATACCATCGGGAATCTGATACTCTTAAATTCCCTTGTAAAAATTTAGAAAGTCTCGGTCGGAACCCCTTGTTTGCTAAAATGTCATCGAACGTGTATTTGGAAAGAAAGGTAACCGTAAATATATTTTCTGAGTTGGGTCAGGAGAATGATGAAAAAAGTTGCGAAAACGTCGAAGAGGGTCCAGACGTAGGTCAAGTTGCTTTGAAAGATCTTACGTAGTGTACATATACATATGTATATAATCGATATATTTATAGTATGTTGGGGTTAGTCCGTGTGCTTTTGTTGGTCCATCCAGGTCTCTTTTTCGAGGCTGGTTCTCCGCCCTGGTGGGGAAGTGTGGCACTCCGCACGTGCGCCGACCGGTGGGAGGGTACACGAAGCCAATACTTGAATTTCCGTGGCTGCGTTCGCGCGATTCTCTCTCATTCTCTCTCTCTGTCTCTCTCTTTCTCTCCTTCGGGGTCAATGAACTTTTGAAAGCCAACATTTTCGCGAAGCTGGCACTCTCGTTGTTTTTCTCGTATTGCAATCATTATTTACTTGATATTTAACCACCAAATGCCTATAAACATTCGAAATATAGAGACTAAAACATACAATTAAATAATTTGTATAATAATACGGGTTAAATATGAATAACCTTAAAATAACTTTAAATAATATTCAAAAAAAATATAACCTGCATGGAATAGAAGTTTCTATCGCTTATGGCTCGCCATTAGAGTCCAACTTTGTATGCTGTATCTCCGCAGCACACTTATAACTAACACAAACATATATGTATGTATATAATTAGCAAGAAAGCGTTCTTCTCAGCGAGGCTTGTGCTCTAATGGCCGACCTGGACGACGAAACCTGAAGCAAAAATCAGAGACAAATAGCCTTTCGATACACGCGCTGTTCGTAGTATTTTATTTATTCATTTGAATAAACAAACGATCTATCTCTTTCTAGTGTTACTGTAAACGTCAATACAGATGTAATTTCGCAATGAAACACGTTGCAGCAAATTACACGGTTATCTTACCCATTATTTCGTCATTCGAATCAACACGTTTTCTTTTTTTTTTTTTCTCTCTCATCGAAGCTAAGTTTTTTCTATCTGATGACAAGATCGATTGAACTAAAGTTGAAACTTCTGGGCTTTTGTATTACAACGCAGGAGTCTCGCGGATTATCAACGCGTGCAGTTCACTTGTCACTTATTGTTATTTTCGGAAATTCATTTGAAACTTCTTCTGTATATTGTTCGGTGATCTACACTTTTCCTCAAAATCCTATTGGCGGTTATTTCACGTTATAATTACGAAACCACACTAATTACGATTACGGAATAATTAAAATTTTCGTTTTTCACGTCACCTTGAACCCTTAATTCCATAATTATTTACATTTATTGAAACTCATTTGAGAAATAGATTCGATACGATGGTTTCACGGTTTACTAAAATGTATACAACTGCATAGATATATTGGCATAGTTACATAGCACAGACCACTCAGAAGAGGTTGTTCCTTCTGTATAAGGAGGTCAAGGCCACGACCTACTGAGAGGTCGTTGCACTGAGTCTCTCTCTCTCTCTCTTTTTCTGACTCTCTGTCTCTGTTGCCACGACTGGCGTTGCTGTTGGGACCAGAGCACAACAGCGCCGCCATCGACGCAACGTTGCGACTGAACTGCTCCTCCTTTAGCTCGCCCAACCCCAGTCTGCAATGCCGAACTCGCAGCATCGTTTGGACACGATAATTCGTAACATTCTATCTCGTACTTATGTTTTTATTTCATTCACTCACTTTAAATTTAATTTCTTTATATTCTTTCATTTACAATCCAAAAAATCGGTTGTTTCAATGTTCCACTATAAATTTTAGTCAATCGTTGTTATTTTCGTACACGTAAGTAATGAGCTCCATTATTTTGTCAGCTTTTGTTTCTCGAGCCTTGCAGGATCATTAATTCTGTCGGTCACCATTTTACACCCTTTGGGAATTGATTCAAAACGTGAGAGAATGAAAAATATTTAGGATCTCGCTGTCTAAAAACTCAAATATATTTCGATTACTGTTTCTTCTGAAACGATCTCGTGAAATAGTCTTCCGTTATAATCGAATCTCGCCCACACGATAAATATCGTGCGAAAAAATCTTCTCTTTAGACTTTTTTCGAGATCTCTTTTGAAGCGGCTCATAAAAATAAATTTATCAATTTACTGAAACGGAATAATCATCTGCCGCGTTTGTATTCTCTGTTGGAAAATCTTTAACATAAAGTCTAGTATGAAAAATAACACTTGGAACTTCTATGTTGGTGAATTTTATGATCGCAACGCAACTCTCCTGTTATGGTCCAGGTGGAACGTTCCAGCATTGAGAATATTTACGATCCGTGATCCTGAATAGCCCCGCCGTCGCTTTGGTAAATATAGCACCGTCGTTGTTTCGTTAAAGTAACAACGCAGATAGAAAAAGAAAAAGGATAATATGAAATAAGAAGAAATGAGCTTGGAGAAAGGCGAGAAATCTAAAGCGTAGGTAACTGTCACTTGGGTTGGGTTATAAGTGCAATGGACTCTCAGCTCTCTCGATCCTATCTCTCCTGTGCCCTGGCTATACACTTACTTATATTTTACTATACTATCCTCTCATGTGTGCATATATAAATAAATATATATGTACAGACATCGTATATATGAACTATATATTCCAACGAACGACTTTGCTAAGTAGCTCGATCTCTAGCTGTGAAAATTTTCCCTCGCCTTCTCCATCTCCCCAATCGAACAATTCGCTCAGTATACAATATTCTCGAACAATATTTACATGTAAAATACAATCAGAAACAATGATCTGTGTCTCTTATAAATATTTAACATAAAACGTACAACAAGTTAGTTGTGTAATGCTGCACATAAGAAAAAATAGAATATCATCATTTTTCATCAATAAACATGAAAATCTGTTTTCGAATTGTGGTTGATTTTCGATCGTGATTCAAACACCCAAAGACAGTTTTGTTTTTCAAAGTTTATTGGAATCCAATTGTTGGCGGTGATTTTACAAACAGAATGATCAAAACTTTTTCGTGTTTTTCTTGTTGAAATCGCGTGCACCTGTTTATGTTTTGTTTTCAAACACATATAATTGGAAAATACAACATTGAAACATTTTCATTTCATAGTCTTACATGACTTAGTGAAACTGTTGGTAGACGAAAACTTTTGATTGTTCTTCCAAAATAAACAGGAAAAATCGTTTACCACAAAATGGCATTATTCTAAATTTTGATTATTGATTTTTTGTATACTTTTTTCTCTTTTCACGGGTCCTAAAACTAACCTTGACAATTATGTCCACTAAATTTTGTTACTATTACTAAAAAATAGGTCAATAAAGATGTGTATCAAGTTTCAACGGAATCGCCCAATTCATAGTTATCGAGATATCGCCAATTGAGAAAGCATATTTAAGCAAAAACCTCTTTGAAGTTGTTTATCATTTATTCTTAGCCTCAACTAAATTCCCACGTATATTTCAAGGATCAATAATAAACATGTGTAAAAAATTTCCAAAACAAAACTCCAACAATTTAAAAGTTATTCAATACTGCAAATGTTTTCTGAAAATATAAATCTAAAAAAAAAAAAAAAAAAAAAACAATGAAGCTTTAAAACGAAATAAAAATGACTAATTATTCGACATTTTTAACGAAGGAAAAACATAACGATAAAAAAAAATTGTATAGCATCGTCGTGTTATCGTTATACTACTCACACACACACACACACACACACATATATATTTATTGTATATAATGCTTAACACATGCCATATACATTCTCTCATCTTGTCTCATCTCAATGTCATTGAGCCCAAGAGAGAGGGAGAGCGAGAGAGAGAGAAGAAGGTTGTCGCCACTCGTTGCATACAGATCAGGGTGTACAGAGGAGGGGAAAAGAGTACAGAGAGGGCGATGTGCAGAAGGTCTGAGCCTCTCTCGTTGCCTCTTCGTCTCCCTCACACGATGATTTTCCATCTCACTCTTTTTCCCTATGGCGCGCAGGCCCGGCGCCCTGTGAGGTGGTCGACAGGCACCCCTGTGCACGCATAGCACAATGCAGGGTGCAACAACCTCCACCTCGAACGAGAAAGAGTATGAGCACCGAGTCTGCGGGAGTAGAAAGAAACGAGGGAAAAATAAAAGAGGCGGATAGATTGTATACGTACAATAAAGGTATATATTTATATATATAAATAAATACATGTGTGTAAATGTGTGCAGAAGGAATATCCGTTGTATGTTGTGAGCGGGGGCTGACGGGGTCCTCGTACTGGAACATTTTACTGAAAAGTACGAACGAGAAAAAAAGATAAAAAGTGTATGTTCGAAAGAGGGAAAGAGAGAGGCTATGAGAACGATACTCGACTCACGGTACTCAACCGCCCCAACCGTTGTTACGTTTTCCTCATCCTCTTTTCCTCCCGCCCTTCCTACCTGGTGCACTCTCTGTCTGCAAATAATTTATGACAGTCTAGGAAAGCTCAGGATTGGAATACTTGGAGGCCAGTTGTTGTTGGCCCCCTCTTGCGCACTCGCGAGTCCGGCTCGCTAACCGCTCTGGCACTCGTTGTCTTGAGCCCCGGGGGCCTTTGCCCCCTGTGTGAGAACATCCTCATAGAATTTGCACACTATAACATCGATTCTTTTGCTATCAATGACTTGAGGAGCTCGCTGAAATATCTGAGGATACTTGGACATACATTTGGTTCCTTTAAATACATTCTTTCTTCTTTTTTTTTCTTTTCTCAATAAAAATTATCAGAAAAGCTGTTGAATTATATAATTTGTAATGTTCCATTGTTTCTCTTTCATGGTCTCTTTCGCACTAGTCAGTTGTGGCACGAAAGGGACGGAACAATTTCGTTCACCAGTTGTCGTGGGTGGACGCAATTCGCGGAGGTCTGCACCCGCTCTTCTTTTCTCGTTTAATTCTCAGCAGCGAGAACGCCGCCTTACATATGTGCATGTGTGTATACGCCTCTTATTCTCGCGAATCTTATTCCCGTTGAAGAAGAAGCGAATTGCACGCATTCGAGAAGCTACCAGCAGAGAAAAGCAAGGCGAGCGAGTCTCATCTCTGTGTTCCATCTCTGCTCTTTTGGTCCTGTTCGCTCGTTGCTTCCACAGCTTCATGTACGTTCACGTGCGCGTGTGTATATTTTCATTATATATATGTATACGCGAGTCCGTCAACATGTGTATATGAGAGAAAAGAAGAAAACTCTTGCGAGAAGGGACTAAAGGCCTCTCGCACTCGTTCATCCGAAGAAAAAGAGAGAATAACTCGCAAGGGAGGGAGAGAAAAATAGAAAGAAAGAGAGAACGAAGACTCAGACACACGGAGGGTCGTAAAACGCTTTATATTCTTGCTTGCTCTGGTCCGAGACGAGCAAAAGCGAACGAGAAACGCTCTCGTCGAACGAGCGCGTGAACTCGGAGGGCTAGAGAAGTCCAGCATCTCTTCTTCGTCGAGAAAATTTTCTAAGCAAAAGGTATAAGCGAAAAATAATAGCCGCGCTCTCTTAAAAGCAGCATCATCTGCTTGCTATACATATACAAACATATTGCCATGAACACATCAGCCGCAGTACCGATAAAGCCAAGAAATAAGAATTTGTTTTATTCCTACTTCTCCACTGTACAATTTATACGTATAAATAACTCTATCCTGCTCGTATTATAACGTACACATAAAGCTTGAAGAATATATTTACATAAGTAATAATTAGTTCGTTAACACAGCATTAAATATAAACTTCAATTTAAAGAAATTGTTTGTCGGCATATATCCAATCGAATGAAATATACGATAACTATTCATAACTAAACTAAGAATGAAAAAAACGTAAATATTCTTCGAGGCTAGAGAGAGAGAGAGAGAGAGAAAGAGAGAGAAGAATCTTCTGCTGCTGGCCAGCAGCAGCATCCCTGTGTCTAGATCTTTGTAATCATGAATGAACGAAAGGCAAACGACCCGAGCAATACAAGATTATATACCGTCTCGTGTTCAGTCGAGCAGACTCTCATCAAGAATCGTTCACATATTTTTCGGTCCATGTAATCAAGCTGTGTCATTTTAGTCGTATAAATCTGCTTCTTTTCTCTCGGAATTCTCACACCGAAATCCAACAAAAACAATAGCAAGAACAACCGCTACGAATAGCACCGAAACATTCGTTTTTCTTCGACGTTGATGTGTATTGTCTGCATTAAGGCGCGTTTTTTAACATGATACACGCTACGAGAAGGGAGGAGAAGAAAAGAAGAAAAAAAAGTGTAGGAAAAACAAGAAATGATATGGTTGGAGCGCAAAGTCGGAAGACAGGGTTGAAAAAAAGGTGGTGGGTTGATATGTAGTGACGAAGAGACAGTAGGAAAAAAGAAAGGGGCTCGTGGAGAACGAGTTGGGAGATGTGGGAAGAAGGGAGGACGATTCTACCGGGTATGGGAGAATAGTGGAATAGGGTGGAGACGACGACTACGACGACGACGACGCCGGTGCTTCGCGTGGGGTCAATGCACCAGTAATCTCACTGAAATCCCCTGCAGACTGCTATGCGCCGAGCACTATCGCCTCGACGCCATCGTACTCTTTCTTCTCTTCTCTGCTCCTCCTTCCCTCTCTCTCTCTCGCTCTCTCTCCATCATCTCTCTTTTTTCTCCTTCTCTCATTCTTCCTCGATGTTCCTCTTTCTCTTTCGTTCATATGCACGCACATGTTACAGTTAAACTGAAGGCACCAACGCTAGAAAGAATAAGATGGTGAGGTGTATAGCTGGAAAGTCCCTATGAGCCAAAAATAGGATGGGTCGAAATACCCTCAAGCGATTTTCTCTCTATAAGCTCTCGTAGCTCATTCCACTCTACTTTATGCCCCATCCACTCTCCTCATTCCTGATACACTCTGTAGTATCACTGTCTTCATCTTTCACTGGGCTTCTACTTCTTTTCTCTTCGTTGTTTTCTCTTTGGATCACGATATGAAAGAGTTGGCTATCCCAAGATCGAACGATACTACGAACGGCTGGTCCGTATGAATGGAGAACCGCAACAGAAAATATATACGCTCACAATCCTTCTATACACACGCACAGAATAGTTATAATGCTTGAAACTCCATCGAAGCAACGATTTTTTAACGGCGTTCTCTGCTCTTTTCTTTCTTATTTTTATTCTTATCATTTTTTTAAATCTCGATCGCTATTCGTTATGAATTTATTCATTACTTATACACAGCTCTCGAAATCAATGCTTCATCTGCTATATAAAAATCCTGAGAACTTTACTCTTCTGAATCCCACGATGTTCTGCTCCGATATGACTCTCTACAAACGTCTGATGCAGCTTTCAAAACACTCTGCATCTCTGAATGCATTTCGTGTAAGATTCGGTCTCACGGGCCCCTGAAGCGTTAAATATCGGCCCCATCAGCCACGATCGCAGCGAGACTAACATTGCAAACTCGAGAACGATACAAACCAGAAGCAAATTGGGTAAGAGGAAGAGAGAACGAATGAACGTCACGTGGATAACTCGGAACATCTCTCATCCGCAATAACGTGCCCTAGTTATACAGATGTTCGAATCTCCATGGACTATCAGAGAACCAGAGAGAGAGAAGGAGAGAGGAAGGAAGAAGGCATTGCAATAGACATTGAGGACAAGAGCTAGAAACGAACTGAACGTTCTAATCGCAAAAACCCTATTATATATATCGATGTAGAAAGTTTGAAATTGAGGACTCTACATTGATAGTTAAAAGGCAATAATCTATTGATTTAGGAACTTTCCTACATGTCTGTTAATCAGTTTTCTTTCTGATCTAATGGAGTTAAGTTCAATGAACCTCAAGCTTCGACTACCCTGTTGATTTATCTTTTCCTAATATCTCGTAAAGTAAAAACTCTCGGGGTTCATTGTCACAATGTTCTTTATAAACTGTCATATTCTGCAGGTGCTTCAGTCGATGAATAAACAACCACAGTTATGTGTTTTGCCATCAAAGTGAAGTGGATATACAATAATTAAGAGAATTGACTTCGAAACATGTAGAAATGCTTCATATCCATTGGTTTGATGAATACTAAACGTGTTCAGATATACAAATGTAAATTTTTCGCTTCATTTTCCAATTACGATGCACTCGTTTGACCATTATTTCCATTATTTTCTCTCTGCATGAAGCGTGACGGGTACTTTAAAAGCAACATTGACACCGATAATAGCTGTTCTGAAAAATACTTCGCACGAGAGAGATAAATGTGTCGTGTTTCGAATACTCGTAGTAGTGGTAGCAATATAGTTTCCAGGACATTTTCACGTATCGCTTGGTTTCCAGGACACTTGGAAATTTCTATGACCCTAGAATAACATTTATTTGATTAATCATTGAATCTGAACGGCCTGCATATATTTATGTTTAAACGAATTGGAAAGATTGAATTAATTTATGCGAAAGGAATAAAACGACGTTGAATGGAAGAAAATTACGGGATACAAACTTCTAGTCAGAGAGCAATACATCAATTTCAAACGTAATATACACATGTAGGTTGAAATTGCTGCTGGTTCGTTGTACCAACAGAGGAGACTCGAGTCAAGTATATCGAAGGTATCCAGGCTGCAGACTGCACCCACGCGCTCGCGGAGCTTTCTGGGCCGAAAAATGTGTTCGAGAGACCCGTGTGGTCGTTCTCGTGGCTTGCTGCAGCCTCTTTTTACCTCTTTTCCCTCTTCCTCCTTACTCTGTCTTCTTGCTGCTGTTACTGCTGCTGTTGCTGCCGCTGCACCAATGAGATTCTACTCTTAACACAGAGAGCTCGCTTTATAGGTATAAAAAATACGTGAGTGAGCCGCTGCTCGCCGTTCACTTCCGTGTGGCCTGGCCTGCTGGCGACTCGCGAACTTCTCGCTCGACCGGCCACATACAAGTCCGCTATGCCATATACACATGGACACGTATACAAGGAAGATATATCCATTTACATTGCGAGGCTTGCAGGCATAAAGCAAACGGCAAATCCACCGAGAGAAAGAGAGAGAGAGAGAACCTGGTGTTCCGGGTCTCCCGGTTTTTCGTCCTGAAAACGTCGCACGATTGTTCCTGATGGCTTCTCCTCTCTTTTCCCTCCTCACGTACCCAAACATGCCGCAAGTTACGGTAGTAAAAGAAAGAACGAGTTTATAGAGGCGTGACCAGATTTCCGTAACTGATGCGACGATCCTTCTTAATTTTTCTTGTCCTCGTCTGACCATTTCACGACTTTTACTACTGCTGCTTTGTTCCAATGTTTTCATATCGACTGAAACCTTCCACCGTGGGAACGTTTTTCGATACTGCAATAAATCAATGTTCCTAAAGTCTTGAATACGAAATTTAAGTGTTCGCTAACATTGCAACTCCTTCATGATTACTTATCCCATCGAATGAACTCATTTTCTGTATTAATTCGAACAAAAATTGATTTAAACGATTATCAATGAGACAATGAACTTTCATAAGGAAACACTATACTTTGATAACTTTATTGTGAAGGTTATCGATAAACAAACTTAAGATATTGCCCTAGACTTCTATAAACGATAGTCTTTGTCGCAGAAAAATAGAAGATACGACCTCGTCTTCCCGAGAAGGATGTATCCGCGAATGATTTTCTCTCGCTTCTAAGATAGCCTCGATACGTTGGATTTTTTTCGCAGCTCCTCTCTCTGCCTCTCTCGATTTCTTGCTACAGCTCGTTCAACTTTTTTTCTTTCTTTCTTCTATGTTTTCTCGAGCTCTCGGGTGAGTCTGTGGCGGGTCGTCGGTTGATGCATGCGAGTGGAAGAGAAGACACACCGCGTGCGAGAGATGGTTAGGCTAACATATCACTCGAGAGACACGTTACGGAGCTTTGTGGGAGACAGGCCTGCGTGGTCTTCTTCGCTTAGCTGATTTTCTCGAGTTTTCACGATAACCTCGATTCGAAATAGAGTTTTTGTTGTTGTTGTTGTTTTTTTTTTTTCCTTTTTTTTTTCCAATGCTTGATTTTTCTGGCTGTACTTCGTATCTCAACATCTTCGTGAAGGCATTAAAACAACTCTCATGGCGTAACGCATTCGTATACCTCGTCGTATACATTAGATCGAGATCTTATTAGACAATGATGATGATGATGATGATGATGATGAAGAATATGATGATGGTTATAGAGATTGCTGCTCTCACACATATTCCTAACGTGTGTGCATATGGTGGATTGTCGGCGTGGCGCAGCCCAACCTCATGTATCATCATTCTTCGTCGTTCCCGTTTCTCTTTCTCCTTTTATTATTTCACTCTATGATAAATCGGCTATTAGATTACAAGCCTAGCGCACATAGAAGACGTTGAGAAGACGAGTTGTGATGCTCATCATATCTTTCGCTGTACACGGTTATTATTTAAGTATTCTCTCGTGAAAGGTCGATATACGAGGCGGCCTGTCCCTCTGCTCGAAACTCTCTTGTGAATAGATATATCCTCTTTCCCATCTTCTTGTCTTCATCACCTGTAAACCTAAGATACATACATATATTCACGCGAATATATTTGCCAAAGCGCGCCTTTCTTATTTCTCACTACATCGTGATAACCTGAATCCCATCGGACAATTATTGTTTTGTTTTTCTTCATTTCTCTCGTTTCTATTTTCTTGGATAACGAGCATCCCGAAAGCTGCATCAAGACTTTACCGACTGTTATTATACGCGCTGCTAGTTTTGCACGCGAACGTTAAACTCAACCGTCTTGCTACTGGCGAAGTTCTACATCCCTTGGCATTAGAACAGTCCCATCCTTATAACTCGAATGCTATATAAATCCTTCCTCTCTTTCTCCCCATTATCTTTCCACTGTACAAGATATATTTACATATGTATAAAATTAACGAGGAACGATATTGCTGAAGAAATAAGGCGTTAAATTATCCTCGAGAAATCCGGATCAGGCGATGTGTCGACACTAGTGTCGACAATCGTAACTCCTCTTTGCTCCTCGTTTCTACTTCGTATCTTTATATGCTCCGACACAACATTGCTCTACCCTAATTGAATTCTTAAGAGATACGAACCATCCAAGAGTCGATAAACGTACAATAAATGCAATTAATGTTGAAAAACGATATACACGAAATTTATATGATCATCATTTAGTTAAATATTTATATTCTGATGCATATTATCATCGCCTTCAAACTTTATAACTCAATCATTGATTCTTCAAGACGATTCATTCGATTGGCAATTTCTGATGATATTATTATTGAAAATCAAGCTTCTTTACATTTACGCGAAATTATGATTCAATACAAACTTTTTTTGTGATTGTACGTATACAAAATAGATTCTGAAATTAATGGTAGTTTGGTTTCAAGGTATTATTACATCCTCTTTGAGACTCCTTTCAATCCTTAGAAGTTCAAAAGGATTAAGAAGTTCTTTGAGTAGAAACGACCATGTGATTTCGTCCTCGCAACGAGTAATTCTGTTAGATCAAGGAATCATTATCAAGTTCAACGACCTTAGAAACTCGAAGACTTCAACGACCCTGTAAATAGCCACGACATACAACGAAGACAAAGTATTTTTTTCTTTTGCTCAACTCGTTCTCGCTCTATTCTTTATCTATCGTTCTCGTGTCTTCCACAAATATTAATTAATCTTTTCGTTATATTCTTAACCTCAGGCCCCGTTGAATCGTTAGAGTTTCAAGTGGAGTTTAAATCGTTATACACGATTCTTCGGGTTATACCGTTGATTACATGTATATATGCCGTATGTCCAAACCTGATGTAACCAGGGAAGAAGCAAGCTTCGAATCAACTAACGGTTTTTATTTTGCCTTTCGTCCAAGGACGCTCGCCGGACGTTCGTAAAATTGGGGGAACGTTTCTTCATGCACGCGATTTATCCCTAAAGTCAAATGTTCTTAAATTTTTATATAAATAAGTCTGTTATTACGAATACTGTAATTATAAAATTATAATTGCATAATTCAATGATTTCTCGAAAGATTCTTCAGTTACTAATGTCCAAACTTTGTCTCTCCTCCTTTTCCCTCGTTTTCTCTGTCCTCCTCTCTCTTTTTTTCTCTTCAACGAGAGTTGCTTCTCTACAGGAACAAACAATCATACCCGTTGTTTGTACCGGCTCCAGTTGGACTATCTGCCCAGTGACGTCACATTCTATCGAGCGAAAAAGACTCAGAGAAACGAGAGAAATCGAATGTGAAGAAAAAGTTAAGATTTGTGTAGCCCCTTGGCACAGAACACATTTATAAGTCATCCACATTCACACACTAACATTTCTTTATCAATGTGTCTGTGTATTTCGTACTGCATAGTTTCTATTTAACGAACTTAATGTCTATATATTATAAGAAGAGAGAAAGAGAAAGAGAAAGAGAAAGAGATTGATAAGATGAAATTAGGCCAACGTTTTACCCTCTTAGCTCACGCTTGTTCGCTCAATCATTTTTCCTTTTCCCTTCAGCCACGACGACGATGATGATCGAGGCGTTCATTACCCGTTATCGGCCAATACCGCCTCTTACGCTATATCTATGCATTTATGAAACAACATAGTCATTGAACTCCTAACATCTTCGCGAACAAGTATATCTATTGTTTATTGTCGTTCACCAACCACGCCAATTCAACCTAATCTCCTAACGTTCGTAATACTCAATTAACTCCAAACGTCATTTAGATTTCTCTCTTTATTTGTTCAATTTTTTTTTCTCTTCATTCTAATAATAAAATTGTGTAAAAATATTCGAAAATTTGTAATTTTTGGTCATTCAATGACGACTTGTACATATTGATTAATGGAGCATATAAATAAAAATGTTCTCAATGCTGTGATGTCCAAAAAGAAACACTTCTTGACTTTTTCTTGCAATTTTCCATTTATCGTACTATTTTATTTTCTTTGTTTTGTTTTTTCTCCAGAAGTATAAACTGTAGAAAGTACAAGAGAAGTTGGGATTAACGATGTTGCGAAGTAGTGTGATCGTTTCGCTCGAAGTTTCGCTGAAAAAGAAAAGAAAGACGAAATTGGGCCAGTTGGTCACTCGAAATTGACTGCAACGCCCTCTCGCCACTCGCTGATGAGTATCTTTCTCTTTATCGACGTGCAACGTCCTTTCAATTGCGGCTGCTGCGGTTTTTAAGGGTGCAGTCACGTTCTCTTCTACATCACAGTCATTCAAAAGAAATAATGTTCAATAACCGTGCAATTATTTCTTATGTGTGTACACAACAACTTGAAAAACAGTGGAATTGTTGAAAATTGATGCTTGAAACGCGATGGAATCTTGATATCACGCAATGGCAAATAAATGGCAGTAATTCGTTGAATATTTGACATAATTACATTGTAACAAATATTATTAATAAATGACATCTAAAAAATGGACTTACGAAGCGATTAATTTTCATCGTTACCCCTCACGATATTGAATTTCGTTAATAATCATTGGGAACAGCTAAGAAAATGGCATTTTAAATATAAAAATATGAATCACAATGAGCTCTGATAAAAATACAAATATTTATTCAGCTGCATTGTTAATTTAAAAAAATATGTTTGCTTGATACCATCGAAAAAATCTTTCCAGTTTCCGAACAAAAAAGAAAAAAAGAAAACAAAAGTGAAAAATGAAAGATGGATATTCACAGACGTTGCAAAGTGCAACGAAAAGTGCACGCGTGAATTTTTCACCTTTCCGAAACATCAGATCGAGCTCACTCACGCCTACGTTAAAATTGCATGTAATAGTCATATTTAACATCTGTGCGATCTTCTGTCTCGTGTATGTGTCATGGGTCAGTGGCCTCAAGCTATTCTTGGCAAGACCATCTCTCGTTTTCCCTCCCCTATATTCTCATCTCTTTCTCTCTCTCCCTCTCCCCTCCATAGCTCTTTCTTGCATTTGATATTTTTTCTCTGTTGCTACATGTATAAATAAAAAAGAATGCATATGCAATATAAACACACATGCAACATACGAGATAGACATCGTTTATTCGTCTGTACTCCCTTTTTCTACTTGTGTGAGCATCTCGTCTTGTTACAACTTTTAACTCTTTTTCTCGGATATTTCAAATGATCTATAGTTAACCAGAAATAAATGTTATTTCGTTGAACATTAAAATGCATTCAGCTTCATTCAAAAATTGAAGCCTTTAAGGGCAAATTGTGGTAATTATTGTAATTGCAATTTAATATCATAATTAGTTGCATTGTAACTGTATATTATCTTTAATTACGTATTGTACGAATAACGACACACACCTGCATCAAGTTTTTCATCGCGACCGATGAAAAGGGTCTTTGCAGCGTTGCAAGGTATAAAAGGAGAGAAATATTAGTTCGTGTATACAGAGACACGTACATTTGGTGTGAAGCAATGTATGAGAAAACGAGGAGAATGGAAGCACACAGTTGGAGTGTCTCGTGGAAATACACCCTTCGCCCTCTCAACCTCGCCCTTCACAACCCTTCCGAGTTCACCGAGACCTTATTCTCGGCCTTGTCGGGACTAAACATGCACACCTTTATATCTATATGAAAAATACACATGCGTCGAGCTCGAGCTCATCATCTTTTCCCTTTTTTTTCAACCTTCATCCCTTCGAGAACTCTCCCTCTCAATTGACTCATTCCCCACTGGTCGTGGCTCGCAACCCTTTTACCTTTCCCTTTCGAACACATCCACTGTATGCGACGATCCCTTCATCCTATTTTCCATGTTTCGTGCGTTTCATCCCTTATACACATGCTGTTTTTTAACTCCAACTTCATCGTACAAGGGCTTCTTCCTCCACTCTTCACCGTCAATGCAACCAAACGCTCGTGTTGCACTCGAGAACTTGCTTCAAAGTTTCTTCGTAATGAACTCTCGGTTTTATTCACAAGGCAGTTTCCTTGCTTTGCCGTGTGCTTGCGTTTCGTATGGAAAAAAAATGTTTATTATTCGTTCCATATATCTTCACATGTTACCTGCTTCTCTATTACGAAGTCTTCAAACATCTGAAAACTGAATGATGCACATCAACCAATGAATAGTCATTTAAAATCTTTTTCAGACTTTCTCTCTATGTGTATTTATTATATTAACTTCGAATTTTCAAATAAACGTTGTTATTTATTATGCAATAGCTTTTAATTCAATTAAAAACCCATTTTTCTCGACCTATCGTAATTATATACGTGCTCGAGCCAAAATACACTCGATTTCGTTGAATTGAAATACATTTATGAAAATAGATTGGAATTTTCTTCAAAGAAAGCATTTTTATTCAGCTCGAAGTAAACTTGACTTTACGCCTCTTTACTTAAAGAATGTTTGGTCTGTATGAAACCGATCGCAGCATTTATTTTTGCTCGAATTTATGATTATCTTTTGAAAAGCAGACGAACAAAAAAATAAACATAAATACGCATACGCATTCGAGCCTGAATCTTTTATCCTCAAACTCAATATACCGCATGCTTTCGCAAGCAAACTGAGGGAAACGTTTGTACATCTCTCTGATTTATCGCGACACTAGAGAGTCGAGAATCACTCGGGTCAACGGAAGTCGTTCCTTGGGAGGAGAACGAGTGACAGTAAATAAATCCAATGCTTGTATCCCCTTCTTTCCTTTTTTCTCAATCTATTTAATTATTTAGTCAATTGTAATATGAAACCTTTGTTATTAAACGATGAACTTTGATACTTACTTGATTAAAACATCGACGTAGCTCCGTTGTCTTGATCCTAAGCAATTAAGCCATAAATCCTAACTCAATTAATTAATTTCCTTCCAATTAATCTCGGATCTGTAATACATATGAAATAAAGATTACCAAATAGCAACTGTAATTTTTATTTTATATCATAATCACAGCCAATGATACCGTTTTCTCATAAATGATAGAAACAGAAGAAAAATGTTCTTTTTTTTTCAAAAAGAAACGTAAATGACCCAATATTTTTGACAAACTGTACGTTTCTGTATGATATATCATTTTAAATACAGACCCAAATTTCACGCAAGAGATTATGTCTTGTCTCGGATTCTCTTTCGTCTCTCTTTCGACCTATTTTCCATGGGTGGCACTAACCTGTGCACGGATAAGTGAACACTATAAACCTGTCACTACTTATCACAGGTGAATGCGGCCATATTAACCGGTCCGAAAAATCAGTTCTAGGGCTCATCGACCCCAAGATCGAGTTCAATAACCCTATGTACCAATGTATACATATATATATGGAAATTTACAAGCTCATAGTTAGGTCTTTTCGGTCGTTCACTCCCCGATGATGATCGGCGCGAATCTCCTCGAGGATACGAGAACAAGAGTCGTGCAACGTTTTCGTAACCCTTCTCGCGGGGTTAATTGGCCATTTTGTGACAGACCATAATGTTTTTTATCCCTGCATGCAGCCAAATTGAACTATTTTTTTTTCTCTTTTTGCAAATGCATGATTCTCTTGTATTTTCGCACAATTCGAAGAATTTTTATTATTCGGTTGTTTAATTCTCATGATTTTTCATTAGATTCATTATAACAATGTAAAAAATGAAAGTTTGCATCGAGATTCGACATAAATTAATAATAATATGTCTGCACGACATCGTGGGATGCTGGATATGGGACAGTAATTAATTAAGAACAGCATGACGGGTGTTAACCGTTGACAAAATTCAAGCTCCCAATTAATTGTATCGTGCATTTAAAAAATGAAGAAAAAACAAATGACTAGCAAGCTTGTAAACTCTGTTTCGGTGTTATACATGAGTGACGTGAGCATATACATCCTAAAAGTTCGATGAACTCTTCTCTGGACGCCAGAGGAACGTCCAAGCATCGGGGACTTGAACGCGATTACAAATCCATGTTGAGAATTTATTATCTCTTCGCGACTCTCTCCTCGTGTATATGCTCTCGTCTTTTTTTATTTTCTCGTTCGATGTATAAAGTCTCTATTTTTTTTTCTTCCATTTTCGTTATGTCGATCGTCTCTGCGGCAACATTTCTTTTTTTCTTTCATCACGGATGCCCTACTTCCGACTGCATTGTCTATAATTAGCTGCGAACGATTTTCGTTCATTGTACTTTGAGAATAATAAAACATTCGACGTTATTTATACAATCAATACTAATTTTATCGAATCGGGAATTAAACCGAATTCATTAACAGCACATTACAATAATAGCGAGATAAATAATATCGTTCATTCCTCAAATCAAATTCAATGAAGTTAAGAGTTGGAAGTTTTGCGGAGGAAAAAAAAATCGAACATCGCCCTTCGCGTAAGCAAAACAACTGAATAGTTCTTTTGGACTTTGATTTTCTCGAAGAAAAATAATAGAGAATGTTAATTAAACGAACTGCAATTAAAAACAGTGACAAAAAAAATATTAACGAAACTGTTTATTAAAATCCTGGTGAAAAGGAAGCAACTTTCGAAAACGTCTGATGATGAATGAAACTTGCGACTATCCGTGAGAAAGCTTATCATTATCATTGGCACTCCCAATCGCGAATTATCCACATTGACTATGTACCTCCGAGATATAAACCACCGAGTGCTATTTATCAGGCGTCTGATGATCGTTTTTTGCTTGTTTTTTTTTTTTCTCTCTCACTTCATTAACTCATCGGCCACGAGACACGTGCGTCCGAGCACCAGAAATCATTTCCCTCTTTCTTAAACAGGTCTTTGTTTTTCTTGGTAATTCGTTAGAAAGTTGCTACACGCCTTTGTCATTCTCTATGTACATAAAATGTATGTATATATATGTATATATGGGAGTGGAGATACAAACATGGTCAGAACGATGCTAACATGAGTGAAGATGTTATACGTCGACGAGTTCTTATTGCGCTTTTCTCGTGTGTTTTCCCTCCGCTGGAATTTCTTTTGCGTTATGTTGGTCAATGTATTTATTATGCCATACATTTTCTCTCGATTCCTCGTTGCCTTTTTCACCGTACTCTTTCTTTCTTATTTTACTTATTTTAGAATTTTACGACCATTTGTTATTTCATGGGAATGAAAAGCTTAGGAATATTCAGTCCCACGAATCACCAGCTTTTTGTCATTGTCGATGTGTAACTTTTAGCGACTGAAAATGACGTGTCGTATTATTATCGTGTTCACCCTCACTTCTGATGAGAACGAACTGTTTCGTTTTGTTTAACTTTTTTTTTCGTCTTTTTTTTACGATTATACTCCGAAATAAAACGTAACGAACTCACGAAAATTATTCGAAGAGCCAAATTGACCCGGCTCGACCGCGACGAAAATTTTTACGTTTCATCACTTACGAACCTCAATTGCAACAGTACTTTGCACCAAAGTATATACATTCGTACATCATATGCGCTAACGTCACAGGGTAAAGTAAGGGGCGGTTAGGCCCATCGTTGTCCTAATCGTTTATACCAACAACCACTCGCAAACTCATCATTTATTATTATGAAAAATTGTCCAAGAACGTTGACCCTCTTTGATATTAAGATTTGCAACCGTCAAGAATTCGCTCATTTAATTACTTCGTGGACACTTTATCATCCTCAAAAATAATACGTCGTATAATATTTTTCAATTTGTTACTTTTGCTCTGCATCTGTCAGCACAAAGTTTAGATAAATTGAAGCAAAAAAAAAGTGTTTTTTTTTTCTGTTCTATTCATTATTTACATACTTGAAAAATATCATATATTTATATTTTTTCATATTTATTATTTACCGAAAATGTGAATTTTTTTTAACATCTTTCAATTCTGACAATTGTGACATTGCAGAACCTCACAAATCGAAATTCAAACGAAATAACATGCAAATATTTCCATCACCCAGAACGAGTACACGAAATTCAATTTCACAAAGAGTTTCTTTAACGTAAACGTTCTTGAAAATTGTAAATTAACCTTCAACGCAAATTGAAATCGTAATGAGCCTTTTTTGCCAACGAAATTCTCATCTCCGTACTTTTTTTTTTGTTCTGACGAAATTCAGAGTGGAAAGCACGGCTCTGCAATTGGTCTGTCCGCTGGATTCTCGTCCGGTGCAGCTGGTCTTCCGAGGATTGCAGGTGTTCAAGGAGAAGCGTACTCTCCTTCGAGATGTTTCCGGGGTTGTCAAACCCGGCGAATTGTTGGCTGTTATGGGACCTTCAGGTATTATCGATTTTATATCTTAAATCGATCGATCTCAAAGTATTGTTATGATTGAAAATAAAAAAAACAATAATAAAATTTGTAAAAAAAATGATTCTACGAACAAATAATTTGTCAAATTAGTGAATTTTTTTTTTTTTTTCGTTATTAATTTTTGTCATCGTGTTAAAGGTTGTGGAAAGACGACTCTGCTGAATTGTCTCTCAGGACGAGTTGGTTTGGACGCCGGAGAAATCTGGTTGAATCGCGAGAGGCTGACAAAACGATGGCGTCGAAGAATCTGTTACGTGCAGCAGCAAGACGTATTTTTTCCCGATCTCACTCTAAGACAAACGCTGGAGGTAAGTTAATGAATGGAAATTAAAAAAAAAACGTAACACGAGATGTCTGAATAAAAATCGAACCAAAATCAAACCACAATATTTAAATTAATGTAAAAAAAAAAACTTCTCGACTTTTCAAAACGTTATTAAGCCAACGATAGTCTTTACCATCATGTGTCTCCCGTGGTCCAACAAATTTTCAGGAACCAGAAGAGAAAAATCAACAAATAAATCAGCAATTAAAAAATAATTTCTCTCAATCGAAGAAAAAAGCAAGGCATAATCGATAGAGTCAACGATTTCCCTATAGATCTTCGTGTCCATTGCTGCAAATTTCTCCATGTAGCGTCACGGATATAAATAACGATTTCTCTGCTCGGAGACGCTTCTCATCCTGAGCTTTTCACCGTCTTACAGCGCGTAGATTACATCCGTAAATTTCTAGATTCAAAGTCGAGAAAAAGTAAACAGACAGGAATTGAGTCGCGGTAAGCAATAGTTTATCGATCGGTAAACGGAAGGAGTTGAAGTTGGGGGCGAAGGAGAATTTAATGGAATAAATCTTCGTAAATTGTTCGTACTAAATAACGAATAGCTCCGTTTTCTCAACACTTTGCGAAGCGAATCGTTGTGCCGGGCCTCCAGAGAGGACTCGTTCCTCGATCGGGGCCAACCACGATAATCTATCGGCCGTGTATAACGCACTTACAAAAAAATATATATATGTATGTATATAAAAACGTATATAAAAATATATACGTGTGTTTGTATGAACGTCTAAGTATATTGCTTTTACTATTGCCGGTGATGGAAGTAGCTCTCGGTTCTCGTCGTATCGCTCCACGATATCTAATACGCATCGTGTTGCGCTATTTGCTGCTGCTCCGCCCTAAGAGCTCGTGTATGTTTCTAAGACGCGTGAAAGCTGACGCAACACACACTCTCCTCGGGCCCAACTTTACGATAGACAAACCAGGAAGTAACTATCTGGATCCTTTAGAAAATATTATACTCTCGAAACGACAAATTAGACGGTGTGTCGTACACAGTTATAATTATTAACATCATTTTTACGATTATTGTCAATCCCGATTAATTGACGCAGTAATAATGTTGCAACGGAGAATTATTCGAAAAAAAGAAAAAAGATAAAATAGGAAAACATTGAGTCGGATATCGTAAGGAACTCCCTTGAGCCGTAGATTTTTTGTTACGTGCAATCAACTTTAAAACAACGATTGCATGTACTTTTGGTACTCAACCCAAGAGTTTTTTGGAACTCCAGGGTTTTTTGAATCACTGATTACGCATCTAAACTCAAGATTTGGAAATTTGACATTAATTGTATTTTTTTCATTCTTTTTTCAAACAAAAACTACTGTAAGATAAATTTTGAAAAAATTCTGTAATGTTGCTTCAAGTGTATTGAGTTTTTGGGAAAATTGACAATTCGATTTTCGTAGTGGTTTAGTAGGAAATCCATTATTTTTTATAAACGTAAAATGACATTATTTGTCAAATTATAATATTCCTGTAAATCATCGTAATTTATCATCGTAATTTTTACCATGAATTTGAGCTTTAAATTGACTCTGCAATTTTTCCAGTATGACTAAACGTTCAAACAGCAAATATCGCGTTTGAAGGTTTCTTTTGAAAATGAATTACGATCTCATTGCTGCTCGACACTGACAGCCAATTGTCTCAATATTTTCATTACAAAACTATAAATCATACGTAACGAAAAATTAAAAAAAAAATAATAAAAAAAACAAACCTTTTGTCTACTGATTAAACAAATTACAGAATGAAGTAAAAGTTTGGATTTGAAGATTTTGGTGGGATTTAAGAAACGAATTCAAGTCTTTGGAAATGTTGACAGAGACAAAACTATTTCTATCAATAAATATATCATATGAATTATTTCATTATAATGTCTGAACGATATCGAACTCTGCTATGAATCATCAAATACGAACTTCTATTAAATATACACATTCATATGTGTGTCTGTGTGTTTGGGTGCACGTAGGAAGCTTCCCTGTAGTTGCACCCTTCTCGTTTCAATTTACCGATAGAATTTCATCGAGGAAACTGCACACAAGCGCGTCCTTTGTCGATTATGACCATGAACGATTCCGCATAACGCGTATACCACACGTACAATCCACACGGTCGTTCAGGAATTTCTTCGAACGACGATACGCGGAGCCTATCTCGCAAATACCACAAAAATTGGAGCACCGTTATGTGTCCTCGACTACGCCCTCTCGATCTTCCTCATCCTCGTGCATATCGCCATGTGCTTACATTATTACACATATATATTGTTATTTTTTTTGTCGAATGCGTGTCGAGACATTGCCATTTATCTTCATACGAAGCATGGAGTTGACTCATCAGTTCCAACCATTTTTTTCCTCCCAATCGTTCACGAATTATTATCTTGATTATTCCATTAATTTTTCAATAAAATATTTTCACGAAATATAAACATTTGTTTACATTGCTTGGCTTCCCTATTTTAATGATGAAAATAAATGATTTTTCGTTTTCAACTTGTAAATTAAAACCAGGCCGAACTTTTGAAATATTAAAAATGAAAATTGTGTCATTTTTATTTCATAGATGCAGCAGATTCAATTTGCCTTTGAATCCATTCGTTTTGATTATTATTTACGAAGTTTCTGGTTTTAAGAGAAAAATTGAGTTCGAGGGAAAAATTGAGAAGCAAGTTCGTTGCTCCACTTTACCTTATTTTGTATTTGTTTGTTTTTGTCACAACAAAAGGCAACTGAGGTTTTTCGATCACACGCGATACCAAAATGCCAATCGCTCCAACGACCGTAACGGAGCTGACAGTCTTCTGTAACGATTCTTCTTTCTTTCTTTCCCTCTCTCTCTCGCTCTCTCTTTTTCTCTTCCCCTTTCTCTTCCATGTTCCTCTTTCTTCCTCTTTTCTCCGGTGCCCTCAGTGGAGGAGGGCATTCGGTTTGGATGACGTCATAACTTGGTCAGTGAACCGTCCCCGTATACCGTGCTCTTACGTGCTTCAAAAACATTTGGCGCCCGCAAACGGCCTCTTCAACTGCTTGCTATACTTAAATGTACGACATTATCCCTCAACTCGGCCACTTCTTCATTCCCCTGTCAAAATTTACCACATGTTCCTTATAATTTGCCAGCTTCCAATTATCACCTCAATCTACTTTTTGGCAATTTTGTTTTCCTCCCTTTTTTTTTTTTGATTTCTTTTATCCATGTAGATGCACTTTTTTTCGATATTTATCCTCGTTCCAAGAGGCTATTTTCGAGCATAAAAATAAATTGTTGCTTACAAGTTCTCCGGTGTTATTATTTATTCAATTTATTATTTATATATTCGAGATCTTTTATGAAGAAAAAAATTGTACTTTGCCATCATTTCGAAATCTTGATTCGAATGAATAACAACAAGTTAAAACGACCGTCAAAACAACCACTAGAGTTTTCTCACTGACCGTGAAAAATATAGCGATAGAGATAACCCGAAGATTTTTTTTTTTCATGGATCTTGACTGTGACGTTACCGTTATCGCGACGTTTTAAGTATCGTCGTGATCTCTCTAGAGACTTTTGGATAAGCAATCGTTTCTTTGATCCCGAGAAGGCTTTGTGATGGTCAGGAAAATAAAACGAAGAGAGAGAAAGAGACAGAACTTTTCTATCGTGATTGTCTACTTAAATATACGTGTCTATAATTATTCCTCCCGTCTCACGACCTGAAAAACGATTACCCCTTCAAGATTCATTGTTACTTTTCTTTAGTAATTATAAACACGAAAATACCAAGTTTAGAAGGAAAAAAAACGTTTTTTGGTAAAACGCCGATTATTTTGTTGTATATACAATAAACGAAGTAATATTGGATAATGACAAAAGTTTCGTTATTATCGAATAATATTTAGTTGAACTTATTCAACAAAATAATGGACCTTTTTAAAGAAAATTTCGTATCGAATGTACAAATTCGAATGGAATAAATCGTTAAACGAGCTTGAATTCGAGTTCAGTGAGACATCGACCTGCTGTGAAATAGAAAAGGGCTCAGGCAAAACCACTTAACGCGTTACGTCTGGGCATAAAGGCGCTTATGGTTGTCAGCCTTCGTTGATGCATAATCCAACGTATAAAGAGCAGTGTTGAATGGACTACGTGAAGAAAGTGTGTCTTACACTTGGGAAAGGGATCCTACGTGCGAACCGACATGAAACCGATGGTCGTGTTGTGCTCGAACTCGAAACGAGAAAAGGTGTGGCAATTGGGTAGATTTATTATGTGTTCTGTAACGTTGTAATTCAAATGAGTTCAACGAAATCAAATCATTGAAATAAATCTTAGAAATATTATGAAAAATTCAAATTGTAACATAATCCATAAATTATGAAACATTTCGATAAAAACAACTATTTTTTCATTAAATACATCGAGTTTGTTGACCCGAAAACTTCGTTACGGATGAAAATAATATTTTCCCACAGCCAAGCACTACATTTTTTCGCCTTTCTAAAGATCATCGTAAAACAAAAATAATAAAATTTTTTTTTTTTTAAAAGTACGTTACACACAATACGTTTCTCGTTAAAAGAACATTGCCCCTTCGAGTACATGACGAGATATCTATAATAAGAGAACCTATTCTCTCTTTTGCTGCACACACCCACGATCCTCCATTGCATCAAAACCTTTTTTCACGTTTTTTTCTTTTATTTCCACTCACGACTCTTGCGTTTGGCCTGTTTTTCGTGCTCATATTTAACCGTGCAAGTCCAAAAATACATTTTTACAAGTATGTGAGTGAGTTGTGAAAAAATAAAACACTACGAAAAAACAAAAAATTTCGTGTAGAAATTCTCACCAAGTTCACTATTATTTGTGTGCTATTGACACAGATGACATTTTCAGATGTCGAGAACCAGAGAATACATTTGTAACGAAAAAGAAATTTTATTTTTCTGACAAAAAAAAGGCTTCTTTTCAAAAACATCGATTGTTTTATGAGCAAAAATAATAATGAAGCTTCAGCAGGGATCCAATTAATCATTTCAAAGTTTGCATCATTGGAACGTAACGAAATTCTCTTATTTTTTATGTTGAAATTAACATTCAGTGGAAATTCCAATGATGTTTAAAAATTTGAAAATTGAAAAATGCTTTATAGAGATAATATTTTTCGTTGCATTCCAATGATGCAAAGTTAATTGCAATTTAAATGAACTTATCGAGAAGAAATATAAAGAAACACATATTCACAAATTCTCGAACGTCTATGTCACGCTTTTGTATATATATTTATATCGTTACGGTCGTTTCTGCCCGGGATGCTTGTAATCGAAGCTGCGGGTTCAACAAACTCTCTGCGTGACTGAAGTAACATCGTCGCGTATGGTGAAATGTATATACCGTCGTCGTATAACATGCACGGTATCGCATCGAATCCAAAGCAGTCGCGAGGAAAAGAGTCTTTGATTTCAAACAGTTGCTGCAGTCAATATGGACCGTGCTTGGTCAGCCTTGCACGAGAATATGAAACACTTTTTTTCACTTTGAGATCCACAAAGATTGCATCTCGATCGTAACATTTTACGATTTTTCGCGGGCAATCGTGTTTTTCTTATTTTTATTTTTTATGAGCGAATGTTATTTTAGTTATTACGATACAAAAAACTAACAGCGAGCGAGTATTATTCTCGCTCTATCGGCAAAACAGTTGTTGTGAGAAGTACCCGACGTAATATTTCACTTTTTTAAACTTCATTATTATTAAGAAACGACTTTACAATCATAATATTTGAGGATAATTTTCGGAGCGATTTCTGCTCCGAAAGTGAGGAAAACGTTTTGTAGCGTTCAAAAGTGAAAAAAAGATTTCAAACCTGGTATCTGCTCAATGTGACAGGCGTGAAAATTGTTTTACTTGAATTTATTTTTTAACATTTTTCGCCACTTTAAAATGGTGCCTAAAAAAACAGGGCCCGACGATGGATGTGTTTCGCTCTGACAATTGTCAGAAATAAAAAATCGAAAAAGTCGATTAATGAGAAAGAAAAACTGTAGCCGGCTACGGAGAATTTTTTTTTTTCAATGAAAATTAACAAAATGACAGCTGTTTTTAAATGAAATATCAAGTCGACTCTTTGTTCGACAGTTTTCCTCCACTTAGAAATGCCATGCGGAGTAATTTGACAAAATTTCTATTTGAAGAACAACATTTCAAGAAAAATGCATTCAAAGTTTCAAGGGTCTTACGCAATGGGTTGGATCTTTTTTTATGAAAAAAGACTGTAGCAATCGGAATAATGAAAATATCGCGTCAAAAAATTAACAGGATGTTTACAAGAGTCTAAATTCATAGATGTTAAAAAAAAAACAAAACAATTAACGAAAATGTTTCTGATAAAGTGTCTTAAAGCCTCTAAACGATTCCCTCACGATACACCTACAAATTGTACAGTTTCGTAATAGAATGGAAGTGAAGTCGATGAACGAGATGAAACGGTACATCACGTATTTTCTACTATATATATAACGAAGAGAAGGAGAAAGAGAAAGAGAAAGATGATCAAATAACGGCACCTTCCTTTCCGTCAAGGCCCAAGGGAAGGAGCAAGCTCAGTGGGACAAGAGGTAAGAGAAGCAAAAAAAGGAGAGAACGAAGAGAAGAAAGAATGGAGTCAAGAAACGAGTCGATCTCTCGAGATGACTCGGAAAGTCCTCCTTGTTACTGATGACAAGGCCGATGAAAAAAAAGGAGGAAGATTCGGTCTAACCGTACATCGTGTTGAATTACATTCTATACGTAATCAAAGAAGCCACCTATTTATGTGTTTCCTCTGAGAAGAAGTGAAGCAACGGTGAAGCAACGACGAGAGAGAGAGTGAAGAAAAAAAATAGAACGCTGGCTTATTCTCCGAGACCCAATGAAAGCACGAGTGAACTTCTCTTCATTTAGAATCTCGATGAATCTACGAAGCGGCGCAGAAGAGAAGAAGAAGAAAAGAAAAAAAAAAGAAAAAAAAAGAGAAGAACTAAACCGGTAGATGTCCGTGTATAAAGCTCGCCACGAAGTGGCACGTAATAAACCATTAAGGAGACTTTGGTTCATTAAAATTCTGACAAGCTTGCTAGCCCTAGCACCTCGTCATTAACACCTGCATGTAAGAGTCATGGACAAAAAAAATATTACATTTTGAAAGAACTTGACGAAGACGAGACCTAATTAATGCGATTGTCATTCAACGCCAACCAATTAGAGGACAATTTTTTCCCTCTCGTTGCTTGTGGTTTACGAAAATATCTCTTGAAAGTTTAATTTTTTGATTAAATCATTAAAATGTACTTATTATTTTCATTCAAGTTTAATTCATTCGAATCTTGAAAATCTGCTCCAGTTGAAATTCTCCATTTCCATCGTTTTCCTATTTTTTTTTATTCTTCTTTTGATGATTTTGATGGTGAAAAAATAAAATAAAAAGATCGTTTAGCAAAATAATGAAAATTTGCAAATACACGTGTTTCGTATTTTTAGTGCATGCCAACAAGATTTTGGGTCTTTGCCAAAGTTCAGATTATTTTGAAATATTTACAACTAAAATAAAAATGAAAAAAATTAAGAAAAAAATTACTTCATGTCAATAATAAAGTGTCACTGATCAACGTTTGTGATATTTTTAACACATGAGGCCAAAATAAAATATACACCTCGTGACATTGAGTTTCTTTAGCTGTAGAGAAATAAGAACAATTTCTTCGTAATAATAAAAACCTAGTTTCACATGTTGTATTTCTACTTTGTGACAAGTTTTTCCCTGTCACGACATGGAACTCGCCGTTGAAAATATTGTTGGATTTTATCGAAAATCTTGAGCCCGGAAAAAAACACGTCTATTAAAGCAGAAGGAATTCCGGAATATACCCTTTGATGTTTCCTGTCCGTAACGAAGAAATTTGGGAGTGTTGCCAATCTTGAAAATTGTGTGGAACGAGAAAAAAGGAAATGACGAAACAGGAACGTACATTTCATGACTTATTTGTGAAAAAAAAACACATGAAATTCAACTAAAAATTAGCGTTAAGATAATAAACTCGTACAGACTTAATTTTGTCAACAAGCATTTCTACTAAAATTATTTTCACGTATTTTAGAAGACAAAATACACATTTCGACACTAAGAACTTAAGGTGAATTCCTTTTTTTTCTTTTTTTCACATAAAATTACAACTCCTTCCAAGAACACTCTCAAATATTATCAAAAATTGCCACTGTTTGATATTTCTAATGCCCAAAGAACATTCAAATTGCAAAACAAGAATTTCTTTGATGCATAGACAAATTTCTGCGTAATGAGGTCAGCTGTGGATTTTGCATTTGGTCGATTTATTCATCTCGTGTTTTTAAAACGATGTATATATTATAACGAAGATGTAACGAGAATATGATGTTTCAATTTTAGTACCAGGCGCGCCTAAGGCTTCCGGATGCACTTTCACACTCACAGAAGATGCAGTGCGTCGATCATATCATCGAGGTTCTCGACCTCGCTGCCTGCCAGGATACCAGTAAGCATTTATTTACTATATGTAGCCCAGTAAGCTTGCACAGGGTGTTTCAAAAATTCTACCTTAAATTTACGAAGGCAGAGACAAACCTAAGATTCTAGAAGGAAAAGTCCTTAACGATTTTTCTCTCCGATACAACGTTCAGAAGATAATAATTAATTTATGATTTCTGATCTAATGAGTCGTTAAAATAAGGAACTTTTGTTCCTCGTTTTCTTCAATGAGCTCTAACGAACGTTGCTAACTTTATTTTCGTATTTTATATCAATTATATCCTGTGGATCGGTAAAAAAAAAGACATTCGTCCTTGTTACAAAAGCTCTTAAGTGTCTGAAGGAACTTCAAATTTTGTCATTAATCAATCAATGGCACCGACGACTATTTTCTTGACATTTGACACTTAAACTTTTTGACTATAACTTTGGGACACTCTGTATAGCAATAAAAAAGTTCTACAGTTAAATGCATGAGCACATACACAAGCCAAGAAGCCATAAACCAATTTCACGTGGATCGACGTTTAGATGCAGTTGAAATCCCGAGGCGCCTCCACCCAATTCGCATGTCCATTTCTCTCTTTATTCGTATACACAGAGCAGAGATCACATCAGCCGAAAATCTCGAACACATTTCTCTCTCGAACATTCCACTTTATTCGTCTCACGTGCTCACTTTCGAAACTCTAATAATTTGCCACATGAGTCATCGAGGCTCAATCTCTACTTTGAATTCGATAGAGAAAAAGATTGAAAAAAATAACTGTGGCACCTGGTGATCGTGAGGTGAATCTGAGAAATGTTACAAATCGTTGGCTTTTGATGGCTGGAGAAAAATTTCAATAATTTTTATTTCAAAATGTCTTTTTTGCTGCTTAATAATTTCAGACATTTCGGATATGATAAAAGGCTTAAAAAAAACTTTTTTTTTTGCACCTACAGTTGTCGGTGACTACACGAAGAGAGGATTATCCGGTGGCGAAAAAAAAAGATGTAGTATAGCCTGCGAATTACTCACAAATCCTTCCCTCATGCTACTCGATGTGAGTATTTTTTAAATCACGTTTTAATCTATTCTTTTTCTTTTTTAATATTTATTAACAATTAATTATTCGTACGTAATGTAAAATCCTAAATTACGTTATATTTTTACTATTTTTTATATTCAGGAACCAACGAGTGGTCTCGATTCACATTCGGCACAAGCTCTCATATCGAGATTAAAAAAGTACGCGGAACAGGAGGGCAAAAGTATCGTCGTGACAGTCCATCAACCAAGCTCGAGAATGTTTCACAGTTTTAGTAAACTTTTGCTTCTTAGTCGTGGCCAAGTAGCTTATTACGGTTCCACGTCGAACATAGGAAGGTTTTTTGCCACAATTGGACTCACCCTACTGCCACATTATAATCCAGCGGATTTCATACGTGAGTCATTATTTTTATTATCAATAGAACTCTTTTAAATCGTAAAATAAATAAAATAGTTGCCAAAAACTGCCAAAAATGGCCATTTTCGTTACTAGAAAAGTTAAATAACATTTTTTATAAAATGCTCTACTTTTTTCTGCATATTTAGAATTGAATGAAAATAATTCAATTGTATTTTGCTCCTCGTAATGACTGAAAACTTGTTTTTTTTTTTTTTTCTTTTCAAATTCAATATCATATTGGAGTTTCTATGAAATAATAATTATAAAATTGTTTTATTCCAGTCGAACAAATAAAGGGACCGGAAGAGGTTCGAGAGCGCATCGTTGGTGCGGCGAGAGCCGCAAGACAGGGACCCGACTGCCCACCGGAACTTCGTCCGGAGTATAATCCCAGCCAACATCCGCTCTGTGACCATCTCATCCATTATCACGAGCATCGTATTACCCACAACGGTATTATAGCCATTATATGCATCGCCCTTGCAAACGACATCCACATAAACTTTTATATCGCATATGTATGTACATTTAGATGAAAAATTTGTTAACGAAAAAAAAATACTCCACTTGCTTAGAAACGTAAACTAAATATTTTGTTTTCACTCTTTTTTCATGAAAAGAGTATTTTTTTCGTCGAATTTTACAACCTTTTGCAATTAAATATTTTTCGAACTGAAAAGAATGCGAAAAAAAAGTGTGTACAATAAATTATTAGTAAACAGCTGATCTCTCGAATTTATTAGAATATCGATTTTCATCCGTCGACCCGGATATGAAACTTGATTTTGTGAAAAATGTTCAGCTGCTAGTGACAAAAAAGACTCTATTGTTATCGAAATATAATTAACTGTATTTCAACGATTGAAACCTAAATATTATAACTTTACTTAGAAATGTTTGAGTAAAATATTAAATCGAAATGTTAGCAATTAAAAATTAGATGAAAAAAAATGTCGTTGATTAAAGTCAAGTATTATCGACAATTACTCGGGTTTGCTACCCGTATTAGTTAGCATCTGGAGTGAACCACTCGAGAAAAGTACTGTGCAATAACGGGTTGTAATGCTCTTGTTCTTATCGTTTGAAATGGGCTTATATTATGCGTAACGACTGCTTATCGTTAAACACTTAATTATATCGTTATAAACGTTCGAACGAGTGTTAAATTCCAATGTATATGTTTGCTGAGTGGAACAACTAAAGGAACCTCGGTTTGTGACCAGTTTTCGTACGTTAATTGTTGTAGTAAAACGACCAGTCGTTTTTTTAAGAATTATTGTTTTTTATTTCGGCTCAAAAATGCTTCCTGGAAACTCATTAATTGTTAAAATTATTTATTCAAGTATGAAAACGTTAATAGAGTTTTCAGAAGGAGGCAAATTATCGTAGGGTCTATTTTAGCAAACGAAATATTAAACCATTTTGCTAGAACGTCAAAACGACTCTTCGACATCCGTTCAATGATATTTTTAATGTGATTATGACACGAAACCACTAAACTATCAATCACGCTAGTCAACTAAACTCACGCGACAAAGCTATCTCCAAAAAAAATCTAATCTATTATTTATAGTTATAGTTTATCTAATCTTTTCTCTATTTTGGCGAATTTCGAGCCAATTTGGCACGATTCTGATTTTTTCCAAAATGGAATTCTTTTGAGAAAGCAGCGATAAAAAATGTCTCCTCAATAATAACCAAAGATTCTCAGTTTAATTTAATTCTTCGTCGTTGACGAAACAATAGGATTCATATAATTTTTGGAATTTTTTGAGTCATAAACTTTAAAGAGATTTCTAGTACTGGTTCTCATTTTAAAATGAATTCATTTTGTTTTTTAAATTTCAAACATTTTTTTACAAGAACACATTTTTTAGCAGAACAGAAAAATAAGCAAAACTAAGAAATAAAAAACTTTATGCAATTTCTTTAATTTCAATTTTTCTTGAAATAGTGAAAGAGGACGAAGGTCGTACACTCTGGCTGGACACACAGAGTCATGCGAGCAGCAGTGCGAGTTCAGCAGATGACGATTATACCTGGCACTGGCCCACGAGCTTTTGGTCTCAGTTTAAAGTGAGTTTAAACTGAATTTCTTCAAGAATTACTGACCCACTTATTTGTTCAAAATCTCCAAAAAAAATCGATTTTAATTCACTCAACAAATAAACACTTGATCAACTTTTTGACAAGCATTTTTCATTCATAATAAAATCGAAACTTACGAGTTCGAATTAAAAAAATAATAATTCATCTCAATAAGTCGAGACTCTTAGAATATTATAATGTCTTGTAAATAAATGAATTTTTTTTTATTTCTCCAATTTTCTCAGACCACCTGTTGGACGTACATATACTAAAGTATAAAAAAGCATTTTTGAATACTCTGTGACTATCTCTGCGTGTCTAATATCATTTCAAATGATCTATCGTGACCGGAGGATCAAAGTTTCTCTGCACACCTTATTGTATTGTATTCTTACTCGAATAACCGAACAAAACAAAGAGAACGTGAATAATGTCGTAACAAAGAGAGTTTCGACGACGACCACGATGTCGAGCTCGCGTGTGCTAGTGAAAAATCGAACTAGGCCACGTTTTACGCGATACGGAATAACCAGATAATCATTTGCCTACCGGTATTATGCACACACACATACGAAACACTTCCATATACATTTTATAATAAATATTATATTAATTTTATAAACCGTCACGAAATGTGTTATAATCCTTTGCAAAATTTAACGAGTAGAATAAAGTCAAATTCTAGCTTTATTTACAAGTCCAAAATTGTTGAAAAAAATTAAAAGCAACGAATTTGATGTTTGTCCTGTCGTTGGCTGACTGTCAATTTCATTGAAAGTTAAAAAAAAAATGAGAAAAATCAATCCTGTGTGGTTAATCGTGTAAAAGAAGAAAAAATCTTCCCTTTATTTTTGTCTGTCCAGTTGAAACAATCTCACGTAATTAGTGGTGATCAAGCATTAGGAAAAAATCGAGAATCGACTTTAAAACCAATTTAAATGATTCTCTATTGCTTAAAATAAATCTTGAGGATTTTAATTATTGAAAATTGTGGACGAAAAACTTTTGAAAGTGGTTTTCAACAATTTATTTAAATCGCAGGTATTATCGGAGAGAAATTTCCAAGAGGCACGACCGAGGATGCTGTCACGACTAAATTGGCTACAAACGATAGCTCTCGGTCTTATGGCTGGTCTCCTCTGGCTCAGACTACCCAGAACCGAAGCAGCTCTCCATGACATACAGGGTTGGATGTTTTTCAGCACAACGTACTGGATGCTGTTCGCCCATTTTGGTGCATTGTCCAGTTGTGAGTTTCTTTTTAATTCTCATCAAAAAAAAAAAAAAAAATTCATAGAGTTCATTTCACGAATGTAAATTCCTTCTCTGTTTTTCATCGATTGATTTATTTTCTTTGAATAATTTGTTTAATTCCTTAAATTAATTAATGCATATATTTATTATTTCAGTATTGAAATTATTTCCTAAAAAAAAAAAAACAAACATTAATCACAGGAAATTTTTCTCAGTAGTATCGAAAATAATTAGAGTTTTTTTTGTATCGTTAATGTCGACGTTTAACTTTACGTTAATTTATTAATGGGAATATTTATTATTTCAGTATTGAAATGATTTCCTGAGAAAAAAACAGTGATTACATAAAACGTTTCTAAGTAGTGTCAAAAATAATTAGTTTTTTTTTTTTTTTTTTTAATCGTTAATGTCGACGTTCAACGTGACTTAATGACTCACACTAAATCTTTAAACAGTTCCACCAGAACGTGAGGTCATCAATAAGGAAAGAATGTCGGGTTCGTATCGTCTATCGGCTTACTACCTGGCGAAAATGGTGGGCGAGTTACCACTGACAATAACACTGCCAGCTGTTTATCACATTATCAGCTATCCAATGTTGGGCTTCCATAGTCCAGCGGTATTCGTCACCCTCCTCGCCTTTCTTCTTCTCAATACCGTCGTCGCACAGGTAATTTATTTTTGTTTCCTTTCGTTTGTCCACATTTTCAATTGTATTTTCGAATCTAAATACATTTTAATTTCATTATTTTCGTATTCGATCTGAAACTAAAATGATAAAAAATATTTAAAAAAACAGCAAAAATTGATTAAGAAAGTAATTTTAACTTCTTATTCGAACTATTTTTGTATAATTTGAATAAAAATAATAATAACATCGATGATTTTAGAGAACGGAGCTCCTGAACTTTTTTTTGGTCATTCGTTTCATTGGAATAGATAATATTTTTTAAAACTAAGATACAAATTCTTTTTTTTTTTTTTTTTTTTTAACTGTAAGAAAATCTCGACATAATCACGTTCGTTAAAAATGCTAATCAAGTTGACTTAAACGAGTGTTTAACTTTTTGGCTGGTTTTTGACGAAATTTCATGCACCAATTGGCAGTACTAAAAATGAAAACGGATTGAATTAAAATGAATTGCTATTTAGTCAGTTGAAAATCACATAAATCTTGCAACAGATTAAATCCTAGTATTTAATGTCAAGCAATATAGAAACTGATAAGTAAAACTTTCTGTTTTTGTCTCGTTCCACGCGTTCGTGTTCTGCCCACACTAACGTACACATCCAAACACATAAATGGTGCAAACAGAGCGTCGGTTTCTTCGTGGGAGCTTGCTGTCTGGACCTGCAAGTTAGCATAACGGCATCGGCTCTCTACACCCTTGCGACCCAGTTGCTCGGTGGCTACTTGGCGACTGCTGTCCCACCTTGGCTCGCATGGGCCAGATACGCCAGTATGGTTCACTACGCCTATCAGAACATGCAAATACTGGAATTTGGCGTTGGTGATCCGATTACGTAAGTTCTATTCCATTTATTTTTATCATTTTCTCCGCTTTCCCTATTTTTTTTTCTCTCCTTCTTTCTATTCACACCTCACGACAACAACAACAAAAACGAATTTTAATCTAGAATTATTTGAATAATAAAAACGCAATGTTGACAATTATGAACAAATTTACGAAAATCATTTCTAAATTACCTAATAAATTGATGAAAAATTATCTTGATATAAAAAAATTGAAGAATTCAAAATAATACAAAACAAAGATTCAGACGTAAGTTTTATTGGATTTGGATTTTTATTTTTTTTTTTGGCGTAAAACCCAATGTTGACAATTGTGGAAAACTTTACAAGAATCATTTTCAAATTGCCTAATAATTTGATGAAAAATTATCTGAATGTAAAAATTAGAGAAATCACAATAAGACGAAATAATGATTTAGAGTCAAGTTTTTTTTTTAGACTCGACGTGTAATTTTTCATAAGGAAAAAATAAATATACAAAATTGTAAGTGAAATTTTAACACGAAAAGTTTCATTTTCTTTTAAATACTTGCTCATAATTTGATTGGAAATGAAAAATTCATAGTTTGTGAAAAATCTCTTGATGTACGAAATATTGAAATTTAAAAACACCATAAATCTTGACTCCATTGATGAAATAATAAAAATTAATACTAATAAATGATGGTTGTTTAATAGGAAGAAAATAACGAAAAATTAAATTGTCAACAGGTGTTCACAGCCGAGTAAATTTTTGGAGTGTAAGAACGGAACGACGATACCATTATCAGCGATTCTGGACAGTCAAGGTGGCTCGAAGGGTTCGGGTCTTCCGCTCTGGGCAAACACAGCGGTGCTACTTGCATTCCTCGTAGTATTCAGGACCCTGGGTTATCTAGTTTTACGTTATTATCGCGTGCCCAAGTGAGCGATATAATCGATCACATTAGTATGCAATTTTGTACACGACTTTTGAGAGGAGAATTTTTTTAAAAAAACTATTCAAGGATTAATACTTGGCACACGACGTTGTAATAAGGAAAAGAAGAAAAAACGAACCAACCGATAGTTCGTGAAGAAAAACAACAAATCATCGTTTTCTCTTTAATTCCGTAGTCTTTAATCACGAATCGATAAAATCTCGTGCGATTATTCCGTGTGCCGAGATATATTAATTGTCCATTAATTCATTACGATTATCGTTTAACGTTTAGCTTTATTTACCATTTTTCTATACATTATGTTTATATATATAAAGATTTAAAACACTATATACATATATATATAAATATAAATCTATAGTCATGAATGTGTGTATAAACAATGACTGGGCGAACGAATGGCCGAGAACTCATTTAGCATCTCGATATTCGAAACTACGCACACGATTTTCAACCTTTATACCATTAAATACAACAAACAAATAAAACAAAGTAACGAAGAAGTAATATTCGTGTAATAGTCTCGATAACGAGGCATTCGAAAATCTCTAATTTTCGTTCATTCTTTTTTTCTTTTTACGCAATAATTATACTATTATTATTATTATTATTATTATTTATTGACGATTCTGAGCTATCGAGTCTTTGGGAGGCCCCACACACGTGCAAACCCAATGGTGTTCAGCAATACAAACGTTTTAAAAAAAACAAAAACAATGAATATGATAAAGAAAACGAATGAGAGAGAAAAGGAGAGACGGTAAACGCGAGACTAAGCAACTCACCGCGAAGGCGACTATATAATGTAAAGATATTTTATATGAGCGTGTTGAGTACGAGATAAGAGTGAATAAGAAGAAAAAAACCGATGAGAAGCGAATGACCGATCGATAGACACCAAAAGAGAGAGAGAGAGAGAGGGAGAAAGAGAGAAGAGGGTAAAACGTTAAGAAAAAAAAAGCAGCCCGAGATTAAAAAAGTGAAGTTCATCTATCGAAAGTGTGGGGAAGAAAATTTAATTTCTTAGAGGCAAAGTATAAATAGACGAAAAAGCTGTAAGGAAATAAGAAATATGTGTTGAAAAATGAAAAAGAAAATGCGATAAAAACACACAAACACATACAAAACAAATTGTCACGGCTTCCACGTCGTAATTGACTGAAATTTGTACTGGCGATGAACATTTATACCTACACGGATCGTAGATTTAATTAAAAAAAAAAATCGATTATTATAACTATTATCGTTATTATTGATAATAATAATAATATGATTAATATTATACATAATTTTATGAATAATGTTATTATTATTTTTATTATTAGTTATTTTAGTTATTCGGATATTTTATATTATTAATATTATCATTATTACCGTACACTACTATTATCGATACGCGTTATTTTTATCATTGTCACGTTTATTATTAGATCGTTGCGGTTATTATTATTATTTTTTATGAATTCTTATCATTTAACAGACGACACTACCGACTAAGAGATAGTGAAACATTGTGCTGCCAACTTCACGAGTTAAGAGAAGATATGTGTGTCGGACAATTATTTATATATATATGTATATTTATATACTCAGACAATGAATACGAAAGAAAAAAAAAACCACTTTTTTCTACGTCGAATTACGAGCACCGAGATTTTTTCGCTTTATCACAATCATAATATAAAAAACAAAGGAATAGAGAAAAAGAAAACGGAGAAAATATACTTTGTCGATGATCGGCTGAATATGGACAAGGGGCATTATGGAAATATCTCTAATTACAAGGGCTTTTTTTCACTGTACGATTATTTATTACGATGTCATTTAAAAAAATCAATTAATCGTAAATACATTGATTTTTTGTAGATTTTTTAAACTTCGCACAGTGAATTAAGATTCTTATAATCAAGAGATAATTTGACAGGATTTAGGAGTCTCGTGCTCGTTAAAATTTTTCATGAATCTTCTCGCACTCTGCGATTTGATAAAGAAACTGATTTTTAATGGATTATCGCGTCGTCTGTCTGCAATCAAAGCTGCAACCTCGTCGTTCCGCCGAATCATTGCACTAGTAGATTTTATAGCGGATGTTGATTACCGTGTAAATATATATTTATATATAAAAATTGTCCGAAACAAGACGAGAGGGATTTGCTGACGAAGCCAGAAGCTAAAATCTGCAAACGATTTTCTTCATGGCCCCTTTGGAATCCCTCGCATTTCTACCATGTACATAGATTAAAGAAACATAAGTGGGAAACAAGCGAAAATAAGAAACACAAACGATATACTAAATTATATGCATGTGTTACATGTTAATGGACTGAGCGTGGGCAAAAAGGGCTCCGGAGAGCGCGAGTATTCGAAAAAAAAAAAAAAAAAAACAACCCATCGAACCCCGACAAATATTCTATATGCATGTGTTTTTTATACAAAAAAAGCGAAACAAAAAACAAAAAAAAATATGATGAAAAAAAAAACAAGGGAAAAATTCTATAAATCGAATGTTAATCGAATTCATTAAATTATCATAGTGTGCTGTTTATAATCCTTTCCTCTCCCGAGTCGCACAGTCATGGAAAGCCAGTGTTTGTTGAATAAGATTATTAGTTATATTATCGCTATTATTATTATTATTATTATTATTATTAATATTATTATTTTATTGTATTTTATTTTATTATTACTATTAATAATTTTATTATTATTATCATTATTATTATTATTATTATTATTATACTGTTTATGTTAGCGAAACTATTATAACCGCTAACCCGTCGAATGATCGTATGATAGGAAGGATTGAAAAAAAAAAAATCATGTGCTGGCCGACTGGTCGCGATCTCGTCCGATAAACACGATTTTGCTGTAAATAACAATTCAGCATACAAAATACAATGAGGTGTTTTTACGCGTATGTTCGAACTTCATACTCTTCAGTTTCATTCAAATTTCGTTTTTCGCGAATTCCTAAATCATTGATGTATTAAAAAAAGAACAAAAAAAACAAAAAAACATAAAGAATTCTTTAAAAATCCTCATCGTGAGATTTTTCGTAGTACCTTCATTATAAGGCATGAAAATTTAGTAATTTGAGTTTTAATTTCTAGTATTTTGCTCTTCTTTTGTACGTTTTATAAAATCGTTATCGGATAGAAATTGACGAAGATAAATTCTAAAATAGAATTGATAAAATTTAGGATCGTATATATATATGTATGAAAATTATACAAAAAATCACGGATGGAATTCGAAAAGAGTAATTGGCGAGCATCTAATGCCCCCCACGTCTGTATTGTACGGTGAGGATCTGTCGCTCGTGCATTCTTGACTAAAAAATTCGTATTAAATTAAGAATTTTCGAAAATTTAAATATTTTTTTTACTCCTGGTGTATTTTAAATCAAAATATATCGATTTAAATGATATTTTATTCGAATAACAATGGTGTGAATTTTTTGAGGGATTTGGTATTAAATTAATGTGTTTTTTTTTAAATTATAGACGGATTTAACGATTTTATTTCGCTGCTATCGCTTTTTATATTGAATAACGAAATTTGAGTTATAAAATTTTTTGCATTATCATCGTGCTGATTAAACGATCTCAAACTTTTGGATAATTTTTCGAATTCCTTGCTAATCTAGCTCAGAATTTTCGAACTCTGATGGATTTTAACATTTTTTTTTTTTTTTTTTTTGGTAAAGAATGTACGAGACATACCTTCTCAAACGAATGTCGAGTGTCGCGTTAAAAATACGATTTAAATATCGAAAACGATCGCAGTTTGTTGCAAAGTGCGAAAAGATCCACCAAGTGTTCAATGAGTTTGGTAGAATCGTGATTGGGAGAGGAGGGCAAATTAAATATTAAGAGTCTCTCCGATCGAGTGCGAGAACTATATATATATATATAATAATATATTATATATATATAGTAAAATGAAAATGACGACGATGGGATAGGACGATAGTAAAAGAAAAAAAGAGGGATAACGAATGGAAAATAAAAACCTACATATAGATGCGCATGTAATGCAATATATACCACTATAGGACCGAGGGACACAAATGGATTTTAACGCGAAAAAAATGTTTGCCCGTCTTCGTAAAAGTTGTGATTGATTCATATGAATTATCATTTTTGTTTGTTTTTTTTTTTTGAATTCTTTTTTCACTTGAAACTTTGAGAAACTTGTGAGAAAAACATTTGTGAAGAATGTAATGAACGCCTAGATGAGAATGAGACAAAAAGTGTAAAGCGTGCTCGCGTATTTGTGAATGTTCTGTGTGTGTGCGTGTGTGTGTGTGTGTGTGTTTCGAAAAAATGGTTTTTCGACCACGTGCGTGAATGCCCCCTTAGGGAATCACTAACGAATGCATTTTTTTTCTCTTTCGAATTACCGAGTGAATAAGCTTGAAGGGAAAAAAATATACGATGATTTTTTTAATTAAATACATATGCCATGTTTTTTTCATTTATTCGTTTCTCGTGAATTTTGCTTCTTCTTCATGGACGCGATAATCGCCAATCGAAACACCGTGCAGCGCCATCTGTGACGCTGTGACCGATGAAAAAAAAAGAAACGTAACAAACGCGATCACCAGTTTTTATTGACAGAGTTCTCTCTTCTTGCTGTTGCAAATAAATTTTGATACGTAGAACTTTTTTTGTACCGAAACGTTGACTTATTTGTCAATTAAAAAAAAACTTCTGATCGATCGTCATATTACGATAAAATGAAGAAAAAACAATAAAATAGCCATAACAGTCTTTACAAATCCCGGAAAAACATTCAATTCAGGTAAACGGTTACGTTTGAAGGCTAGGAAATAAATCGCGCTACGTAAACTGCCAGTTAGTATGATCTATCGTTGGGATTATCCAATTTATGACCAATGACACCAAACACGTTCGTTCGGTACATTTTATACACGTATATAATATATATACACAAATAATATCGTAAACGTTGGCGATCTGCTTTCAGTGACGAGTCTTATTGAGCTTCGCAATATTGCTACTCAAGGCAACGACACCAGTGTCCAATTCACACCACCGTACATATAGCTATATGTACAAGGTGCTCTGGAATGTATAATCAATTTGAAATTCCAATAACGTGCGGGAAATTGATACAAAAACCAAATTCCAATAGAAAAATTAATAAATTATTAGTTACGCTAAATTAACATTCTTTGAAGTTCGATTCAGTAGTTTCAACGAAATAATATTTTTTAACCTAATTTTATGACTACGAAAACTTTTTAAAAGCTAACTAACGATTTTATTTCAATGGGTGTTAAGACTCAATTTTTCGAAAGGATGTTATGATTTCGTGGATTCGAATATTATCAAATAAATGACAGGCGTAATTCCCCGAACTTGCTTTACTTATTTTCCACACATTCCCGAAGTATGATGGTGGGAATTTTCTATTGGAGCTTCGAGTACCACACCAAAGACAACATTACTTTTTTTTTTGACCTCAAGGACATACAGCCCAAACAACGTTCTACCGAATATGCAAATGCAAAGCTCTCCCATCCGCACTCATACAGATCGCCAACAATATTTGGCTGCCGTGTAAACGCCTTCGCGCATAATCAATATGCGCCAAAAAAAAAATGTTTCTACCACATGCTTTTACAGTACTTTTTACAATTTTCGTAAATATGCTATAATCGAATTTGCAATGTTTTTTCGAATATACATCAAATAATCGTTAATACAATTCGAATAAAACAATCGAGTTTGTTTTTCTATGAAAATCTTTGAAAAAAAAACGTAAAATGAATAAATAAAATACGGATTCGTTGATCAACGACCAAACTAGAATAAAAATATGTAACTGTGAGAAAATTTCAAAATATTGGGTGCGAATAGTGCGTGAGATATATGACACCGAGAATTATGATCATTCTATTCAAACGTCACACCCATTTTTTCTACCACGAATAAAAACAAAAGTCACTTACATCGGGCATTTATCGTTCAATTCGCCACACTATTTTTCACCAACTTTTCTATTTCACAAATTTGATCCGGTTTATTAAAGCAACTGAATCGTAGAATTTTGCACGATTTAGCATGCACGAAAGACCGAATTTTTTATACATGGGTTTTCATTGCCAAACATGTATTAATCAAAATTTCAATATTTAGTGATTCGGAGAAATCAGAATGAATTTACCCATTTTCAAATATTACAAACATTCCGTCTGGTGACGTGATTGAAATTATCGAATATTGAAATGACGATAAATGGTTGTTCAGAAATAAAAACTACGAAATTTTTCGACATTTCCAGGGGGAGAAACTGAAAAAAATTGTCAGGATTTACAAAATAGCACCAGATTCATTTCATGTGGTGGATAAGAAAAATTTCGAATTGTGAAGGAACTTTTCTTTACAAAATCAAACGTCCGAAAAATGGGTAGAAAATAAAATAATTCTACGAATCGCTAAATACTAAGAATCTGATTAAATCAATGTTTTGGTTATGAATTGAAGTGTAAACAATCCTCACTACAGCCACATAAAGCTCATGGTCAACATCATAAAATCATAAACGTCAAACGAAGGCAGTAGATGTCTCGCGAGTACTCTAATGAGTGCAGTGCCTTTCTGTTATTATTTATTTCTTTCGTCTTTCCTAAAATTATAAAACTCATCGATGCGTTAATAGTGCCAAACCGAAAAGCTCTCGAGATGGTATCGGTAAGCGAGCGTGAGTATATAATAAATATTATTAAAAATTTATCAAATAACGATAACGAAAACAACTGACGAGTGTGCGACAAATGAAAAATTTGGAAGGTAGAGAAAAAGAGAGCGAAAAAGATAGGGACAGAGAGAGAGAGAGAGAGAGAGAGAGAGACAGAGAGAGAGAGAGAGACAGAGAGAGGGGGGAGTTACACACGGTGCGGAAATTTCTCAGTGCAAAATGTGCCCGAGATAACCAAATACCCATTACGTAGTAAATTAATAAAAATAATAAATATAAAAAGTGACGATTGTTGACGACGAATCGGTGTCTAAAGCATGAGAATTCATCGATCTAGGCTGGACAAGAAAAATAAAAATGAGAAAGACGTGCTGTAGATTGAAAATGAAATAAAAATAAACAACTTTGTGTGTGCGCACGTGTCAACAAACACATTTACAGAATCTATATGAATGAAACCTTAATATACATATATATATAGCAAAACAATAAGACTGTGCGGTTACATGTGCGCTGACAGAATTCTCGTTATAAAAAAAAAAACAAAACAAAAGCCCCCAACATAACATAAACATCATAATTATATCATTTTGTTCGAGCGTGTGTGCGTTTTCTGTACATAAAAACAAATATATATATATGAATTATACTATGGATATGAAATATCAACATGAGGGAATCGGTTGCTCGAAGAGGTTAATCTCTCGTCAAACGTAAAGACAAGTTCTTGAGCCCGATTAGTGAAATGTAGAGGGTGCCAAAAAGTGTTCCGTTATAGATGAAGAGTACAATGACGAATAATGGCGGGCAGCATGAAGGTTAAGAGAAAACGTTAACGATACGTCGAGGGCCAAAACAAAAACAATAGGCTGAATTTACGATCGCTTGGATCCTCGCACGAAGAGTATATCTATATCATAATAAATACGCGTCTTCTCTCTAATGCTTAAATAAGAAACAGAGTGATCACATATTTGAGTGTGCGTGTACGTATACGCTCTTGATATATTAATGTATTTCGATAATTGACAAACTCGTACGCAACTGCACACCGTAAACTACGATTTTTATGAATATATTATTCTTTTTTTTTTCTTATTATTATATTCGTAGAATTCTGTAATATGCGAATATCAGAATCAATCATCGATCTTTTTCTCTCATACATGATCCCATTATTTTCAGCTTTCTCCCGATCGTTATTGTGTATATATACTAAAGACGGAAAAAGAACGAACACCTAATACTATAATTATTAGTATCATAATTAATTATTATTATTATTATTATTATATCTTACGTATAAATGATATTAATTATAACTGATAGTATTATGCCTGTTGTCCAAATTCGAGATGCAGCGATCATTTCGCTGTACGATATACAATTATTGGAAGAATATATATATGAACAACAAAGAACAAAAATGTTTTTTTATTATACAGTACTTTTCTTTTATTCGTACAATTTTTATTAGTTTTCCCTCACCGTCAATTTATATAAATCGAACCAATTGCCTTGTTCATCTCAATTTTGCACTTTGGCATCTTTTGGTATTTTTTTCTAATATAAATAAATTTTGCAATTTAGGGATATTCACGTTTTTTAGTTTTTAGTTCCACTTTGAAAATCCCAGCAAGTTCAAGGTGTGGTTTTATCCAAAACACAGATTGCAGATAACCCGGATAACAAATGACAACAGACTGTCGATTGCTCTGCGGTCAGATATTTTTGACACCCAACGTAAAAAACGGACTCAAAAGAAAATTTAACGTCAGGTAAGTTTTTTTCTGCAAGAATTTTGAATCCATTAATATTACAATCGAATACCGTTCAATTAATCATAAATAATCGATTTCAACTATAAAAAATAATAATAAAAACACTTCTGTTTAGACAGTCAACTTTTTCCGCCCACGGATTATGGGATCTGTTTAAAAAAGTTAAAATTTTTTCTTTTTTATTAAATTATCATCAATTGACAGGATAATTGTTCAATGAATCGAGCTTTTGAAACACTGAGTTTTCCTGGTCGACAAGACACGATACGTCATCCAATAGTTACGTGACAGAAAGAGAAAAATAAGTCGACATATTAGAACGAATTTCTCACGTAAAATTAACGATATATGAAAATTTACTGCTGCTCCCAAAACACAATTTTTTTTCTTTACTTTTGCAGATCTATCGAAAATCTTTCCACGACCAGCCAATTCCGAAAACCTTCGAAAATTACTTTTATATGAGACTGGACGAAAATTTTAGAAATCCGTATACTCTAATTTACTCTAACAAATATATAGACAAATAGAAAAAGAAAAATAGACATATCAAAAATCAAAATAGTGGGCAATTTGCCATAGACCGCCCGGTATATACGTTTTGCATGAATTACTCGAGGAAAAATTATTTTGAAAATGATTTTAAACGTATAATAAAATATTGTTTTTGTCCCGTAGGCGTATTTAAAGGACGACGAAAATATGATTTATAACAGTTATACATAACAGAAAACTATAAAGTGAGTTTTCGCACTTCCAATATTATTCATTGCATTCAGTCGTGGGTCTCAAGGGATCTATTCGTTAGGAAAAATTTGTATAGATTTTATTTACTTTGAAGGCCATACTATCCTCTAGAAAACGCCCAGAAACGTGTTTCTCCAAATATAATTCTTCAGCTTTTGCCTACTTTCTATAAGAGGCTTCCAAGAGGGTTTTACGACTGGGCCTTTTCCAAGGGGTTTTGCATAGACTACAGGATCGCCAAGTACCGAGGGAAAAACCAGGGAAAGGTCAAAATGGAAAACACGTGGGCCTTGTATCTCGAGTCCCGTTAGAATAGACCACGAAAGGAACGAACGGGAGGGGATGAAAATGAGGGGAGAGAAATTGACCGTAAGTGAGACGGGACGAACGCTAAGTGACTGCAGAGGGCTAGCGAGAAAGCGAGAGAATTCATGAACGAGCAGAAGGGCCGGAGAGGAACGGAAGAGGGGATGAACTTCGGGAACACTTTTAAAGCAAAGGGTAGTCGGCATCCGTCTCTGAACACAAGTGAACGATCAGCTCGAGCGTTAACATCAATCTCTCCTAAGGTAATTTTCTAATTTCTATTTTCAAATTTATCATCAGTTTCTCCAACTTTCTGAAAATAACATCGACTACTAGTTTGCTCAATTCAATATCAGTGCTTTTATTCATTTATTAATTAAACCAAATTCATGTTCGAACAGACAAACCTTGGATCTCCAATTCAAATATCGCGCGCCTAGTGCATCCGAGGAACACATCGAACCATCGTCGCTACGGGAATCCCACATTTTTTTCAAACTCTTGAAAATTCTTCAATCCAGAGAATACGCCATCCAGTTGACTGGGACGATCCACGATCCAGGGACTTTTCATCAGGTAAGTTTTTTTAATGCAAAACCGTGAATTTCTTTTGTAATCGCAGAATAATTTTTCGTAGTTAATTATAAATGGTCGATTTAGAGTATTCCAAACATAAAATTCCGAAGATAACGTGATAAGGTGATTATTTTCTTTCTTTCACTTTGGATAATTCTTGTTGGCCATAATTTCTGATGTAAACACTGATAGAGCTTAATCGAGTGGATTAATATTTCGTATATCGGTGAACTTTTTTTTTGTGTTTATTACGAAAGCGAAGTCTATAAGCGTTGTTGTTAGTTGATACTGGCCTTGAGCATTATTTTCCTTAATTTTCCACGGTCTTTCACGTTTGTTTACTTTCGTTTAAATGAGACAGAAGAAATTGTAAGCAATAAAATTGTTCGTCGAGGTAACTAGTATTTTTCAAAATCCATTTACAATTCAAGAATTTGGAATATTCGTTTCTCTGAATCACAGAAAAAATAAACGTCTATATGAATTGTCCTTAACTTGTACGCGGAGAATGAATGAAATAAAATTTGCGTGCAATGTTTACAAACCGCATTTTCGGAAATATTTTCTACGTACGCGTCGTAAAATGATCGATTTTGATAATGTTAATATCAACATAATAATTAATCATATTGATATTATTAATTATTATTATTATTAATTAATAATTATTAATTGATAATAATTATTATTAATTAATAATTTATAATAATTATTATTAATTAATATTAATATAATTAATAATAATAATGTTAATAATAACATTAATAGACAACATGTTTGAATTTTATTACGGACTAGCCGCCCTCATGCTTTCGTTCGTGACTAAAAATATCGTTGTTCATGAAACTTCGATATTAATAATAATTATGTGCCAATGTCAAAGATTTAGTAAATGATAATGATAAAATTTTCAAGTTTTGTATCGATTCACGAATATATCCGTAACTTTTTTTCTATTCGAAATTGGAACCTTAGCCACAGCTCATTATCTTTGCTTTCGAAATCTCTTCCGATTGGTGACTCGTGGTTTTTTTATTAAACAAAAAAAAAATGTCATCTACGTTCCCAGCGAATTATTAGTGAATAGAAAAATTTGCACAGGGGATAAACTATTTGAATTATTGAATTATTCGTTGTCGATTCTGTAAAAAAGGTTTACTGGGATGTTACACAGTCCCTTCTTTTTTCATTCGATCTGAGCTTTATTTTTGTGAAATTTCCGTTAAAATCAGTTCAGTCTTTTTCGCGTGAAAAGCGGATGAACACATTATTGCGCAGGGATTCTTAAATATTTAGGTGCTCGCGTAATTTCCCAAGATTGAACTTTTTTCACTCGGTTCCTAAATTATAGGTTCAATTATTCATATTTTGAAATATTTTATTATTTTATTATTTATTATTTTTAATAAATATTTAATATTTTATTTTTAAATTAATATTTAATATTTTATTATTTTAAAAAATAACAAATTTTAGTAACCTAGAAATGATTGCGGAAAAAACAAAGTTCAAATGTCATCAACCCCTGGATTCTCTGGACTCTACTCATTAAATTAATATTGGATTTTTACACTTTTTAGATTTGTATTTTGTTCTCGCTTACTATATTTATCAACTCATTTAATATTGTTGATTCTACTTCCACAATGGCCTAATTGGTTGGACAAATTTTTACATGGGTGACAAACATGATTTCACAAATTTTGAAGCGTCAGAATGTATTTTCACCTGTATTTCAATAAGTTACTATTATTTTTAAATTGATTAACTTGTCATTCATCATTATCGATCATTGATGAATTTTTTAAATTAGACACCAGTTGAAAAATTGGATTTTTTTTCAGCATTTCCGTAATAAACAATTTATTCGAATGATATACAGCTCTTTCCGTAAATTCATACAAGATTTAAACATTTTGGCATATCTAATGACTAAATTTTGAGCTACTGGCACATAATTATTATTAATATCGCAGTTCCATTAATAACGATATTACTAGACAAGGAATAAGCTGTGATCGCAGATAGTGACACATCAACTGTAACTATAAAACGACAGAATACAAATATTTCCGTCCATCGAGCAGACAAAAAGTATTAAAAAAATTTTACTCAATTTTCCCGTACAAAAAGTACATAAAATGTAAGAAAAAATTGAACCAATTCGATCAATAAAAAACTCACGTAATAGGATGATACGAGACATTGAGGCAGTGGTATCGTTGGATATCTTTATTGATATCGCAACACGATTGAAGAATGTGATTTCGAAAAACGTGATTCTTAAGTTCATTTTTGATTGAGATAATCAATCGTCTAAGAGTTTTAGGATCGCAGTCTGTGAACCATAAGAAAAACTTCTGCATAAATTTTACGTATTTGTCATAGTGAGAATCTGGCACAATACATGATTTTATTTAATTTTTTTTTTCAATTTTTGCAGATTTAATTTCACACAAGTAACAACGTCCTTCAACATCGTAGAAATGGCCAAAAGGGTTCGTCTTCATGAAGAAATCGTTCATGCCGAAAGGCACTTCACCGAGTTTAAATGGACCCTGTACGATTGGTCCGCGCTGTATGATGGAGAATACAAGAAAGGAATACATTCGAAAGAGTTCAGTCTTGAAGGTACGGAGGGATATACATGCAAGCTGTCATTGGAGCCCACAAAGTGCAATCCCTTGACGATAGAATTTTCTAACACGGAAGACATTCACACGATAGGAGTGAGCTTTTCAATAACGAATATAAAATCATACGAGCATGTCTACACTATGCCGTTTGAGAAAAACTCTTTTTCCTATTACTTTCACAAATCTTTTGACAAAACCGATCGATTATATCTATTTAATGATACAGAATGTGAGAATGATACGCTCACTATATTGGTAAAGGTATCGATTATAAAAACAAATGACATTATCTCATCGACTGCCACTACAGTGAAATTCCCTCAGGAACTCGCACGGAACGCTGCCGAGTGTCCAACAAAAATTTTAACAAACTTGAAAAGTCTGTTGGATAACAAGATACTATCTGACGTTACTTTTGTAATTGGAGACAAAGAATTTCCAGCCCACAAAGCAATCCTTGCTGCTCAAAGTAAAGTTTTCGAAAGAATGTTTGTAACTGCGATGAGCGAACAAGCAGGAAACCGCATCAATCTCACTAATACAGATCCAGACGTATTTGAGCATTTTCTCAATTATTTGTATGCTGGCAATTTGAATGACCTCGAATCCGTCGTCGATCATATGATCGTACTGGCGGATTATTACGGGGTCGTTCATTTGAAGACCTTTTGTGAAAATCTTATGTTGGAACAACTCTGTGATGAAAATGTTGTAAGATATCTTATTATTGCGGACAAACTTCACTGTAGTGAGCTGAAAGAGGCAGGTCTTTTTTTAATTCGAAATAATCCAAAAGTATTTCTAAAAGCATTCGAAGAAGAAAGTTACGAGACGTTGCAGTGCTTAAGAGAGATTTTATCCTTACCCAGCACTTCGGAGTAAATCCTCGTTATTTGCGATCAAGTTATTGAACAATTATATCAAAAAATATCAATGTCTCATTATTTTCATTAGACATGTGCGATATTTAGTTTTAAGAACTTATTCAATTTTGGAAAATCGATTATTGTTGTATATAAAAAATATGGATACGCCGCGCTATTTCCCTTGATCGTTTGAAACATCAATATTTATTCATATTTTTTGACATGAAAAAACTTAGCAGCTGATTATTTATTTAAAATGTTCATTCAACGAAAGTGCAATATTATCAATAATTATAATAATTCCTATTGTATAGTTTACGTGACAATGCTACCAATGCAAATTGTATATATTAATTGATAATTGAAAATATTTTTGTACATGTGTAATTTATTTAGTTGTGTAATTGTTTGTAAAATTTTTGTAAAAATTTGTACAATTTGTAATTTTTAATTTGTGAAATTTGTAAATAACAATTTGTAAAAATTGTTTGTAAAAAGTGTAAAAGTTGTGTAATTTATTGAAATAATATTAATTTTATATATTATTTATGAAAAATGAAAAAATATGTAACACACGTCGTGTGAGGATGCAATAATTATTATTTCAACCGACTTTGTAGTGTTATGTCAGAAAACTTATTTTCTTACCTAATATTTCGACAAAACACACACTGTTGCGAATATTGTTTTAAACTTTTATACGTGTATAATATTGATTATGTAAAATACGAAAAATACAGATTATATATTTCAACAAATTTGATGAAAATGTGTGAGTGATTTTATTATGAATTTTTTCCTCCCGCACATCGATCCCACATGACATTTACAACTGATATATTTAATCATCGAACGAACATAAAATGAATCCTATTTTCTAATAGAAAAGAAAAAGGAATTGCATTAGAACCATTATTGAAATATTATTAGAAAAGTTATTTCTCTTATCTTACTATAGAAAGAAATTCATTAAAGAATTTACGAAAAAATATAAATTACAACATTCGAACTAATTCATAGAAAATTCACTGCTTACAATTATTTTCTACAAAGTTCGATGTACAGTAGAAACTTTGATAGAGGTTTGAAAAAAATTTTGACGGAAGAAATTTTGGAACACAATCTACCAAAAATTACTAATAACATATATAATTTCCGATGTACGATAGAAAATGTACTAATATTCCTAAACTGTTTTGCGCAATAAAAATTATACATTGTAATTTACGGAAAAATACTTTTTCCAGAATCATTCCTTCACTGTTCCAAATTCTTGTGATAAATATACTCTACAAATTTTGATAAGTCATAGAGAATCGGTCGGTATTTCCATAAACTCATTTTTTCCAATACAACGCGTATAGTAATTATCGAAAAAATGGTAATTATAAAATTGTCTTCGAAGTACCTACAGATAGCTACATCGCAGTTTCATTACTTGAAATGTTATTCGTGGCGAAGAAAACTTGCAGTTATCATTTTTCTCGCCTCAGTATATTCCACATTCATCTGTTTTATCGAATAAACTTGGCTAAATACTCGAATAACTATACAACGGTATTTGTTTATTGAAAAACTTCCAATTATATTGAGGTGATCTGTCAGTTGCATGAGAGCCAGAGAGATAACTAAAAAGTAAATATATGTTTTTCCCGAAGACTGAACTGTTCAGTGATGAACCATTTTTTGAAAAAATGGATTTTCAACGTTAGCCCCCAAGTTAGCCCCCTCAAGTCGAACAAATTGATTTTTTTTTTTACAAATGTCTTGAGGGTCGTAGAAAATTTCAAAATGTTTTCGACTAGGGTAGTCACTGCTAATCATCGTCGACATTCGCCGCAAAGTTAGCGCCCAAAATTTTCATTCTCGTACTAGCAAGGTTTACCATTGCTTGGTCTGGCTTGGCTAGTTCATTTTTGAATGAAAGCTACTTATTTTAGAATATATCGCAATCTGCAATCGGCTGCAACTTTGAAACAATGGAGTTTGAAAAAATCAACACAGTGGATTTGTAGAGAATTTCGTGAGAAACAAAATAAGAGTTTGTGCGTTAGAATATCGCTTAAAAAATACGGATTATTCTTCGGAAAATGTCAATAAAAATTTTATATTGAATGAGAGCTCTGTATCACCAACATCAAACCCTATGAGGGTATTTCCACCAAGGGAACAAGATGATAGGCCTTTTAGTGATAGTTGTGGTTCTCACATCCTACACTTCGGACCAGCCATCTAGCCTTTTTATTATGACGGAACCCACCGGGCAGAGGATTATACCAGAGAACACCTCAGCTGATGATATCTCAGCGGATTATTACAGAGTCGTTCATTTGAAGACTCTTTGTGAAAACTGACAAGTTGACACCGTCAATTGAGTTTCCGAAAACCGGAGCCAGCACAGAAAGAAATAACCAACCAACCCTAATCTGAGAGCGCAGATGAACACATGGAATCATCCATTCATAGCAGCGAGAATCGAACCCGCGTCGTCTGGTCGTGAGCCAAGCACGCTACCACTGTGCCACTGCCTCTCTATTTGGTTTGAAGTGTCAGATGATATTTGGGAGAGCATTCTTAGAAAGAATTTCTTCGAAATAATCAATTCATAATTTAAATTATGTTGGAAGAAAGGTCCAAACTTTTTTTTAACATTTATGATTAATCATAAGAAAGAACAATTCTTTAGTGATAAACTTATTTGAAATAGGCTCACTGATCATTTTGGTACATACATGAAGAGTTTGAAAAAAAATGATAATAATTTATTGCCGAACCCACTCATTGAGTGCAAAATGTGTCCAATTTCATTTTCAGTCTGTTCTGGCTGTGAGTTGGGGAAATAAAGGGAAAACTACATTTTTTTGAATTTCTTCTGATATCGTCAAAAGGGTTGCTTTGTTTATTTACAATAAGATAATTATTATTTTAACTTTTATTTTTCATTACCCTGCATATTGACCACCATCATCCAATTTTTTGACGTTACGTCAAAAATGTACCCATTCTTTCAAAATTATTACCTGAGTTTTAAAGTTTGATAAAAAAAGTAGCCCAACGAAAACAATAGCCAACTCATTTTTCGCGCGCATAATGGAGAGTCGACATTTTCCAATCGTACACGATTCTGTGCTACTGGTAGAGCACCTAACGGTCATTATTGAAGTTAAAAATTACTTCTCGTATCCCACTAACCCCGCCGCAGCTCCTCTTGATTTGTGTTTTGTGAGACCGTGTCTGCTACAGTAACAACATTATTTCAAATAACCTGAAAATATAACCTACGTTGGAAAAAAAGTGAGAAGAAAATATCAGTGGAAGGTCGAACGTCTGAAATATCATACGAAACGTGAAATCGAACAGTCTTCGGTTGTGTTATTATTTGTTTTTTTTTCCGTTGATACAAGAAATACAAGGTGTAATAATAAAAGTTCAGTACGAATGCGTGGATCGTTTATACGTGTGCGTGTGTTGCACGGTCAAGATCGATTTTACAAATTATAGACACGCTATATCTGTATAGAAGAGTAAGATCCAAGTGTCAAAACGTGTAAAAAGTTTAGTCACTTTTACGTTCGCAGTTATGAGTTGGAATTTTGTGTGAAACAGTTTTAACTGAACAAAAACCGAACGGAAACGTATCCGAAATTTAAATATTTTCTTAATTCTAAAGAAAACTTAGAGTTTACAGGAAATTATAAAATGCAGAGTGTTATTAATTCGATGAAAGGAACGGCGCTCGGTGTTGCCGAATATTTAACCCCTGTACTTAAGGTATGACATATTTTCATATTTACTATTAATTTTTCCTCTCCCATAAAACATACGTTGAACAATTTTTACAATACAAATTAGTTTTTCAGTGCATACTCCTGTACGAATCTTTTTTTTTTGTTTACGTTCGTAAATTACACTTCAAATATTGTTAATCCATTCTTAACTTCAAAAATTTTTCGCGTTTCATATTAAACGCATTTTTTTCGTAATATTTGAAAAAGATTTAAAACATTAGGCCTCACTATTCATTTGTTCAATACAAAGTGAAGATTTTATTATCCAATGCTTGTGTCGGAAATTTGGTTCGCAGGAGAGCAAATTTCGTGAAACCGGAGTTTTGACACCTGAAGAATTTGTCGCTGCCGGCGATCACCTGGTCCACCATTGTCCGACTTGGCAATGGGCAACGGGAGACGAGGACAGAACCAAGTCTTACCTTCCAAAGAAGAAACAATTTTTGCTCACGAGAAACGTACCTTGCAGTCGTAGATGCAAGCAGGTAATATTTCACCAATTATTCATTCATTATCAAATCAAACTTTGAATCCTGATATGTGGATAATCTGCAGCCACCATTTCCAAAACATCAAAAAAACTAAATAATAAAATTTCCATTGCATTACAAACTAAAATTATTGCCAAATTTTTGTTTATTTATAAAAAAATAAATACCAATGTAAGAAAGCGGTAATTCAAGTCTTCATATTTTGAAAAAGTATAGCCTTATCAATCTAAATCTTTATACGCTGATAAATTAAAATGGGGCGCTGTAAAGTTTATCTGAATAAATATGATTCTGGTTGTGTAAATTTTTTATTACTCTCATTTCTTTAGATTTCTATGCAATACCAAAAAAAAGACAACCCCATAGCGGATCATGTTTGTACAGAAAAATATTAGAACATGTTGCAACGAAATTACATTTTAAAAAATTGTTTCAACAAATGCTATGATTGTTCCAATAATAATAATAATAAAGCTGATTTTTGTAGAGTTCGATCTTTTTTCTATGAACACATCAAAACACAAATAATTAAAATTCTGAAATAGAAAGATAAAATGTTTCACGAATTCCTTACCCTACAATTCTTCAATAAGACTGAAAATGCAATTCAAGCAAAAAAATTCTATTTCCATTAATTATTCACAAAACTGGTTTTACAGATTGAATATTGCGACGAACAAGAGCGTATTATTGAGGCTGACGATCCAGAGGGCGGTTGGGTGGACACTCATCATTATGACTCATCAATTGGTGGGGTAGATGAGAAAGTGTCAGAAATGACCCTCGACGAAGCACAATCGTCGCCAACTTCGGCAACCGGGGATGACGACGATGAGGATGAGGATGAGGAAGCTGCGGACATGGAGGCTTTCGAGGTCAGCGGAATGTTGGACGAACAAGATAAATATGCGGCTGAATCGGGCAAAAAACCACCGAAGGAAAAACGTGAATTTCCCGAAGGAGAAATCATTCATACAAGAACTTACGATTTGCACATTACTTACGATAAATATTATCAAACGCCAAGGTTATGGTTGTACGGATACGACGAGGTTTGTGTAAAAAAAACGTCGATATAATTGAAGTTTAATATCTTTTTTCATTTTTTTGTGTATTTAACGTGATTTTTTTTGCATTGTAGAAACAAAAACACCTGACTGTTGAGGAAATGTATGAAGACGTCAGTCAGGATCATGCCAAAAAGACAGTCACGATGGAAACTCATCCACATTTACCTGGACCTCCTATGGCTTCTGTTCATCCTTGCAGGTAATTATAAAAATTCGTTCACTTTGACGAGAAACCCTAATGATAATTGCTGCAAATCCAGTTCTTGTTAATGAAAATATTTGGTCATTAAAAAATATAAAGTTTATTCTCTCATTTACTCTTTGGGCAGTAAAGGTCGAGGTCAGGCACGTTTGCTCCATTGTTGTACAAACGTCTAAAAAATTTGAATATATGTCAATTATGATGAATGCGTTCGTATGCATGCAAGATATTTTAAGTTTAAAAAGTTGAACTGTTCTTTTATTCTTTTATGAAATACGACTTGAGAATAAGGAAGAATCTTTTTGATAAATAAATTAAATATGCATAAAAAGTGACCTTTGCCCAATTTTAAAATCATTTCTTATTTATGGGATATTGTTAATTGTTCATTTTTTCAATATTAAATAGTTTGGCATTAAAGTGTCAAGTTCCTCGAATCAATAAACGAAAGAAAAGCTCTGAACGAGAAAAATAAACTGTTATCTTAATGAATGAAAAATACTTAAGATTTTGTTATCTTTCAGACACGCCGAGGTAATGAAGAAGATAATAGAGACGGTAATGGAGGGAGGTGGCGAGCTCGGAGTCCACATGTATCTAATAATATTTCTCAAATTCGTACAATCGGTTATCCCGACTATAGAGTATGATTACACTCAAAATTTTATGTTGAGTACGTCCGGTTGAAAAATTATACTACGCTGAAGATTCTTTGGCTCTTGTGTCTTGAAAAAAAAAAAAAAAAAAAAAAAAAAAAAAAAAATCAACCGTACTAATTGTTATCAGTTCGCGCGTACCAATGTGCATTTTTCACAGCGATAATCGTTTATCTTTTGAATTTTGAAGAAATTATTTATACGGTAAATGCATTGTTGGTCGATGTCGCTGGTTCGTTCTGCGCTCGAAAGGATAATCGTTTGTTGGAAGAGCTTAATAGTCTTGAAGAATGATAAATGAAAAAAAACAAAGAATATATTAGAAAAATGCTTGTGCTATCTGCAACACAAATCGCATCTTTTCGTCGTCAATTTTTTCGTCCGAATTACAATACTGTCACGAAATTTATTGTTATAAATGGAATTAATGGTAGATTAGGTAAAGCTTCAAGGAAAAAGAAGTATTTAGACACGATTATAATTGAAGTTCATATCAACGTTTTTATGGATTCGACGTTGATTTTAAACGGTAGATGAGCAACACACAGTTCTATAGTTTCCCACAACTGTGCTTACGCGCTAAATGCTCAAACTTTTTGCCTCTGTATTAGAAAACAACAAAAACCAAACACCCTCTTCTTGCTTACTTCAAAAAAACACCCACCGGTACGAATATTGTTTTAAACTTTTATACGTCTAAAATAATGATGATGCAAAAAACGAAAAATACAGATTATGTATCTCGAAAAACTCAACGGAAACGTGTGAGCGATTTTATTGTGAATTTTTTTCTTCCCGCACCTCGCTCCAACGTGACATTCACAAATAATTCATTTCACCATCGAACGCAAATAAAATAAATCATATTTACAAAAAGGATAATACAATATTTTGTATTTTCGAAATATTTACAGAAATAGCGATCGATTCTTAAGGGCGCTCCACGCAAAAATCTTTTCTTTTGATAAACATTTTTCGATTCACGTGTAACAGTTCAACAGTTGGAAATTTTTTCTTTCCACACTTCACAAAGTAGAGCAGCGATTCTAATAATTAAAAAAAACACACAAAGATTATAACTAAGATGATACTGAAGTACCATTTGAAATGAGTAGATAAATTATCGTTTCGACTGTTTACTATATAGGCTGCGTATTGCTGCTGAACATTTTGAAAAAAAAAAATCATGCTTAAAGAGAATAAACTACTGCAATCTCGAGCTTTAATGAATTTCTAAGATCCAGCAAACTCAACGCTCATTCAGTCTCGTTTTTTTGTTTGCTTTCGATCGACCACATCTCCTTCGTTTATGGGTAAAACTCTAAAATGTTCGTCATAGTTTCATTGCTATCTTAAACTATCGTTAAATACTCTGACGTCAGCTGCATTGGATCGACGTGATACGATGTTACGAGACGAACTTTTTGACCGTCCTGAGTTGTGAATTCAATGGTTTGAGCACCGTCGTCTATCTCTGGCTCACCCGCCATTTGGTTCACTGCCGCTACAACCGTCGCATCCGTGTCTTCGTCCTGGTAACATAATTTTTGTTTATTTATTACTGAGAATACTATCTTAGCAACTATTTTGAATTTCTCATTGTCTTGTTCCATTTGTCTTCATAAGTTTGCTTGTAAATTAAAAATCTAATGCGAAGCTTCCAAGTCTTGCTGTGGAAGGAGAATCATTTCGTAATTAACGAAAAAATATTATAGTACAAATACCGACATTTGTACTAATTCAAGAAAAAAATTCACTTCTCACTATTGTGTTCTAAAAAAAAATCGATCTTCTGTGCAAATTTTAATCCTCTACTCTAAAATTCGTGTCGTAATCAACAAAAAAATTCTGATTACAATATTCGTTTTTTTTTTCGAATTGAAAAAAAAGATGTTTCGTGAATTTCAGTATACGATCAAGTCTCTAAAACGTGATTCTACAAAATAAAATTCTTGTTGCTCTTTGCAGAAAAAAAAACTCATCCCAAGACTCTTTTTCTGCTATTTCAAAATCATAAGAAAAGTATTCGATAAATTTCAATAAATAATACAGAATCCAACACAATCTCTAAAGTTCCGTTCCATAAGACGAATTTTCTAACGTACCTCTAAAACTTTGACAATTGCTTCAGCGTCGGTTTGCGTTGTGCCAAGGCTCGAAGCGGTCGAAACGGTCGTGGCTGGTTCTTCCATTTCCACGTCTTGCTGAACTTGAGCGTTCAACTGTTGAGCCAATTCATCAGAAACTCTAATTGCTTGTCCATCCGCCAGCTGGCTGACGAATCTTCCATCTGCCAGTAATTGTCTAGCATCCTGTACCGAGAGAGGAATTGGGTTACCTTCTTCATCGGTAATCTACAAAAAGAAAAAACAAACCCTAAACTTGAAGAACAATTCTGAAAGTTTCGAAATTTCGTGAATCGTGCTAAAATTTTATTAAAGTTTCAATCAGTGAAGAAAAATCGGCCTGGAAATTCTCCGTTTTTACCTGGAGTTGAAGATTTTGTTCGGCAAGTTCCATTTCGATTTGTCGTGCAGGATCCTGTTGTCCACCCTGTTGAGTATTTCGTTTAGTTATCAGTTGAACCGGGTCGGAATCGTCAAGCGTTGGCAAAGATTGTCTAGCTTCTGCGTCCGTTGCAACCTCTTTATCCTCCATCATACCCACATCAACTAATTGACAAAAAAAAAGAGCATTATTTTTACAATTCTTTGTTTACGAAGAAAATAACTGTTTGTAGACAAATTATTTAGAGAATTTCGTTAAATAGTGTGAGGAAAAGTTGTATCGTCAAGTTCAACGTTCACGTAAAAGTGTAATTAGTATAGTGTTGTTTTAAGCATTTTGAAAAATTGTTGATTTACAAATAAATTACTTGTTCATTGTTCGAATTTGTTAAATATTTATCACTGACCGAAATGTAGAGTTCGAGATTGATTAGGATCATCCGGGTCTTGATAGGAAACATAAATAATTTGCGGAATCCCGTCTTCGGATGTTTCCTCCGTGCCAATGACTTGTGTCATGTGTTCGCCGATTTCATCGCTTTCGTTTCCAGCTGGTAAAATTTGCCACAATTCGCTGTCATTTGATGCTTTTGACATTTCATTAATAGCCACAACTTTATTGTCACGGTGTACCTGATGGATTTGCAGAAAATGTACATTTTAGTGAACGAAGAGAATCCGTCGGCAAATAAATAAGAATGACTTTTCAAACATTATACCTTTCGATGTTTCGTCAAGTTCGAACAATCCGCGAATGCCTTGCCACAAATCTCACAGGAATAAGGTTTTTCGCCTGCACAAGTAAAAACGTAATTTTTATTACATTTGTTTACGAAAAAAATCGGGCAGTTTCAATACAGAGAAGTATTTCAAAAATTTTTAAGTTACCAGTGTGAAGTCGAAGGTGTTTTTTCAAAGCCCACTGTTCCGTAAAACCACGATTACAATGAGCGCATTGGAAAGGTCGTTCGCCCTTATGTCGGCGAACATGACATTTCCACGTGTCTTTGTGCAAAAATGTTTTAGCGCAGAACTCACATTTCCACGGTCTTTCACCAGTGTGGCGTTTTACGTGGAGCTTAAATTGTGATGATGTTGTAAATTTGCGTCCACAGTGATCGCAGCAATATGGTTTTTCGCCTGTATGAATTCTCATGTGTTCTTGTAAATTTCCATTTTGAGAAAAGCTCTTGTTGCATACTTCGCAGGAATATGGTTTGTGACCCGTGTGCCATCTATTTACGAATAAAAAAATAAAATGCATTCAAGCAAATCGCAATAAATTTTCTGAAATATGTGACAAGAATCGATATTTTTAGAAATCTTGAGTAAGAATTCAAAATTGGAACAAGTCTTTTTGTAAATTGAATCAAAAATTGAATATTAAATTTTGAAAAATGATCAAAGTTAGAAAATGATTGATTCACCTGTAATGCAACGTAAGACTGGTTTTGTGAGCGAATTGTTGACCGCACAATTCACAGGAATACTTTTTTTCCCCCGTATGAGTAAATTGATGATTTATTAGATTGGCTTTGGTTTTGAAACTTGCGTTACACGAACCACACATATAAGGACGATCGTCCGAGTGCACCAGTTGATGACGTTGCAAAAGTTGTTTATGCTTGAAACTCTTGCCACATTTGTTGCAAACGAAACGACGACCGTTATGCTCTGCCTCTTTGTGATAAATCACAGAGCTCGGGTGATTCAATACTTTGCCGCAGATGTCACAGGGATAACCCTTGTCCGCCTTATTCATCTGCAAAACCATTTCATCCATTATTTACGTTTTACAATCTAATTTCAAATTGGAATTTCGGTATTGAGCGATTCGACAAAAATCTTGGAAAATTCAGTAATATTTAAGCATCATTCATTTTTTTAAATTCAGAAACATATCGACAATGTATCAAAATTTTTAAACGATGTTCGACCAACTAAAAGTGAAATATTAAAAAATGTTATTTCGTCTTTTTTTTACCTCATGAGTCAATTGATGTTCCTTCAGACTTGCTTGTTGGATAAACGTTTTGTTACAAACTGAACAAGCAAAAAGTTTAACATCGTTCCTTGAAACGATTTTGCTACTGCTATCCAAACGTTCCTTAGTGTCGTAAGTTTTTTTTTGTGACTCGGATTCAGAAGATTTGGCTTTGTCGATGGATGAGATCTCAGGTTCCACGGAACTCGACCGTTTTTCCATTTCTTCATTTTCAACTTCCAGACTCTCCTCGCTGTTATCTCTGTCCTCCGTACTTTTGTCTAATTTTTCTGGACTCGATTTTTCCACACTCGACGATTCATTACTCGATTTTGGAGAGTTTAATTTTTTCGAGTCTGATCTATCGCGATTCGTTTTTTCCAAACTTTTCGTTTCGGATACGACTTCACCAAGATGCGGTTCGTCAATTTCAATCCCGTCGATTATACCCTCGCCACTGTGACCCGTTGTTTTTTGGTGTAGAGCACAGTTCTCTCTGTTCGTAAATTGTTTCTTGCACTCGGAACATTGAAACTTTATTCCTTTGTGAAAACTCCTTAAAAGTAAACAAATGAGTTTCAATTTGCATTTTTTCATAAAGATTATATGAATAATATGGACGGGAAAACCGTTACTCACTTGTGCATAATGTATCGACTCCTCTGCAGAAAACCACGACCGCATAATTTGCAAGTGAACTTATTTTTACGTCTCCTCAGCTTTGGTCTCCCGCGGCCACGAGAACGATTCACTATTACTAGTTCACCTAAATCTTTGCCTTCTTCAGACTCCAAATGACCAATTATTTCTGTTGATTAAAAGTAAAAACAATTCAATTTTTCTAGACACTCGTTAACTTCTGATTTTGAAGATTTTTATTGCAAAAATAATAATTCTTACCTTCTTGGCCGTCAGGTGATTGTATTTTGACCCTTTCTTCAGGGTCGTCAACCACGTTATCCGCACCATCATCGTCGTCATCAATTACTCCTTCCTCTTTGAATATTCTTTCCAATTCTTTACCCTGTACTGCTTCCGAAAATCTATATTCGTTGAAAGAGATTTACTTTAATAAAAAATGATATTTCAAGGTGTACTGAATTTGAAAGTTCCCGAGAATAGAATTCCCGAGGGATTCATTCGACTTTGTAACGAAATTACAATGAAAAAGTGGCTTTATTTTTTCACGCGATCATAATTCTTCTTCTATTTTATAATTGTCATTTTGCTATATTTTTCAAGGCTGTATTTAATTTACCGTTTAGGAACTTTTCGTTTACGTCGACGTCTACCATCTCCATCGATATCCTCAAGATCATCCTCAATTTTTTCCTCATCCTCTTGACTAACTCCGTCCCCAATGTCCTCAGCAAGATCCTGGTTAACATTATAAAAAAAAAGCATTTGTGAAATAAAATTTCACTGAAAAAAAGGAGAAGGATATTCAAGCATATGCTTTGTGGTTTATTACTTTGTCCTCAAGTTCAGCCGTGTTTTTAGGAGGCCGGCCTCGCTTTCTCCTCGGCTTACTAAGACCTTCCATTTGTAAACTCATGTCGTGTTCTGCGGCGTACATCGAACCGTCAGGGAGAACTGCAAATAGATAGAAAATACATTTTTATAGCTCAAACATTTTTCCACACACAACTTCAATTCTCAATCACCAAAAAAATGAATTATGAGACAGCAAAGTGGTTAGTTCTATTCTTCAGAGCTTTTCATCCGTAATTTATGATTTTTAAACGCTGAATAAACAATGGACAAGTTCTCGTCTCATCAACAGTGTGTTCGCTAAGTAAAACAACAGGAAACCTTTTTTCATGAGTTTTGTTTCGATACTCACTCTTGATGATAATTTGTTGGGCAAATTCTTCATCTCCGTTCTCATTGTACAAATTTTCCAGGTCTGTCGTTTCAACATGATTTTCAGAGTTCTCACGCTCATTCTTCAAGCGTTCACGTTCGCTTTTGCGCTGACATTCTACCTGTTCCTTCCACATCTCGCGAATCTTGCGTTGGCCCTCAACGAGCAATTCAAAAAATTGTACCGTAGCTTCCAGCTGGATGTTACAGCCCGGACAAATGGTCCGTGGCAATTTTCCATCGTCGCGTATCTACAAAACACAATGTTTTTGGTTCATACATTTTTTTCAGTTTCGAATAATTAATTTTTTTCAATTGTCCATGGCTGTGCAAACGTTGAGATTTTCCAATAAATTTTTATCGTTGATTGCACTAATTACGTTTCCTAGCCTATTTCGAATCCGAATACTCAAAGAGGTTATGAAATGATCAAAAATGATATTAATTAGATATAAAAATAATAACATTTTATCTCAGTGACAATTTTTGCGATAAACCTTGTCATTTTTAAATCGTTAGAGACTGAAAATATATCGTAAATTATAATTTTTCAAAACATTACATTCGCAACATTGTTGTTGTTTTTTTTTCTCGTTTGCCTGTTTTTCTATCAAATTCATAACAAAATCTTGATTCATGTAGTAGATATGGAGTTTTGAGTGCAGCGTGCGTGCAACGAAAATCAGTGGAACCACCATATTGCCGTACGATAGGAAGTCAAGTTGGGGTCTTATTTTTGGTTGTATGAAAATGTAAAGAAAAGCCGTGCGTGTCCGTACCTTTATTGGCAAGTAGCGATTAACCATCGAACTCAAATCAATCTCGTCACCGTCAACGGTGTACAATAATTCTCCATTTCCATTGTTTTCTGCACATAATCGACAGACAGCGGAATCATAGAGCGACACTTCCACCATTTTTTTTCTCTTTTAGAATTAAAATGGCACAGTGCACAGTGCGTTCTTGACGGAGCGGCCGAGAAACAGGCTGAAAGAGAGAGAGAGAGAGAGATATAGGCATGGCATGCCCAAGCATGTCTGCCGGCGTGGCCGGTGAAATCTCAATGGATTTTCTTTGGAATTAATAAATAAAATCTTTTTTCCTAAATACCTATAATGATGAATTTAACGTTGAATTACGTTTTTATTGTTTATATGCTTTTGTTCATAAATGAATCGAAAAATGTCCATCCTCTTTTCGCAAAGATAACCTATCAAAAAAAACCGACAAATACAAAATTATTTGTTCTCTTCGGTAATAATTTTCTATATGAATTCCGATTATCAATTTTCCTCCTTGTCCTTTACAATTTATTTTTAAAGACATTTATGCCGAAATGTTCCCGGCGAGTCGGCAATTTTTCATTTACCGACCGTAGGTAAGATCTGGTGAAGTCTCTGGAGAACTGTTGATGAATGTGTGTGCGCGCAAACATGTTTGCCTCGGTCCAGACGACAAATTTTAATATTTGAGCTGTTTTGAGACATGACGTCACTTGCTTTTTGCTTTTCCGTAGCAGTTCACGTTTGATCGTTCTCGAGTGTGTGCTCTTGTGTTATTTTTACCATTTTGAATAAAGGTGAATTGCTCACGATGTATAATATTACGAGTTTAAAATGCGTGTGAATTCCAGTTGTTTTTTCTATTGCGCGGTCATTTAATAATAGAGTTGTAAAAACAAGTACTTTGCTACAAATTTTATCATAAATTCAACAAATATTAACAGTTATAAATGAAATTATTAATTTTACAACGGGATGAGAAAGCCGGAAAAAAAATAGAATTTTTTTCCCATTTTCGAACATTCAGTCAAACTCAATTTTTCTTTTCTTTCGTAGATATGAAATTTTCAAGTGAATTTCTCTAAAAATCGAACGAACGTGAACAAGCTAGTTTTGGCTATTTCGAGTAAAAAATGTCCCTGACAAATGGAGACAGTGCTAATGAGGAAAAGCCTGAAACTGCATTGATAGAGGACAAATCTTCTATCGCAGTAACGGAAATAAAATCAGAAGTACAGCAGGTACCATGGCCTTATATGAGTATATCATCCTTGGGTTTATCCTTGGCGATGAAGCTCGCTGCGGTAGGATTTATCTGGAGCTGGGGCTACATGAATCTCAGCATCGGATGGCTGGTTGCTCCGGTCGTGCTTGCTGTCTGGAAATCTGAAAACACTCGAAACAACGAATTAAAAAGGCTCACTGCTCAAGCTGCTGTCATGGCTAAAGAAAAGAACTTAATTATGAGCAGAATGGATGAATTACCATCGTGGGTTTATTTCCCTGATTTTGACAGAGCCGAATGGTTGAACCGGGTAATCAAATTTGATCATTATTGACCTTTTTTCATTATTAATGTGAAGATTAAAGCTCTGTTGCAAGGTTATCAAACAATAATCATTTGTGTTTGATTATGTTGAAAAATTGCTGTTTCTGTCAATTGAACATCAGTCTCGTTTTTTTTTTTTTCCAATTTTTGTGTATGAACAGAAGAAATATTAATTAATGTCTATACAGTGAAATTTGACAGGATCTTGCTGCGTTAATAAATGAGGTTTTCAGTGTAGAATCCTAGCATATAATAGAAAAATCGACATTTTGGTTGCTAAAATTAAATGAAAGTTTTGTAAATTTATTTGAACTTTTCTGTTGGATTTTTGGTAGAGTTCTTGATAATTTACAATCTTTTTGGACATTGTTTCTTAAAATCATGATTTCTGTGAGGAGAGAATAATACAAACACCTTTTTTAGCTGTCAAAAGGTTGAATAAAATGTTCAATTTTATAATGACCTTAATTTGTGTCTTTTCAAACGTTGAAAGCTCGATTGAAAGGTTTATTTGAAAAAAAATTTCACAACTTTTATTCATTTATAATCAGTTATGAAGATACGCGTGGATTGAACTTATCTATTTAAAAATTTGGGCAGATTTTGTACAAGGTGTGGCCTGGAATGAATCATTTTGTCAGAGGAATTTTCAAGGACATAATCCAACCATCAATTGTTCAAGCCATTTCAGAATACAAACTGAAAAGTTTCAAGTTCGAGAGATTAGTACTGGGACGCATTGTAAGTAACAGAAAAAAAACGAACAAATTTACCATTGATCGAATATCATTTCCTATCGTTTCGTAATTGACTCATGAATCATTTTCTTTTATTATTACAGCCACCTAAAGTGTATGGCGTAAAAGTTTACGAAAAGAATACATCCCGGAACGAAATTATTCTCGATTGCGATATTTTGTAAGTTAAATTTTTTATAATTCTGTATTCTTTTTTTTTATTTAGTGTAATATTAATACAATCTTGTCCCCTTATAGATATGCAGGTGATTGTGATATTTCTTTTTCGGTTGGAAACTTAAAAGGTGGAATCCGTGATTTTCAGGTGAATTTTCAATCAATAAATAATCTTTGATGCAGTCTTTCTATAAATTCACAACTACAATTAATTTGCAACTACAATTGATTTCCCTTTTAGATTCGTGGCATAATTCGTGTCGTTATGAAACCAATGCTCAATGTCGTTCCATTTATTGGAGGGATTCAGGTGTTTTTTCTGAACAATCCATTGATCGATTTCAATCTCGTTGGTGCCTTCGATGTTCTCGATCTTCCAGGTTTCAAGTACGTTTGATGCGTTTTTTAATTTGAGAAATTAATAACAAGTCAATTAATCATATTCGAAATAATTATTTTACAGTCACGCGATGCGAAAAGTAATTAAGGAACAAGTAGCCGCGGTTATGGTGCTACCAAACAAACTCATTATTCCCCTGAGCGAAGAGGTTCCAGCCGAAACCTTAAAAATGCCCGAGCCAGAGGTAAGAAAACTCTAAACAACTCTGAATTTTGTTTATTTTCCATTCGAAACACTAAAATAACAATTATACGAAAACTCTTTCCACTTCTGAGAGGACTGTCGAATAAACCGAAACTCGATAATATCAGTTTGATATTTTGAAGCGAAGTAGAGAAATCCCAAATGATTTCAAACGATAAAAACAAAATCAAGAAAATGCAAACATAACTTTTTTTTTGGATTTTTGGTGAACATGAGAGAATTCAGCAAATTTTGAACTATTTTGGAATAATAATTTCACGTAAAAATTAGTCGTTCAACTCAATCGAAGTATTTAAATATATCTCGTGTCTCGATTTGATATTTTTGATGTCGTATCTCATAGCAAATGGTAAAAACACGCCTCGACGAAAATAATAATGTTGAAATGTTAATATTTTGTTATCTTGTGGTCCAATAGGGTATCTTGAGAATTCACGTGGTGCAAGCTAAGCACTTGATGAAAAAAGACATTTCAGTTCTTGGTAAAGGAAAGTCTGATCCTTACGCAGTGATAAACGTGGGTGCTCAGGAGTTCAGAACAAAAACAATAGACAACACGGTCGATCCAAAGTGGGATTATTGGTGTGAGGTAAAAAGAACATTTTATCCAACGAAAAAAATGACACACAAATGTCTAAGCTACGTTCAAATGCACGTGCTTTGCTGAACAAGAGAATTTTGCATTCCACAATTTATTCATAGTCAGTTCAACTTTCTTTTTTTTTTTTGGTATCGATAAGAACTCGTGCCGCAAATCTTGGATATCAATGTAAGCCAAAATAATGTTTGACACAATTTATTGAAATCCAAAATTGAGCAATAATCGATATTTAGCTCCGATCATTTGCGGACCAAGCAAAATGGGGTTTTCTGGTTGTTTTTTTTTTTCGGAAGCGTGAACGTTACTAATAATTTATTCATCATTTTTCCAACGATGACAAAATGTACATGTAAAATCTTTTCAAGAAAATCCGCGTGATCATCCAAATTTTTATAATCTTTTGGGATAAACTAAATGGTTTTATTCCTTGTTGGTTTTTTTTGCGTGAATATCACTAATAATTTTGTATTATTTGCCCGTTGAGGGTTTTCACGTCCGTGTGACAATTCTTTGAAAAAAATCGTCCATCCCCGTCAATTCATTTATAGTTTTAATAACTATTTAAATATTAGAACACTCACAACCCGGGTCTAGTGTGTATGTGATGTTATGCGTGATGTTGTATGGGATTAGTGTGTCGTGACATCCGCCATCGCCCAGCAGATGACCGTATGCCTTTGGGACTATGACGATACTAAGGGCGACGAGAGTCTTGGCAGGTATGACACTTCCTTTTTATCAATGTATCAATATTTTTTTACGAAAAATGTTGATACCTTTTAATCTGTTACCATTTCCTTTAACTCTTCGAAGTCACAACAAGTCATAAAAACTTTTTATAAATCTTTTAAAACCTTTTAATGGGTGTGGAAAACTTTTCACGAGAGTTTCCCTACGTGACTATTTTTTGTCTCCAAGGAACAGATGTGAGAAGTGTCGTCTTCAAATTTTATTTTGAAAAATCCAAAATTCGGTATGTGGCAAAATTCTCCGTATAAAAATCGATTTTTTAGAAGTTTTTCTTGGAGTCTTTTTTTGGATAATGTTCCAGTTGCTTTTTTCGATAATAACTTTCGCTTCGGGTTTTAAAATGTTGTAAATACGATCATTTGATAAAAGTTGAAGTTCTTGAAAAGTGTGGCTACGAAGGGTTAAGTATCCTTTTTCCGAAAAATTCATACAAATATTTTCTTTTCTTTCATCATTTTTACATAAAGTTCGCCAGAAAAAAAAATATTAATTAAGTCACTCATTAGCTATCATAAATTGTAATTTATTGGAAGATGTAAATAGTAAAAATTCCTAAGACAAATAATATTTATTTTGTTGCATTTGCCTTCGAATTTTCGTTCAATTGAAATACATTTTTTTTTTTAGTCATTTATTTATGATCGCAATTAGTTATTAAATTTCTTGAACAAATTTATCCAATTTTTGTAATAACTCAAAAACGAATCATTAGTTATTCATTCATGGTCATATTTATTTAGTCGTAACGAAGAATAATGTCGAATCAATCCAAAAATGTACGTACATTTATTTATAACTCAAACCCTAGTCCTTAATTGTTGGTAGAAACCTTTAAAAAAAATTTAAATAGTAAATAGTTGAACCTCATTAAATCATGCATGAAGGAATGTACGGAAATCTTTGTGAGACGTCAGCGCTGAAGTGGGCTATACGCTTGTGGAGATTGTTACCGATTAGTTGTTTACAAAATATGTTGAACTTTAGGGATGATATGTTTCTCAGCCAAAAATGTTACCGGATCACAATTCTAAAACTTTGGAACATAAAAAAACTCTTAAAACATTTACTCTTCCTTAAATCTTCATGAAACAAAATTTTACAATTAATTAATCAAGCATTAATTTTCGAAGTATTTGCTTTTTGGCAAATTTTCAAACATAAAAAAATCCCGAGCATATTTTTATGAAGAGATGTAAAAAAAAATCAAAAGTATTCTACAAAATCTACAAATTGATTTGATTCGAAAATTTGTTGATAGTTTATTAACAATCATTTTATTGCAATTTTCGGAACGTCTTAAAAATGGCTAAATGTTTTCAGACTTTTAGCAGACCGTTGAAATTATTGGCTTGAAAATATCTGCAACTAAACCTCATTTTTCACAGGCATGTCATAGTTTTTTTTAATGTTTTTTTTTTTTTTTCGTTGAATAATGCAATAGTGTGCTTTACGGTATGTGTTTAAATATAAACATCGCTTTGCACATTTTTTAAAGCTCTTCTGATGCATGGGTGGCTTGTTGCACTAATACAATGTTATTCAATATATTTTTATACAGTTTATTCAACGACAATTTTGAAATTTCGAAAAGCGATATACTTATGCCTGGGTTATTAAAAAAAAAAGTAGAAAAAGGTTGATCCTCTTTCTTTCTCTTCGATGTCAGATTTAAATTTAGAAAAATGTGCATTGGAAGTACAGAACTAAAGAAAAATCTAGTGTATCGCATATACGTTTCGATTTTCATGTTTTTGCTCACGGTGTATATGCAGGCTGTGATCGATACCCGAAGTATAGGGCTAAATGCTGCTGTTTCTGTTTGGGACTTGGATCCAAACATCGCTGGTATTGAATCTGATGACTTACTTGGCAGGTAGTTAAGCATGCTGTAAAAATTTAGTTTGAATAATAACACTGGATTGTTTGCTTCAATTTTATTTAAAATCATAAAACTTCAATATTTTTAAACAATAATAAACCAGCAGATTTGAATTTTTTCCAAGGAGAAAATGAACATTTTCAAACGGTGAAACAAAATTGTTCAGAAATCGTGGAATCAATTGTGAAAATAAAGTAAAAAAAAAACGAAAAAAAGTCGTACTTGAGTTTCTCGAACAGAATTTTGATCGCATCAGTTATTCGATGATTTCATCTGCTTAATTAAAATGTCAAAATTTGTTTGACTTGTAGTTTTCACACGTAATTTATTAAACTTCAAAAAATAACTTCCGTAACAATAAATTAATATCGAATAACGTTTCCGATGTACTAAAAGAAGAAAAAAATGGATCCACCGAGCCTGCCAAGACAAGGCTAACACCTGATGGAAAAAAAAACTGTATTTTCTTATTTGAGCGATAACAAACTAAACGAGCTTGTGTGATGGCAGTTTGTAGTGGAAGAATCCTCTGGTGGTTACAACAAGGTCGTCACCCAACTCTTTGACAGAGACAACACGGGCCAAGACGATCCGTTGGGCAGGTACTGCTAGTTGTACAAATTAAAGTGCATCACACGCAAGCATTTCAACAAATTCAAAACGATAAATTGCCAAAATGTAGTGTCCGTTAGTATTGTTCGATTAGTGTCCAATAAATGACCATTGATCATTTTTTATTTGTCATGAAAAACATTCTTTCGTTGTCATACTTGAGATGCATTTGCAATTGAAAATTAAATGCATTGTACGTTGAAGCACGATAGAAAAATTACGAACCTATGAACTTGCTCTTAATTGAAAAAAAAAGCATCTTGCAAGACAATTGTTAAGTAGAAATTATTTTTTATTATTATTCACAAGAATTTAGACCATTTAGCAAAATACATATTTCATAGAGTAACACACGAAAAATCCTTAGTCCTTCCAATTGTAAACAAATATCATTGGAATTACGTTTATCAATACTCCTAAATTTGAGGTAAATTAATCATTCTATTATTCCTCTCGTAAATATATTTTTAGTGCCAGTTCTCATTAGGCAAAAAGCAAAAAAAAATCCTTATTGTACACCTGGCAATGAAACTCTTTTCTGCTAATAACTTCGCATGCATAACATTCTGTACATTTTTTAATTTTTTTATTCACATTTGATGTTTAAAGTTTGAATAGTTATTGCAAAACTGCTACTTCACTGCATTTTTATGCTGCATGCTCACATGGGCTTTGAAGTATGCTCAATGCCACCTTCACTAAATTCATCATCACGTAAATCCTACTCACAAAAATATCGTTTTCTAAATACTGAACCTACGAAATGAAAGGACGATTTTAATGCATTTTTTCTGTCGTTTTAAACAGAGCTACCATCGAAGTTAGCCGTGTTAAAAAGAAGGGAATGATTGATACGGTGAGTCAAAATGATTGAAATAATTGTTCAAAAAAAAAAAATTTACAAACTTTTTTAGCACGATGAAAATAATTATCTATCCACAGTGGTTGACTCTTGAGTTCGCAAAACATGGAATGGTCCAGCTGCGTCTCATGTGGTTGACACTTTCAAAAGATGCCCGAGATTTGGAAGCTGTAAGTTGATTTTCGTCATAATTCCGTGACGTTTTTTGTAAATATTGAAAAAATGGAAAAAAATTCTTTTGGTCTACACTTAGGCACTCATGGAAACACAACAACTCAGAGTTACGTCAATGAGTACTGGTTGTCTCATACTTTACGTCGATTCTGCGAAAAATTTGCCGGTATGAATAAAAAACCTTGAAAGATTTTTAATAAATAAAAAATATTTTGTAGAAATTTCATTAATTCATTTATACGTATTTTTAAAATGAGTTTATTTATTTTTCAGTGCCTTCGTGGCAGCAAACAACCAGACGTTTTTCTTGAAGCAAGCGTTGGATCTAAAACCGAAAGAACGAGAACGATTCTTCGCTGTTGCGATCCAATTTGGGAACAAGGTTTTACATTTTTGGTTGGAAATCCAGAAACTGCGAGTCTTAACGTGAAGGTTATTGCAAACATTAATTATCGAAGTTTCAATCGTGTAATTTGAAGAATAAAAAACGTTTTTTTTTACTGTTATATTCTCCAAATGTTGTTGAATAACGTAAAATTATCAAATTCTAGATATCCGATGAAAAAACTGGCATGACCGTCGGAACGATGAGTTACAATTTGGTTTCTTTGCTTAAGAAAAATAATATGGAGGATATGCAGCAGCCTTATGACCTTCAAAATGCTAGTTCGGACAGCAAACTCGTTCTGTCAATGTCCCTAAGGGTAAATATCAAAATACCAAATTTTTATATTGAAATCAATAAAATATAACAATACGTTTTTCGGCTCAGAGTTTTTTTCCAAAATCCAAGCCCTGAGAAGTATTTAAACAATTCTTTCAATTTTTCGTTAACACAATATATATTCAAGATAATTTGAATTTATTTTTAATTAAAAAATCGAAAAACAGGAAATATTAACGTACAAAAATATTTATAATATTGTAACAACTTCAAAAAATTCAATGAAACCAAAAGATGGATTTATGGATTTCCACCGGTTGCATATCTTTTGAAATACAGAAATCGTAGTTTATTTTCATTCGTTTGTTACGTCTGAATAGATTGGATTTGGAAGATAAAAAAAAATGGGAATAACGAAAACATCCCTATTCGTGTTGCACAATCGGATGAAAGTTCTTAAGCGCACGTCAATTAAAATGCCAATTTTTCTTTAGATACTAAAGTACGAGGAGCCTGAGCCTACGTCAGAAGAGGATGAAGACGATCATGATATCAACGAATTGAACAAAAAGATTGAGCGACAAGAATCAACGGTTAGCAGTTCGATACCAAACAGTGGTAAGGAAATCTGACACATTTTCTGACATCAATGACGTTTCACTTAAAATAACATAAAATATTAAGAATAATCGATTAATAAACGATTTTTTTACTGCCTCGTCACAGTTCCAACGACGCCATTGAAAAAACAGCCTTCCAAAGAATCGGTGCACAGTGTAGCACACAGCGGAGTGTCAACAACGGTGGGAACTACAGGCCCTCCAGATTCTGTGAGTGAAGAACCCGCTGTTGAGGAAACTCCGATCACTTTGATGACTACCGACGACGTACTGTCACATTCAGGTTTAGTTCATCGAAATCTCAGTCAATCATCATCATTGGGAGAAGCGAAACTCGGCAGAATTCAACTTACATTACGTTATAGCGTGCCACGACAAAAATTGGTTGTGGTTGTGCACAAAATATCGTGAGTAACATCCACAACAAACGTTTCTCACAATTCATACAAATGAAAACTTTGGAAAGTTTTTCTTTCAACTCTGTTTTTGTTCTACCTTGAAATATCAATTTTATAAACAATATTTATCAGAAAAACTTTTACTGATGACAGATTCAAGAACGTTATGCAAAAATACAAATGAAAAAAATTCTTCTGTCCTTGACCATTGTGCCCAACGATGATCTCAGTGACAATTTTAGAAAAAACCAAATTCTATTTTGTTAATCGACTTAGTTTTCCTTACTCGCAGTTCACATCCATTATTTACGAAACCTCCGGCACGAAATAATTGTGTCAGTTGTTTACGTTTCGAGATAAAATGCTCGCCATTTTCGAAAACACAATTTTGACAAAAATCTTTTTATGTTTAAGTCTCTTTCAAATTTAAACCAAATTCTTTTTTCATTGCTTCATTTGATCGATTTCTGGAAAGTTTTATAAATGACGTCCAAAATGAAATTTTGAACGATTTCTGATATCAATTTACATTTGCAGAAATTTGCCATTACCACACAACGATCCATACAACATACCAGATCCGTACGTCAAACTTTATCTTCTACCGGATCGTCACAAAGAGACAAAACGCAAAACTGCTGTAATGAAGGACAACGTGAATCCGACGTACGACGAGCAATTCGAATACGTTGTTTCACAGGGTGATTTGAATACTCGTACTTTAGAGATATCAGTTTGCACTCAAAAAGGTTGGCTTTCGTCAGGTAGCAACGTAATGGGTCAGATATATCTGAATCTTTCGGAAATGGATATCACACGTGCCACTACAAGCTGGTACGATTTGTTGCCAGAAGTAAAAGATTAAAAACAGTTATTCGGCAAAATACAAAACCCGTCCTTAGTGTTAAAAGCTTCGCCAAAATAAAAAATAATAATATTCGAAGCTAAAACGCCCAAGGGAAATTGTATCGCGCCAAAAAATCGCCAAAGTGTTTCTACAAGAAAAAATATGCGACGAGGGCGGGAAATTCAATTCGGTACTTTGTTAAATAAGCTTTTTCTCTGTTTTCGTTAAATTCTTCAAAGTTTATGACCTGGAAGAACGAGGATTTCTTTAAATGGGAACACTAACGCTTTCAGTTTAGAATTTACACGTTCTTTTTTTCTTATTTTTACAATTTTGCTTTTGCATTCTTTCCACTACGTTTAATGACTTACTTTTTTCAAATTCTCGAGACAGTATTTTTTTTAGCATTTTTTTACGCTTTCAGAATTGTTTTTTTTGTTGCAAATTTTGGAATAAGTTTCTAGAGTCATGTACTCGTGGTTTTTCTTTCACTGCAATCGTGTAATACAATTTTTTTTTGCATCGTTAACAAGTCACACTTAAAGAGAAAATTGAGATTTCATTCAATAATGCCACGACTTTGCGCTGGTTGTAAAGTTTTTTTTTTTCTCATTTCGAAAATCGAACCCCGCATCCTCGAGTTTTCTGCTAACTTTATTATTGCTAATTAACGATAATCACATCAATATATTCATATATCTATTAACTCGTACACTGTTGGAACTAATATACACTCATTATATTTGTACGAGATGTTTTGCTATATTCTATTTATACACAAAATCACTTAAAAAATGAAAAAAATGAAAAATGTGTATGAAATGAAGAAAAAATCTTCATAGACACTTGAAAAAAGAAAAAAAGAAAAAATGTGTATGAAATGAAGAAAAAAAATCAATCATGAAATTTGTTGAGTGCTGGCCATGGAAATAAAAATGTGCATTTACAATTCTATGGAGTTATTTATTTTTCCATTTGTTCTTGAATCCATCACTTTAGATTAAAGACTTGAAAAAAGAAACTGTGACGAAAATAAAATAGAAAAATTTGATTTTGTATAAAATTCAATAATTCTTCGGAGAATTTTGTAATTTTTTCATAATTTCATTTTAGTGTCAAAATTACTGGACAATAATTTTGTAAGCTTTGCGTTGAATAATGAAAACCTTTTTGAGGAGGTTTCTCGTGATAAAAATTCACAGCAATGCTTAAGTTCACGTAACCAAGGAAACGCCATGATAAATAACTATCCGACGTGAGCATTTGCGATGTCACATGAAAAACGTCTGCTTTGCCACATGACAGCGTGCTAATTTCGAATTTAGAATTTAAGGCATTTTTTTAGTCGAATATATTCATCGATTTTTTTTAACAATTCGGTTCAGAGTGATTTTCGATTTTCGGAGTTATGCAGCGAGCTCCAAAACTCCCGTGTCTTCCAGGATTTAATTTCGATACGAGCAGAGTGAGTATATATATTTTTTAATCTTATTTTTGTTACGAACTAGTGTTGAATTATGAATTAGTTCTGATCGAATTTCTACCATCAAATCCTGTTCTAAGGAAAAGCATTTCTCTCTCCGAATATCGTCGAATTTGTTTTTTAGTCTCAGGCGTGAGGAGATTCCCTTCTGGAAATCGCCCAGCAGTGATTGGGATAAATAATTCAAGAGGGGAAGTTAAAAATTGATAGAAAAAGGTAGAAACGAAGTAAAGTGAAAATCTGTTTCAGATTGGACAGACGAAATTCAATCAGAGTCAGATATTCAAGAAGATTCATGAAGGAGTTTACTACTTGGCCGAGAAACCAGGGGAGCCCGAACACAGTCGTTATCCAGCGATTTACCCACGAGGCGAAGCACAGGTTTTACCACCATGGATTGCTTTCGATGGCCAGGTGAAAATTTATCCATTTTGTCCTATTTTCATGATACTGTGAATTTGACATCGTTGAAATGCACCGAAATTCCTTCATTTTTTATTAAGCAAAGTTAAAAATTTACACCATATGTTTGTCTATATTAATCGGACAATTTTTTATTTTCGTTTTAAAAACTGAATGTACTAAAAATTTATTAAACGATTCACAAAATTTCGATTGATAAATGAAAAAAAAAAAATTGTATTCTAACGATGCAAACTTCAACACCATCCATTTTCAAACTTTTATTTCCCTAGAGACACACTTTAGTCAAATTGATGTCGAAAATGTATTCATAGCTCCAAGTGAATGATTTACTGTCAATTTGATGCCATTTTGACATCATCTTGATTTATGTATGTTGTTCGGGTTCAATGATGAAAAGAAATAATGAAGATAACAAAACCAAAACATTTTCAGAGACTCATGTTCAAAGCCTACTTTCAAGAAACTGTACAAGAGAGATGGCAAGCTTGCTTTCAAGTTCGAGTCGTAACAATTACCTATTTTTTGGAGGATGGCACGATGAAAATAGTTGAACCAGCAGTTGATAATAGTGGACTTGAACAAGGTTTTCATTTCTATCATTTTATTGCATTGCACACGTTTGTGTAGAAAAAAAAAAATATTATTCACAAAAGTGTAACGATGAGAGACTCGAAAGAAAAATCCAAAAACTTGAGGGACGTTGATACTGAGAGGAACTTTTTTTTGGGTTAATTTGATGAAATTTCTACCGGTCATGTTTGATGTGACGTTAATTGTATGAGAAACGAAGAAAAAAGATTTATATTGACCTTGATTTAGGATATTTGTCTCGTCAATTATTAATTTTTAGAAAAATCAGTTTAAAATTCATTCAAATTAGTTGAACTGGATTTTGTTTATTTAATAAAAATTTTTAGGTGTTTTGATAAGACGTCAAAGAATACCAATGCCCAGTCCCGTGAAAAATCGTTACTACGACATCTTAGATTTGAATATTGGTAAAGAACCAGAAATATTTGGCAGAGTTTACAGAATCGTTGATTGTGACAAATTCACGAGAATATTTTTAAATCGTATGGGAATTCCTGTACCCGATCCTATCGAAATTCCCAACGATCGTTACAACGAGAAACGTCAAATGGTAAAGAAAAAAGATTTTCTGCTCATCAATCAATCGATTAGTAAAAATAATAATAATAATAAAAAACAACAAAAACGATTCAAGTTTCAGAATAAATTTGCTAAAAAACCGAACAGACGATCCGACACGTTAGGCAAGTTCTTAAAGTACGACAGAAAAGTATTGAGATTTTATGGCTATTGGGACGACACGGATAATCCGTTTGGATTGATTCATGATCTTGAAATACACTATTTTCTTGCTGATGATACTATGGAGATCAAAGAAATTGGAGAGATGGATGCAGGACGCGAGAACTGTCCCGCATTAGTTAAAAAGATGAGAATTCCTAAGGTGAGGAAAAAATAGTTCTTTCGAATTCTTTTTGTTTTTTAATTTCAAGCGACCGTTTCAATGGATTAATTTTTTTTCCCCTGGAACCCGTTTCTTTTTTTCTAACATTCTTATTTTGAAAAATCTGCAAAACTTCTTATGGAAGTCTTTGTTTTTTGAAACGAAACCCTCATCTATTTTACTATTTTTTTTATTTAGAAAAAAAACTATGTTGAGACTCAGAATATTTTGGAAATTAATTCTTTGGGTTTTAAATCAAATTGGCAAATAAAGTTTAAAAAAACGACGACAATGTTTGACGACAATTTACCGACTGAATAATGACAGTAATCAGTTTATATTTAAATGGATAAGTAATGCTTGTAATAAACGAAAATATTCTGACAGTTCTTCACGAGTCTCAACCCAATTGGCTCGGGCGATCCTTTCACCGTTCTCAACGTCTTTGGTGAGAATTCAGCGCAGTCTTACTACATGATTGACTCACTGAACACAGGAACAAAAGCACAGGATTATTACAAGGAAAATGATTTGATGATTGGTGCACAGCTCGACATATTTGGTAGAAAAGTTGTCATCACGGATCTAGACCCTTTTACAAGAGAATATTACAGGTAAAAAAACAAAAAATTTTAAGAAAACGGCAGAATAAAAAGGGAAAAACATTATCAAATGTAAAAAAAAAAAAATATACGAAAAATATTGAAAATGAGACTTAATCGGAAAAGGAAAAATATTGAGCAATTTTTTTTTCTCATATTTCATTCGTTTTTATTATTTTCTATAAATATTATTTTCATTTTTGTACCATTAAATAAATAAAGAACGAAGTATGGCATTGATGAATTCAAACCTCTTGAGAGACCGAAGGATGATCCTTGTGACTCTGATGGAAAAAAATATATTCCGCCTCACAACGGTTTTGGCTCCTATGACGATTCGCTCTGTAATTGCTTCTCAGTTACGCCCAAGGCACCAAAAGTCGACGTCGTCAGGACTCATGAATACGAAAAGTACGTTTTTGCTGCATCATAAATGCATATGTGTCTGCATGTCTTTATATTTATACAATATTTATGGATAAATATATATAGAAACATTTATATGTATATTAATAAATATATATGTTAATTGCATATGTATATTAGTGGGCATGGCATGGAAATATTTAACGGCATGTTTCCAGTTGCTCCTCTTCACTCCCATTCGCTGACTCATATCTATAATAATCATTCTTCCAATTTATTTTTATTTTTTAGTCAAATTTTGAGATTCCGTGCAAAAATGATTTCCAATGTGGCTGATAATGATCTTCGACACTTTATAATAAAGGTTTTTACTGAAGATGATACGATCTCGATCTTTGAATTGGCTCCAGAGAACACAGGTATCTGACATTTCAAAATTTCGACTCTTTCTTCATCGTTGAACACTTATTTATTATTTATAAAAAATGAAAAAAAAAATACTTCACAATTTATTCTTGTTTTTATTTTTTTATTTTTTTTTATTTTTCATAATTACGTTGTTTTTTTTACCCTTCGTGCATAGGTTTCGAGAGACACTTATTTCAGTCAAGAATGAAAGTTATGCTGCCGGGTCAGGATATTTATACGAGCGTAAAACCAAAGTACTACGAACCTCCAGACTTTTACATCGGAGCAAGGGTCAACCTTTCTGGATTTCAGTTTCAAATAACAGCAGCAGACGACTATGGACTTAGTTACATGGAAAAACATTGCGATAAGGTTACAGAGTCAATAAATGTCTATTTTGTTCATTATTTTCTCCAATTTTCAATCGTTTTTTCTTATTATATTTTTTCAGTTTCCCAAAGCAAATGTTAAATTGATTATGAATAAAGTTCGCCAACACCTAAGACCCGTTTATCGAGAATTTATAGAAGAGTACAGCCCCAAATGCGAAGATGGTGGAGTTTTGGAGTACAGACGATTGAGGTTGGATGGAAATTAAAAAAAAAAAAAAACAAATATTATAACGAAGATTATTATTGAATTTTACGGAAAAATAAGCTGCCAATTTTTACTCCTTTTTCTTGGCTTTTTACAGGGAAGCAATGTGCAAATATTTGTGTGGCAAAATAGTGGAACATGAAATAATTACCATAGCCAGAGCTCACTCCACCGACCAGAAGAAAATTTCATTGACAAGGGAATACGTGAGGTAGAATTTTTCATTTATAATTACAAAAAAAAATGAACGATGAATTATTTAATCAGAAAAAAATTTATTGCTATTCCGGCAAAAATAGGCGACTCATTCATACTGAGATGGCTCGACTTATGTGGAGCGATCTTGATCGTTTGGAAGAATATATTCATCACTGGGACGAAGCTCGCACAGGATATTTACCTCGAAGCGATTTGTCGTCGATTTTACGTGGTTGCAAAATTCCCATAGACCAGGAACTTCTGAATTTGATGCTCGATCAGTAATCACATGTTTATATTTTATTGACACTACGTTTGTGAGAATTCTTGAAAAGTTTTATAACTACAAACTCGTAAAATTCACACTTTGCTGAAAATCTTTGCAAAAAAAAAAAATCGTTGCTTATAGAATTTTCGGATTCTTATTCTTCACAAAAATATATTAGATTGTATTATTCTTTTGTTGTTTTTTCAGTCTGCAAAAAAATGACCAAGGACTCATTGACTATCGAGATATGTTGGAATTTTTGGATACAACAAAAAATCCCATTCCTCCGATGGAATCAGTCAGTGTGAAGGTATTAAAAATAAATCTCAACAATTGGGATCAAAATTTCAAACATATTTGTTAAATAGAGACAATTTGGTAGAGTGTATCGTTAGGATTCAACAAAATTTCGTATTTTTTGCAGTCCAGTACAAACTTTAAGGCATCGATCGATTACGTTAATCAAACAATGTTTTTTTTTGGAGTGCACGATCCAAATTTTCGAATGAAAACGTGCAAAATTTTCAAAACTGAAAAATTGTTGAATAAAAATTAATTTTTCGTTGCATTCCAACGAAGCAAACGTCACAACATTAATTTGGAGTATTATTTCTGTAAAAACAATGCCTTTTTTTTCAGACTTCACTGTGGTGGGTATCAAAACAAGATCCTAATCGTGGCGCAGGACTCGATTGGTGTTCATTTTTGAAAGATCTTGACATCAAGGAAGATGATCCAGCTCCTCAGACATTAGCCATCACTTCATAAGGTATTTGAGAGAATTAAAAACTCTTTTTTGTCTGGAATAAATAAAATGAAACAGAAAGAAAAAATTAAAAAAAAAGAAAACACACGATCTCGCAAATTGAAATGTATTTATTAAGACTAATTAAAATCATGAGCGCTTACATTTGGAAGATATATATTTATATATATATGTAAACATATATATAAATATATATAGTTCTATTTACACATCGTTCTAACTATATATCGCACCGGCTGATTATCTCTACATTATTGTTACAATGAATATTAATAATATTAATAATAATAATACCAATAATAAATTCTACTATAAATACAATTAATATAGTACGTGGACACAGTAAACGCCTAAAATACGACGAGATAAACACGAGTTTATAATAAATATAGTTCACTTGGGTATATCAGGATATGTAATCTAATTTTTTTTTTTTTTTTCATTATTATTCACGTTTTGGTCGATTACCAGGCATTGATAGCCTTTTTCCTCAAGATGTTGTCATAGGCGAAAATGAAGATTTGTTTTTGACAACTAAAATGCATTTTTTTAATTTTAAACAGAATATGATTTCACAGTATATTTAGTAAATTTGATATATAATTTTTTTAAATTACAAGACACATGGAAAACTGCTGAATTAACCAAGGATCTTTTTTTCCTATTAAAATTCTCTACTTTGCTGAACAAAAATGAGAATTTTGTAAAACGAAGAAGTGATTTTTCAGTAAAATTACTGCAATTTTGGCAAAAATCGAAATTTTAAGAAAATCCTTGGTACAGTCGGCGATTCTTCGGCTACAGAATGAATCCTTAAAATTTGGAAAAGTTCAATACCTTTTAAGGTATCATGGTCATCAAAAAATAAAACTTTTTCGAAAAATTGCTGCATCTCGTCAGTTTTTGAACATATCTTGACAACAAAAAAAATTACGAACGAAGTTCGATGATTGGACTACGATGTCACCCTATGCATTTGATTGGAAAATGCATTTTAGTTGTGAAAAAAAAATTGTTGAATTTTGTCTATGACAGCTGCATGTAATCTCTTAATTAAACTCAATTTTAATTCATCAATTTATCGATATACTCGTACGAGGATGAGAATCGTAGAGTTAAAGTTACTAAACCTAAGTTTCTCGAATGGATAATTGATGCAAATTGATTTTTGATGAAATTTGAATCGATGAGAATTTATTGTTGTTGTCATCTCATTTTTGGGTGTGAGAACGTTTCATGAAATTTCAGATTTAAAATTCGTTGAAAAAATACGACAACAAAAGCTGTGAGTAATCGAGATGTTTTTTTTTTTTTTACTTTTTTCTTTTTTTTTAGTTACACTCGTAAGTCGTTATGACATTTCTGCAAGTTTTGCACTTGACGTAACAGCAGCTGATGTATTTGCACTCGCATCTTTCGAGTATTTCCTCAGTTTTTGTCACGTGGCCACGACCGCAGCAGAGATACTCACAGCCTTCGTAACCCGAGCTACTTCCGTTGCATTGCCTGGAAAAAAAAAAAAAACACAAAAAACGATAAATTATTGAAAGGCTCTGTAATAGAAAAAATTAATTATTCAAACTCCCACACTATTATTTCTCGTGGGGTTTAAACGCTCGTTTTATTGCACGTAAATAATACGTGGAAAAAGAATGTCGAATTGAATTTTGTGTTTAGGAATATTGGACTAAGGAAATAATCCTCGAAAGACAAACGACGCAACCACGCCTCTACCACTAGACATAATCATACGATACTAAACTCAAAAATCCGTGTCTGCTAATCATCGGTTACGATCCATCTTTGGAATTCAACGAAATATCATCGATCGTAAACATTTCTTAGTTCTTTTTTCCAAATCAATTCCATTTGTTTTTTTTTTGCTTCCAGCCTCAGAAAAAGGGAAGTTTCTTTTCACTAAAGTCTCGAATTTATGGGTTTTTCAAGATATTCTGTCAATATAATCTCTGGGTATAGAAAAATGATTTTTTTCCGCGAACCAGTGGACAGTCAATTCGCTTCTTAAGTTGTGAAATTACTAAATAATTAAATAAATTATTAATTAAATTAATTACTTTAGTAATAATTTTAAAAAAACTGCAATATGGCTCAAAGAGTAAAATAATTGAAAACTATAGAATGAACATTCGAAAAAAGATTTATCTTCAAAAATCTTCGTTTCATTACTTGATTTTGATTTTGGAAAAAAATTTGAAAAAAAAAAATTCTTGGAAAAAAATGCAAAAATGATGTTTCCCAGTGCGACGAAAGAAAGAAAATTGTTAGAGACCGGTTTAACGGTTTCGTCCCTTTTCTTGTTCTTCGGTGGTCCGAGAGATCCGTAACAAATCGTGAAATCACCGTCACTAACAAAAAAGAACTCGGTTACAATATAAGTTTGTTGAAATCGTTCGATCATCTCTCGTTTTTCTGTTCCTATGAGCAAAACCTTTGCAGTTAAACGTCACGATTTGTTTTCGAGGGGTGTGCATTTTTCTCGAGCTATTTGTTTCCCCATCTTTCTTTCTCTCTGCGCATGAGTCATTGTGGCGAATCTAATGCTCTCGAAAACCGTTCGACGACATTCGTAGAGAGGTCGAGGACGTTGAAGATTTATATCTTTGCATAAATGTCAATGACACTTTGTGTTCGGAGACATCAAAATTTATGTACCAAGCATCAAAATCTCTGACTGTTGGTAACGTCCAGTATTTATATCTGCTCGTAAATCGCAGATCTGGATGAGAATATGAAATTTTCGAGGGTCGTCAAACGTCGATGATAAAATGGGAAGTAAAAACCGAAAAAAAAAAACAAGAAAAACAATAATTCCAAAGTGGAATTATCAAAAAAATTCATTTTCTAAATCTATATTTCAGACGAAAAAAAAAACAGTAAAAAATTCGAATCAAACTTTCCAGTCTTCATAATAAAAATGGTCAAGTGTCAAACGCCTGACAAAACTTTTTTATTAATTTCGCTTCACTCATTTTTTCAACACTCAAAACAGGTTTGAGCGTTTGTCAATGAAAGGAAAATAAATAAAATAAGAAATTGAAGTAAAGAAGATGAAGAAGGAGAACGAGAGAATAAAAAAAAAATGAGCAAAAGGAAGTTGAGCAGGAGAATAAAACATGCAAATTCATTCCATATCTCGAGGGTCTTTTCATTCTCACTTATAATTACTGGCACGCTCACATAAATATATCAAGAGTATCGAGATGTACTGGGTGTGTTCAATGAAGAACATAAACGAAGTAGTAAGAAGCGAGATAGACAGATAACGGGTGTGGGTCGTTACAATTAAAAAAAAAAAATTGTAATTAAAAAAAAACGAAGAAGAAAATCAACAAATCCAATAACAAAAAATATTACACACACACACATACATTTTGTACATATGAATAGAAATCTCTTACTGTGTGATCCACATATCGAAACGTGACGAACGATACGAAGTGGAGTAATAAGAGAATAAATGAACGAATAAGAGACAGGAAGAAAGAGAAGAAAATACGTTATTAGCACCTGGGATAAAGTATTATATGGGATCCGTTAAAACGAGGCCTCAAGCATATCGGACAGCAGGACATCGTCCTTGTGAACAACCATTCATGAAAGCCATGAACGTACTAAAACTATAAATAGTAACCAACACAGAACTTCTATAAATATATAAATATATAAATAAATGTTTTGCAGTTTCGATGTGGAGATACAAGTTGATTGGCAATTTCCAATCAGTCATTTCAAATGGAAAATTAATCAACGTAAAGTTTTTATTTTTTTCATTTTTTTCTATTTTTTCAAATTATTGCAGACGTTTATTTATTGTGAAGCAAATCAGATAATTGTAAATGGAATTCTTCGAAGGATTTCATTGGACAGAAGATTTTGCCAATTACATCGCAACGATTTTTTGATTTCTTTTTTTTGCAGTTTTTAAAGATATTTTTATTGGTTATTTATTGAAGTGGATGTAATACACGCTGTAAATATTTAATATGCTCGTATGTACGCATTATTTGAGTACAAGCCTCGTGATCGTTTGAGCTTGTAAGAGAAATATCAGCCCACGTATGATAATAACCATAGGCTTACATGCATCGTGTCCAAACGGAGCTGGAAATACGACTGGACATGGATGTACTTAAAAAAGTCTATAAGAATGCTAAAAAAAATCGTAAATAATTAATTTGAAAATTCTTGTCTTTAGATCCAAGCTTTTAACTGGGATCGTCCTTTATTTTTTTTTTATTTTATTTTTTTTTGCTTTTTACACTATGGCAAAGTTCTTTCTTTGCCACAAAACTGATGCATTTTATAAAAATCAATTCTTTGGCTATTTAGACACAATTTTTTGTTATTTTTTTTTCTTCCCTCTTTGCAATTATTTTCAAATTTTATTGTCACGAAAGTTTCTTCTCGCTTTTCTCACTCACATTTTTCATGTCTTTGGCATTGTACAAAGGGTACTGAAGGTTTTCTTAATTGCACGAAGAGTCGTACAGTTTTATTGCTGCGTTTTCTTCATCGCACTAAAATGTTTCGTTAATGGAAGTTGTTCAGGCACTGAGAGAGCTGTATAAAACACGAATGCATTCTCGTCACGTTTGGCCAATCAGCTTTCGACACATCATCTTCAGCTGCATTGCTGTTTTTTTTAATATTCTTTATATTCATGAATAAATATATTATTTTTTTGCTACAAACTTTTTACACCTTTTTACAACCAACGATTGCTACGACTCAGGGGTTCAATATATTTTTAAATAGAGATGGAAAAACATGATTTCGGGGGAAACAAAAACTCGAAAAATCACCGGAATTTTAAATGTGAATATTTTTTCGTTAATCATGTGAGCCATTGCAGTTTTTAATTATAAAAATTCCATTTTGATAATAATCATTTTTTTCTATCCTACAGCGTCCCTGGGACATTAATAAATGTAAGAAAAAAAAATGAACAGTCATTTAATTATCAGTAGCTCGAATATCTTTTGGATTACCGAGTGTCGTACTTTTTCATGAAAAAAAAATCATTTTCTATTAAACTACTATGGACGTTAGAATGGTAATTTTTTCACAAACTCATTACACTTCAAAGAATTTTACAGAATTATTTCAAAGATTTTTGTACGGTGGTTTTTGTTTCGTAAAATGTATAAACAGTTGATTTTGAATTTTCAAATCTTTAGGCACCAAGAGGCCCAAGAGGCCCCTTCAGGCGGATTGCACGTAAGAACAAATTTATGGTTAAGCAACATTCCAAACCGAATATGTGCGGAAATTTAACATGAGAAATTTGAACAGCAGTTCAAATTATTATTATTTTTTTTATTCAACGAGCTTTTACTCTCACTGATGGTGAATCTCGTTCTAGTGCAACGAGAATGCGATCATAAATTTTCATCTCTTCGATTATTATGCGGCAGGCTTATCCTTTACGCAGTCTTTAATATCTTCAATTTTTAAAGATTTTTTTTTTTCATCTTTATTCATTCAAGTTGTCCGTTGGCTCGAACACGGAGCAGATTTATCGATCTCATTAGCGATATTGCTCGCGGACGATGTCCCGGTGTTGCTCCCATATCTTCCCACTATTTTCTTCTTCTTGTTTGTTATATGCGCACACGCGTGCATAACCATTTGAGTATATCTTCCTCGCGTTTATAATATATTAATCATAATAACAATGAAAAAAAAAAAGAATCCGAGACATCGAATAACCAGTGACTTTCATACGCGTATTAATTTAACTCTCTCCAATGTAGCACGATGTACGTATGGACGATAACGAGTTCATTGTGATAGGAAGCAATGATTGATGGAACCACGTGTTCCCATTCAAAGTTCTACAGACTTGAGATGACTGCGATTTCGAGGTTGCATCGAAGTATAATTCGAGACTACGATGCAGCCAAAAAGTCTAACATTTACGTGGGCTTTTATTGTTGAGCCAAAAAGTCAATTGAAAATAAAATTGCAACTCAGGGAATTAATGAAAAAAATTATAAGACAGTTTGAAAAATGTATTTTTTCCAAACATTCACATTTAGGATTGAATACTCGTTTAAGTCAGTATTGAAAAATGTTTTCTTCGATATGAGGAGTGAAAAAAAATAATTTATAATAGCTAACCGTACGTCAGAACTCGAAAAAGATTAATTTGCCTTTTTTTTCGTCTTCTGCTTCTCTAAATATCGCACTAAAACCTCATGGCAATCTTTTATGCGCTAAATCCTCTCGAAGGTGCACAAAAATTCAGCTAAAAGTTTTAACGTAATCGGCAAAACCGGACATGTCTGGGTGCGGAATTAACGAAGTATTTTACACGTGGATGCCAATGGGAACTCGCGAAACGAACTTGTATCAGCACATTCCACTTGAGTTCAAGGTAATTCACCGTCACCTTTTTACAACCTACACTCATATTTATATTTATAAATCGTATATTAATATGTAACTATATTTCTATATCCGTCTTAAGGATTTAATTTCGACAGTGAAAAAAGTTAATCCAAACATTTTATAATTTCCAATACTTTACTTCTTAGAGATTTCTTTTCATTCTTGTGAGAACTCTTTTTTTTCTTCGTCGATTTTCATCTGTCACTGGACCATTGTTTTAACAGTTTTCAAAACATAAAACATAATTTTTTATGAACGTAATTCAAAAAATGGATTTTCACTCTGTCTCTCTCTACAGAACACGACTGTTGCAAAGTCCACTTCGCAACTTGAGCACTTTTTTCCTATTCTTTCGAATTTGCATCTAAGCAACGTTTTATTCTTATTCCCCACAATTCGTTTACTTTTTTGTCCCTTTATTCTCATTTCTCGAACCCTTCAAATCCCTTTTGTACTCATCTGGCCTCGAGCCCAGTCACAACACTTTACAAACCTGCTAAACGACTTTTTTTAATCCTTTTTTTTTACTTTATGATTTTTGTTTCCCCAAAATCTCAGGATGTACTAAAAATTGTTCAAAGATTCGAAATTTTTCGAGTACCAAGATTGCCCAACTTCGTAAAATTTTCTGCTAATACATGAATCCATGAAATTGCTTCGAATTAGAATAATCGTTTTTTCTTTCAAACTCTCATTCCTTTTCATTATTATTATTGCGTTTTTTTCAAATTCTCGGATTAATTTTCGAACAACGACAATAAATACCTTCCGATCGTTCCGAGGCTTCCTCGCTTTTTATCCGGCAAACAGTAGTCCGGACTTTTGGTAGTATAGAGCAAATTATCGTGATGGTAAAGCGGTGGCAATCTGCTACCGGATCGAGGCCTGACTTCGGCCGCGGTTGCGTATCGTCGAAACAGTCGTGCACCAGCCGCGGCTGGTCCAATTGAGCCAAGACCTCGCCAGCAAGTTCGCACGCTGCAGGAACCGGAAACTCCGTGACATTTGCACTCGAGGGTCAGAGATTGTTCGACTGCCTATTGACGACGAAATCGAACATTTTATCCTCGTTTGTCATTTTTTATTTATTTGTTATGGAGCACAAACCAAATTAGTTGTGACTTTATCACAAAAAAAGACAACCAAAATGTATCGAAAGTGAAAAAAAAAAATTATAAAAGAAGCCGAAATTTTATAACAGAAAGAAAACAAATTTTGGAATTAGGAGATGAAAAACATAAGATTGGATTTTTTCGTTGGATCATATTTCGTTGACACACTGGGTCAATTTGACCCGAAACTAATCCGCCTGTCCCTAAGGGCTGAACAGCCCTTGGGTCAGTTTTCATTGCAAAAAAATCAGGTGTACACTTCTCTAATAATTCCTTAATATGATCAAAGATTATTGTTTAAAAAAACGATTGAAAACTTTAACTTTAGGGAATGTGGGAATTTACTTTAAAAAATCATAATATTGCGATTAAAAATTTGGCAATGTAATAACGTGAAATGTTATTAAAAAAAAAAAAAAAAAATAGCACTACGAAAAGATTAAAAAAAAAAACGTATTTATTTGAAAGAGTTAACATATAATTTACTTTGAATTTGAAAAAATCGTTGGTTTTGATGAAACAGAGCTGCTGTCAGTGCTCGAAGATATTACCGTCGAAAAATTGCTGCGGGTCAAAATGACCCAGTGTGTTACAACAATAGGTTAAGATATTATTGAGCAAATAAATATTTTTCGGGAATACCCTCTGACTTACCCTCCGTCCAGCTCGATTATTGTGCATATTAACGGCGTGCATAAATTTCCCGGTCGATCCCGAGCCAGGTGGACTAGCGCCTTGTAAAAATCGTTTTGCCATTCTCGACGCTGATCTCACGTCGTCACCGCAACCGCCCCATTTAAAAGCGTTTCTTGCGGATAATGCACCAAACGAGACTGAAGTCGAGGTGAAAGAAGTGGAGGAAGTAAGGGCCGAGGGTGAGGGTGGTTCTCGACGGGGTGGCGTTGCACAGGAACAAGCTGCGAGACTTCCAAGGGCGCAGCCTCTTGCTAATCGCCAGACCGCAGCGGCCGCTGACATTGCATAAACAAACGCTTGTTCTCTCGTTCCTGTATGAGAATCAATAAAAATTGGAATGATAAAAAATAATAATAATCAAACGATGATAAAAATGAGAAATCGATGGATAACTAATCATTGAATTGTTAATTCGTTGCGGTTACTGTGGAAGTAGAAAATTCTCACGCCTCGTTCTGTGGGAACCAAAAACACTCGCACATTATTAGCGAGTCGAGGGTTTAACCAAAAAAAAAACGGAGTAACGGAACTGAATTCCAGTTTGGCAAGAAAATGTTTAAATCTTTTTTTTTTTTTATCGATAATTATCCTTGTAATTAGGACGTTTTTTCCCTCTTCTTTTCTTCTTCTTTCTTCACTCTATTTTGTCGCAGACACTCTACAGGATTTAAGCTTCTATTTTATTCATTTCTATTCAATGAATACATTCGTTTTCATCGGAACTCGACACCGTTATACAGTCCAATGGCTGTCTACTCGCCGATTAATTAATGAATAGAAATCCCGTGTTGCCACATGATATTACGATCAATTGGCTCGTGCTGTTCAAGCCAATTTTGTACAATTGAGTTTTCGTCCATTTACAAACCAACAGGCAATTAGATTTATAAATCGGATTGATATTCACCACTAAATACGTTCTTATCGATGGTCTTATCAAAACAATCACTTTCCTTCATTTGGAATGCTTGGAAATTACATTTTTCCATCAAATTTCTTGTATCGGCACTTTGAACTTTTATCAATTAATTTATTACAGTTTATTTTTTGTTTTTATTCATTAAAAGCAACGATTGAGATAATAGCAGTTTGCAAAAAAAAAAACTACAACCACGGCTCATCTAATTGTTGTTATTTTTTTAAATCAAACTTTAAATCGAATCGAACTTCATAGATATAATCATGTCTTTTCAAATAAACATAAAGTTGATATAAATTGAATGAATTTTGTCAGTAAAAAAAAAAAAAGTTCAAATCGACTTTATTTTTAACATCAAAAGTCAAAATAATAATTCTCCATTATTTTCACCATGAAAAATGAGTATTAACTCACCTGTAAGTAAATCAGGAGTGTAATTAGGCGCTCGTTCGATACTGCTACAGTTCCATCTACGATTGCGAAACGCTGTTTGACAAACTGCTGATGTGTCTTTCGCTGCTTGTACGAAACTTTGCATTATGTCTGGAGCTGCTCTGCATGCCCTGGCCTGTTTCCTCTCGAGAAGTCCGGAGCTTCTTGCACTTGTGCAGCTTTCTCTTGTCCACGTTCTTCCCTCAGTTATTTTTCCCACAGCTCTTCGAAAAAAATTTAAAAAAAAAGAACAAAAATGATCAATTATAGGCATTACAGCGTTCTGATTCCTAATTCTAAAGGATTATCAAAACGCAGATATAATTCTAGACTATTATTTATGCAACGATGAAAAACAAAACAAAATAAATATAAAATCTATTTTTCTGTGAGGCAACAAAACTATGAAATCTCTTCAATCATTTTTTCAATCACGATCAACATAAATCGTCGATACAAAAGTGAAAGTTATAAATATTAAAAAGGTTTTGATAAATGAATACATTGAAAAAAAAAAAAAAAAAAATCTAACCACTTATCTACAAAATATAAGCAATTTTTTGAAACGTGGTTATCACACTTTTCTCCAAATGCTCTTCAAGAGGGTTACGAGTTTAAGGAGGGGTAGTTTCGCAGCATAGAATATCGGATTGTGTAGGGAATGCTGGTTATGTTTCTCCTCTCTTTCTGGCTCGTTTCGAGGCCGTAAATCAAGGGTGAATTTCGAAAATTATAGGGCATGAAACTGAAAGGCTCCTTTAGCGCCCTCGGTCTCGATCCAGGTCGCGTTTTCTCTCCTTAAGCGAAGTTCGTACCAAAAGGAAGGCCGGGGAAGTTGTTCTCGCTGTCCTGCTGGTGCCAGAGAACCTCACCAGGCACCACCATTTCGTACAGCCCATCAGGGTGGTAATTACGAACACCTGAAAATCCAAATGATACTCTCCTCCTTTTTCCTCCTTCTCTCTCCAACGACGCCTCATGATCGTCGAGCCGCTTTTCGTTTCGCGACTCACAGAACATACTTCGCTTTCGATTCCTCTCCGGCACGTTCCACGCTCTCGCGATATGTCTAGACTTATAACTGCCCCCGCGATATTCCACTATATTCGCCCGCGTATGTGCGCCACTATATTCTCAAATGGCTCAAACGCCAACCCCGTATCTTCGACGCTTTCGCCACTAACTACTACCGCCAACCAAATTACCCTATCAAAAGGACCATATATAGTAGTTTATACGAGTTTTCAAGAGAACCGGAGAGAAGGAGAGAAAGAAAGAATCATTATATAGATCAGTTTTACTGGTGCATTGATTTTCCTCCAGTGTGAACCTTTCAACGTCACTCATCTTTTTTTCTCAATCCATTTGATCTTTATTCTTCCTGAGTTTACTCATTTTGTTTATTTCCAGCGAACACTAAAATATTAAATGTGGTAGGTGTTTTGTTTTCGTCATATTTTTTTTCATGCTTTCTGTATATACGCGCCATCTCATCACTTTAACCCGGTGAGTCAGATTGGGACTTACGTCGTCACGTCTATTTTTTTTTTTTTGTAGTTTATTGATTATCGATTTACTATTTCAACAACAAATATCGAGTTTCTTGACTCTACATGCTCTCGAGGACGTTGATTAATGGAAAAAAATATGTACAGTCATTATTTGTTAATTGTACAAATACCACAGACGAATAAATAGACGAATTTCGTATTTTTTTATGAAAAAATTTATCGTTTACTAAACTACTATGAAAATTCGAATGATAATTTTTCTACAAACTCATTATACTCCAAAGAGTCTTACAGAATTTTTTCAAAAATTTTCGTCAAGTGGTTTTTCGTTTTAAAAAATAAAGAAATGATTTATTTCGAATTCACAACTTTGGAATCCATGTTCAACCCCAAAAACACCCATAGTACCAAATTTCGAGTCGATTTCACGTAAGAAAAAATGCACGGCTTCGATTTTCCATTCAGATAAGATGACCTAGACTTAGGCTTCTCGTTTCGAATAAAGTACACAATGAGTTTTAATCCCGTACACGTCCTGCCATTTGTTTCGAGATTAATTAAGATTTAATAAGAGATCGAGAAGTCAATTCGATAAGTTATCCTGAAAATGAAATATCCAATTTATTGTTTTTTTTTTAAATAGCAACTCTGGAAGATCGCGATCGAAAAATAAAATGATCGATTTGCTCAAGAAACGATTGTAAATGAATCGTTATTGTACGATGTAAAGGTTTCGAGAATGAATCAGTGGTCGTTGATTAATTGACTGTCTCGAGCAAACGTGGCAAAAACATCAAGCCTTATCGATCTTGTTAATCGGAGTATTAGAACGACAAAATAATTCGTGCGTGACCAGCGTGACGGACCAGTGAACGACAAAATTACTTAAAAAACGTGTATATATATATTTTTTAAAAAATAAAAAGAAAAAACAATATTAACTCTCTCGTGTCATTATAACACGAACGACAGCTAATTCGCTCGGATATATACAATCTTGATCACGTCAACTAGCAAGAGGATAATTTACAAGGTATGTATTTAATCTTTCCCGCGATATGAGCAACGGTGTTTTAAGACCGATCGATGTAATTAGCATTGTAATGAAAACAGATTTTCTACACACAAGTGCCACCGGTCTTAACCAAAGTTTCAAAACCGAACTTTGTGCAAAACAGTTTTAGAGACATAATAAGAATTGAAAAAATATCGAACCACGTTTACTTTTTACGCACAAAACAGTTAAGAAATTAATTCCGTTAATGTTTTTAGAAATTATTACAAGAAAAAACATTATTTGTAGTAACACGTGACTAAAATTTAAAGAATCCATTGTAACAAACATATATTTCCTTGTTGTTAAACGTGACGATTTTTCGTGACTTAGTTACCGTACAAAAAAATTTCATAAAATTGTGTAAAATTCTTTAGAGTGTATTGAATTTGTAAAAAAATTGCGATCTCGATCTTCATAGTAGTTTACTAGAAAAGTCATTTTTTTTATTTAAAAAAGTACAAAATTCGATTATTTATTTGTATGGAGTATTCGAACAATTGACAAGTAATTACTGTTCATTAAATAAATGAAATTTATTTATTTTACATTCATCAATATACCAAGGACCTTGCACAACTAAAAATCCTAGTATTTGTTGTTGAAATTGTAGTTAATCAATGAAAAAAGTGGAAAAAAAATAAATAAATGCAACGACTTTTGATTCACAATGACTCAAAGGGTTAAATAAACATTGTATTTGATTAATTGGTCGGGATAAAGTGGCTGAAAATTGTGTCTTATTTTATGGATAATAGTCTGAAGTTATTTACATATATATAGTGTAATATACCATTATTAGATGAGATACACTCCCTCAAACCGACGGACATGATAGTAAAGTGTAGTAAACTAATCACGCAACCTCGTAACGTATATAAATGTAACGTACTAGATGTGTATACATGCTACCGCTCAAGCCATGATCGAGAACCTGTCCGAGTAGATCATTCGATACGCCGGAAGAGAGATTCAAGCGAATGAATGATATTTAGTGAGCAATAAGCCAACTTCATAGACGTGTGTCTCCATCAATATATACACTAGTCTATTACTTATAATGCAAGCAATTCACTTTTATTAACACGACACTTTCGTTTATTTCGTTCTAAGTAAATTCATTTATAAATTTATCGAATAAGTATTTACGATAAAATCGGTTTAAGAAATTTCACCAAAATAAAAACTCGACGTGTGCTCGTTTTCTCGGACATTCTTAATGTTTTGAGGGAAAAAAAAATTACTCAGTCGTCACTGACGAAAGGAGAACTCATTTAAAGGTCCAGAAAAAGTTAAATATTTTCAGAATCAGAAAAATCGTCAACCGGAACCATTTTTATTTCTTTTTTTTTTTGCCAACAAAATTCAGTTTATTTTTTAAAGAATTTTGAGTTTTTTAATTGTGTGTTTTGGCTTCAAATTAAAATCAAATTACGTCTCAATTCGATTAGAACATTTAATTACATTTAATCGTTTTGTTATCACATATTTTCTCTTCGGACACGTAAATTTTTTTTTTTAAGATCCTCATCAACTTCATACTATTTAATATATGGTAGTTATGGATACACTCCCGTTGAATTATTCGCACGCACACCCACAAGTCGTAAAAAACGAGGCTTGTGAGTCTTAAATCACTGAACAGACATTAAGTGCGTTCAAGAAGCGCGCCATTCACGTTTTTTTTATTATTTCAAGCCGGAAATCAGCGTCAGCTGTGAAAAGACATTGGAACAACTTCTTCTTCGTTGTCGTTTGTAGCAAAGAACGAGAGAGTCACTAAAAATTCGAGAGACAATGGACAGCAAAGTTTATCGTTAAAATGACAGAAAAAATCACTCCCACTCATCTTGGGATTGTCAGTATGAAAATTAAATTTAATATTCAAACGTCCAAACTGTCCTCTTAATTAAATGAATGTTTCAGATTAATTTCTCATTTCGTTGCATTGGAATCTTCGAAATAAGTTTCCATTTCTATAATTGCAAATTGTGTTAATAATTAGAATTCAAATCGGTCATGACACAAATTTCCCAATAATTATAATCGATAACGAAAAGATAATCAAACGAAAATAAAATAAAATTGAAAAAAAAAAAAAACATTAAAATCCATGAATTTTTTGCTCAGACGTTTTGGGCATCGAATTACTGTAAAAATTTCGTAAATACGATTTTTGAACGATTTTGCTTGTTTGAAAATGAGATCCCCGAAGAAAAGAGGACGAACAAGTAACTCAATGAACTTTGCCCGTTCCTGGTCATAAAGAAGAAACTTTATATACACTTGATAATAGTTTTGCGCCTACGACGTCGAGATCTTGAGCGTGAAACTCGTCGCTCGAGAAATTCGCGACATAATACACCGTAACCACTTGAGAAAGATAGAAATATTATTTATTACCAAAATTTCACAATATTCGATTCCACCAACAGCTTCATCCCGTTTGACCACAGCAATTTCGTCGAATCCGTTCGTTTTATACATCCGAACGCTTGTGCTCTTGAGATTTTTTTAAATCCCCATAATCTTAATCCTTATTATCAATCGGTGTGCTAAATATATTCTGAAATCCCCAATTTTTATTTACAGGCAAAGATTTCCGGCGCCGACCAACTTTTACGTGGCAAATTTTTTTAGTGTAATAAATAAATTTTCTCACAAATTTTATAACCTATTACATTTCCCTTTGGGCGCTATTTGCTTAAAATTTGGCAATTTGGCAATTTTGGCAAAATTTGGCATTTTTTTAAACAAAAACCACTGTATGAAAAATTTTGAAAAAATTCTGTAAAATTCTTTGAAGTGTATTGAGCTCGTGAAAAAATTGCCATTCCGATGTTCACAGTAGTTAAGTAGCAAATGAATTCGTTCATGAAAAAGTACGAAATTCGACTATTTATTTACGTCTACTATTTGTGCTATTAACAAATAATGTGTGTTATTACAAATAATTTATTTGTTATTAAAATGATAGTTTGATAATCAAAAAACCTAAAAAAAAAGAAAATGAGACAACGTGAATTCCATTTCGGCTCAGAGCTAAATATGGTTGAGGATTCGGTAATCACAAAAACCCTCAACCATTCAAAACAAATCGAATTTTCGACAAAGTCGTATTGACGTAAATCTTAAAAAACAAAAAAAAACCGATTCCTGCATTTCAATCAAAGCCCCAATTATTTCGAACTTGTAACAAGGATTTAAAAAATGGCTATTCAACAATTCAGTTGAAAATACATCGTATATTATGATAAGCTGTTCGTGAATGTGATAAAGTACGATATTTTGTAGCTTTCCTGACTTGGTTGGTTCGCTCTTCGCTAATTGGTTCGTTGAGTCTGTTTCTCGGTAACGAATATAATCCCTATTCGTGTGTCAGGAAAATTGACTTGAAAAAGGAAACATTCGGAGCCATGTCGATCGTATGAATGACGAATTTGGCTCGTCGTTTAAAAAGCAAAAAAAAATCACAATTTTTTCATTTCATCACATTCTTTCCTAAACTATTCACAATTTGCAATAAAATTTTTTAATTCAATAATAGTTTTATTCAGCAAAGATCAACATTTTATCAATTAATACTTCGAACACCGAGTTTTCGAAAAGAAGCAAATGGTGGAATTTTACAAAGGAAGAAGAATGAAGAAGCAGGAAGACGAAACGAGTGAGGGGTGGAACTGGTGATTATTCATCTGGATGAAGGCTTAGGGGTGTGGTTGTAATTAAAAATGAGGGAAACGTAAAGAGATACGACATAGTTGTTGGCGTCTTAAGGGTGAAGTGAAAAAAAAAAAAAAAAGTAATGGTGAGTCTTTAAAATCTTAACAAAAACTTGACGAAAAGAGAATCGAAACGATAAACTGATGGTTGGAACTCTTTGCTGCATATTTTCAAAGGCATAAGAACTTCCAACAACAAGGACAACAAAAAACCGTTCTTATAGAAATACATAAAACTTTTATAATTAGTTTACACTCTTCGTAGAATAGTTGATGATTATGAAATTTTGTTTATTTTACTTGTAAATAATTTGCCATTGTAAACAAATGAAAATGAAGCGAAAAAGGGAAAAAAATTACTGAAGCAAATGAACTCCCCTAGTCTTTTCTTCGTGTCCTCTCTGCTTCAAGATTCTGTCGAGATTTCGTGCATCAGCGTGCCGAACAAACCCTTAATATAAATGCTCTCTGCGAGGGTCGGTGGATTAAGGTTTTCGCGCGCTTCTTCCTCACGTGCATATGTATATCTATATATATTTTATTGTGGGCTTTCTCCATTTCAAAGTATGGAGGGAATCTTGGAAAGAACAGCACGCAAAACCCCCATCACTCCTTCATTCATCATCCCTGATCGTCCGTGCCAACCCCCCCGAAGCCCTCGCACACTTCCGCTCACTACGGAGCCCGGACACCACCGATGAAATTCTACGCTTGTAAAACTTCTACCAGCCTCATAATAACGAACGTACGATATTTGTGTCTCGCTTTAATTACATCGACGTGCACGAAATTTCGCGTTTTTTCATCAACAAAGACAAACACCAAAAAATAACACGTTTGCGCAGCAGCACAAAAAATAAACTTTCGAAAGAAAATAAATAAATAAACGTGACAATGTTATAACAATGAAAAAACTTATTTGAACACCTGTAATATTAATCCTTCATCCTATAATATTTATTGAATTAAAATTCATTTATTGGACTGCCAAAAATTCAATTATCTGCTGTGTTAACAAGAAATTTAAAAAAAAAATGCATGGCAAAGCGAAAAAATATAAAGAAAAGTTAAACTTTCAATAGAAAAGTCTAAGGAAGTAACTGTAAAACGAATAGTTTTTGGTGTTTTTGAAATATTAACTTTCAGTAATTATATTGGACTTTCAAATATTTTTCGAACGTGAAGAATAATTAGAAGTTTGAATGAGATTTTGTGAATATTTGATCAAGACGAAGAAAATATTTCGACACATTTTCGAAAAACATAAAAATTCATGTATAGTTTGATTGAATTTGTTACGAAATATTGTAAAATAATGAAATTGCTCGAACTGCGGACCCATTGATCGGGCCTGAAATTCAGTATATGTATTTTTATCTGTATACTTTCCCCTTTAGCTTCTCTTCTTTATACACGTGATGTATTGTATAAATTACACGTATGTATATATCTGTATGTAATCTCTACATACAGATAATACGTGTATATATATTAATACAATGCTTATAATAGAGAGATGGATATATATATAAAAATCTAGACACACGCACGTGGGTCCAGACACACAATCCATGCCCGACGTGATCAATAACCCCCACGTCACTTCTTTGTTCCCAATTAAATTCGTCAATGTCTCGTTCCCTTGTCTCGTACACTACATGCAGCTCGAGGGCTCCCATTTCTTATTGTTATGATGATTATGAGTAACAAATTTGTTACAGCTACTTTATCGTAGACAATGGCACGAACAACCCCTTTAGGAATGTTTTTTTTTTCGTCACATTTCATGTCTGATTGGTACACGTTGATCCTGAGAGTGATTTGACAGAGCGATTTATGGATAAATCGAAATTATTTCGACGTCAAGTTCGATCAAAATTATCTGCGACTGAATTGAAGTTTTTTGTTGTAGATTTTTGTCGTGGGCGATCGAGGGCGATCCTTACGAGAGGCAAATATTGAACTCAACCAAAGAAACGATTGAAAGTCTTTTTAATTTGTGATAAAAAATAATAATTGGCTGATTTCGATAGACTCGAATGATTTTTTAAATAATTTATGAGAGTTTTTAATCGTTGAAGAGTATAAGAGTGCCAGCTGCGGTGTGGTTCGCCGTGTCATCATCTTGTCTCTTCGAGAAGGTACGATGGCCCTCACACGACGAAGCAAAAGGATTATGATATAGCAGAACTCGCTCTGGCATCCCCCTGATGTTCGTTTTTTTTTTTTCCTTATTTTTTGTTCATTTTCTCTCATCTCCAATCTTGTATCCCTCCCATTTTTTTTTTTTTTTACTTTTTTATTTTTTACTTTCAGACTTATTTTTATTCCTCTAATTCTTTGTCGAACGATACACGTATTCTTCGTTTCGCTCGCACTCACCAACCACTCCGCACACTCCATGAGAACTATTTGTTTCTCATTAACGTGCCTACATTAATCTTTTCTTAAGGATGCTGGAGGACCCCCGAGCGATCGCCTCTCGATCGCCCAGAGCGTGAGATAATATATATATCTCTATGTATAAGTATATATACACCTTTATCGAAATACTTTGATGGGAGATGAGGGGAAAAGGGGTTGAAGTTAAACCACCTCGTGGTTTCACCACTTTCCACCCACCTTATCGAGAAGAAATACGTACGGATGAACGTGAAAAGAGAATAGATAAGAAAAACCGGATTTCAATAGTTTACCATTGGAATTTATTGTATTTGAACATTTTCAAGAAACGATAACGAAGTTGTAGACTCGCCAGAAGAAAAAAAACTGTTTTCGTTCATTATACTTCGTTGTACATCAAATTTTTTTTTCTTACTTCTGCGAAATCATGCCTTTAAATGTTTTGAAGTTGGGAAAAAATATAAATAAATATTGACAGTTTTTTTGAAAAAAAAAAAGATGAACTATAAGATGTATCGGAAGTTTTATCCCAATTTTATGTCGTCACAAAACAGTCCGAAAAATTTTTATTAATATTTTCAACTAAGAATTTTTCTCAATTTTCTAAAATTCAAATTATATCGATATTATTTTTTTCCAAATTTCGTAAATAAATTTTCATTGATATAGATATATTTTCTTTTACAAATACTCACAGCCACTTGATGCACGTCGCACTATGTGCGATAATGAGAAGAACGATGAGGGTAACGATTCCCGATGACTTGACGACATTGCGAAACTTCGTTCCCCCCATTTTTTACCGATATTTCACATTATCAGTATTAATCCAACGTACATATATTCTCGTCTCTCGTTTATTATTTCACATGTAGAAAAATCGATGGAAAAATATTTGGAAACACACACTTTTTCGAGTACACAAAAATCAACAATTAATACAAGAATCTCAAACGAGATTCAAACACTTTGATCACTAACTCGTTGCGGATCTACGCGATCCGTACGATCGGTATCGCTTGCATTGATCGTTAACCAAGAATTTTCCATCGCAAATATTATAAACACAAAATTACTCACACTTTCACTTTAATCACACTTTCCAACATAATTAATAACAATTAACTCGTCATCCGAAGGATATTACCGATAAAAAAAACGTATAAAACTATCGAACGATATGAATTATTGAACGTAAATTCAAAAATTGAGTTCACGTGATTGTTTCCACTTCAAACATAGTGAATCATATTTTTTATTACTTTATAATATTCTGCAACACTTCACATTGTTTTTATGGACTTTTAATGCTCTGTAAATTATTACTGCATTAAAAAATCCACCAGTGATGGTCGTGTTTCGATTAATTTGATTATTATCAACAAATCTTCGATGTTTAAATCTGTTAATTTTTTTAATGTTTGTTTTTATTTGTTTATTTCTTTGTGAATTAGATTTTCTATTTCGTTGTTTGTTATTGCAATTTTTTTAAGTGGCAACCTTTTAAGTGACGAAATCGAAATAATTGACGAGCTCACTAACGCGACGATCGTCCTTTGCTGAGAACTCTCGAAGAACTCGAGAGACGTATCTCCTGGAGTCGAGTGGCGGATCGTTGGTTGTGGTGGTGGAGGAGCCCGGAGCCGGCGGCGTGCTGGTTACAGGTGTCCGAAACGGAGCAATGCCGTTGTACTATAGGGCATAACGTTCCATTCGAGAACTCGGTCCGGTATAGGTGGTGGTTTTCAAGCGAATGTGATGAACGCGTGGATTCGTTCTGTAGGTGAATATGGCCGAGTCGGCGCGTGGATGGAACTTTAACATCCCTTAGAATAGGGGAAATAGGAGAGACATCTAATTCCAAATAAGATATTATCGAATTGAGACTATATTTCTGTGCAAAATCCTGTTTTTAGAAACTCTTTCTTGGCTTTGAGTGAATGAGCTTAATGTCATTTTTGGGAAATTTATTCTCCTTCTACGAGTCATTATACAAAACATATAAAGATGTGTATCAAATTTCAACTCATTCGGTCTCCTGGTTATTGAAATAACATGTACGCAAGTTCTAGAAAAAAAAACACTCCTTAAAGGTGTTATTTATTTTGTATTTTACTCAAAAAAAATTTTGTACGTGTATTTAGAAAGATGGATAAACATGTGGACGAAATTTAAGAAACAAATATCGAACCATTTCGAATTTACTCCAATTTGAAAACGTTCGTAAATCATAATTGCTTATGATAATGGAATAACCAAACAAATAACAAAATATAAATATTAATCAATATTGTAAAAAAAAAGATCCATTATTTGAGTTTTTTTTTAAATCAGTTTTCCTTTTAAGGAAAATGGGGGAAAAAGGACTTTAAATGAAGAATTTTTGGTATTAGGATTTAGTATTTAATTTAGTATTTAATTAATACTAATATTTAGTATTAGGTAAAATTTCCAATTTTTAGTGTTTCTTTCATATTTTATTCGATGACATGACGGATTTTTAATGAATGATAAAATTTGAATTAATTTATGATCTCAGTGAAACTCGTTAGAGTACTCGTTCGATTTCAACGAATGGATCGATTTTATGGTTGAATACGTCAAACATATTTTTTTTTATATAAAAAAAGTAACAATAAGTTTATAAAAAAGAGCAGAGGATAGAAAAATATGTTGGTAGAAAAAAAAGCGAAAGAAGGTGGAGATGAAGGAGGGTCCGGGTTGCCCCACCACAATCCAGCATCCAACGGCTTATCCAATAACCATCTGTCATTCGACAGGAGTTGGAGAACTCACGCACGTTAGCAGAACTCACGCACTCAGGAACTTTCATTCAGGATTTTTCGATCTCTCGACACTCCCCCCGCGTGCTCTGCATATATATTTTATTTCAATTCTTTCATTATTCTTTTTTCAATCTACGACGGTGGTACGACAACACGAAATGACTTCGTTAAAATGATTTCTCATTCGTTTATACGTTATTATCCCAAACAGGCAAACTCTATTTTTATCTTCTTTCGTTGCCATTTTTTTTTTTTTTTTTTCGTCGACCATTATTTCTTCATCGTTCGTGTTATTAATTTTTGGATAAATACAGTGACGAGTTAATAACGAGGGTCTCGAGGCGAGGATACAATGATTTAAGACCATCGAAAAGAATTCCACGGTTTGTCTTGTTTCGATCATTTATTTTAGATTTTTTTTTTTTTTTTTTTTACAATATTTCTCTGATTTGACAACAGATTTTCGCAAATAATTTCGAAAATTCGTTCTTCAGTAATTGCGACGAAAAAAATGGACACTAATCATAATTGTTAAACAAAATGTTTGGTCTTTTTCATCAAATTCTGTTTTCTTCCCTCTGTTTTTGTGACAATTTTTTTTTTTTCATTTAGTTAAGAAAATTTGTAAATTTTTAAACAAAACTCACACAAAGGAAGAAAGGCGGAGAACACTCATCGATCGAGTTCGAAGGCATGGTTATACACGAAAAGAAAAGCGTATTGTAGTACAAAAGAGCCGCTCGGTCATTACACGTTGCTAGCACGAAGAAGAAGAATTCTCTCTTTACAACTCCGCCCTCTCTCCGTTTTCCTCTTTCTCGTCGTTTCTTCTCAGCCTTCTTCACATACTCACTCACTCTCTCACCCTCCTTTCTCGATAATTATCGCGCGATCGCTCGCGGGAGACTGACACGAGAAAGGAACCAGACAATTAGCTGAAATAAAAAAAATCGCTACCTTTTTTTTCGATCCTTGGTACCACTTTGCCCATAATTGTACATAAGAAAACTTGCGAAAAAATAATATAAATGAATTACGTTCCGCAATGGTTTTCGAATTTTTGATACTCTTTATAAATAAACGCGAGTGAAAAAAAGAAAACCATTCAACGAATATGGAATGTTCTTTTTGTCCACAATAGTAGTTGAATTTGAACCTATTTTTAGGATTTTCAGGTGAGCCCTTAAACATAAAGTAAACAGCATTGAAATTGAATTCAATCTTCATCAAAAATTGACAATCGCAAGATTGATTTGATCGATTGATTAATCAATAATTAAACTTCTTTCCTACGTTCTAATAATAACCACGGGAAAAAATATAAAAATATAAATTATATTATTATGAATAAAAAATACATTCATTATGAATTATGTAAAAAAAAAATGTTTAAAGAGGGTAAATTCGTTCATGGAGTATTCCATGACGTAGTGTACCTTCAGAACTTCTATAAATATATGTCGACGAGAGAGGTTCAATTATTTCGAAAATTCGAGCTTCCATGAATGGATACACGAGGAATCTCTGCCAATTGTTCGCTTTTGATAAATTTGCCAATAATTCGAAGACAATAGAATCGATTGTTTAATTGCCTTAAGAAGATTCGAACGAGCTGGGAATGAAAGAAGAAGGATATTTTTCTGAAAAGCAAAGATATTCCATATCGCAAGTACAGAAAAAGAAATGAAAAAAAAAAAAAAAAAAATAGATAAAGAGACTGTGTATGTGTTGGAAGAACACGGTTTATTCAATTTTTAATTGGGCCTGTATGCATACAGTTCGGATGCTCTCGAATATTTCATGGGATTTGTGATTCGAGTAGATCGACGAAAAGAAGTGAAGGAGGAGGTGAGAGCACCACTGGTGCTTGTAGCCAAAGGATCTCGTTTCTTCTTTCCGATTCCAATGTCTTTTCTTCCTCGGCCTCACTATTATTCTTTTTCTATCTCGCTCATTTTTCTCCCCAACTGATGCCGAGGCCCGTAACGCCGAAAGCAACAAAGCCGATCGGACCGAGTCATTCCGCACCATGAAACTCCCATTCATATCTCGATAATTAGTAAGATCGTGCACACAATGCCATAGCCGCGCGGACGTTTTCTTTTATCTTGTTTTCTTTCATTTTTGTTGCTCTCCTCCTCTCTTTTTATTTCCTCGTTCTCTTCTTTCCTGCTTCGTTGCTGTTTCTGCGATCAGTGAACGAGCGTGTCTCGTCTTTTCTTCCGCTCGCACTCGTTTCGCTTTTTTTTCTCTCATCCTCCCTACTCACTCTCCTCTTCACCTGCTCGCCCCACTCCCTCTTCCTTTTCTTCCTCCTCCTCTTTTTCTTCTTCTTTTTTTCTTTCATTCTATCCCTCGACAGTTTCTTCCCTTTCTTCACTGCTTCGCCTCTCGTCCCTTTCTTCCTTCAACCTCACTTCTTCGCTACCGATAAATAATCCTCTGTCAGACGTTCATTACGTCGTTAAGTTTCGGTCCAAAGTTATCCTCCCTCTCCTCCTCCTCCTTTTCTGCTTCTCCTTCTTTTCCAACTTCTCACTCCCTTCACTTTCTTCTCTTTCTTCACTACTCATCATCTTCCTCGCTCCTTCATTTCTCTCTTTTTCTCTTGTTCTCGGACTTCAAACCTAATAAGTACTCCCTTTTACCTGCCCGCCTACTTGCAGCTCTTCACTTTTTTCATTTTCTCTCCCATACGGATATGCCCTCGAAATTTTTTCTCGCCTGTATTATTCCTTGACTCCTCTTCGAGAATTATCTCTTCAGTCATCCATGACATATTCTCATTATTATACATTCGTATATCTATTTTTTTATTTTTTTTTAACTGCCACTCAGTCAGTATTCGTCACATTTTATCGATAAATGAAAAATTACATTTACGGAAATACATTCTGGCCATACATTTCCGTCAGACCACATTTTCTCCATTTCGAAATATAGTTTTGCACCGAAATTCTCTTCTGCACTCTCACTCTCTTTCGCGTCTCTAACGAGAGCATAGAGTTTTGCTTATTTTTTTGGAGTCTACTCTCCAATAAGATGAGCACTCGATAATTAATTAGTTTCAAAGTTTATCGTTTAGCAGAGACTTTTGAAGTGAAAAAAAATGTGGTTTTTACTGCAAGAGATATTTCCAGGTGGTGAGAGTACTCTTAATTTCGTTGAATCCTTCGTTGTTTTTCAATAAAATAACAGATCATTTAGTATAAATATGATAAAATTTGCAAATTCTGGAAACTTTTGTTTTCCATAAAATAAACATTCAACCGTAGTACAAGCAGACAAAAAGTTAATTGTTTAGTATACTGACATCTGGATGTTGTTAGAAACGTCAAAAATTTTGTCAATTTACGGAAATAGTTTTGTTGAAACAATTGGACAAAATTTTCGACAACAAAAACAGTTTTCAGTAGGAAAAGGGAAATGATTTTTTAGGGTCGATTTGATTGCCTAAGCGGAAGGGAAATGCCAAAATAACGTCGATATATAGCAGCAGATGGCAAGGCTGCGATCCTCGTTTATTAAGGCTGACTTACGTACCCCCAACCCCTATGATTTGCAATACCACAACAGCCATGGTAGGAAATACTCCCTTCTCTTTATTCTTCACTCTTTTTATCCATCTGACGAACCCCTTTGGGCATTTTTTACAGATAATAAAAACGGAAGGGGTTAAGTAAAAAGTTTCATGGAAAATGAAGCAATTCTTTTAAAGGAAAATCAATTTGAATAAAAATGTATTTGTCGTTCTTTCAGCCCTGATAATTTGCAATAATTTGTCACGGTTAACGAGTTTGGTGCTCGAAGAATAATCACAAATTCACAATTGATTGTCATTTAATTCTACTTTGTTGATTCTTTATTGAAACACCGATCTCTTTATTTTATTTTTTTCTGAAAAAATTATTAAATCGTCCAGCAATTCACTAATACACTTATAGCGTCAGTGAGAGACGGAACGGCAGCCACAAATATGAAGATTGCTAAATGAGCCGTGGCCGTCGGCTGTCACCCAACAAAAAAGGTCTCTCCCCGCTTTCTGCGACACCCAACCAACAGCAGTGCCAACGATCATGTCCCCCACAAAGTCCCAAAGCCACCCTCAAAAAATTGAGCTGTACAGGGTGTTCACAAATAAAATTAATATTAAAAAATCGAAAATTATAAAAAATCTGCATAATAATCAGCGAAAAATATTTATTTTATATGAAAATTATAAGAAAGTGGTAAAAAGTGAATATGAAATTATTCATTAAAATAATCAAAGCTTTTAACATATGAAAATTTCTCCATCGTAAAGAATATTTGGCAACTTTTTCAGTTCACACTATTTAATTCATTTAATTTTTCGAATTGGAATTTTTGTGGATTTTTGAAGATTTAATGAATTTTTTTCGTTATTCGGGGATAACTTTTTACGTCACCCTGTAGTTTCAGGGCAACAAAAAACATAGCCATCGAAGAAACTCAAGGGAGAGTGAGTGCAGTCGAGAGCGAGGTGTGAAAAATTCACGTGCAAAGGCACAGATCAGAGCACGTCGACACCCCGAAGAGCGATTGTCATCGACATCGAGCGCGAAGCGTTGCCAATCGTTGTGCTCCAGCGTGTCAATTCGTAACACGAAGATATTTTTTATTTCTTTTTTTTTTTTTTTAACGCTTATATTTCTGTATCATTATTATTGAAGATTGCGTGCCATGCTCGAGAAGGAATATGGAGAACAAGTCGATCGTTTAACGAAACTCACGCACACCAATGGCCGAGTAAACGAGAGAGAGAAATGTAGGAATCGCTGGTAAAAAAAAACACTCTAATGCTATGCCATCCATTTTAATGGTAAAAAAATTTTTTTTAAAATTATTAAACTGACAAATTTAAACACGACTAAAATGATTTTATTTTTTAATAAAAAACAACAGCTGATCGGATGAATACCAAAATATTTTTATCCTTTGCAGCTTTAATTGATTACAGAGTTTGATAACCAAAACAAAAATAGTTGAAAATTTATAAAATTTTTATGGAACATTGAGAATTTCATGAAGATATCAGAAGATTTTTTCTCGAATTTTCGTCTTTCCCATATGTGCGAAAAATTGAATAAACAAATTTTTTTCTTTATTCCTTTCAACTTACAAGAACTCAATGATTAATTACATCAGATTTGTCATTTAAAAAATGAGAGTAAAAAATTTCTCGTAAAATACATTTCATGAAATATTGCCAACGATACAAAATTGACAATTTCATTAACAATTAAGAATTTAAACACTTTTTAACAAGCGTTGGTAGAAAAATGTCTCGTTTAAAACGACAATAAATAAAAATGTAATTTAGAGTGTTAATTGAATTCGAAAAATGTTTTCATCCGATTGAAATATGTTGGGATACGTATATCGTGAATTTGCCTGTTATTAAACCGATATCAAAATCTCTGGCCAAGTGTTTTTCGCCATTTTGACTCTCGTTAAACGCTCCAACGAGGACTCTCGCAGCCCCTCGCGAATCTGCATAATGCTTTTACGATTACTGTTGCCCGATGGGCCAACGAATTTCACGAGGATGGTCAAAAAAAAATCCGATGAGGGTCTAATATGGAAAAATGTTTTTTCTAGCAACGAATTGTCAGGCAGTCTCCCTCATTGTCTACTCTGTTTTTCTTTATAATTTTCTTTTGTATTATTTAACAAAAGTTTACACTATTCGATTGAATTATTATGATTCTTAATCACTCTTTGATGCTCGTAATCCTTGCTTATTTCTTATTCAACACCAATTAAAAATTTAAAGATAAAGAGAACGAAAGGCGCCTGCAACATTTACAAAATCTGGTTGAGTTATGTTGAATGGCTATCGTACACGTGGGTGTGCTTTTAACAATTTTTAAATTCAAACTTAATCGCAAATTTACATATACCTTTGTTTATAATTTGATTTCCTTTTGATTATTTCATTAATTAAAGTATCGATGGATCCTTTCGCCCGCTGATATTCACAGATTTATTTTCTTATTTATTTATTCATGTGAATGACTTGCTTTGACTGAATGATTCGCGATACTAAGAGCACTCATGCAAATCTCAAAATTATCAAAAAGGACTCATTCACACTTTTTTTTCATGTAATCTTAAGGTAATCTATCAGTCTCGCGGTCGGTAAAAATCCTACTGCACGTTTTTGTCAGCGAGGTTTGATTTTTCAAAGGGAAGAAAAGTTACACGTTGTTCCCTTTTCGTCAGAGAACAATGTGTAACTTTTATTTTTCTCTAAATATCATGGATGCCTGAGAAAAATGTGTCTCTGTTTTGCAGCTATCTCTCTCGCACTCGTGCAACTAATAGATCACCTTAAGGCTAAATCGCATATATATGTTTATCGGTCGGTGGTAAAGCAATTAAATTTCAACAGTAAAAATAATAGACGAATTTCCATAGATTCGTATGTATGCAAAATAGAAATTTAGTTAATTCATTATAATAATATATTGAGAGATCAGTCTCTGTTTAAAAAGTCAAAACGTCAACAGGTCGAAAGATTTTTTTTGTAATTCAGGAATCTAGATATTTATTTGTTATAAATTACAAACACAGGTACATTCGCCATCTGGGGTTGAGATATTTTTCAATGATGGGACAGTCTTTGTTTCGTTCGAATCAATGGCAGGCAGTTTTGTGCTTAGTGGGCGAGGCAATGGTTTACCATCTACTGTCAGCCATGGTAACCATGGGCCACCTTCGTATTCCGGAAGTGAACGAAAATCTAGTTCCCGTTGTCGTTGGGGCAGCAATGCTGGTCTATATTTTTCCACAATAGCTGTCAACGCGGTAACTTCCTGAAAAAAAAAAAACGTTATTTATTATGCGAAATCATCTAATAATTGAATTTCCAAAAAATAAGTGAACGTTAAAAAAGAAACTGATCAAGAAAACAATGAATTTATATTTATAACTATTTCCAGAGCCCATGAAAATTTTTATTAATCTTGTTTTTTATTAGATCTTTCAAAAAATTGTGTGAGCTGGGAATTGACAGAAACTTGTTATTCGGTGATTATGATGCGCAAATAAAAAATTCCAGAATTCCGTCGTGTTAGACGAATTGATAATCAATTTTCTCTATTGTCCAATTAATAACCAAGGCAGATCGATACGAATGAGAGAAAAAAGATTTGAACCGACCTCAGGGTGTTGCTCGGAGACTTCTATGACTTCGCAAGGATCAGCCAGAATATCGAATAGACACATTGTTTTACAATTGAGTCGTTGGTGGTTGTGGGGCGCGCAGACGATTTTGTTATCATGGCGTAGTTTCAATAATGTTTCTTTCGAAACTAACGGTATACTGCTTGTGTTTGCAATTGCCAGAGCAGCCATAGAGTTCGTCACGGATGTGACATTGTATGGTGGTGCCGATGTATCACCATCGTCCACGTTTTCGCCCGCGTAAAGACTATATACAGTAGGAGCTCCTGAAAATATATTTTATTGAAGGAAATGAATCACGAATCGTTTTGAAATTAATTTATTCAATTATTTACCAGTTAAAATTTTGAATCGTCCTTTAATAGCAGCGCTGGTATTTTTGAGATCATTGATGTTGAGCAGTATCGAATCACGAGGACTCGGGCTTCCATTAATAATTGAATCCCGCTGATTGATACCATCGATCGATCCTAGATCATCCATATTTCCTCCTGCCAGTTCATAAAGTGTTGGTAACCAATCGGTTACATGAAAATAACCATTATAGATTCGTGACGTATTCTTAATCATTGGAGACCAAACGAATGCTGGCACATGTACGCCTCCTTCGTAAAGAGTGAATTTTTGCTGAAATAAAATTTGGACTTAATGTTTTTTTAGCCAAAAAACAATTAGTATTGAGTCTGTGTTACTCGCTTTAAAAAAAATGGCTACAAGCTCATAGTTTTTCTTTGCTAAGACAATTCTTGACATCCAGTTTATTTAATTGACCATTTAGATTCAAAAAGAATCCACATCATGGATTTTTTTTTTTAGAAAAATGATAATCAATAACAAAAAATTGCTGCAAGTTTGAAAATTTTTTCTGGTAAAGCAGTTTTGTTTTTTTTTTTTTTTTTTTTAGTTAAACTCGCGTGTTCCAATGGAGAAAAATCCACAACATGATTCATAAACTTGATATTTGATTAAATACAAAAAGAATGAATTTGTTTCGAAAATTCTATCGACCATATGAGAATCATTTGAAATCATTATCTTACTCCACGAAAAGGATAATTTGAACCACTATTCGATTGAGGCCCGGAATTCGCGGCGCCATTATCCGACATAAAAACAATAACTGAATCGTCGAGCATCCCTTTTTTATGCAGGGCTTGGACGACTCGTCCAACTGACTCGTCCAGCGCTGACATCATACCTACAATTGTATATTTAAAAATAAAAAAAATAAAACATTTTTTGAAAAATACGTATGTATGCATCATCGTCAAGCAAATTTATCGAAATGAAATACTCATTATCGTAGATGGAGGTAAACGAACCTGCAAATAGTCTTCTCCGAGTGTTGGAAATGTACGCAAAAGTTTTGTTTACTTCGTCAACATCTCGAACTTCAAGATCGCCTTTAACATTGGAAAAATGTGGTGCCACATGGGACAAATGTAGATACAAAGGTACAGTTAGATTATGACCAGCAATAATATTTTCGGCTTGACTGGTAAATAGATCCGTAGCGTAAACATTTTTTGGAGTCCAATTGACTGTATAATTTTGTCCAATGTCGTGATGAAGATCGTAACCAGAAAAATTCTTCAAAGAAACGAAGTTGATGTTTTATTAATTTATGTAAAATAGAAAAAAAAAATATTCGTTGACGTTGTTTTTTTTTGCTTAAATTTTAAGGAATCACATACTCTGGAATGCTCTGCCACGTAAGCGAAGTATTTCATGAATCCGTTATAGTTGCCATAAAAACTGTCAAAACCTCGACTAGTTGGCAAAAACTCTTTTGCGTGATATCCCACATGCCACTTTCCAATGAGATGATTTGCATATCCCAATTTACGGAGATGCTCCGGAAATATAGTAAAATTCAAAGGCAATGCTCGTGTTTCTCCAGGATTTAAAGGAGGGCCCTGCAAGCCTTTACAATAGAAAAAAAAATTCAATAAATTATTATGAAATTTGAAAGTATTCTTAAGGAACATTGAGGCAACAGGAATCTAGAGACGCGGCAGCGTCTTGACGCCAGGTATTAAAAAAATACAGTTTAAACGGCCAAGGCAAGTCGCGCCGCCTATCTATACTCGAGATTCGGCCTTTTTCCGTTTTAATCAGACCTTGCATCGTCGTTTATACGTTATTAATTTGAACGATGCATAAGATCGTTCAAAACAATATTGCACTCTTATTTTGAGGTCTAATTCGAAAAATATCGAGTCTAGAGCAAAAATGGTAATGACTAATGTTATAGAGAATAGAACGACCTAAAAATTTAGTGCTTATCAAATTTCCTTTAAAATTGAAATTAAGCTGATTATTTAGCGAATAAGATAAAGAAAAATGCAAAAATTTCGTGATATTCTGTCTAACGCCCTCAAATCGATTTAGCATCGTGTGACAAGTTCATATACAAATTTGTTTACTTACCTGTTCGGAGAGCATATTTTCCTGTTAAAAAAGACGCCCTCGATGGCGTGCACACAGGTTGGGTATAATAATTGTGGAGAATGATACCATTGTAGGCCAGAGCATCAATATTTGGCGTTGGGATTTGATTAGATCCATGATAACTCACGTCATTCCATCCCTTAAGGAAAGATAAATATTATCACACAAAAATCGAATACAATCATACGAGTTAAACAAAAGGAAAAAAAAAATTCTAGATTATTCCAATGAAACGAAAATCAGCCTGCAGTTCAAAATAAATCATCGAGTTCGTCTTAGTTTTCTCCAATTTCGTGTTCTCTCAAGCTAATAATCTCGCCAAAGTGTTTTTCTACAGAATTTACAGAAAATTTTGAGCCTATATTGGTTCAATTTTATTTTTTCTCAATTACAGAAAAACGTATGTCAAAGTTTGGCTAAAAAAATTAAAAAGTGTCGCAAAGTTGGACTTCATATTAGACATTTTTTCCGAAACTTTGATATGTTTTTACATCCCTATAAAATGTAACAACACCAATATTATAATATTATAAAATAATTCTGTAAGTTGTTTCAAATTTTGCAGAAATTAACCGGAGCCTTAACATTTAAACGTGACCGTCGCAAGACTACTACCTTAATTTTGAAAAAATCGTCTTTTACTCACCAGATCATCGGCCATAATAACAATGATATGGGGTTTTTTTGGTACGACCGATGATGGCACTCCATTGACATGTCCCATCACCAAATGGATAAAGATCCAAACACCGAACGTTGAACTGAGCATTTTAAGAATCACATTTTCACTTAAGGTAATAATAAGAGCAGTCGCTTTCTCGGAATGTGAGTGCGAGAGAGACAGCTGCAATTTTCGAAATTGGATATTTCCGACACGGTTTCACCAATAAAAAAAAACCTCTGTCAGCTGATTTTTGCCATCATCCCGCGTGCGCTGACAGAGCCTTTTTTTGATTAATCAAACAACATCGAAAAATTTTTATTTCGAAAATTCGAGGTGGCTGATCCATCATCTTAAGGAGGTTGGCTACTCACAACAATGTTGCCGTGTTAAAAGCATAAGAAAATTCGAAATGATTAGAATTTAATGAAAATTGGTGACTATATTCTTTAGTATTAAATATGAATATACACATTTTTTGAGATTTTTCTTCTACATAGTTTTCGAGTAATTGAACAATAGAGATTACATGCATAAGCATAGGATTCAGATATATATAGGTATATCTTTAGCATATTGTAAACTCCAATTATCCGACAACTATGCAGATGAGAAATTTGAATAAATTCGTGTCATCGTGTATTTGATTCTAAAGAATGTTATCACCAAGTTTTATTTAATTCTTATCATATTGTCGTCCGTAGCCAACCTCCTTAACGATCAAAACCTCAGTATCGTTGCAGCCAAATTGTTATTTAATTATAGCGAAAAAAAAGATGAAATATTAAAAATTGATCAAATCGTTTATGGCTTTTGTTTTGATGGCTGTAGATTTTCTAGTGCTTTAGACCATAAGCACCAGAAGATTTACTTATTTATTGTCAAGAAACGAATGTTGAAGCTTTCGTACTTACTATTGAAAATTTTTCATTTTGGTTGATGTGAAAAGAGACTTATTTCATGGAAGTATAAGACGATGGTTGGTTCTCCAAGTCTCTGAATATTCTTATAGACTCTCGGCTCTGTAACTGAACTGAACTGTTCTTTCCTGAACTGGTTCTTAAGCATGGTTTGAATGCTACGAGGAAATAATTTATCGCAAACAAAAGGAAGAAGTACAGGAAAAGTCAGCACCAGTCTGTTTTTTTCCCGGTTTCTGAATACCTGTTAAAAGAAAGAACTACGTAACCGACTATGTGTGTTCAGCTGTTGGCTAACGACCAAATTGTTGAAAAACACTTAAAATTTTTTGAAAGAAATGTACACTGTTAAAAAAAATATGAAATTTGCTATTCGAAAGCAAATAAAAAATACAAACTGAGTATATTAAATAGAAATAATTGCATTCGTATCGTAAAATTACGACATAAATGTGAATTTCAATCACCGATGTGAAATTTAATATACACGACATTGAAAATTAAAATTTATCGAAGGAATTTTGAAAACGTGCATTGAAGAAAACAATATTTGTCATTGAAAATAATTACACGTGTATATGAATTCATAAGTTATGAATAATGCATTGAAAATGCAATATGACTTTGAGTTTTATCGACAGATGCTTGGAAAATAAGATGCAAATGAATTTTGATAATACGATACACGTAGAGAGTTATAAAAAAAAATGTATTTGAAAAATTTATGAGTCATCGAGCTCACGTGATCAAGTTGAAATCGAGGGTAGCGCCTCTAGCAGCAAAAAGTCTAACTTCATTCCAACTCGACACTAGCGCTTCTGACGGCTATTGTTTAAACTAAATTGACACGTTTTTTTGCCGGTATCCCAGGAGTGACTTTCACAGCTGATTGTTTCCCACATTATATTCGAGCTATTCGAGTGTCAGCACGGATTCCGTAGCCGTCGAATTTTTATGCCGAATTTTTTCCAAGTTCCAAATTTTTTTTTAGAGGGCACTTTTTTTCGGTCTCGTCACGAATAGCTCATTCGATAGAGAATCGAATGAAACGCGTTTTTAGACTATCATGGGAGAACTTTTTTTTTTTCAAAAATTTCCAAGTTCCAAGGTCTTCGAATTTTTTGAAAAAGTAATAAAAAAATGTTCTCCCACAATAGTCTAAAAAGGCGTTTCATTCGATTCTCTATCGAATGAGCTATTCGTGGCGAGGCCGAAAAAAGTGCCCTTTAGAGAAAATCTCTAAATTTTCTCTAAAGGGCACTTTTTTGCTTGCTTATAATAATGCGAAGACATCATTATAAACGTTTTGTCCGCTTAGAATTTATCACAATTACACGATCAATGATCAATTTCTTCTACAAAAAAAATTCAATAGATATCATTACCATCATTATGACGCTAAAATAATAAAAAATAATAAAAAAATTATTAACGTACATGTTATTTTTATCATATTTCATTTATCAAAATTCTAGCTTTGGAATAAGATTTTATCGTTTAGATAGATTTTCAGTCAGTTAAAGGTAATTTTATTTTTATGACCAAGGAATGGTGTGATTTATTTTTAGAAATTATGTATCAAAATACAATATTTTCATGCGAAGGACTGCTTGGATTAAGTTCACCATAGTGGACACGGAACGAGGCAATGATTCATCATCTTCGGTCAAAGAAGGCAATGGTTCACGATCTACGGTCAACCATGGCAACCATGGACCACCTTCGTAATCCGGAAGTGAACGAGGATCTACTCCCCGTTTTTGTTGGGGTAGCAACACTTTTCTATAATTCGATACAATTTCCACGAGCTCGTTTACTACCTGCAACCAAATAATACAAAAACATTTTTTGTCATCATATTGCAAAAAATAAAATAAAAATAATCAAACCCAATTGATTTCCATACATTTTTAGGATTTAGTGAAAACTAAAAATCAGTCCAATGCAATAATTCAATAATTTTTCGGGTAAACAAAATGCTCTATAACAATTCAATTCTTTGTCAGTTCGATTTCAATGTTCTTTAATGGAAAATGAGTCAAATTAATGGGTTTTGATTACTGATGATTTTTTTATTTCATTTTTTAATTAATGGCCTGAAGCGCAATGATAAAAATGAAAAAAAAAATTAAAGCTGACCTCAGGATATTGTTGTGAGACTTCCGTAGTCTCACAAGGATCAGTTAGAATATCGAATAGACAAGTATTCGTGCAATCAAATGGTTCATCGGTGTGAGGAGCGCAAACGATTTTGTTGGCACGACGAAGTTCTAATATTTTGTCTTTCGAATGTATGGGGTTACCATTTGTTTTGGCAATAGCCAGAGCAGCCATGGATTTCGTCACAGATGTGACATTGTACGGTGGTGCTGATAAATCACCATCGTCTACGTTCTCGCCCATGTAATAACCATCGTAAGCAGACACTCCTAAAGAAGCATTTTAATCAATGAAATAAATCGTTAATCGTTTTGAAACGAATTTATTTAATAAATTACCAGTCAAATATTTAAATCGTCCTTTAATAGCACCGCTGGTATTTTTTAACTCATTGATGTTAAGCAGTATCGTATCACGAGGACTCGGGCTATCATTAATAATTGAATCCCACTGATCGATACCATCGATTGATCCAAGATCATTTATATTTCCTCCTGCCAGTTTATAAAGTGTTGGTAACCAATCGGTTACATGAAAATAACCATTACGGATTCGTGACGTATTCTTAATCATCGGGGACCAAATAAATGCTGGCACATGTACGCCTCCTTCGTAAAGAGTGAATTTTTGCTGAAATAAAACTTGAACTTACTGTTTTTTTTAGCCAAAAATCAATAAGTATGAAGTCTTCGTTACTTGCTCCAAAAAAGTGCTCCAAGCTCATAGTTTTTCTCTACTAATAAGAGAATTCTTGGCAGCAAGTTTATTTATTTAATGATTTGAATAAAAAAAAGAATCCAAATCATAGATCCACGTGATTTGAAGTTATTTTTATTTCATGTTTAAATCAATAATAATTGTTGAAAAAATTCTATCGAATATTGAAAATAATTTGGAATCATTGTCTTACTCCTCGATAAGGATAATTTGAACCATCGTTATGTTGATGCCCACGAGTCATGGCGCCATTATCCGACAAAAAAACAATAATCGAATCATTGAGCATCCCTTTTTTGTTCAAAGCTTCGACGACTCGTCCCGTTGATTCGTCCAACGCTGACACCATGCCTGTTGTAATTAATCACCAAATTTTAATATCCCCCTTAAATAGTCCATATTCGTACATAAAGATAAACAAACCTGCATATAGTCGCCTCCGATTGTTAGAAACGTAATGAAAAGTCTTATTTACTTGGTCAATATCACGAACTTCAAGGTCACCTGCAAATCCGGAAGTGTGCGGCGCTAAATGTGAAAAATGCAGATACAAAGGTACGTTTGTATCATGATTGGCAATCACGTTCTCAGCTTCGGTCGTGAACAAATCTGTCGCGTAAATATTTTTTGGAGCCCAATTCACCGTGAAATTTGTCTCAAAGTCGTGGTGAAGATCGTAACCCGGAAAATGCTTCAAATTCATGCACAATGAATTAAAATAAAAATTATTATCAAATCAAAGTATTTTAATAATTTTAGGAAATAAAGTTTTTTTTTACGTCACGAAAGAAGTATACACACATCATCATCAATATTCTCCAGTATATAACTGAAGTATTTCATGTATCCATTATAATAGCCGTAAAAATTGTTAAACCCACGAGACGTTGGTAAAAATTCCTTGGCATAATATCCAACATGCCATTTTCCGATAAGATTACTCGCGTATCCCAAGTTACTTAAATACTCGGGCAAAAGAGTAAAATTCAGAGGCAATGCTCGCGTTTCCCCAGCAGATAATGGTGCGCCTTGCAAGCCTTCAAACATTATTATTATTATAACCATTATTATTATTATTAATACTATTTATTTATTATTATTATTTTTTTATTTTTTAATTTATTCATTCTGGTATACAGTTTTATTTTTTCCGATGGATCAATGATCGTGTAATATTCTTATTTGATCAATATTTTCAACAAAATATAGTTGGAAAAAATTTGACATTTCTGTCAATACGTTGAATGAGGATACTTGAGACAAATATTGACAATGCAAACTTGACATATGTTTCGTATCGTTCTTCCGAGTCTGATGAAAAAATTTCAAAAGGTTACACAATAAGCCGTCTAAGAGTTATCAAAATTCAAATTTTCGATTGCCATAAAAATAATAAAGAGTGAACAAAAAATCTTCATTTGAGGAAAAAAATAGAGTTACTATGTGGAAGTTGATTTAGAAAGAATTATCACTTGCCTGTTCTAAGGGCATATTGCCCCGTTAAAAAAGAGCCTCTTGATGGCGTGCATACGGGTTGGGTATAATAATTATGAAGAATAATACCATTGTAAGCCAGAGCATCAATATTTGGCGTTGGGATTTGATTGGATCCGTGATAACTCACGTCGTTCCAGCCCTTAACGAGAAAGAGGAATTGTTAGATAGCAAACAGATCTAATCATACGAATGAAAAAAAAAAAAAAAAAACAAAAACTCATCAGGGAAACTGTTTCAACTCATTTTAGGATTTTTCTATTTCATGTTTTGTCATTGAAATTTTTTCTTTCTACTCACCAGATCATCGGCCATAATAACAATAATATGGGGCCGTTTTTCTTGGATTAACGACATAACTTCATTAAGACCTCCCATGAACAAATGGATTAAAATCCAAGCGCTGAACGATTGACTGAACATTTTAAAAATCACATTATCCATCTATCGAATCTTCAATGTAAACTCCATGATTTATCGATTCAACCAAGACATGATTTTGTTCAATCAACAACAGAACTAAATACGAATCTCTAATGTTGTACCAAACGTTGTTTTTAGGCTGTTTTTATTTACAGAGATTAAAAACTTAGCACAATACACTTCACTTTTCTCTCTGCATTTGTTCTCTGTTTATGAAAGTATGAGGCAAAACTTTTCTTCTTATCGAAAGGTTCAAGTGCTTTCGATAAATATGCTTTTCAAGCGTCTGAAAAGCACATACTCACACAAGCATTGGAGCATCGCAAGGCATGAATATACACAAAGTTTTGTACTTACGATTGAAAAGCCTTCATCTTTGTTCTCGTCAAAAAGAAACGTTTTTAAAAAAGTGTCATTCGATGTTCTTTTCTCTAAATCTTCCAACGTTTTCATAGGTCGTCGATCTTTAATTTCGTTTTAAATACTATATATTTGGCTTGAGATCGAAAATGGCAGAGATATGTTCTTAGTTTTTTATATTTTAATTGAAAATTTTGAAAATTACTTGAACCGTAGCACTCGAACGAATTTCATCATGAAATTTGCATTTATACGTCTATAAACTTCAACAAAGTTTCATTTATGAGTATGTTTATTATTATGATTATGAATGATGAATTATGAGTATGAACGTACTGACAAACACTACGGATACTACAGACTGTCAGGATCACATGACGACAACTGATAGTCCCGTCGATAGGCCACATTATGATGACCTACTTATCGCTTTATAGAACCACTTGATCACGCTGGTTCATCGAAGATGGTCGTTTTATATAAAACTAGCTGATGTGCCTGCGGGCTTCGCCATAGAAAAGATGTAAGTGGATCCACTGTGGGTTTTACGTCCCAATATTTGATTTTAATTTAATTGTTAACTATTTAAGGGCCCATTACCATTTCAGAACTATAAACAGTGACTATAGTTCCTATAAAAATTGGTCGAATTATTGGTTATTTTTTTAATTACTTTTCACAAAGTTCGTCTATTTGTTGGAAAAAAAACAAATCTTTTTAATTTTTCGACTTTATTTATTTATTTATTTTTGAGAATATCCGTCTTTTATGGCATTTATTTGGAGACCAAATCTTTTTCATTTTCTAATAACCTAATCGACGATATGTTACTAAACGTCAAATCGATGTATGGATTTATTGGGATCATTGAAAATTTCTCAATTTGTTTTTTATTCAATTTTTCTATCTTCCTGTTCGATTGCATACATTTTTCACAAGTTTACACAGTTAACTTGTACATTTTATCAGATTTTTTTCAACTAAACGGGACTTTTTATTTGGCTTGTAATTATAATTTAAAAAATTGTGTAACTGAAAAAAAAAAAAACATGTTCTAGTGACAATAAATAGTTTAGAGAGTTGTACAAATACTGAAAATACAAGTTCGTGATATTAAAAACACGTTGGAGACCATGAAACCGATCTTCAAAATAGAAAGTACTCAAAAAATGTGTAAAATAAAGGAAAAGTTATAAAAATGATAAATACTAAGTCGTTTCTACAATATAATCGACGTGAACATCAAATTTATCTTTTTTTCCACTCACACAAATAATTTCAATGTTGTAATGAATTTTTCAAAATCTTTGATTTTCGTAGTTAACAACAAAAAAAACGAAAAAACAATTTTTTAATGATGAAATAATTACGATACCGATTTCATTAATGTTTTTTTCGAATTAAACGCGATTCGTTGAGTCGTCGAGCTCACAATCAACTACGTAAACGTTCTCTTCGGTCGTTGAAGTTTCGGTATCAACGTTTCTATAAAAAATCGCACTATTCCGCTTCGTGGGAAAAGTATCTTTCAGTCAAATGAATGCCCGAAGACCAACGATTATTAATACCATTCCGATGTGTGCTGATACTGCCAACGTACTAATTGCTGTGGCTCCATTGAACTCATAGTGACCCGCATTTAACCACGGCTGCCAGGTGTTATTTCTTCTGCGTGGATCAGCCAACCAATCAATCGGTAATCTTGGTTGTTTCACCAAAACGTTGCCATACTTTTCCAAATAAAGATCGAGGAAATTGACGATCTATGGACAAGTTATTGAAAAAAAAAAAAAAACGTTAATGTCATTGAAAACCTATTCAATAGAATAAACGAGCAAATTATGATGATCCTTTGATCAACACACCGGGTCATTTTGACCCGCAGTAATATGCGTTAAGTATCCATTTCGGAAGAAATAATGGCGAAAATAACAACAATTTTAAACCAGAATTAAAGATTTTTTCGATTCGACAATAAGCTAAAAGTTCAGACGTTCAAATGAATAGCTTTTTTGAAAATCTCGTTGCAGCATTTTTTTTTTTTTTTTTTTTCAAAAAATTATATTTATCATGAGTATATTCTTGGTTATTAATCTCAAAAATGTTAAAAATTGAAAAAAGTATGATTTTTGTAGGAAAATGCTTACTTTATGGGAAATCGAAATTTTTAATAATTTTTAAAAACAATTCATTATGATAATTCCTAGATTTATATTATGCACACATATTCAGGAGCGTTTGAAGTTTGTTACTGATTTTTTTAGTTAAAAACGACCAGAGAGCACCTGATGACAGGCCTATGAAGTACGAGTCGAATTGACCCAGTGTGCAAATTCGTAAAATGTGCAACGAAAACGTAAGGAATAATTTGATTGGACCGATTACATCAATTTTTCCAATAAATAAAAATCGTTTTGAAAAAATAAATATAAAAAAAACATTTTCAATGTAATAAAAATGAATAATTTTACCTTTGGATATTGTTTGGCAATATTATTAGTTTCGCAAGGATCGTTGACGATGTCAAAGAGACATTCGGTGTCGTTGCATGTTGAAAATACGTTTCTCATGCTTCTTCTACAAACGACTGATGCCTGATCTCTCAAATGGCTCATTTGACTTGGTTGGGTCATGGGACCTTGAAGGTGAGCACTTATCGAACTCGCTACTGCACTTCTGTGCACTGTTGTGTAATTGTATTCGGGTACATCACGATTTCGTCCAGATTCACCATAATATTGATCGTAGTATCCTTGTTTATAGGATCCTTAAAATTAAAATACAAATTTTGAACAACCAGTGAAAAGAATGAGTAAAAAAAAGGATTCTGCATAAAATATTATCATGCAAAATGATTTTGGACAAAAAAACAAGGGAATTAATGATTCGATCGATTACTGAAACGAACGAAATATGAAATTTGACGTATTTTGTTACGAAGCATGAGTCAATTCAACTAAACTCTTTTTTCAATGTTTAGTGACCATATTATTATGAATTATTTGTTTTCAACCCTCTCCCCCTCTCTTTCTATGTTTATAACAAAAGTAAGGATAAGAATCATCGAAATAATGAAAAATACCTCTGACAAGTTTGAATCGACGATGTATGGCTCCTTCTGTAGGTGCAACTTCGTCAATATTCAACAATAAAGTTTCCCTAGGGCTAGGTTTTCCTTGATTCAAATGAGGCCAATGATTGACACCATCAATGTCACCCAAATCAGTGACGTTACCACCAGCAGCTGCGTAAAGTGTTGGTAACCAATCGGTAACGTGGATCAAATTGTTCGAAACATTAGCCATTCCGTGAAGCCTTGGTGACCATATCGCAGCCACTCCTCTTACTCCACCTTCGTAAAGAGTGTATTTCGTCTACGAATGTTTAAAGAAATGTTCTTTTTCATTTATTTTGAAGTCATGAAATTTGAGGTAATCGTTGAATGAACACTTTCCTATTAAAAAATTGAAACAATGACTCGAACGATTTAAAAAAAATTAAGAACAAATACTCACGCCTCTAAGAGGATAGTTGGAACCCCAATTTCGATATTTTCCAATGGAGGGTGCACCGTTGTCGGTGAGAAATAGTATTATCGTATTTTTTAACATTCCTTTGTAACCAAGAGCGCTGACGACACGACCGAGTGAATCATCCAAAGACGAGACCATTTCTTATTACATAAATTAATAGTTAATTAATAATTGCGGATTTTATGATCAAATAATACATTAGAATCAAAGAAAATTATCTTTTTTTTTTGTTTCAAAATTGCTCTTGAGATAATTCACTGATGAAAATAATTTCCAAAATCGACTTCGACTCACTCGCGTATTTTCGTCGATTGTCGTCACGAATATGTTGAAACATTTGATCGTTGTAATTGTTTATTGGCACTTCGAGCGGTGCGTGTACACCGAGATGAGAAATTTGAAGATAAAGTGGATTTATAGGGTCGTGATGGTCGATTATCTTCTCAGCTTCTTCGGTAAACAGTTCGGTCACGTATTCACCTTGGACATCGTAAGCGGGTGCGTCACCACGATGCAAGTCAAATCCACTCATGTTCTTCAAAGACATAATGAAAAAATTAAGGAAAAATTCATTATTTACAATCAGGAGAAAAAGTACTCTTAACTTTTTTCAAAATATCTTCGATTTTTTAATTTTCGAGCCCATAATTATTTCTAGATAAAAACAACCAATGGAAATGAACGTTTTACTGTTAACAAATAATAAAAACTTTTCATCCGAATTTAAAATGGATGTTGAATTGGTTAAAAAAGTAAATTTTGCCAATACCATTTATTTTTCAATTTTGTAAATAAGAGAAATGCATTATTTTAAAAAATAAATATACGAAATAAATGTTCAGTTCGTATTTCATTCGACTCACCCCTTGCGAGTATCTGTAATCGTAATACGCGATGTGACTGTTGTAATAACCGAGAAAAGAATCGAAACCGCGATGCAAAGGTGTGTGCTGTCGTGTGTGAAAGCCCAAGTGCCATTTGCCAATTAATTTTGGTGAATAGCCCAAGTCTCGAAGATGCTCTGGCAATATTCTTATGTTGAGTGGAAGTCCACGTGGCTCGCCACCCAAAATCCCTTCGCCTTGCATACCTTTAGCACAATTTTTTTTTTTTTCATTTTTAGTAAAATCTTTGATTGTTATTCACAAGAATGGAAAGGATCAGACTTTGAGTAGAGTTGAATAAAAGAGAAAAAATAAATTTTTTTTACCCATTCTAATTGGATATTTTCCAGAGAAAAATGCGGCTCTTGTGGGCGTGCAGGATGGCAAGACGTAATGTCTGTTCAGGATCAAACCGTTGTAGGCCAAAGCATCAATATTTGGGGTTGGAATTTGACTCGAACCATGAAAGCCAACATCGTTCCATCCCTGAAAAAATAAAATATTGTGTTTTTTCTATGATGTCAAAATAGTATTCGATTTGTAATAGGAAACATCGTTTTAGAGGAAGAATCTTTAGAAATTATACACAAACGTTCAAAACTGAAAAAATTGAGCCTCCCGTCGATATTTTTTAATAGAAATTGAAAACTGAATTTTTATTAGAGCTTGGAATTCTTATCCATCATTTTCGTTGTACTTGAATCTTCTGTGCTTTTGAATCATTGATGAATTTTTTAAAATTGGACATGAATTCCATTGATTTTTTCAAGTAAAACCAGTCAAGATATCAAGATAAACTAAACACCGTTCGCTTATTCTACCAAAATGCTTTTAAAAACACCCCCGTTGAATGTCTGTATGTTATTTCGTTCTCAAGTGACATACGATTTAACATTTCAGGATTTCTTGGTTTTGGAGAATCTGATACAGAAACTCTTCGACATAAACTAAAAAGTTTAGAACAGTTCAAATTTTGAGGAAAAAAAGCTCATAAATTGAAGGAATAACAAAAAGGGAGCATATCCACTGGCAACTTTATAATTTGCACTCCCTAATGTAAAATGCAAAAAGATAAACTCCAATTAAAAAAACAAACGATCGTTAAGCCTTTAAGCCATAGATTTTTCCTTACTCGCAATTGACTTGATTGAGGTCTCGGATCATGAATTTGAACCCAAATTTTCAAAATTCAAAATCAATCGTTTCTTCATTTTTTAAACCAAAAACCACGGTACGAAAAAAATGGAAAAAATTCTGAAAATTTCATCGAAGTGTATTGATTCTGTGAAAAAATTGCCATTCCGATATTTTTCGTGAAAAAGTATAGAATTCGACAATTTATTTATATGTGATCTTTGGGCAATTGCCAAATAATGATTGTTCGTATTTTTTCACATTCACGAATGTCCAAGGGACCACACGTAGAATCAAAAATCTCAGAATTCGTTGTTGAAATAGTGCAGCAAAAAAAATATGCAGAACAACATCAGTCCTACAATGGCTCAAAGGGTTAAATAAGTTACGAGTGATACATATGTGAAAAGAAATTTTTAACATTTCCGTGAATGGGTGTTGGATTTCGGGAAGTAATTTTTCTGAAGGGTGAAGTAAGAGAGTATTACATAAGCTATTAACGAAACTCTGGCTATTAAACTTAATTTACATTCATGCATAAGTGTATGCACTGTATGGTGACTGCCAGAACGACGGAATTTTTATTTGTTTAGTCTTTCGTGAGTCATCTAATGTACGATGTAAAAAAAAAAAAAAAAAATAAGAAGAAGACTCTTCGACGTTGTTGTACACCGCCCTGGCAGCAACGACATCCTCATTCCACGTGTGGGTGTTGATATAACGCCATACTCACAGCCATACAGCACAAGTTGCCTTTCCTAATTGTCTTAACTAAGGCTCACGCGGTAATTTAAGACAATTCAACTATAGGATACATTTATAATCGCACTAAATTATACATGTACGTTGAAATACAAAGTATCTTTCTTAAAGAAACTAAGACATCGTGCGTCCATGGCTTAAGGAAGAGGAATAAAGAGCTAAAGAGCATATTAACATTTTTAATTCCCATAAACTTCCTTCTTGTTCCATTCCTTCAGGACCTTCTTCAATTTGTGACAACGCACTTTAATTTTCATTCTCTACGACGTTACGAATAAATATTGAGAATAAGAAAGTTTCTTTTTTTTGAAATTCCATTAATTTTACTTGATGGCAGAATTCAGGCATTTTTTTTAATCATATGTCATTTTTTCTCACAGGCTTTCCTGTTTTTTTTTTCTTTTAATGGTATTTTGACCCCTCGCTGACACGCTTACATTTGGACACACTGGGTCGATTTGGAACATACTTTATCCACCTGTCATCAGTTGTCTTATAATCTGTTTTCATTGAAAAAAAATCCTGAGCACAATTCGAATATTCTTAAATCCGTTTGCAGCATGAAAATTTGAAATATTTTTAATTTTAATGTTTCGAAATATCATTAAAAACATTGACTTTTGATAAAGTTAATATTTTACTAAAAAAAAAAATCATAATTTCTTTAATTTTTAATGTTATTGATTTAAGAACCAGAAATGTACTCGTGAAAAATGCTGTTTTCCGAAAAAATAATGGTAATGACGAGCTTTCCAATACATTTACTTATTTGAACGAGTAAACTTGGCTCATCTTCGAAATAAAAGAAATCGTTAATTCTAATGCAGAACCATTGAATCTCACATTAAATCTCACATTTTTATTGATTAATTGAATTCCATTTTCAATATTTTATATATTTTCATTTCAAAATTGAATCTGATCATTTTTTAAGCCATTTCTCATATTTTCCCGAAGATTTTCCGTCTTCACGACTGACTAATAACAATAAATTCCAGGATTTATTTGATCAAAATAAATACCATATTTTCATGACCTTTTTCTCAACTACATCTGGCCTTAAAAACATTTTATTAAAAACTGTAAACTCCAATAGTGACAATAAGAATTATGTGAAAATCGTTACAATTAAAATAATTGCAGTAAAATAATAAAACTTCATTGCTAAAAAAAAGTTAAAAAAAAAAAATGCACAAATGTCGTACCAAATCATCAGCCATGAAGACAACGATGTGGGGTGCCTCGTCATATTCACCGTAACACGAATTGATGCACAATCCAATGGAGACGAGCACAAGGCTCGTCTTCGTTAATAAATCAAGCACCATTTTCAATCACCCTCGAAGGATTGATGATAAATTTATAATTTTTAATAGCTAAATATCACTGGACACATGTATAATAATGATTTTACTTAGAGGTCGTTACTGAAACTCAGTTTCACGTAAACACTAAGGGTCGACGTTTCGCGATGTCCCTCAACGTCGATCTCTCTTCGTTCTTATGATTCTCGTTTTATTTGTTTTGTTTTTTTTTTTTTTTTTTAATTTTTTTTATTAACTTCGAGGAGCAACGTGGATGAGCAAGGTCAGAACATTGTGCACGCAAGAGCAACTGAAGAATCTTAAGAAGAAACGTTCATTTATATAGTCCACCCACGAATTGGATAAGATAAGCTCCACTGGTGGATATAATTGAATGAAACAAGCAAGCATGTGTACTAGACATAAATATACACATGTATACATGTGTATATTATGATGAGGGATGCTGAGGAATACAACGATCTTACTAGTCATTACACCAATGAAAGAAAATACGTGCTCCACTCTGTCCCTTCTCGTCTTACGGGTTTCATCCATTTTTTTTTCAATTCTTTTTGTTTTTTTTGTAATTTTTTCTTCCCCACATCTTTGCCCACGCTGCTACGTAATCTGTTGTTTTTCCCTAATCCCTGTGACGATAATAATCTGAATTTTAATGACGCAAGAAGTCTGTAATGGCTCATTTATTTGACACATCTTACATTTTTGTCTCTGATATTATTCATATCGGAGATGAACTCTTTGCCCTAATCGTGGCTGATCTTAAACATTTTTACTGCAATTTTAGACTTTTCATATGTTTATGTATCAACTTGAATATGATTCGAAATTCTGGAATCGAAAGTTTCGATATTCGGAGAACAGGAGAATATTTTTGTAAATTTAGATCAACTTTTAAGAATTTTTAACTCATAAAATGATTTTACTATCGATCATTAATGACTCGTTCACATACTGGGTCATTTTGACCCGGAATTATTCTTTTGCGTTACTTTTCCTTACCCTAAAAATATTTTCGAGCACTGCCTACACTTTTTCATCAGAATTGTCGATTCTTTCATTTCAGTTTTTCTAATAAATGTACTTCCTCGTTTTATAGATTTCGCAAAATATGAAAACCTGACACAATTATGTTTTTTCTTTTTTTTTTATAGTAAAATACTCACTTTTCCATCCGCCGATGTTTTTAATGATTTTTTTAAACAATTGAATGTGATATTTTTTTAATTCCTATGATGCACAAATATTAAGGAATGTTTGAAGTTTACTCCTGATTTTTTTGCATAAAAACCGACCGAAGGGCTATTGATGACCATCGGATGAAGTACGCTTCGGGTCAAATTGACCCAGTGTGTTGCTGCAGTGATGAAATTGTAAAATATTAAGTCGGTCTCAGAAAATTACTCAAATTTTTTTTCGTTTTTTTTTTTAGTTTTCTTACGAAATTTGGAAATGAAAAATAACGATCTCTGTTTTTGGACAAATGTTCATCGAAGCAATCCAGTTTAAAAAACAATTCAAATAACTTTGGACCCCATCGCCACTTTACGATAAAAAGGACTGGAGCGCTTATGCAAATAAAAAAACATGCAGATAAAATCTCATTTTTGCGTGTCATTGACTCCGTTGCGTGCATAAAAGTACACAAGATGTGTATTTTGAGGGCGAAAACAGTGCATTATATGAATTACAGACTCGGTTCATATTTACACATTTCGTCCTCCGCAATTTGTTGGCGCCATTAAGAAGAGCTCCACCCCAATTTACATCGTTACAAACACTGAATTTACTTCGTAACACATATAATTAGAGGGAAAAATAAAGTGGTAAAATCCACTCGAAACGAAGTTAAATTGAATGTGTAAAAAAAAAAGAAGAAAAAAAATTCCACAACATTTCTGTGTTCCTGATTTTTCATATCTTGATTTTGACAGATTTGTAGCAATTGACGTGTTATCGAGAAAAAAAAACCTGAAATTTTTCATAAAATACTCCAAAACCTTCGAACGGCTTGCTGACTTTTTTTGAATCACACGTAAAAACTCGTTTATTTATGTTTTTTTATAAATAACAACAACCAGTCAAATTCATATGATTCTCAATTTAAAAAATCACAAAAAAAAAACTTTTTTTATACATAATCTTGAAAATTGTTAAAATTCATAGCAAAAAATGCAAGAAAAAATGTCCAGAATTTACAGTAAAGTCAACCCTGAACCCCTACTATCAATTATTCTGAACACGAACCCTACAACGGGGCCGAAAAAGACTCCACTTTCCTATTTGACACAAAATCGTTCTCGTTGGAATTGAAAAGTTTTACTACACACCATTCTCTTCGTTTTTTCATAAAAAAAAATACAACAGACGAAATGTCAATTAAACGATTAAAAAATGCGTAAAAATGGAATACTGTAGTTTTTTACTAAAAGCGTTGAGTTTAAAGTTGTAAAAAAAAAAGATGTGATTCAACGGTTTTACCCAAATCCTACTTCAATTTATTGTTAATTGGATCTAAGAAAAAAAAACGTCATTTTTGACAGGCAGAGTGGCCTAAATATATCATTCAACATTGAAAGTTTCTCTCCGTTTGCTCATGAGCAACCAGTGCATATTTATATATATATATATATATATATATCCGGAACGAGAAATAATATACTGTTGTATGACGTCCGAGCACATATCCTTGTGTTTGCTTGAAGCATCTCGGCATCTTTGGTCTCGCGGAACTTATTAATCTTGTTTACGAGGACCATAATTAAAGCGACGAAACAGCAGCGGCTCGCCCTTTAGAGGCCATAGGGTCAAGTGATGTTAAGTAGGGATGCCAATTACTTTATTCGCTGCTTCCTTGCCGAAATATATAGGGCGTGTTTGAGCTACGACTTGGGACTCGTGTGGCACGAACAATTAAATAGGTGAAACCTTTCGTAAAAATAATTAAAGAATCGACCAAATGTCAAAGTCAACGGGCCCTTTTCCGTGACACGTAATCCTTCGAATTGCCTACGTAAAGATATAAATGAACTCTTATATGTATATATATAGATAGATAGACGTCTAGTCTCTTATATTCTGTAACTGTACACAATTTATCAACTATTTACTACGACTCAGAAACTGCGAGACTTGCTGTTTCACACTATGGTCAAATGAATTTTTTATTTTTACAATTATTGTGTGCAACGTTTAAAATAATAATTTTTAAAAAATTTACAATGTTTTTGATATTTATTGTTGAAATAGTAGTTTAGTAATATAATATAATAATCGAAAAAATTACAAACAAACAAAAAGTTCGGACAACGTTAGTCGCGCTGTGGATCAAAGGTTCAAAATTTGAGTTTCAAAATTTAATTATTATATCGCAAAAATGAAAATTTTTCAATTTATTTTTATATTGCAATTTTTTCTCCAATTTTAGAAATGGTTTCCCCGAATTTTATTAATGAAAAAAGAAAAAAATATTCACTGCCATTTTAAGTTTTTGTAAATTATTGATAAAACTCATGATAGAATTGATTTCGATATTGTTTCAATAGAAATGAAGAAAAAAGAATGAAAATAGTTGGGAGCATTTGTATGCCATTCCATTTTGGAGTTTTTCGTATTTTAGCAAAGCAGTAAAAAATTTACTCCGATTCCGTGAATTATCATTTGGCACACGTCATATTTTTCATTGCTTCGAAAATGACATTCGGTATAATGGAATTTTTGTAGTTGGCATTAATAATTTCATGTATATGATTAATCAATGAAACATCTCATTGAATGAAAAAGAAACGCCGTGGCATAATTTGGTGAATGAATGAATCATTCAATCTATTAATTTCATTGTTAGAGATAAAAATAGTAAAACCTGTGAGCACGACTCATTTATTCATACTCGTGCATGTGCTAAAGAATATCGAACGGAAAAACTGAAGACTAACGCCATCTAGGACTCGAAAGTTAGCGCTTGTCAACTAAAAAGTTCTCTTTCTCACCGACAGAACTTCATTCAATCATATAATAATACACATTATTTTGGTTAACAATTAACATATCTCTATAAAAAAAAAAACCAATTTTAGATATTTATAAAAGATAGTTGTGTGTCACGAGTGCTGTTAGAAATGTTCTCGAGAAAAGAGCAAATAATACAACGCACCGGCAAGCACGGTGTCGGGCGTTACGATTTTCTTAAACTTTTAAAAACCGAATTTGAAAGTTCAACTTCGCGGGGTAATTAACAATTTTTTGTTTGTGAATCAGTTGCGGTACCGAGTTTGACTTAACGTTTGAAAATTCGTTAAATTTTGGGTTTTGTTATGTTGTAGAAGCGAAAAAGCAGGTCCTTGCTAACCTAGCAAATTTTGCTTACGATCCAGTGAATTACGATTATTTTCGACAACTGAGTATAATTGATTTGTTTCTTCACGTTCTCTCGGAGAATGACAAAACTCTTGTACGTTTCGCCATCGGTGGTATATGCAACTTGTGCTTGGGTAAGTCAACATTTCCGAACTTTATTTACAAACTCTCGTCACATAACCTCAACCAAAAATCTCCTTATTCTTCTTTTCCGAATGTGCTACATTTTATTTTTTAATACGAAAAATCAACACGAGTGAGAGAATATCGAAATATTTTGTTGCAGATCCAATCAACAAAGAATACATTTTACAAAATCAAGGAATCAACCTTGTTTCTTCACTTCTAACCTCAAACGACGAACAAACTATTCTATCCGCAATTACTACTCTCATGTTTCTCGTTACTCCTATATCTAAAAAAAATATCACGACCCCTGAAATAATCGATCAAATTCAACGGTTTTCTACCGAATCTAACAAACGCATTAAAAATTTAGCTGACATTTTTTTGAGTGATTATTGCAGTGAGCAAGATTTGGAACGAACAAAACAAGCGACCAATCGTGATTCTTTAAGAAATATACCGTTGCCTACATAAAAATCAGTTTTTTCGAACTTCCAACAAGAGTTCTCTTCCACGTTGCGTCGTGTTATTTGCCAGAAATCACAATTTCATTCATCAATCTAAACTTTTACCGTTCCGTTAAAATAATTGTCATAGAAAAGCAAACAGAGCAAAATGCTTCGAATACTAGCAAACGTGGCAAAAAACTACTGCACAAAAGTTCCAAGCGAATGTTTGTCGAAAGCATCCAAAGATCTCAGAATAGGAAATAAAGTTTCAATCGAAAGAACAATAACGGACGAAGATGTTCTTGGATTTGCCAAGTTGACCCACGACTTCAATCCCATTCACATAGACTCCCCTGTAAAAATTGTTCATGGAGCATTTCTCAATGGCCTTTTGTCCGGAGTCTTAGGAACTAAATTACCAGGTCCTGGCACAATAGTCGTGGAGCAACTTATTCGCTATCCAAAGCCTTGTTATGTAGGCGACAAAGTATGTATCACCGTGGAAATTCAATCTGCAAGAAAAATTATTAAATGCAAATATTCAATAGTTGCGAATTCTGAGAGATTAGTGTTAGAAGGAGAGGGTAGATTTCTTATGAGCAGTTTCAATTTCCAATAAGCGATGTGTTGTCAATAATAATGCCGTTATGAATGGAAGAATCAAATTGTAGGCAAAGTTTGCGAAAATGTTGCCATATTGCAAAAAAGAAAAAATTGTTTATGAATGCGCAATATTGTACAATAAATTATATTATTATTTATAGGAAATGTGATATATTAGTATATATTTTTATTATATTTAGAATCGGAGTTAAAATAAGTAGTTACGAAAATTTCGAATAATTAAACACATGTAAATTGGTGAATATTTTGCCTGGATTGTTTTTCTTATGTCATAAAACATTGGATAAAAAAAATACGTTTTCTTTGTTTATTCGTACCGGCCCCTAAATCCATGAAGTAATGAAAAAAAGTAGGTCTCCCTCGGAGCGTCAAATGCAACATTGCAAATACAAGAAATTTGCTAACGATGCTATATTCGATGAAACACTCGTGTTACGACATCGTACGTCCATGTGTCAACGTATATATCATGTTGTGGGATGGAAGGCTAATTACATTTGAGTGAAGAACATCCCTGGAGTGAGAACTGAAATAAAGGTGAAGAAGTAATTGGTATCTCAAAAATTTTGACGGAATCACGTTCTTTCCAAATCATATAATAATTTATTTGACATTTTCTTAGAACAAAATGCGACTTACAACGCTTTTCATCATTCTGTGCATTTACAATGTTTGTGCGAAACGTACCGATGATGCAACTGACGTTTCTAAAGAAAAAGACACAGAGAAACATGATGACACTCCTATTGGCTGTGTCTGTGGTGTTTTTCTCACCGGACAAATGAAGCGCGGAAGCAAAGACCCTCCTAATGGAAATCCTGCACTTTTGCATGAACATCCGGATGCCTTTGCATGCACAAACCTTGGAAACAAACTGTGCATAAACAAATGCCTTGATGCTGTAAGTACAGATGAAACTTTTAATATTATGTTAAAGTTTGCATTGTTAGAATACAATTCTGAAATTTGCCCACAATTTCACGTAATTTTTATTTCAAATGGAAAAAAAATTATTTATTATCAGACAAAACATCGAAATATTGACAAACTGTAAATAATGTTGAATTTTTTTGGACTTTGAATCCCTGTCAATGATTGTTACGACTATAACAATAAATTGAAGATCTTCAGCTCAATGAGGATAGAAATTAAGTTGCTTTCAATTGCATACATTATTAAATTCAAAGGTGTCAAAAAAATATTGAAAAAAAGGATTACTGAAATAACAAAATATCTAACTGTTGGGTTTTATTGTTTGTTTATCAGATCGTCAAGCATCTTCCCAACAGCCCGAAGATTTTATGTGGAGCGATAGATCGTGATGCCTACAAAGAGAGAGTGAGTAGAAGCGAAAATCAGAGGAATATGATTTTATTTAGTACAACTGTGGAGATTGACTTATTCCAATTTTTAATATTAATTGACAGGCTTATCTCTTCATTAAAAACTGTAAAGACGAATGGATAAATACGAATCTGTCTGCAGGACGAGAATACTGTTGCAAGGATTCGATACCATACAAATGTCCTTTAATGAGTTGAACATGAACAATATTTGTAACTTTTTTAATACATTTTTTTACCAACACATATTTCTACCGTGGAAAAGCAATAAATTGATCGATGAATCGTATTTCCTCTTCTATAATCTCCAAAATAGCGTACACTTCCGTAACTTCGAAAGACGCGCTGCCGTTCTAAATTTATCACAGATCTTCCCCACCTCGTACATCGTCGAGATGTAAGCCGTAAAATGTGGTGAATTCCGCCACATAACGAGTCTCAAGCTCCCAAAAAATGTATATTTAGAACAGTAGAAAAATGTCGTTTTCGTGGAACGTAAAAATTTTAATATCGTGCCAAGAACAACGAGCGATAATAATCAAATCGTTCGATCGATTGAGATGATAAGCAAAAAATAAACAACAATGTGCTCCAATTGCGCTTTAAACTGGGTCAAGTTTAGGCATAACCTTCGTATTCGTTGATGCACACAGGCCGTAAAGAAGATAATTATAGATTGCCGATCAGTTGTTACACAGAGAGTCATTCGTTTGACACGTATTTTCGATTGCTCCAGACACGCGATGTTTCGTTTTATATTCGATGCGATAAATTCAAAACCGTCCTTCGGATAAACAAAAAAAAAGATAAATAACTTTGCTGTTTTATTTTTTTTTGTGCTCCAATCAATGCGAACATGTGCGCTCGTTTACTCTCTTGTCCGTTGTGTTCTCAACCTGGTTTCGTGACGCTAGACGCCTTAAGAGCTGGTCTGGTCAGCGTCGCTACGAGACCTCTCGCCTGTCCAGTCTGCAACGAAACGCTTCTTGGTATCGACAAACTCACTATCCATCTTTTTGGACACACCATCAATGCAACTAATCGCAACGATGCTCAAAAATCTCAAGAAATCAATCGTAACAACAGAACTCATGGCGAGACTCACACCGCAACTTCCCAACAAAACTGGAATGCTTCTACCAATCCAACGCTCCTGTGCGAACAGACTCAAACTGAAGAAATGACCGATGAGAAACTTGCATATGTTCCCCTCTCTGAATTAAATTCTTCTCACTCGGTCGCTTCAGTAGTTGTAAATAAAAGCATAGATTCATCGTTGACTACAGCTGGGAGCTCCCAAAATTATACCGCAGTATCTGAGAGCATCGAGAAGAGTGGGAATCAAATAATATTTGTGCCTAATTTGAGGCAACAGCAACAATTCTGTTCTGCGATGCGAAGAAATAATTGTTCTGTGAGTAGCACAGAGAACGGAGAAATTTTTGAAACATCTGTGCCGCTGTTGTTTCACAGTTCGACACACAACAATACTATGCCTCTGGTTGTTTCTTCGAAAGAAACTCATCGGGAAGTTTGTAGCGATGAAATTTATCGAAGAGATAATTTTGGGGAAACTCCAACTGTTGGTATGAACGAAAGAAAAATAGAAGCTCCGGAGCAGTATTCGGAGACTTGGATAGAAAATTTGTTGCAAGACAACACTGAAAAATCTTTAAAGTCCAGTGACAAATCTTCTCCCAAAGACAAAAAAAACTATTCGATAGAAAATTCTTCTGAATTATCCAAGGAAGAAAAATATCCTTATGCGAATCAGGACGACAGTTCTGATATGAAAAAAACCCAATTCCACTCTCAAGATTCTCGCAGCCAAAGAAGCGATCAAGTTTTCAATGGAAACCATCTCACAGGCTTCAATTCCTCCAATGTTTTACCTCAATTAAAAGCACTGAGACTTCTTGCTATGAAAGATAAAACAGAACGCTGCAATATTTGTGGCATTCCTGTCCCCGATCGTAATATTCTTGTTTTACACAAACAGGTCGTTCATATGATCGCTGAAAAAGACATCAACACAATGCCAGAAGAACTCTTGAAAAATTATCCCTGCCATCTTTGTACAAAAATCTTTAAGAATCGAGGCAGTCTCATGGTACACATGAGGATTGCTCATATTGGATACAATTTTGGTAATCAGCTCCTACAATTAATTTAGTTGCATTAGTTTAGTTCAGTTGTGTTCATTTTAATGAAAATTAAAAAAAAGAGGACATGAGTGATGAATAATTGAGATTTGAGGACACAATAAAGAACTGTTCCAAGATTTTGAAGCAATGAAAATGAAAGTTATTCTAAATACGCTATTAGTGAGAATGAATTGTATTCTAACTTTCATTTCATTACAAAGGTTTTGATGCAGTATCGTTGGCCAAGGATAAGGACATTGAAGGGTCCTGTTGCGAGAATGGCTACAATTGTCCAACGTGTGGAAAAAACTTCAGAAAAGTAAAGAGTTTTGATGAGTTGTTACATTATTTTTGATTTTGGGTTATTTTATTTTGAAACGTTAATTATTTTGAATATTTTGAGCACTTTTAATATCAAATTTGTAATTAATATGAATTTCATAAGTTTGTTTACTACAATTAATTCAATTCTTACTCCATAGGAACAACACGTGACCCAACATTTGAAGACTCACGAGGGAAAACAATGGGAATGTGACGTTTGCAGTAAAATGTTTACAACAAAATATTTTTTAAAGAAGCACAAACGTCTTCATTCCGGTGAAATGCCTTACAAATGTACTCTCTGCGACAAGACTTTTACTTTCCAACAATCCTATCACAAGCATAGATTGTATCACAAAGATGACAAGCCGCATACTTGTGCTACTTGTGGCAGATCTTTTAAGGAATTATCCACTCTGCACAATCATGAAAGAATACACACCGGTGAAAAACCGTTTGTTTGCGAAACATGTGGTAAGTTTGCTATATTTTTTTATTTCTTTATTTTGCTCCAAATTCCTTTCTTTAAAACATATGCAAATCAAAAATAATCATTTATTCAAAATATTAACATTAAAATGCCTTCATCGAAGCAACGTAAACTCCTCATTTATCATTTGTTCTAAAAAAATTCTTTACGAGTGAAAAAAAAATATCATATCGCATGCTTCATTGTTTTCCAGTAATCATTGACAATGTGCCTTGTACAGAGACAATGTACTCGTTGCTGTGTCGTGACGTAATAGTGTGAAGCATGGGCTAACTAAAATTATTTGGTGAGTCACAGCTCAATTCTTATTATCGTTTTTTTTCAGAATTGTTTACAAAGTCAATTTTACTATGCTTTCAATAATTATTCAGCAAAAATCTCCACTGATTGCGGTTAGATAAACAGATAAAAAATAATTATTTATTGAAAAAAAAAAAAAACAAAATCACGATACCAATTGTTTATCGATAGTCCAGATTCAGCGAATGTTTGAACGTAACGACATTAAGAATTTGAAGAGAATAAGGTTTTAATATTTGTGGTGAAAAAATTCTAATTGTTATTTTTCATTTATTAAATCGTTAAGAAAAAAAGTAGCAAAATTTGTACAAAGTAATCTTCAAAACTAACAAGTAATGCAAATTAAAAAATTAAAATAATTAAAATAGTGGAGTTCATTTTAATTGTAATATCAAAATTGTTGTCATTAAATCGCATTGTTTGTTTCATTGATAAAAATTGACCGAAAAGAATGATGTTTTTTTTTTTTTTTTATTCAGGAAAATGCTTTCGTCAGCGAGTTTCGTACTTGGTCCATCGTCGAATACACACAGGTGTTATGCCGTACAAATGTGATGCGTGTGGGAAAAGTTTTCGATACAAGGTATAAAAAAATGTGAATTTTTATCTGCGTTCGAACCACGATTGACCGTTTTGCCTGCGTCGTGAATTTTCATCACAACATTGTTGCTACATTGACATAATTGATATGTTTACGATTTAGTTTTCATCTATTCCAGCATTTCTAACTTTATCTAACATAGATTGATGGAACTGTAAAGTATTTTGTCGCTACGTAGTCCTTACACTTCTACCAACACTTTCAAAGTAAACGTAACAAATTTTCTACGATGGCAGCTAAAGGGTTAATGAATTTTTCGATAGCAAATGAAAAATATATTTTCGTATTTATTCTGCAGGTCAGTCAAAGAACTCACAAGTGTCCGGTACAACTAGAAGATTCGGGTACGTCAATTGCGGATGTTGGAGCACCGAACATGCCTCTGGCATCGAGTTCACGCACAGATTCCTCAACAGTGACGAAGAGCAGTATTTTTGTACAAAACGAAGTCATATCAGAAATTTCAACGAACGAGAATAAATTTATTCTCATTGTAAATACACAAGGTCAACCGATGCTTGCCAGAGAATCGGACGTAAGAACAAATTTTGTCAACGAGGGCCAAAGTGGCAGCGAGGAAAATAAAAAAATTCATGAGAACGAAGATAATGAATTGTGGAAAAATTTATCTCAGGAAAACGTTTCGAAAGACTCGACGGATTCGCACCCCATGGAAAAATGCACTGGCTCCGATGAAAAATTATCGACTAACGATCCAAACGATTTTTTCTCTTTAGTCATGTCACCTTTGGAAAATGATTTATCGTCACCCTCGACCGAAATGGAACATTTACGTCTCTCCTCTCCAAGAAACGAAGAAACGAGACAAAACGATTCCGTCAATATTTGCGACAACAATGCTTCCAACGTTCTTCAGAATGACTTGAGTAACGCCATTGAAGGCATTTTTCGTAATAATTGTTCCAACAACAGTCCCCTTGAAACCATCAACGAAGAATCTCTCAAACAATTACTTTATGGCATAGACAGGAAATCTTGAATTGAGTCAAAATTTTTAATTACAATTCCTAGACAACAAGCATACTTTAAGGTTTCGGGAAGAAGGGGAGAACTGGCTAAAAAAAGGTCATTTTTTCCGATTTTTTTGTAATGTATAAAATTATGTATTTAATGTTTTTGGAACTTCTTTCGTGTAAACTTTCAGTCAAAAAAAAAAAATAGAAAATTGTCGAAACGTCAATTGGCAAAATTCTTGCAACGTTCAATATTTCCCCAAAGACAGTCCAAAAAACACTAAATATATAAAACTTTCAGGATTTACACAAGAAAAGTTTTGAGAAATTTTCTAATAAAATTTATAAAATTCAACAAAATCATTTTACATCAGCGAAAAGAAAGTAGTACAAATCCTTTTTGATGAATTTTTTATTCAAATGATCTGAAAAAAATTGTGTTTTTTTTTCATTATTATTGTTATGGCAGATCCATGTTTGTGAGATTTTTCTATTTATTTCAAATTTCAAATCTTGCAGAAATGTTCGGCTATGAACTTGTGAAACGTCCGTGAAACAATTACGCTTTATTGTTATTTGATTCTTGAAGAAAAAGAAAATAAGAGAATAATTGCTTGTTATGAGGATTTTCGATGCATTCTAGGAATTAATTGAAATGCCTTTATTTACTTACTAACAAACAAACAATAAAAGTTACAGAAGAATCGTGCCACATAATTAAGCAATTTGTATAAAATGCAATAATAAATTATTTTTCGAAGTCTTGTTTGTGATATTAGAATTATTATAGCGTGCGTGGTTAAAATAGCACTCGAATTAATTAGTGCGTTTATTATTATCAGTAGCATTGAAATATGAATTAGTTCCAACGTTTTGTTTTTCGTTAAAAACAAAAATACTCATGGAAAATCGTATTGAAGTTTACACTCTTGAATATCTTGAACTGTCGGCAATTTTTGTTGTTCCTCTTGCATAAAACTGTTGAAACGAGAACCAAAAAATGTTGAGCCAATTTTAAAGATGGATTTTAATATCATTCGACACGTTATAAACTTCGATATCGTCATAGAAATGTCTTCCTTTTATTTCTATGTGAAAACAAATTTTTCCTAAGATTTCAAAACCCACGAATACAAAAAATATTCACAAACAATAGTCAATGATACTTTTAACCTTTGGTCGCTACAACGGGGTCGAAAAGGACTCTAATTAGTGAAAAACTTATTTTTGTATTTTGTAAAAACTTTTGTCGTATCATGGAGTTTCTATCGTTTAATTCCGATAGAACGATAAAATATTGTTACACACAAGGAGCGCACACAAGGAGCGTTTGATGCTAAAGAAAAGATTCGGTTCGATTTCGACCTCATGAAGGGTGTAATAATTTCAATTTAAAAAATAAAATAAATAAAAAACCCGTGTTCAAAATCATCGATACCAAAGAAATCAAAAACAACTAGAAAGAGCTTTTTTTTATTAAGTTTGTATATACAAATATAAATATTTCGATTAATAAAATAATGAAAAAATTAAATTTCGTACGTAATCTAGATGCAACCTGTAGATAATTACATAAATATGGCGAAACAAATATGTGTAGATTACTCGAATAATAAAAAAATTAAAACGTTTCTAATTACATCGCATCAATTATCATTTATTTATTTACGAAAAAAAACGTGAGAAACAATTGCAATTTAAGAATAATTCAGTATCACATTTAATTCAATTAATATTCGAAAGAAATTACCATTTCGCGGGATATTTTGGCATCAAAAAATCTCCAGTCACCGTTGGATGGTGGCGCTCTTTGCGGATAGTTTGCAAATTAATCGCTAGTCTTCCCCAACCGACAAAAGCGATAGGCCGTGAGGCTGAGCGCAGGGGAAGAAGACGAAAAAACGTGAACCATAGAGAGCACACGGTTGACCGGGACAACCTGCTCGATCGACAAGCTTAGGAAGGGGAAAAACAGGGAGACCCTATAACACGGATTGAATATAACTATATATACAAATGCGATAGCAGACGACACGACTACGATCGACTTGACAGCTCACTTCGTATTTTCACGTGTACCCTTGCGCATCGCATTGCGTAACTGGAGGTTCAGATACTTCCAGGGAGGAGCAGCTCCCTTTTTTGGTAAGTAAATATCATCAATCGTAAATCATGTCACCGTTTCAATTGTAAAATTCAATTAATGTTCTTCGAATCAGTTCTCGTTTATTCCTCGTCGTAAATATCGATTTGAACGACAAAAAGCAGCGTATGAAAAAAAAAATTCAAGGTCGATCGTTGAAAAACCAAGGTGTTTTGACACAATGAGAGAATTTCCGTGTTAATTTACATCAAAAAGGAAGAAAGAGTGCGTGCGAGAAAGAGAGAGAGAGAGACACAACCGTCGTGTGGGCCTCGTCTTATCAATGACCAATTGGCTCGTCACAAATGAGCTTCCCAACCAATCACTACTTCGTTACAGTCGAAGGCCAAAACCGAATAAGAAATCCACCATCGAACAGCTGTTGCAAAACCAACGTTGCCACGTCTCGTGCTTATTAAAAGAATATCGTGTCCTCTCTCTCTCACTACCTCTTCTCTTCTTCTTGGGAACATTACGAAATTATCCTATTGATCAAGGTTTCCTCCTCATTTATGATGCCTGCAGTCTACGATTCTAATAGGGAGATCGTAGAACACACACGAAGGCATTTACGAGCAAACATAATGACGTGGTTTAGGTATCCTTGCAAGGTTTTTTTTTAATTATAAATATGACGTTCATCAGGAAAAAATTTTCTCACCCATAGAAAAAATAACAGGACATTTAAGGAATGGAAAAAGAAATGAATTTGTAAAAATCTTATGTGAAAAATATCGGAAATCATAAAAAAAACGAATGTTTGATTCAAAAAAACGAAAGTTTCCCGCCATTCGTGAAAATCACTGAGCAACAAACGTGACGAAGTGAAAAAGTGACAACGTCGCATTTGACGCATCTGACTGATGGTTGTGCGCGCGTGTGTATGTTTTTTTCTCGTTCTTTTGTGTTTAATACAGACTCGCACATACATGAGTCGTAAGAAAACATGCACATTAAAAATCATCGCACCGTAAGCACTTGGTCAATCGGGTGGGAATAGAAAAGAATAGGGGGGACAGCATTCAGCAGAGCGACGGGATCGTGTATTTTTCGTTTACAAGCCAGTTTGGAATTGAACTTTGGCGCAAGCTCTCGTGTTCTTAAATTCGCGACTGCGCACTTGTTTTTGCAATTTTACACAGTGACGTTCGAAGTTTAACAGTGCTCGCAAAAGTAATTCGTGTGCATATGTATCTATACAAGCGCGTGCGAACACGCACACACTCGCGTTAACTAATGTGAAAGAAAAAAGTTTAAAAAAATGCTGAACCCTCAAGCAGTGTGCGGTGTCGAGAAGAGAAATAAAGACCCAGTGGCGAAAGCTCGATAAAACGGACAAAAAGTTGTGCTATTCGATTGAAATACGATCGTCTGATGAACAAAAAACAAATAGTAAAAATGAGAAAATCAAAAGTTCACAGTGCTACGATCAAATAAATATCGATATAAAAATAAAACGAATGATGCGCGTAACATTTGTGTCGCGATTTAAGAAAAAGGAGATTAGCAACCCTTGACAATAACAAGCCAAAAATAAAATAAGGAAACGATCAAATAGAATCAAGTTCTCGTGTGCAGTCTCATAAAATAGACGTGCTTCGCGTTGAGCGCGATCGAGAGTGTTCTTGAGACACCCCGTCTTTCTTTTTATTCTCTATTCTTGTGTGTTGTGTGTGTGTGTGTTTCTAAAACATTTTGAAGAGGGAAGGGGAGTGAAAAAGTCAACGGTGGCTTCAACAGATCGACGGAAAAAACGAAAGAAAGAAAAAAAAGGAGTCATAGCCACCAGTAAATTTTTCGATACAGCAGCGTTCGGCCTGTTTTACTACAGTGCGTTTCGGTGCGTTTTTACCCCCGAGTAACCCCTACATATAGTCTGTGACGTATTTTATTTTTTTGTTACGTTCCCTGCCTTTTGGTGTTTCACTGGCGCGAGTTCGTAGGGGGGGAGAAGGGGCGGGAAGGGGAAGGCAGTAGACGGAGCTTCGTCCCAATCCTAACCAACCCGATCCCGATAGCTCGACGCATTCCGTTGATTCGACGGCTGGTGCACGCTCTCTACATGCGAGAGCTGAAATATATAATCCTCTCTCCCGTTGCTGCACGTTACACGACCGCGCTCGACTTTATATCGAGCCCCTAAGAACGAAAAGGTCGTATGTGCTGTTTATAATGACAATTCCCTCTTGCATTTACAATACCAATAAAGATTATCCTTTGTGGCTATAAAGAAATTCTATTGTGCTTGTCCATTCCTGTCGGAATATTGTAATGCGTTATCGTTGTTGTGTTTCCTCGATCTCCATTCAATTATACAAAGTACTGCACGACGAGGACGTTGAAAAAAAAGCCTTGACAAAGCTTTATATATCGTTATATCGATGACTCAAAGTCATGAGGGCGTAAGATTTGTATTTTTACATAGTTTTTGTGCTCTTTTCAAAACTGCCACGTATTCTCGAGTTTCTACATCTTCTGTGTGGAAATACGCCATGAAAATGCAAGCTCGAACCCGCTTCGAACGCCTTTTTGGATCTTCATCTCCCACACGAGGCTGGGTCGATGTCCCAATGATAAAAGGTTCCTAACTCTATTCTCATACGTTTTATGTTCGCCTTTTTTTACTCTCAGGATTCTACTGCTATGTATATATACATATATCGTTAAATTTACGAGTTCACATCAAACAGTCGTCTGCTTTCTTTTGTATTGCATGCGATACGCCCTTACGACATACGAAAAGTACACTTTCGTGGCTTATCGTTAAAAAGGCGTAATATTGCCCTTCGATCCATGGCGATACGCCCGTTTTAGGAACATACTATTTCGCAAGTCTCGACAAGTGCTGCCTTTCGTGTGCCACAACGCTCGTTTCACGAATTATCACGCGACACGATTATTCTTATTTTTATTATTATCAAAATTACGGAAATTTGGCTTCAGCTGACTGAACTTGACACCTGAAAAACGAAAAAAAAACTTGACGGACCGTAGTCACGGTCTTGGAACGTTTAACATTGAAATTAACACTTTTTGTGTATCTCGCATTGTTGTTTTACGTTTTTTCTCTGGTCGTCTCAATCCAACAAGTACTTCCTACGTAATCTCAAAAATGTGTTGATCAATTTTCAAATTTGGCCTGGCATATTATGCAAATTTGTACGAAGTAACGAAAAACTGTTTTTTTTTTTTCACTATTGCCAATTTAACATTCACGCATGCGCGTCAACGCGAAAATCCGTTTACCTATCAGAATCGTCGTACACGCACATTCCTGTCAACATTTTGTTCATTTGTTAATAAACAATAGATTTTACAAAATCGTATGAAATTTCCTATCGCACTGAGAGACTTTATTCCAGTAGTTTTTATCTTGTAGAATCTGTCGATCATCGATGACGATAATATTCATCAAGAAGTATAATTACATAAATAAAAATAACAGTGACTGCGATTAAAAAATCTCATGGCCGTTTCAAATTGACGACTTGCAAAAAAAAAAAATGTAAAAATCGGACCGAGAATCGGACTATAATTTCTAAAAGATACATTAATTTTAATCTCGAACTGAGCACAATATCTGCTCTGTTTTACTTATAATTGTTCGATCAAATATTTTGCCTTGTGTTATCAATTGAGGTGTCAATTTCGTACAACCATTTAACTTTTTCATAGCAACATTGCGTCAACGGTATGTTCTGCTGGTCTGTCTACTTCGGGACTAGCTTTTGGCTGCGAATACTCCAAGAGTACTACCTTAATACCCCTCTCCTTCCTCGTTTGTGTCTCTGTCGCTCTCATTACGAGGAAGCGAGCGTTGAAATTTCCCCAGGTCTCCCAGCCGGAGTGGATATCTCCCCCCACTCTGGGTCCTTGTCTGTGTCTCTCTTTAACAGTGTGTCTGTCACTTTCTCGCTTTTCCCCTCGGCTGGGGCTTACGACTATCGTGCGTGTATGATTTTTTCTTCTGGTATAGTCTCTTTTGTCGGTTCTCCTCACGAGGAGCAAGTGTGAGGGGGAGAGAGAGAGAGAGCGAGAGAGAAAGAGTGGGGAGAAAGAGAACGAACTCGAGACTCGAGGTGGTCTCTTCGAATTGTCAGTGTGTGTTTCGTTTCGTAGAGTTCGCGTCGTTCGACTGCACGTTTCTCTGTTCTCCGTGTGTCTGTGCTCGTTTCCGAAACCTCATTAATAAAAAAAAACGCTTCAAATAAAGAAAGAAGATAAATAAATAAGAAGCTCGCTATGAGACGAGCATGTTTTTACGAAATTCAGGTAAATAAAATCGCCTTTTCACCGTCTCAGATCGTCCACATTTCTTTCCATTTTTCCTCGAAAACTCGCAACACTTTCTACCTTTCCAACCAGTACCACGATTTTCGTTAAATTTTGTGCCTTCATTCGCGACGAGACTTGCGTAAAAGTGTGAAACTTATACAGTAGGGGATCAAGAAACAAGAAAAAAATATCGAAGAACGAGAAAAAAACATAAAAAAAAAAACGTTTCTCTGTGTAGCTGCTAAGAACGAAAGAGAAATAGTGAGCCCCAGTGAGAAAGAGAAAGACACAATACTCGTCCTCCATTACTTCAGACCAGCAAGCAAATGGTGGCTCGAGAGAGAGATTCTCGAGCCTTGCTGTGAGTAAGGGCCCTTTGTATTTTCTCACATTTACCACGTACGTTTCGATTCGACAAGATAATAAATACGTCCTTTTTCCAACATATATATGACATATAGAATATATAGATAAATTTATATACAAACAGGAAAATAGTGTCATTTGTACTAAAGCTTGCTCAATGCTAGTCTCTCTCTGTCTGTCTCTCTTTCTCTCTTCCCCTCTTTCTGCCGCCCTCACAGATTTCCACCATAGTGTTGAAAACTGAGAATTCTCCGTCCGAGTATTTTCTTCTACAGCTGTTAAATCTAGGGGGCAAAGTGGGGGGTAAGGGGGTTTGACGGAACGGCGCTAAATTTATTCTTGATCGAAAATTAGTGCACGAATCCCCATACGTACTTTTTTTCCATTTTTCTGTATTATTATTACTGTTATTATTATTGTCGCGGATGTAACGCGTATTCGTTCCTTTACCAGTCAATGTTTGTTGTTGTACATGCTCTCGTCCAACCTCTCGCTCTCTCGCCCTCCTTTTATATACTTTTATCGCACTATCTGTTTCATCGAGGAGAAATATTAACTGCGCATCGCTCGGAACCGTAACTCCCCGGATTTTTTCCACTCGTCTACCAATTTTTCCTGTGCCTTTTTTTATGATTTTTTTCTCCTAATCAGCCCCCTCCCTCCACCATGCTTTGTCTGATTTTTCTCGAAACTTATCGACAGTTCCCCGAGCTATGGCGTTCTTGCCAATGATCAGGAACTCGGACAACATGGCGAACCGATTCCAAACAAGTTTCATTCAATTTTGTGCTTTCATAAAGTTCTTTTTTACGGGTTATCGACAAATCGTCGTTTACAATTTTTGACATAAAATTTGCAGTCTTTCGAGAAAATAATCCTAACACTTTTTCATTATCTTCAGTTTGGGTTCTGGGAAATAAAAATTATTGTGAGTGCATTCTTTTCAAACGAATTGTTTTAGTAAGTTGCGTTGCGGAGCCAATTTTTTTTTTTTTTTATAACCTACAATTATGTTTGTCCAGATTCTAGTTACACATAGTTTTATTTTATAATCTTTTATTCCGTGAAATCTGCATAACATTAAATTTAGAAAATAATTATGTAAAATTATTATTATTGGTCAATTATCTTACAACGACACAATTTGCTAGCGTCTGCTTTTGATTCCACACAGTTTTTGGAACTCCACGCTTCCTTAATTGAAAAATGAGGTTTTTTTGTTTTTGCATCTTCTCCAATTGTCTTCAGACATTCCATGCTAAGAGTAAATTCTGTGTACTTCACTCTCGTTGTGCAAGCTAGTAAGTAGCGACCGACGGAGAGTTCACGTTTTAAGAATTTTGTCTCATCACAGTATTAAAATATTTGATGTTTTTCAAATGACTGTGACTGCCATTTTGTGATTTAGAAGAAGAAAATTTATTCGATTTGTTGATGGTTTCAATTTGAGTTCATTTAGAATCTTGAAAAATTATTTTCTGCTTAAGAATTCTTTTTAATGTTATTTTTCATCCGGATCAAGTGTGAAAATTGTTTGAAAAACTATTGGTTTTCAAGCGATTCAACAAACTTGCGCATCCTCTCTACAGGCAATGGATATCTTTGTTCACTAAAGATTTTCTAACCTCTTGTCTGTGTCTGAAGGATTTCTGCTAAAGAAAAGAAAAATATTTATCATGTGTAAGACCAGTGCTGTTTTATGTTAGTCTCGAAATTTTTGAATCTTTTTCAAAATTCCATTCATAGATTATTGTTAAGAAACATTGCGATCATTAATGATATTGCCTCTCTCATAAATGTCACCATTTCACGTGCATACACGAAAAATATAACCGATTAGCTGATTATCACGATATTTCGTAAAAAAAAACAAAAAAATGGAGCAAGTTATCGATTCGAAATCTGAAAATTATTTCCATGCGTCTTCGAAATATAAATAATAACTTTGAAAAAAATTATGACTGACTTGAATTATTTTCATGGTTCATTTAAAAAGAAAATACAATTATTTCAAAAATAATGTCTGCGGAATCTTGATTCTTGCAAAAATTCCTGGTAAAATGGTTACTTGGCCTTCTATCGAGAAAATTGATATGTACATTTTTTTGAAACTATCATCACCAACAATACAATGATTTATTTATGATAATTTTGTCTTTTTATTTGTGTAACTCTTGGAATAAATATTTTCAGACAGAATAGTGGCATGCGTCGATTAATCTATGGCAGATCAACAAGATCAGTCGTCGTCCGGGGGGTCTGTAGAGAAGGCCAGCGCTTCAGCAGACACCTCTAAGCAACTAAGGGGGAAGGGCAGCGCAAGTACAAGTTATAGAAAGCGACAGGGTACAAGCTCAGTGACGTTGACCCTTGCAGAGAAGAGACGCAAACAGCAAGTAAACGGTGAACAGCAACAAACGTCGTCTGAAGTCTATAACTCATCGCCTCACAGACGTTCGGTTGATTCAAATCTCAAAGGAGAGCAAAACAGGGCCAAGGGAGAACGTAAGAGTTATGTCGGTGGCCTAGGATCTTTAGTGGGTGAGTTGAACACCAATTTCGTTTCGTCACAACAAAAACTCTTAAAAAAAAAAACGTTGACTTGAATTTGTGGATATGATGAATCAAAACAGACGAGAAGCATCATGAATGTGCTCTTGTCTGTAGCATTGAGCTAATAAAATGGCGCACATCTTTTTTGTGCTTTTGACATATGCGAAAATGCATTTTGCAAAAGCAAAAATTGACTCTTCTTCAAAATGAATGAATTGAATAACGAGAAATGAAGTTTTCGATTATTTCTAATGTTTGGAACTTCAATGCCACATTTTTCAAAGTTTCCATTTTTTTCGAAGATTTTTTCATTACTGTGGATTGAAAAGCGCAGGAAAAAGTGTTTGAACACCATTCGAAAAAGGTGGCTCGATCTCTAAAATGTGTAAAATAACAATGATAAAAAAATTATTGTAAAAGTAAACGTGATGCAGGTTGATTGACACATATTGACCTAAACATTCCTCAGGACAAAAGTTGAAGGATCTTAGTTCCTTAACGATTTTTTATTTCGTTCAAAAAATACTCACAGATGAATAATGTCACCAGAGGAAAGTTACATGTTTCATGACTGTTTTATCTTTAGCACGATTCTTAGAATTAACGGTTTATTTTCATTCTCGCCTTGTGTTGAAAAATCATATTTTCTTTAAGTTCGTGTCTTATCAGTTTTTTTGGTATCTAAAAATTGAAAAGTTACACGCACGGTCGATTTTCGATTCGACAAATCAGGAAATAGATATTTTGAGAGAAATCCACTCGAAACTGTCATCGGCTCTTATGCACAGCACTTTTTGCCAACAAGACTTGTCGTTATCAAATTTTTACCTTGTTTCAGAAGTTTTTCTACATTAAAAACAGAAAAAATGCTTATTTTCGTAGAGCAATAACAATTGTTTAATTATTTATCGCAAAAATAAAAAAATCCTGTTAATTCGAAATCTGTAAAACTTTGCAAGGATTGTTCAGGTTAATAAGTGCCGAATGATCGTTCCTATTAAATACTCAAGGCTTTAGATTGACCTTCCCGACATCTTATAAAATTACATAATTATAACGATAAAGTAGTTACCGGTCATAAAAGTCTTATAATAATATCTTCATAAATATAACAATACAATTTTTACGAGCATGAGTAGGATTTTGGTATAATTCATTATTTAATAATATTTAGAACGTTGTAATGTTCTGGCCAAAAATTCTATGATTGAATTCTTTTGTTTCCTCAAAATTCTTAATGTTCGCAACATTTTCTAGTAATTTTTTTCTATTGACTGCTGAAAGGCATGCAAAAAAAAGTTTCATCAACGTTCGGACCACACATTTCCACAAAAATAATATATAATTGAAATGAAGATTTAAAGAAATGAAACACGAAGTGAAATTGAAAAAAGGACACACGAACGATTGACATTTAAAGACTTGGAATTTTTTTCATTTTTTTTACTTAAATTAATAAAATAACGATTCTTGAGGATTTCCAATCAAGCAGCTTAAATCGACATTAAAATGGATCGATATGCTCTTTCAGAGCCGGACTGGAGACAACAAAAAGTACAACAGCCAAGCAATAGTTCGAACGTTGGAGGTACGACGAGATATCGTGGTTCGATCAGATCGAACGGTCAGGATAATAATTCAGCACCGTTGGACTGTGTCGCATCGCGTACGCGATCAAGAACACCTCAAATATCTCAAACCTCGTCACAAGGGACCACGAGCGCATTCGACGCATCGCTGGCGAGCTCTTACAATAGTAGAAAAAACACGACTTCCCACACTAACTTTCAACCGTCGACGAGCTCGTCGCATACTAGTCATCCTTCTACATCCAGAGGAAGAGGTCAGTATATCAATTATGTATTTCCTATCTCTATTATTCCCAATTCGAACAAAACCCCTACGGAAGAAAAATCTCTGGTTATAAAATAATCAAATCGAATAGACTTCAAATTTAAATTAATCGCCGATCACACAATTTTACGTTTTCGTTCAACTGAATCTCGCTCAAGCTGAATATACAAAAAAATCTTTGATTTTTCACACAAATTCGTCCTTTACTCTTTATCCCAAATGTTACGAATGACAGAATTTGATAATTTTACTAAGCGATATCGAACAGGCAATTGTACACGAATTCTTGTAATTGGCGTGAGAAAAATTTGTCATTAAGTTTTAGATTTTCATATTCATTGTCTTTTTTTTTTCTTTCCAAAATTTTGTTTCGAAAAGCTAGTGTAAAAACAAGGCCTGAATTTACGAATGAATTACACATAAATTTTAATTTCAAAATTATCGAAGAATTGGTTGAAACAAAAATTATTCTCCTATTAACAAGTTTGACAATGATATAATTTTGCTGAGGAACACGTGTTATTTATTCTCGATGAATTATAAGTTGAAAAATGTGCATGACGAATAGTGAAAAAAAGAAAATTGACCGAATCAATGTTTTGGGTTTTCCTCTTGCGTTTACAACTCAAGGGTCGTTTTATTGCAATTCATTAGTCAACAAAACTATTCTATCCCCTGGAATAACAAACGAACAATTAGCAGGTAGTTATTTAGAAAAAATGTTAGCGTAAAAACGAACGTAATAAAAGTCATAGATAAGAATGTATCATATTAGGCCTGGGGATGAGCGAATGTCTGGAAGGATTTGCGTCCGCTATCAAAGCACTTTTTCCAATATCAGCGCAAACCTATCACCAAGAAGGTAAGCCACACTTGAGAAGGGGGATGAAAATTAATACTATTGTCATGTCGAAACTCTCTATCACGCGATTTTCTCTTCAAATCTTTTCCTCAGTCTTTCGAACATCTATCACGGCTTATTAAACAAAACAACAAACACATCCAAACGTTAGTCCCAAATCCATTTAAAAAATTACGAAACCTCAAGCAAATTTAAGGACAAATACTTCGAAGAAACCGAAAAATCACAAGTCACGTTGTGGAAATTCTGGTGTTTTTTATTTCCTACTGGAATATTCAGTTCAACAAAATTTACAACGTACAACACGTTTTGAAATTTTACGTTTCACGTTCTTCTTGTTATTTATTTATTTTTACAGAAAAAAAAGTTTATTCGTAACAATATTTTAACTTCAATTCTTATGTATGTAATTTCGTTTTTTTTTTTTAACGTTATTTATTAATCAATCTCTATTAACCACGAAGACGTACGTTTTGACTGTACGTAATTGAATGACAACTATCGTGTTTCGAGAGTGTGAGAAAAGTACATTATTTTCCTTCTATTTTTCTTTGCCCAACATGTGCTCCATCTGTTAGAATCTTTTTTTAATCTATCAAAGGCCATTAATCAAAACTCTACTTTCCAATGCAACTTTAGACTAACTAGACAATAATCATTACATCGGTGGTCATTGGTCAAATAACGATAACTCAAAATGCAGCTATTTTTGGAAAATGTTTGACTAGTGAACACAGGAATGCTTGAAGTAAATTAAGACATATTATTCCATTAGGACGACTTTGATCATTAACTTTTCATCATCTATTCTTTTTTCTCAATAGATTTAAGTCTACCTATTAATACAAAATGAAACAATAGTTATTATCCATGATATTAATTCAACTGAAAAAGATGATGAATATTTTTCGACTTTACCAGCCCTACCAACTTTTATTAATTCGAACAATAATAATTATCGCAAACATTGGAATTCCAGTATATTTTTTATTATTTACAATAGTACGTGACACGATTGTTTATTCGAGAAAGTATTGAGAATTATTTTTCATTCGAACAGTCTCCAGGTCGTCGTTTTTATTGAATTTTACTTATTCGCCATATGGCAGCTGGAAGCAAAGATAACCGAGCACTAACGATCAGAATAGAGTTTTGTCACTGTCCCATATATTCGATATAGTGAGATAACGATAAACTGTGGCTTGCGAACGTTTCATATTAAATGAAAAATCCCTGTTCAATAATGTTAAGAAAACATTGCTTTAAAACATTCTAATCACATGTTTTTGTTTGTCATTTTTTTCATTTGACGTAATATTGCCTTCGTCTTCTCTACGAAAAAAAACAAACCGTTGGAAATTGTTTGAAAATATTTGTTAAAAACTATAAAATTACACAAAAATATATTTACACTTATCAAATACTTACGTGAGAAAAATTCAATAGTTTCGCAACGAAACGGAATGTTCCATAGATTGTATTTCATTATGCAAATCTTGAAAAAGTCATTGAAAATTATTGTAGACTAAATAGATCACAGATAAACTTGAAAATAAATTTTCATACATTTCATTCGCTTTTACTAAAGTTTGCTTTTTTTGTCAACAATAACGTACTTGTAAAACTAGTATGAAAACAATAATCATTACGAAAAAGAAAGATTTTCATCGCGAAATGAAAATTCGATGGTGAAAGTTTGTTGTAAAAAGTAAATAATAAGAGTAATTTAATGACTGCACGAGTCCTCGTTTTGCAACATCGATACTTTGCTTTCCTCGAACTAAAATCGCATGCACGATACTCCAATACAAAACGAAAAATCATTTTTAAAAACCACAAACGATGTATATATCGAAAAAATAATTCGTCGTTCTGTCACGGATTTCATTCCGTTGTTAACTATCGACTTTTCAAAAATTCATTTCCGTAAGGGTTTTCTCAATTGCTTAATAAATGTTTACGTTTATGGAAACTATTTTTGTTATCCAATCGAGCGATAATATTCACGAACAATAAGCGACTGTGATTCTTGATTTTTTCTTTTCTACAACCAGGAAGGAATTCAAAAGTTAATATTACGCTAAAATTCACGATAAAAAAATTACCGTGATTCACTGGAACGTGGGAACTATTGTCAAACGTGTAATTCAAATGCAGTATGTAATTGTTAACGTGACGTTTGATAAAAATATTCAAACACGTTGTAAAATTTGCATCAAAATTACGAAATTTAAATCTTCTTTTTATTTTAAATATTCAGCACAGTGAGAAAGTTTATTCAAATCGAATAGAAATAATAATAATAACAATAACAGAAAAAATATTTAAAAAGTAATAATTATCTGTGGTTGAGGATCGATGCCGTGTAAATTTAAACTTATTTCCATCCTGAAGCTGCAAACTTCATTAAGAGAACCTTGAAACGTGAAATCGTACAAATTCCATCAAAATAATGTATGGGCATTTTACTTGAGCGCGCAATATTTTACATAAATACTTCACCGGGAACTAAATTGTCTATAAAATTTGTAGATTTTTCGAATATTGTAAATGAATCAGTATTTTGCTCAAAATTTGGATGTATTGTTCCTTCGTTCTCACAATTATCACAGTAATTTTTTCATAAATTTGACTTTCAGTCTCTAGTCGGAGGTGATCACATTTCGTAATTTGTAAATTCAGAGTATAATGAGTGTGTGAATGTTTGTTTTGTTTTTTTTTTTAATTTTCCGAATAGGTTCGAAATCTCAAGGAAGTGGCGTCAACAATTATACGAACGGTGGTACGGGTAGTCAAGTTTTGGGTGTGAAGTCCAGCATCAGAGTGGGTAACGCAGCTAGTAACTCTGTGGAGAGCGGAGGCGGGGCGTTGGCACATGACGGGGCAGGCACTAGTGGCGTTACATCGGCTACGTCCACTGTCAACCCCTCTGTGTCTGCCTCCCCTTCTGCCAACCAGTCTGCGCATCATCATCCAACGCACAAACACCTTCTAAGATCACGAGTTAAACTGGCAACCGAACCGAGTAAGGACGTCACAGGGAGCTCATCAACTGGTGGAAAAACTGCCGGAAAACATTACAAAAAAGAATCTACAACGGGAACGTGCACTAGTTTGAGGTACGTTGAACAAAGACAAGTATTTAAAACATGAATTTTTGTGTCATAAGTTATTGGTCTGGAGAATCGTTACCCCTATTTCACAAATTTCAATTCAACCTTTATCGCTCGAAATTTTCGAAAAGTCTAAGGAAATATTGAAAAAAAAAGAAAATTTCGTTCCGTACGTTTGTACGTTTTTGTTTCTTTGAAATTTGGATGCAATTTATGGAAAATTATACTCTTCTTCGGAGTGTTTTATGACGTTTATCAAAATACTGTTGTGAAATAGCGAAAAATCGACAAAATCACAATTCGCTGATTTTGTGTACGTTGAAAACATAAAATTTGTCGAATTATTTTAGGAAATCAAGGAAAACCATTTTCGAATGGAATATAAATTACAATTTTTCTTTTTAACATTCTATGCATGGCCTTAAAAGTATTGATAATACGAGAAATATGTTAAGCTCCCACCTTTTATAAAACAAAATTGCTGGAAAAAGACTCGGCAGAGTGGGAAACTACCTCTACGTCGTTTCATTACGACGTAGAGATAGTTAGTGTTATGGGCATTTGTCTGAATACTGACCAATACGAAAGATTTTTTTTTCTCAATAATACACCACAAAAGACAACCATTAGGATCAATTGTTGTAGGATTGATTTGAAACGACAATGCCAGATCGTTTAGTAATAATTTTTCATAAAATACAATGGTCTACTATTTAAACACGTGCACTGAATTCCGTCCAGAACATCGGTCATTCACTCTTACATCGAATTGTACCCTTTGTCGGATTCGTCAATAAAGGATCATAGCTTTAGATCTGAATTCACAAATAGCATTAAAAAGGGGAAATCCCTTATCCTTTTAGCTCAGGACTCCATACCTTACGAGGGCCATTTAGATCGTATCATAATAACTTTTGTTCCATTCGGATTAAATTGCTTATGAACGAAGGATAATAAACAGAAAATACTCAATTAAACTAAAATTATTTATTGGCCTTTCGATTATTTTCTTTTAATACAGATTTTCAGGTTATGAATTGAACTGTCAATGGACAATGGTTTTTTCTTTTGTTCAAGTTGGACGAATTTTTCTACCTCAATAAATACATTCGAATTTTACGATAAATTCTGCCTGTCATCGAATTTTGTGTAATTTCGAGTTTTTCTTTTTTTCATCAACAGTAAGCATCGCTCATCCTCTCGAGCTCGCAAATCAGCCGGGGAAAGTGGTGCTAGTGTTGCTGGTGTTGTGATGTCTGGAAGTGATTCCGTAACGAACAGTACTGCAACCCCAAATTCCGTCTCATCTTCAGTCCCAGGAAGTCAGTTGACCTCGACAACCGGGGAAGAGGAATCAAGCACAACTGCGACATCCGCTGCTGGTAAGAAACGCAAAATTCAAAGTATTGATACAAAAAAAAGAGCAATTATGGAAATTTTGTTAAATTTTATGTTCCAATAATTTGATTTATAATTTTGATGATTTTTGTATTCGTTCAGCTAGTGGAGGACCTTCTGGAATGTCCGCAACTACAGGTGATAGCGAAAGTGATGACGGCGAAGTTGGAAGACTACAGGCACTTCTCGAAGCCCGAGGATTGCCTCCCCACGTATTTGGAGCGCTTGCTCCAAGGATGCAGCATCTTCTGAATCGAAGTATGGGTGCGAGCTCTGGTAAGACAATTAAAACTTCAGACCGTTCTGACGACCTTTTTTTATGTTTTTCATTATTTTTTCTTACGTTCCAAGATGCTATAAACTAAATCAATATCCTACACAATCGAGAAAACAAAAAAAAACTGTATAACTTGAAAAAATCAATGAAGCAAGTTTCATTGTCAATAATACCGCGATTTGAATAAGATCAAAAATAAAATGATGTCTCAGCAGGAAACTGAACGCATAGCAGAACATTTTCAAGCTATTACACATTTAGAAACACAAAGAAAAATGACTGAAAAAAACGTAAAAAATCGTAGTTCTAAGAGATCTTTTATTTTGCAGTCCAGTATAATTTCAAAAACATTTTAATGATTTATTTGTGTTCGATATCGTTCAAGCAGCCGCGAAAGCGCAACAACTCCTGGCTGGCCTACAAGCTGTTGATGACGAAGGCGAGCAGCTCCAAGCTGTTATAGGGATGGGTGAGATACTCGTTATGGGAAACGAGGACACTCTTACTGGTTTCCCTGTAAAACAAGTTGTCGCAGCCCTCATCAATTTACTCGGTATCGAACATAACTTCGTCATAATGACTCACGCTTGTCGAGCTTTGACTTATATGATGGAAGCTTTGCCGAGATCTTCCACTGTTGTTGTCGATGCTGTTCCGGTGTTTTTGCAAAAATTGGAGTCTATCGAGTGTATGGACGTCGCTGAACAGTGTCTCACTGCTTTGGCAATGCTCTCTCGCAGACACAGCAAATCCATTCTTCAAGCAGTACGTAATTCTTTGTTTTTTTTTCCCTCTGTAACAGACGTAAATAGATTGGAAAATTATTCTCGTGAAAAAAACATTGAAACGATCGGATAAAAGTTTCCATTTCGTTGTTTTTTTCTTTATTTTATTTTTTCCTCTTTTTTGTCCAACAGGGCGGTGTCTCAGCTTGTCTAAAATTCGTTGATTTCTTCAACATAACGGCCCAACGTGCCGCATTGACAATCACGGCTAATTGCTGTCAAAATTTAAATCCCGACGATTTTCATTTGGTGGCAGACAGCCTCGTACTGTTGACAAGTCGTCTCACCAATCAGGACAAAAAAAGCGTTGAGTGCGTGTGTCAGGCTTTCAGTCGTTTGGTCGACAGTTTTCAGCACGATCCTGTTATGCTTCACAAAATCATAACTGCAGAACTTTTACAAAATTTACAACAGTTGGTAAGTCATGCATTTTTTTTTCTTTACATTCTTATTTTTAATAAAAAGACCATTACGCAAATTTTGTTTATCATTTTTATGGGATTTCCATTTACTTTATCGGTTTTTCTTTATATTCCAGCTGATGATAACTCCACCAGTAAACAGTATCGGTAACTTCATAACCGTATTACGAATGCTTTCTGTGATATCAAATCGATGTCCCGATTTGGCGCAATTGCTTCTACAGCAAAATATTGCTTTCACCTTGAGCTATTTGCTCACCGGTTCTCTCGAAGTTAAAACTGAAGATGTCGAACTCGTGCCACGCTCGCCCCAAGAATGGTTCGAAATTACTTGTCTCATTGAGGAACTTATGCCACCACTGCCAACCGACGGTATATTCAGTGTAAATAGCTTGCTCGAACGAACGAGCAATCAACAAGAGACTGTTCATTGGGAATGGCGCGATGAGAGACACTGCTGTCATCCTTTTAGCACCATTGACTCAAGAATAATTGAGGTTAGCACTCGTTATTATTTTTTTCTTGAAAAACACAATAATAAACCTATTTTTCTTCATTCACTCAAAGAATCATATAAAACGCCAAGAGTTTCTTGAATGTTTGACTTCGATTTTTCATTATAACATTTTTGACCACATCAAAATGTTGTCTAAAAAAAATGGTGCCTCTCGGTGGATGCTTCTGATCTTTCGTTTATTGTTTGGAATAGAAAATTCAACAAGGTTATTAATTAGCTTCAAAAACTCTAGAAGGCCTTAGACGATTTTTTTTTTAACGATGAAAATTAACGAAACTCCAAAACTGAATGTCAAATTTGACACTTTTCTAACAGTCGAAAATGGCCCACTGTTTAAAAGAGTGATATTTTGAAACAAGAACGCGTTTAAAGTTTCGAGTGTCTCTGCAGTACGTCGAATATTTCTTTTTTATAATGAAGCCTGTAGCGTCCCGAGTAGTACAGATTTCGTGACGAAACTTTGACGGGATGTTTATGAGGCTCTAGATTTTTTTAACTTTATACTGAGAACGTCTCTTATTAAAATTCTATCGCAATGTTGAAATATCGTCGGCTTTTCCGCTACCAAAATAATGTTCTTTTTGGGTTCGGACCAAAAACGAAATAAAAGAAACATTTGAAAACATCGCAACTCATTATTTCGGGGATTTAAAATAAAATGCGTTAGTTTTTTTGCGATTTTCTTCCTGATCTTTAAAATCAAGTTTGACAATAAAATGTTATTATTTATTTACAGATGGCCTTCCAAAATGGAGAAGACGAAATTTGTCTCTCAATGCTGGGACGAACTTACACGATAGATCTGACTCTGATGAAGCAAATAAATGAAGACATTGGAATGGCGAGAAGTATCTTCCGCAGAGTGAATGCTCGTCCTGCCGAAGGAAAAAGCCCAACGTGTTCTTCAAAGTAAGTCCAGTTGATTTATTTCTTTATTCCCACAAGATATGCGGAAAAAAATAAAAATAAAAACAATTTTATTAACAAATTTCGTGTTGCAGTATGGACGTTGTTCCACCGGTTATCGAGACCAATGCCTGGCTCGTATCGTTCATTCGAACTTTGTTCTCTGTACTGTACGAAGTTTACAGTAGTTCCGCTGGTCCTGCGGTCAAATGCAAATGTCTTCGAGCTCTCTTGCGTATGGTTTATTATGCGTCCACAGATCTTTTAAAGGTAAGAAAATAAATAAACTAATTATTCAAATTTCCTTTTTTTCACAGCTTCTGGTGAAACCCTTAAGGTGATCTATCAGTTGCATGAATGGGAGAGAGATAATGGCAAAGTAGACACACATTTTTCTCAGACATCCTTGATATTTCGAGAAAAATAAAAATTACACATTGTTCTCTGACGAAAAAAGAACAACGTGTTACTTTTATTTTCCTCGAAATATCAAACCTTTCTGAAAAACACGTGCAGTGGGATTTTTACCGATTATTTATTTATTTATTTATTTATTTATTTACTATTTAAAATTATAATTAAAATATAAATATATAATTTTTTTATAATGTGTGGCACAAAGGGTTAATCGAGATATAACTTTGACTGTTTATTGCAGAATAATAAATTATTGTTTATAAAATTGCTGAATAGTATCTTTTTGAGAAAACTCTGTTTCATCTCCACGATTCAATCTACAAGTAAAGTTAGTGATATATATTTGGAAAGTATTGATTTTCGATGAAAAGAGTCATTTGCAGTTTTCGAAAAATTCGATCCTTTTAAAATTACGGTTTAACAGAGCGAACAAACGAAACTCACATTTGTAATCATTTCTTTTTCATGAATATCAGGACGTACTGAAAAACCAAGTGGTATCTTCGCACATCGCTGGAATGCTCGCATCCCAAGATCTCAGAATAGTAATAGGTGCTCTTCAAATGGGTAGTATACTGATGAAACGATTGCCCCAAGTCTTCGGTGTTCATTTTCATCGCGAAGGAGTTTTACATCAAATAAGACAACTTGCCGATCCCGATATACCACTCGGTGTATCCGCACCAAAGTGCCCTTCCGGTGAGTTATGTTTTTAATAATTATTTAACATTTTTAAATGACGTTTGGTCTTCTAGAATTTGTGAAAAATACTATAAACTTGTTTTTATTGAAATTCAAACTCTTTTTTATTCCTTTTCAGGTACGTCATTGCCCAGTCCACAACCAGGTCCATCCACTACGTCTCTTTCGTCGACCATGACCCTCTCGTCCAGCAGTGCAACGTCACCGGTCGCATCGCCAACTACCAATGGGAATATACTCTTTGGCACGATTGCTACGAGTCAGCTTAAGCCCAGTTTTGCGGCGACAATGGAAACTCGAAGCAGAAGTGATCTCAGTACGTCCGTCGACGACTCGGGGCCAGCTTCAAATGTACACTCGTGAGTTAATGTTTTTAAATTTACATTATAATTGTCTAATATTTTATTTAACTTTTCGCCGCATTTAGCCAGAAAGTTTCAAAATCTTGCTTTTTATGTCACGAATTTTTTCACACGCATTTAAACTCAAATTATGCACTTAAAAAATTGGTACGCATTCATAAAAATTCAGTTATCTTTCAAGATTTTAGGAAGAGTGATTTTCAATAATGATAATTTAGAATGTTGTTGAATTATTAGTTAAATAAAACATTGATCAAGATACTCTTTGACAACATTTTTATTTTCATTTCCATTTTTGAAAACACAAATTTTGAGAAAACTGTTTATTTAATCCCTTGGACTTTGAGGAGGCAATGTTGGCAATTTTCTTATAAAAATGACATTCTCCAGGAATAACAATGAATTTATTTTTTTGACTTTGTTTTTAAAATCGATGTTTAAATGGGTGAGTTATTGTAGATTCTCAATTAGTGGAATTGCCAAAATTCCGATCGAATAAAGCCATTAATAAGAAAAATGTGTGTAAAATCTGAAGCGAAAGTTTGAATAATTTAATGGCGAAGAAAAACGGTTTTGTTTGTATGCCATTTGAAAAATTTCATTGTGTTTTGCGCAGAAGAATTGGCGATGTTTTGAAAAGGAAGCGTCCAAATAAGAAGGGTCGTTTTGCACGTTTGGGAGGTACTACGCCACAGCAAACGCAGCAACAAGAGTCATTGTTTACGGGTTTTACACCGAAGAACAATCGGTTCCTGGGAAATTTGAATCCAGCGCGATGGGGTAGAAAATCCTCTTCATCGACGGCAGCGAGTGACAAGCGTGATTCGAGTTCATCAACGAGTTTGGCGAAACCACCGAATAACCCAAGTTTAACGGGTGGTAATAGAGACAAAGCGAAATGTTGGGTGCGTGAGCAAGCGGCTCAATTTTTGGCGAGATATCAAGATGACGCGCCTTGTACACATCCGGCGTTGACGGTCCTGACGCGGTTAACGGCTGCTATACAGAGGCTCCAGTCGAACGAACTGGACGAGATGTTCGAAGCGTTGACGGAGCTCCGTGACATCGTGCTCGAAAGCGATATCTCACCGTTCGAGATGAATTACAGCGGTTTGATAAAGGCGCTCTTGAATTATTTAACAACGAACGAAGCGCCCGGCAACCGTTACGATCGTCTCCGAATGTTTTGGAAGTTATTCGCCGAGTCAACGTTGCAACAGGATTCAACGGGTGGAATTACGAACCACATAGCCGATTACTCACCGGGTGCTTTCGGTGCACTCGTCGCTAAATTAAACAGTTGTGTCGCACAGTTGGAACAATTTCCAGTCAAAGTACACGATTTGCCAGCGGGTTCTGGTGCAGGAAGAGGAGGCACGAGCGCCTTGAAGTTCTTCAATACTCACCAGTTGAAATGCAATTTGCAACGTCATCCGGACTGTAATAATTTGAAACAGTGGAAAGGTGGTACCGTCAAAATCGATCCGCTCGCCCTGGTTCAAGCCATCGAGCGTTATCTCATGGTACGCGGTTACGGTAGAATACGAGATGCCGAGTCAATGGTCAGCGACGATGACAACAGCGAGGATGATATCGACGATACCCTCGCCGCAGTCGTTATAAGTCAAGCTGCTAAGCACAAATTACAGTTTTTAATCGGTGACGAAGTTTTGCCATTCAATATGACGGTTTATCAAGCCGTACGACAATTCGGCTGCTCCGGTTTGGATCATTCGGAAGCAGAAGCTGACAGCGAACCGCCTCTCGGTCATGACGCTGTTTGGGTTCAAACACACACGATTTATTATCGACCTGTGCCCGAGGAAGAAACTGCCACTTCTCCCAAACCAGGATCCAGTTCGGCCAGTGGTAGTCGCAAAGGAAAAGGAAAAAGTACAAAGATTAGCTCCAAAAGAAAAGAGGATAGTCTTTGGCTCGAAGGCGCCGTACCACCACCTCGCTGTCCTCTCGCTCCTTATCTCACTCCCAATCTTCCATCTGTTACTATCTCCGATGCTTCGCTCGATGGACTCTGTCTTTTGCGTCTTTTGCACTCTCTCAATCGACACTGGGGCGTTCTATTCCCATATGTCAAAAGCACTACGCTCCTCAGCGCTTCGGACTTTATCAATAATAAGATTGCCGCCAAAGCCAGCAGACAACTTCAGGATCCGCTGGTCATTATGACTGGAAATCTTCCTTCGTGGCTTCAACAAATCGCCACTGTCTGGTGAGTCTTTCTCTCTCTCTCTCTCAATTTATATACCATTTTCATCTTTTCATAACTTTTTGCTTGCCAAACGGGCTAGAAAATTTAAAAAACGTTATTATTTCCAACGTACAGCAAAAACAAATAATTATGAATAGCATTTTTTTGACACCTTTTTAAATAAACATTCGAGGTCTCATAAGAACAAATAATCGGGCACTTCATTGAAATTTCAATAGGCGTAAACAGAAACTGCTAAATAAACGAACAATCGAAAAAATCTACCGATTTCGATCACCTAACAGCTTGTAATTCATAAAAAATGTTATTTCTTTTCAGCCCATTTTTGTTTCCATTCGAAACGAGACAATTGTTGTTGTACGCGACGTCGTTCGATCGTGACAGAGCTCTGCAACGACTTCTCGATTCCGCACCGGAACTGTCTGGCTCCGATAGTCAGGAACGCGTTACACCGCGTCTGGAAAGAAGAAAACGAACTATTTCGAGAACCGACATATTGAAACAGGCCGAACAAGTTATTCAAGATTTGGCGTCGAGCAAAGCTCTGTTGGAAGTGCAATATATTAATGAGGTACGTGAAAATGAAAATCTCAATTCAAACCACAGCTTTCTCGCTTTTTATTCACATTTGAAAATCATTCTTGCACTTTTTTTTATATTTATTCAAATATTGTTTCTTTGCTCTTAGGTGGGTACTGGGCTTGGTCCAACATTAGAATTTTACGCCCTCGTATCGCGAGAATTGCAACGCGCTGATCTTGAACTATGGCACGGAAGTAACACACCAACGGACTCGGGTTACGTAAATGCGCCTAATGGCCTATTCACGACGCCGATAGCGTGGAACACCAAAGTTTCTCATCTCGCTAAACTCAAAACGAAATTCAAGTTTCTAGGAAAATTCATGGCAAAAGCCATATACGATTCGCGAATGGTGAGTTTTCAAGGACATTTGATGCATATTATTTATCTTGAATGTTACAAATATTCAAAGGAACTATTTATTGATTTTTATACTCATTTTATTTATGTTTTGTTCATCAGTTGGATTTGCCGTTCAGCCTAACGTTTTATCGTTGGTTACTCGGCGAGGAACAGTCGCTCTCACTGTCCGATCTCGCTTACGTTTATCCCGACGTTTATCACAGTCTTAACAAACTTCAGGACATTGTAAGGCGAAAAGAAGCGATCGAACGTGATCAGACTTACAGACCTAGTGAAAAAGCACAATTAATTGAGTCACTTGATCTCGATGGATGTTCCATTAGCGATCTTGGCCTCATTTTTGAATTACCCGGATACTCGAACGTCGAGCTTAGGAAGGGAGGAAGTGAGATTCCTGTTACTATTCACAATTTGGATCAATACATAAAGGTAATTCCGGGATTTTGTTGAAAAAGTATATAGACGTGATTTGGGATATTTGGAATTTTTATTTTAAAAGTTTATAACAATTCGCTGAATATTTTAGAAACTTTGAGAAGAAAATAATAAATAAAAGTTCCAGAGAAAATTTTACGTGTCGTAAAATTTGTAAAATTTATTTAAAAAATTGTAAAATTTCAGCTGGTGATTCATTGGTTCCTGTACGAAGGAGTTTTCCGTCAAATGGAAGCTTTCCGCGAAGGTTTCGAATCAGTTTTTCCACCGAGTCAATTAAGACTGTTTTTCCCTGAGGAACTGGAGGCGGTATTTTGCGGTCATGCACAGGCTGGTGGTCAATGGGACGTAAAAACACTCCTTGAATGCTGTCGCACCGATCATGGATACACTCCGGATTCTAGGGCCATACGTTTCCTCTTCGAAGTCATGGCTGGATATAACAGTGAAGAACAGAGGCAATTCATACAATTTGTGACAGGATCACCGCGATTACCCGTTGGTGGTAAGATCCAGTTATTTTCAAGAATTAAAAAAAAAATTCCAAACCACGAAGGAGAATACCTAAAGTGAAACTATTCTTAATTTTTAAGCTTTAACTGATCGTTTAAAAATGTCTTTTTATCATTTCTTTTCAGGCTTTAAAAGCTTAACACCGCCTCTAACGATAGTACGTAAAACTTTCGATTCATCAATGAAGACGGATGACTTTTTGCCGTCAGTGATGACCTGTGTCAACTATCTAAAACTGCCGGACTATACAACATTGGAAATAATGCGTGAAAAATTACGGATAGCAGCGCAAGAGGGCCAACACTCGTTCCACTTGTCTTAGAAACACAGTTCATGGGACAGAGGCGTGAAGAAAAAGGCTCGGTTCGTCTCTCCAGTGTTTTCGTGCTATTGGCGAACAACAAAAAAATTGTTCCGCAACAATATTAAAAAAAAAAACGAACAGAGAGCGAGATAAAAAGAGAGCTAAATGAGAACAACGACACGTTTCAGACGATTCTTTCTTCAAGCTGGTTTTTCATTATCTTTCAACTTTTATTTTTTCCTCTATTTTATTTGTTTTTGTTTTTTTTTTCTTTTTATTTTTTTGATCTACGTGTTCTTGAGAAACTACCATATTTAGTTGCATTTTTTTCCTTCCGACGCGACTTTCGCAAATTAATAAAATTCCAGTTTGGTGTTTATTTTTGTACGCGTTATACCCCTTTAATGGAATTTCAATTGTGATAAAGATATTTTGTGTGAGCGTAGAAAAATGAAGTAAAAAAAAAAACATGATCGAAGAACAAGATTGCAAAAAAATATTTCCCGCCAATTATTTCACAAACTGATTGTGTATACGATGCACCTCGAGATTTGCGTTTACAATTACAACCGCGAGGAGGGGGAGGCCGTTACCCAAGGCGTTTATTATTATTATTTTTTGTCTTCGGTGTATAAAGATAAAATAAAACGTAACAAAGATAAACAACCGAAAGAGCGTTGATAAATTGCAATGAGTAAGAAAATGAAGAAAGAACGAAACCACAAAACAACCAAGAAGCTGTAAATATGCATAGTTATCTCGACCATAGTTTGATATACACAAGTCTACGTATAAATACTTTATATTATAATAAATGATAAACGATAAGTAGTATAACGAGAAATCATACCGCTACGAAGCACTGATACTAAGGGAATTATAACTAGAAAACAAACAAAATCGAATGAAAAATGAGAATCCAAACAAAAGCAAAAAAAGAAAAAAGAAAAAGAAAAAAAGAAGCACCGGAGAATGAACGTTCGTTAGGAGTAAGTGAAGTTTTATATCAGTGATGCGTCTCGTGATCAACCGTGGAAAAGAAAAACAGCAGATAAAAAGAAGTAAACAAAAAAAGAACAATCACTCTTTATTTGTATCGTCGTCATTGTCATCGTCATAATCATCAGTGCGAAGGGCCTGTCGGGGGCAACACACGAACCGTAATTGAAGATCGCCGTAAACGAGAAAAAACAAGTGTGCTAATTTCACCGCAATAGCGTCATTTAAAATTTTCATAGTTATTTAAGGAAAGAAGATTTTTAAAAATAACAAGTTCACGTCCCGTAGAGAAAAGTACATAACGTTTTAAAGAAAAAGAGAAAAAGAAGAAAAAAAATACAAAAATCACGCAGTTTTTTTTCCTCTCTATTGCTCGTGAGAATTCATTCGGATCGTTCGTTTGTTCGTACTTTTTTGTTCTTTCACTCTTCTTTTTCTTTCTAATCGATCTCTCGTGTTCGCTGTTCGTATTGTCGAAGAGCCCTCTCGGGGTTGATTAACAAACACAGGAGGTTATTACTAAAAAGCTCTCGGTGAACGAACTTAAAACGTGCAAACACCTCTCTATACATATGTAGTTGATAGTAGTATTTAATTTTAAGACAATCTATCACCAATTTAAATTGATTGTTTGATATTTGTCTATTTGTAGGTGAGATATATTAGGTCAATCATTTATTTGCGTAGCTGTGTTGTGTTAACGGACTTATTCCCTGAGCATCGTCAGGTCGTCGTAACGTCCTCGTTTTTCCTCATCTTTTCCCTCTCTTTTACACCGTGTGGCTCGTCTCGTTCTATTATCAAATCGCAGAAAAGCAAATCTGTCGTTTTTACATTGCGACGAGTTCAAGTGTGAAGAGTGCCGAGTAAAAGACAATGAAAAGAAGAAAAATATACACAAACTGCGAAGGACAATGATATACGAAAATTTCGAGTTTAACGGTTTAGAAAATAATCTCAATGTATAATAATTGGGAAATATTGTTAGTTTCGCTAATTGGAGCTTTATCACGATATTAACAATCGTATTGATTTTTTGTTGTTGCGTTGTTACTTTAAATTTATTCTGTTTTTTTCTCCCTGGTTTCATTTTTCTTCTTCTGTACGACATTCGATTAAAGTTTCATCGGTGTTTAGGATCCGAACATTATTTTCGTTTATTTTTCGTTTTCATACTTTCTTGATCTTTTTTGTTTCGTCGGCGGCTCATACGTTTACGATTAAGGAATTATTGCTTGCCAAACTAGCTGTTAGGAATTTATGATCGGAAGGATTTAAAAAGGATGGGAACAGAACGAGTTAATTCGTTTAACGAGATAGAGAAAAAGGGTTAACCGCAAATTCGTAGTCAAATTCCGTTCGGTGGCTCGTTTCTCTGTGCCATTATTATGTAACAATCACTCACACCCCCTTTATCCTGCTCCCTTATAATAATCAATTTTTCTTTCGATAATTAATGTCTCTCTGGTCTGGTCTGGCGATGTCTCACGGATTTTTTACGTTAATTTCATTTCGGCGATGTGTTATGAATAACATTTTATTCATGTAGCCATTATAAAACGGGATATAGCATTATTTTTTATTATCTGTGTCTAAAAACGAAAATTCGATTTGAAAAAACAAATTTGACGTGATAAAAAGAGCTGCGATTGGTCAGAAATATTATAATTTAACGTTCAAAACATGAGATTTGAACGCGAAACATAATGAACAAAAACAAATGAAACGTCGATGATGACTGTAAGAAATGGAATATCAGTGCGTTTTTGGATTAAGAATGAAAAATTCAAATAGAATAAAACAAAGTCGTAAATACACTTCCGATTGAAGTGTATCACGGTTCGAGGATACAATTCCCCAAAACCATCTGGCATATATAAATTAAATGAAAAACTAAAAAAAAAACAAAACAAAAAAAACAAACAAACAAAGTTATATTTATATCGATCAGTTAGGCATAAAAGAAATTTCATTTTAATTCATTGAATATACTTTCTGTTTCCTTGCAAAAATTCCTTCAATAAACACCCACGTAAGATAATACATGACAATTCCTTGGATCAAAGTTTTTATGTTCGCCCAATGAACGATGCGAATTTCCTAATAAACATCCTTTATTTTAGAGCACCCACCAATCTTGCTGTACAACAGAATACATTGCGAATATTCGCGTTTCACTTTTTTTTTTAAATATACACCCTCGGCGAAAATTTATATTTGTTTTTCATTGTTCATGTACGACAGCAGGCCTCAAATATTCAAGAGCTCATTCGTTAAGATAAATTCGTGCGTTCTCCCTTTTTTAAATACACATCGATAACCATCCGAGTATCAGACACGTGCCACCGATTGGTGTGAACCGGCTGAACCGTTTGTCACCTGTGAATGCAGTGTAGTAACAAGTTCCGCAGAATAGAAATGTTCCAGTCACCATGAAACTTGCTGCCTGCAAATATTCAAGTTTTTTCAAATTCCATTCCCAACTCTTTTTTTAAATTATCAAATAATTCGAAATATTCAAATTATATATAAAATATTAGTCATTTGACATCCAAAGATTGACATCCAAGAGTTCTAAGAACGAACAAACTTTTTGTTGTGCTTACGGCTTTTGTCTGATTCATAATCAGTTTTGCAAAAATTCTAGTTTCAACTAAACTCGATTTCTAGGATAAACTAATTTACTGAGTCAAGGAAAAGCCAGTTTGTTCTGAAATTATTCAAACTCGCGATAAAACTAACATTTTTGAATTGCATGAGAAAATCGATATTTTTTTTTTTGGAAATCGACCCACGATGTTCGAATCATTGGAATACACCCGTACGATATTTTGGTACTGCTAATATATTCCCAAAGTGAGATAATGGAAATTAAAAAGCTTTTGAACAAATATGTATCAAGGAAATTAATTGGGAAGAAAATCTTCTCATTGAAATGATTCAAGGTGTGTTGCTATTTTGCAATGACTAAATTTTATTTTTTATGTCATTTATGAGGCAAGTAATAAAAGTGGCTTACCAGAATCGGAACTCTGCAGAACGGCAGTCCCATCATTGCTAAAGCATGTATGAAGTGATACCTGTTTGCAGTATCGAACACTTGTTTCTGTTCAATACCTTTGTCCTCTGGAAACTTTCCTGGAAAATTAATAGAAAGAAGTTATAATTTGAAAAAAGAAAAAAAGAAAAAAGAAAAATAACAGAAAATCCCCTTATAATAAAAAAAAACTAATATTACGAAGAAAAGGTTCACCGAAATATTGAAAAGATAGAGTAAAAATCTTTTGTTGCTAATTGTACAATCAAACATTTGAGAAAAAATTTTGGTTGAGAAAAAAAAACATGGAAATATGACAGTGAATTTTTGTTGAAAGTTTGCAAACTCACTGTGTGCTCCGATCGCTCCAAGGATGACCGCCGCAGCTCCGCTGAGAGCAGCGATCCTTACCCAAGGACCAGATCTTGCAGCTATTTTCCACAATGGCTCTGGCGGTATCATTTTATACTCAATTTTTGGAGTCAATCCAGAGTAATTGACAACCTGCATAGCATAATACCACTAGCTCATTTGATCAATAAAGATGAAAAGCTTAAAGTCAACTTAAAAGCTGAGAGCAAGAGATGTAAGAGTTGGATTAAAATGAATATAGGAAAGATAATTATCCAGATTTTTCGTAGTTTCCAAATCAGATTTCTCTGGTTTTTCATTCAACGGATAAAATTAATTTATCTACTAGGTTATCTTGTTAGTAATAACGAAAAATTTGGGCGTACTTGACATTCAAAGTTAAGAATTATTTCGATTAAAACTAAAAATAAATAAATGAAAATAGTCGCTCGAGTGCTGTACATTTCGAGGATGGCTCGTTTTTAACCTCGACATACGGAGGGTTAACATGACACGTCGAAAAATTGCAACTTTTAGCCGTAGGATTTGAAAAATGCATCAATTAATGCAAATGTTATAATTGTATTGAAGTCTCAGAAAAATAGTTGGTCCTTTCCTCAACCGAAAAGTTGAAATCACCGAATCTTATGTTTTTTTTAAAGTACTTACAGAAGAGGCAGCAGCTTTTGCATACAAACCGGCTGTCGAACTAATTGGGTTTGTGAAAAGAACATAGCTCAATACGTCTTGGACCCCCATTTAAAAAAAAAGCGTTTTATTCCAATAATGTCTGGACTTTAAACTTCCGATCGAACGAGTAATTAAATGAACTTATTATTTATATTTTTCCGGGTGGTTTTCGAGACATTGGATGATGTTTTGCTGGTTAATTTAACGTTCTATCGGCTTTTTTTTTGCAAACAATTGATATTGTTTTGATGATGCTCCACAATTTAAGCGATTTCTAGACCCGAAACTCTCGCTGTGCAAAAGCACGAATCATGACATGAGCAGACGGAATTTTTATTAGACGACAAGGGAAACCCCCTTTTGTCGATATCAACGGGACCGGAAACTTCACTAACCTGTTATTATGATGAAATATTGGTGTTTTCTTTTATTACACTTATAAGAAATCAAATAAGGAATTACAGTTGTTTTGACGATTTTTTACAATAACTTCGTCTGACCGACTGTCTGCATAATGAAAAGACTGCTTTCGTATAAATCGGCCTACCCAGTGTACTCGACCGACTTGACTACGTAAATGTATTCATACACATTTATTTGTGTGTGTATGCGTGATTTCATCAAAAGTCAAAACCTGACGAAATACGAGTGTAATCATCAATTCACGAAAAACTTTTCGACCTACTCGTCAAAATCTACGTCGTGTTTTCTAAATAAATAAAAAAATGGTAAATTCATCAAACAAGTGTTTCCTTCCTAGACAATTAGAAAAAATAATAAGTAGTACGTTTCAAGAACCGATGGAATCTGCGCTTTCCCGCGAACACGAATAAAGATGTTATAAAAATTAGAATCACAAATTCGACTTCAAATTCGAATCCCAACAATTGCATGTCTCAAAACTTGAATGATTAATTATTAAATCTAAGTTCAATCGAATTGATTGTTGGGAAAATGGTGACAACGAACCTTTAAGATTATACATGTGAAAAACCATCGCACAATATTTTTGAGGTTATGCTTCTGAGGTTAAACTACAAGGAAAACGGTGCCTGTTCGAATTTCGAAGAAAACTATTTTCCGTGATTTTTTAAACATTGAAACTTTTTTCAGTAAAATAATAATGAAAAGAACATTTCGCTGCTCTTTCGAACGAGATTTGACTTTTTTTAAAAGCATCATTTCCAGAAAAGTATTTCAACGAAATAAACTCAACGACCATTACCTATTTAATATACATTTCTAAATATATTCTCAAGTATTAATGTTCAGGATTAAATTATTTTTTTTTTTAGGCAAGTACTGCAGTGGTTGCAGGTATAGGATTGGCCTTGGTAGGATTCGGAGGGCGATACATACTCAGAAGTATGCCAACGCTTACTCAAAAAATGACTGAAGCCCTCAAAACTATGCCGAAACTGGATTCACAAGTGCGTAACAAATTTATATTTCACAATGTCAGAAAACATATTTTAAAATACTTTATAGAGAACTAAGCATTTCAATAGACAAAATATTCGAAAAAATACATTTTTTAGTCTTCGATTTCTGAATTTACTTATCGACCAGAGCTCATATCAATTCAGTACTGAACCAAACTCCTTAATAGATTACAATCCATTAAAACATTTGAAAAAAAAAAAAAAAATCCTCAATAACGTAACATTTTTGAGCATCCACTTTGACAATTCTGACTAAGAAGAAAAAAAGTTACAAGAAATAATTTATACTTACGAGACACGTTTATTGACCTGCTTAATCAGCTAAATTAATTGAACAAAAATCTGCAACCAAAAACTATTTAATCCAGTAAATCCAGTCACATTTTGAATGAGAAAATGTATTATTTTCAATCTCTCCACTGGCAAAATACGTGTAAAACAGCTAATGACAGAAAATGACTTTATGTTTACTCATTAGGTGTTATTGAAAAAGTTATGAGACCTCACTTCCTATTTTCGACAAAAGTGATTGAAAGTTCTTATTATTAGAGTCTTTCCCCATAAAAATACTGTTACAAGTCTTATCAACTTTATTTTTCAGTCTTTGGCGAATAGTAAATATTACAAAGGTGGGTTCGAGCCAACGATGACAAGAAGAGAAGCGAGTTTAATCCTGGGAGTGTCACCAACGGCGAATAAGCTCAAAGTTAAAGAACAATTTAAAAAAGTGATGTCAGCCAATCATCCGGATCGAGGTGGTTCTCCGTACTTAGCAGCTAAGATAAATGAAGCTAAAGATATGATGGAGAAATCGGGATAAAAAAACGATAAACGAACGACACGTTGTAGGATGATTATTTAATTTGGACGTATGATTCGTTTGCTATAGGAAACAAATTTCAAATGTACATAATTATCTATAAATAAGCGGCTCTAACTTGTCTTTTTTGATGAACCATATGCGAGTGTAACTTTATTTCATTACAGATAAATAAATAGCTAAATATAAATATATATGTAAATATATATATTTATATTGATGTATATTGTACGTTATTTTGAATTTATTAATTCTCTGTTTTTGTGACAATACTCACAAGTATTCAACGCTTGTTCGATAAAGTCATTTTTCGATTTAACAATGAACAACGTCGAGCTTTTGTTGTTATTGTTGTTTTTGTATAACGCGAAGTTAATAATTGAACCGTTTCGTATTAATGATCATTAAACGATGAGCATCAATTAATCTAATAACGATTTACAATGCAATTTAACATTATTACAATAGTTGTGAAAAAATCACTTACACGATAAAATAATGTACATGCTAATCTTATACGATCGTGGTTAGTTGCATTTTTTTGTTCGTTCTTCGTCTCATCTGTTTTTGTTCTGTTACAAATTCCTTTCATGACGTTATTGACTAGAGCACAACGGTGGTATGAGTTCTCGTTTTTCTCTCTCGTTTTTTTATTTGTTCTCTATTTCTACTATCTTTCCAATTTTGCAAGCTTCTGATTAACTCTCTCTTGAGTAACTTTTGCACGTAATTTTGCTATCGTGTTCCCTGACATCGAACCAGGTACTTTGAAAATGCTCTGAAATCAAATATTTGTGAATAAACGTGACGTTGCTTTAGACAAAAACTATTAGTTGAAAATTGTGTTTTTCTTACCTGCATAAAATCATGACATTGCAAAACAATGCTGTCCTTCGTTATATCTTTAAAACATTCAGCCAGCAACGAAAAATCTTGGCACGAAATTAAATTTTTTTTATTCCTTTTTATCAGAGTTAGAGCAACACGAAATATTATTTTATTTCCTTCGTAAAATAGGCAATCCCATATTCGCAAAGTAGTCTGTAATGTTAATTAAAAAAATATTTGTAACAATAATATTCTAATAATTATAGTCATTATGATTGGATGAAGAATGTGATTAAATTCTGGCTCGTTCATGAGCACGTTCGAGGATATTTCGCAATTACTATTTTTATTTAAAAAATATTGCTCACTTCTATTGGTAATACTTCGGCGAACAAACAAACAAACCATTTGGTTGTTATTACTGCCCATGGTAGACCTAAATCTGTTACGTGTTGGTAAACATCCGGCATTTTAAATCTGAAACGATAAGATTGGTTATAAAACGAAAATTCAACTGATTTGATATGAAACTATGTGAAATTATGGACTTTACCGGACAAGCTCAGCTAGTACGTCAATGTCGGTGAGCAAACCATCCATCGTTGGTGTATAATACTCTGGTAATATTTTTTCGATCAACATTTTTAACAGCCAAAATGCTGTTTCCTCGTTCTTTGTGACTAACAATAATAATCCTGCAATGTAGTTCAGTCCCTGAGAATAAAAAATCATGTTAAAACGCCAAATTATTGACAACTTGTATTTTTATTAATCTATTACTCTGTTGAATAATTACGCATTTATTGATTATTTTGCAAAATTGTAATTAAGAGGTCATGAATATTAATGTGATATCCATAGCTGAGAGTTTAAAACGATGTCAAAACAATTAAGTATTGACTAAACATTTTTTTAAATTATTTTTACACTGCCTTGTTCATTATTTACATGTTCATGAATATTATTGCAAAACTATAATGAAAATATGGAGTAAATGTTTATGTACAAAGATACTTACTTGACAATAGCCAACAGTTTCATTTTGATGAGCAAAAGCTAGTAAAACATTGTAAAGTTGATGCTGATGATTTTCTGTATTATTAAAGAATATGTTATCAGGAAAGGTCCTTGGTAAATCCGTTTTAATAATGTCTGCAACCTGGCAGTTGTGCGGACCTTCTAATAATCTCTGATACAGATTGGGTGAAGCGTTTTTGAGTTCTTCCCCTCCACTAACGGCTAACCATACCTTTTAATTGAAATGTTAATTTGATTTAAAAAGTAGAATGAAAACATTAAACTTAACCAGTACATTATGGAGTAACAAATGGAGGAGAAATTAGTAATTGTATGAAATCATTCGATGATGAATTATATTAAAAGTTAGAGACAAATTTTTAACTATAATGTAATAAAATTGCGATTACCATCTACTATTTCAATTATAAAACATTTTTTGATTAGGTTTGTTGATTTTTATGAAGATAAATGGAGATTACAGTAACAAACATTTATAAACAATTCATTTTCAAAATTACTTTAGAAAATGAATGATAAATAGTATTATGCAAGTTTAATTAATAGTGAAAGTTTACCTACCATGCCTCTATGCTCTCCTGGAATGCCTTTACGTACATAACGCTTGATGGTTAAACTTCGTTGTAAAGATTTACCTTCACCAATGATTTCAGCCCATTTTTTGGCTCTTTTTGCCAAAACTTTCAGGTAATCTGACATGAAATCTTCATAGGTCTCGTAGTCAAAATTACGTGGCCTCTCAAATCCATACTCGTCGACATTGCTAATTAATGAAATGCGAATTGGTTGGTATATTCATTGACAAAAGACGTGAAAAAAAAAATTGAATCTCAAAACGAACACTGATTAACCGCCTCAATCAAAATGACAGGGAAATACACATTTTCGCATTCCCTCACGACTGTCAGAAAATGGATATTTCGATAAGTAAAAAAATTGTTTCATAACGAATTATAATAAATTTTTCATTTTATCAACAAATCGCAAGATTGAAAGTGAATATTCGAATGCCATAGAACAGCCGATTCTTCTATTTGACATTTGAACATCGAACAATAGAACATTATAACTGTCAAATGTTGACGAGCATAACCTCGATAACAATCGCAAAACAATTGGTCAGCTGTTGAGTTGAAAGAAGTCGCTTTTTGCCCAGGTAACAAAACAGTGCTCGAGTGTAGGATTTGAAAATAATAAAAAATTTTATTCAAGCGCGATAGTTGTGACACTTTTTGTTTAAATTGAATATTTTGTTGATTCTACGTACCTAAAGCATGAGCTGGCCATACCCTATGTGGGAGGATCGGTGTCATTTACGAGAAACACGCCTTCCGTGCTTTCTATTCTCGGATAACTGCATTCGAGTGTGTATCGAATGGAATATGATATGAAGACTGTTTTTTTTATTTCGCGATATTATGAGCGCGTCTCCGTGATGAAAAAAAGCACGCGAGATAACAAGCAACAAAAATCGTATTTATCGAACATATACGTAGAACGATGTGCGAGTGAAACTCTCTACTCTACTCTTTTTTTTTCGTTCCGCAATCGTTTCTGTAAGTTCTCACTGCTTGCGTGTATGCAAACTTCTATGAAGTTGGCCGGGCACTTTGGTTTGATGATTTTTTTATTGGACCTAATGGGAAAATTGAACCGATGAATCATTGCGGCGCAAACCATCAATTTGTTCTACAATGAAGTTTTATTCTATTGGTGCTGTAAATTGATCAACCATCACGTTGTCGTTGAACCTAATAGTCTTAGAGGTGGATATTGTTCTTTTGTAATTGCGAAAAAACCGCGCAAAGTGCTATTGTATTCTACAGTTGTATCGCTGGACCCATGATAAACGAACAGTCATTGGCGCTTGAAGCAGACGACACGGAATGGTCATTGCTTCTGTCAAATACAATTGATTTCGCCTGCGTGTTCGATTAAATGCAAAAAACCGTAGAAACGTAACCATAATTGCTGTTTTTCGTTATTCATTTGAAACACAATTGTCTCAAAAACGCATTTTATTTAAAAATTTGTGGATCCTGTGAACGATTTTGATTGCAGTGCTCATTACCATCAGTTGGTTTTCGGGACTAAACATCCCCAATATCATTCTCTGCCTCATCGTTTGCCTTCCACAGTACCGTTTTCTGAATCTTCGAGTTCTGAAAATTTAGTCGGAGAATTTTTCTTCATGTTTGAAATGTCACTTTTTTGAAAACTCAAAATCGAATAACTGACTGAAGAGTTGTTTTTTTAAAGTTTCCACCAAATTCCATTCGAACAAAAAACCACCGCTATTTGAAACGTTTCCAAATCAAAATTCACGATGATCTGCTTTCATATAATAACATTCAAAATTTACGTATTATGATTATTAGGAATAAATAATCCATTTATTTGCGTTCGTTTTTTGACTTCCTTTATTTTTATAATATATAAAATATTCTTTATAATTTATACTTAATAATTTATACTTAACAAAAGTAGTTTCACGTCGTTTTTACCTTGATACCACGCTGTTGAAGTTTGAATAGTTAGAATGCAGCGGAATTTTTTTCCTCTGTCCGAAATTTCGCTTCCGGAGCTACAAAAAGTGGTGAAAATGATTTTGCAATTTTTTCTGGGAATTCAATGTAAAATGAGTGTAAATGCTTGCATTTTTTTATTAACTATGGATATGGAAAAAAAAACTCCTCGCTGTACGACGATGCAAACTTCAATAATACGTTTCCGTATTTTATTAGGAAACAAAAAAAATCCATTAAAATCAGAATGACTTACGTCGTGATTTAATAGTGATTAAAAAATGAAATATTGTTACATTCGTGTAATGTACATACGTAAACCGTTTTCATTTTTTTTGTCTTTGTTTTTTTTTTTTGTCAGAAATCAGATTTGAATAATCTCCGAGATCGTGATGCTCTGTACTTACATACAAAAATAAAGTCAACATCTCCATTTATGAATGATTCATTAAGTATAACTAGTGCAGAGAACTTTATCTCGATAGTGCATTATTTTAAATAGTTGATTATTTTTCTATTTTCTTCGTTCGGATTTTTTACTGCTTTTGCTTCTAGAATCTCTCGATTCTTTTCTATCTTTTCGATCTTTTCCATGGCTTCGTTCGCTACTCGAAATTTTCTCTGGTTGAGATTTTCGCTTTTCCGACTTCACCTTCGACGAAGATTTTGCAGGTTTTTTCTTTTTTTTCTTTTTTGGTCTTCGACCTCCTTCTGACGATGACGAATCTGAATGATCATAAGAATATAATGTAAAAATATATTCAAAATGTAGAGTTGCATGTGCTAACAATACGTGGAGATTTGTTGCAAAATGTTTATAAAACTAATGACTCAATAATTTATGGTATCGGCCAAATCTGGTTGCAGGGAAAATTTGTTGTTAATTTTTTTCGCGTATAAAAGAATGGAATAAGTATTTCGAACATTTTGATTTTATGACACAAATTATGTACAATTCTCACATAATAGCGACATTTACTGGATACAAAATTACGAGATTTAAAAACTTACCAGAACTGTCGGATGATGACTCAGAGCTAGAGGACGACGATGAAGATTCCGTCGAACTGGAACTCGAGGACGATGGTTTAACAGCCTCTTTTATTACCGGTGAAACGACGGCCGGCTTTGGCCGCGATTTTAAATGCTCGCGCAAATCATCGCTAAGAAAAAAAGAAAATATTAAAATTAATGAAAAAATAAGTTTTTAATCTTTTGAGACAAAAGATGCAGATTAGAATTTCTACTGATGTTTTGTTGGTCGTGGTTCGTGATGTTGAAAAAATATAAAACTTACGTGAGTCCACCCAATCCAATGGATGTGAAGAAGTTAATTGCGAATCTTGTATTTTTTGGATCGTCCCGTGGAAACAAGCCGTCGAAAGCTTCTTGCAAAGTCCTGGAAAAAGAATTATATGATATTTTCAAGTAAACAATTATTTTAGACAGAAATGGATATTTCGAGATTGTTTTTTCTACTTACACATCTTTAACGCGTTGATTGAGCTTCGACAAGCCCATGTATTCAGAGAGTTCTTGAAAAAGAATCTTGATGAATATTCTGCTTGAGCTCGTCGTATCTTCTTCGTTCAATTTGATGCAGCTGAGAACCTCCCACGATATCGAATCGGTGAATAATAAATGAGCGAAAAATTTCGACACGTTTCTCAATTTGTTCGTGTCTAAACGATGAATTGTGTCGTACGAGTCTCTGAAGATTTGCTCAAAAGGTGTGACGTAAATTTTGTTTATGGAACAAAAACGCTGAAAAATTATAAATTAAATTAAATTAAGTTCGTAAAAAATGTAAGGAAACAGTAAATAAAGGAATTGAAATTCAATGAGATACTTACACCAGCGAGTAATCCGAAGAATTTCTCGTAAGTTCTCATTTCCGCGCAGCAATCGAGAAACATGTGACAGAGTTCAATCTCCTGTCCAGGTTTGAGTTGCATTTTCATTAATTTGTGAGCGCATTCCTCAAAATCAAGAGACGAATGAATCGTAAGATAAATTGTTCTTCGAAGTGCTGTCAGATTGGTTTCGGTGTTATCAACAATGACGCCTTCCTTAGCTTCGGTTTCTTCATCGCTGCTGTCCTCGCCCGAGCTATCACCCTCTTCGTCATCGCCCTCGCTCTCCGATCCACTGTTATCGGTGTCCAATATTTCTTTGCTCAATTGTTTATATTTTTCTTCATTGGCTACATATTCAGGATCAAATTTGAAAACGTTCAAAATGTCCTGAGAGTCCATTGTCTCGTCCAAAGTGATGAGATGCGTGTATTGTTGATCCTCCTCGACGAGATCGAGTTCTTCACTCACAGCTGGATGATCCTTAAAACCGTCTTTACGAATTTGGAACATCACCTCAATCATATATTGTACTCGTTTGTCCAATTGGCCTTCGTGAAGTATGTTTCTAAGCATCTCAAAAATGGCCTCGATTCCTTTCCTCGACATTTCCGTAAGTTTCATGCCACATTCCTTCAGAAAAGATATCGCAACCTCGATGGAATCGTCGGTTGGTGTCTCTACCAACAGAGTCAAGAATTCCAACGCCAGAATCTCGTGAGCAACACGCTGATTCACCAGATGTGCTATAAAAGTTCCCGACGAGATGCACAGCTTCTTGTTGCTACGACGAAATCCTCTACGAAATTGAATCACCAGCCTCTTCAGTAACAATTCTCCGATATTCGGGAACTGAAAATTGAGTAAGACAGTCATTTATTCAATAATCTTGGTAGCTATTAGGAAAAAACATGGCAACACAAGTGTGAAGCCATGTTATTGAAGTTTATATTATTGAAATCCCATTAAATTACTTTTAATGGTTTTAATCGGCAGATTTGCATACGAGATAAAATTAAAACAGAAATGAACCAAAAATTTTTTTTTAAAGAGTGTTTTTGCCGAAAAACTCTTGTCATTGACCCAATCTATGGAATTTTTTATCATTATTTCAATTTTTTCGTTTCTCAACTGTGTAAGAGTTTTCTTACGATTTCATTCATGTTTAATAAAAGAGACGATAATGAAACAATAACAAATATTTGTAGCTGCGATCAGAATGGTAAATACGAAAGCAATTATTGGAATTTTTCCATTTACAAGATCGAAAGGTGAGAACCATAATTACCTTGGAATTAACAACGGCCGTAAGAGCAGCATAAACAGGGGTAAAAGTGGGACTAGCAGCTTGTGCTTGAATGATGGATCTAGCCAATAATCCTCTCCCCCTGACGATATTTTCCCTCAACAATTCCCTCGTAATTAGTCCAATGTTGCTCGTGTTGACTTTGTTAATGTGGCCGTGAATGGATTTTTTTAAAGCTTCCCAAGCGATTCTCTGAAAAGCCGCGCCCGACTTGTCTGTAATGTCGGCCTGCATGAGCCGCAATTTAGCTGGTGGAATATACGCCCCTCCAGTTTTGGACGTCAAAAGATCCACGGTACGTTTTTGCGATTGTGGTATTTTTTCTGGATCTGCCGGGGCTTCCTCAGTAACATTTTTCTTATCGTCTTTGGAGGACGTGTTTTCGTTTCTTTTGTTCCGTTTACGATTATCTTCGCCGTAGAATCTCTCGCCAACAACGAAATCGTCATCGGAATCATGGTCGCGTTTGCGCCTACTGTCAAAATCCCTTGGCTCATTGTCCCAATATCGGCGCATCATGGTTTGATTGCCGTCGTTGTAATCGCGCCTGGAGGTATAACGATCGTCCGACCGACGATTTCTTCTCCCATCGAAATCGTTTCTCGGACTCCTACGAAAACTACGCTCTCTATCGTTTCCACTCCAGCCTCTGTTCCTCTGATGTTCCGTTCTCCTCTCATCGCTGTTTTTTTTATCGTCAATATTTCTCTTATCCTCATTCTTTTTTTCTTCATTATGCTTTTTATCATCCTCATTATGTCGACGATAACGATCGATTTTTTCCAAAATGTTGTAGTCTTTGTCAGCTTCGACATTGTCTTTTTCTTCCCTGCTGCTTCTACGGCGTTTAACTTTCTCCGTTTTACTGCTAGAGTCATTACTGCAATCCTCCTTTTCTGTGTGCTTCCTCTTTTGACGAGAGCTCTTTTCCTCATTGTTTTCTTTTCGATCCCTGCGCTGTTTCTCTTCGCTTGCACTCAGCCGCCGAGAAGTTCTATCGGGACTTTCTTTAGTTTCTATTTCCTCGTCCTTTCTATGACGATCGTTACCTCTCTTTTCGTCTCTCTTGTTCAATTCTACAGACTTGGAATCACTTTTTTTCACAATGGCATTGTTTCTTTCGTTGTTTTCCTTGTTTTTTCTTGAATTTTCAATCTTTTCTTCTCTGTGCCTTCTGTTAGAATCTCTTTTCTCATCTCTACTCCTTTTGGACTCCATTTTTTTCTCTTTGAATGATTCTTCCTCCTCCGAATCTTCGTCATTTTGTCTTGATTCATTAATTTTTTTCTTATCCGCTTCTTCTCTTTCTCGTTTGTCGTAATTCTTTTTTCTTAGTTCCAAAAATTTTTCCTCCTCCGTTACATCTCTTGGTTTCTTCTCGGGTCTACTTATCTTCGACTGCAATCTTCTGTCCGAGTTCGGATCATAATCCCTGCTTGGCACGTCAAAATCGTCGTAAGTCCTCGTGTTTTGTAATTCGGGAGTATGGCCCCTTGCCTCGTGCTTTGGTTTGTCCGCTTTGCGAGGAGGCGGCGTCATTCGCTTGGCAATTTCAGGACTGCTTTCTGGAGAAGATGAGGACGAGGACGAAGAGGAGGAGGAGGATGAGTCAGAGGACGAGGAAGACGAAGGGGACGATGACGAAGACGAGGAGTCCTGTTTTTTCTTTGATTTCGACTTCTTTTTCTCGTCTTTCATACCCATCTTTCTAATTTGTTTTACGAAGTTAATCGAAAAACACTGCTACGACATAACCTCAAAGAAAACTTAACTCACGGAACCCACGATGCTGATTGAGATATTAATAAATTTTGCGGTATAAATTATGAATTCGAACGTTATAACCCGTTTTCGACGGGTGGAAAATGGTGGTGTATATTTATTCAGATCCACAACAATCTTTAGTTCACTATTATTAGAACAGTTCACAAGCAACGTTGATCCACCTGGCTTTTTATCGGTTATACTTCGATGCCCGGCTGATGCACTTGTGTGGCGGAACCCACTGAACTCAACATATAACTGGAACGCTCACTGCCGTGGTGGGGGTAGTGATTTTGCGCACTGAACTTGAGTTCAGTGCGTTCGAAAATATTAATTTTCGAACAGAAGGTGGCACTATATAGGCGTTGTGGCACTACTGTCTAATTCTCAAGAGCCCTAGCGATCTTCATCAATCAAATAGATTTAAGTATTTAGAATAACAAAAAAAGAAAAACAAAACAATGCCAATAAGGCATTAACTTGGACTAGTCAGTAAGGTCTCTGCCTTACCGACGGGGCAGCATGAGCACACACTCAGCTGAAGCTCGAATCCCTGAAATAAAATTTAAAAAAAGTCTAATTCTCAAAATTTTAATTACCGGTATTACCAATTCTGTTGTTTATTTTAATGAAAAATTACGCGAGGATGACTTACATTTGATTATTTAGTCTTCGCAATCATTTGTGTCGATTCTTTTTTGCGGGAGAACATCTAGAACATCGGTTATGGGTTTTTTTGTCCAATCTCCATCGCATTCGTGGCCGACACGCCGAAAAGAACCGAGTGGCGGCGGCAGCACGTGCCATGACACAGCGTACTTCAGAAAAGTACACGAAATTCCGTCCCAAAGCGGTGGCGCTGTATGCATAAAGATCCTGTTAGACACGCACACACAGACGCATCAGTGATGAATTCTATTACTTTATGTGTCGGATCTTTACACCTGGCGGCAGAAATAAGAACTGTTTCAAGACGGGATTCTGAGGACGCCCTCACCACACATTTTCCTATGGCTGTGTCCACTCCTTCTCTCTAGTCTCCCTAACTCCCATGATCAAATAATCGAAAGCTTGTACAGTTGTACACATCGTGCACACTGATGTAACCTTCAGGAGACATTTAGTTAGTGTTTTTTCACTTATAAACCTTAAACATCAGGAAGCACTATCTCTGAACCGCAGTCAAATTCTTAAATCGTAAAAATGGCCGGCAGGGAAATGAATAAACTGAAGCTGTCAAAAAGTATTTTGGAAATGAAGGTAATTATTAGAGGTTAGAACGCCATGTTTATAATGTTTAGCTTTATAAAACATCAATATAAACAATTTCATGTTTCATAAACAATTTTGTTCAAACGTTGATGACTTTTAGTTCATGAAAAGGACGAAGGAAAAAGTGGAAAAACAACTTTATCAGGAAGAAGGTGAAGAATACTTTGGGAGCGCATTGACGACACGAATGAAAAACGAATGGTAAGAAAACTCCAATTTTCAAAAATGTTCTTAATGTATATTCAAAAAATAATACTGAATTAAATGGAAAAACATTCTTTTGGCATTGGAAATTTGTTTAATGGAGTATTCCGACGTTTCAGTGGCAAATTTATAATCGAACCAAGTTTTGCAGTCTGCGAACAGTTGCGTGAAGGTCGGTTCAGTTTTCACGGAATGAACCCTGAAATAGAAAAACTAATGGAATTAGAAGAAAATGCAAGACAAGCAAAGACTCAACTGAAACGAGAGGCCGACGTTTCAGACGAACAAATGGCTAAACGATGGAAATCTTCCGAAGTAACAACGATGGGAAACAGATTCAAAACTAAAAGACAGAGAAGTCAAAATTTCGAAACGGAAAAAGTAATCAAAAATGGACAAATGGAAGGGAAACGTAAATTCCTGAAACCCAAGGATTGATTAGATTCAATTTCTAGTTTATTAAATTATTATTCAGACATTTGTAAGAATAAATATATAGTTTAAGACGATAACACTTTTAAGTTTTACTGATAAGCGTGTACATATTTTTTGTCATAAGTGAGAATAAGGAAAATAAATTTCTTGTTTACTTTCATTTTTTTGTGTGAACCTTTATTGGGGTTGTGTTAACAAACCTTCATATTTGTATTCCCTTCCTGTAAGGCTCACGGAGCATTTTTCTTCCCTTCAAAAATTTGTGTTGCAGTGTATTTGACATTTTCGTGAAAGCTACACTATTCAATTCAATACGCTTACTTTTATTCTCTCATTTTGACAATCGCATGAATGACGTCGAAAAACTTAATTGCTCCTAAACTCCTCTACGAAAAATTGGTTTTCGAAGTTGATAAAAAAATCAGTAATTTCGAAATTGCGCTATTTCAATTTACCGACTGTTTGGTCGATAATAAATGGAGGGGAGGAGCATGTCGTGTGGTGTGTATTGAGCCTAAGGTTTAAGGTAGCTCAACGCAACGAAGAAAGAAAGAAAGAGAGGATAAAGGAGCGAGAGAGAGAGAGAGAAAGAGAGCGGTCCCACGCATCGTGCGTGGCTTCTATCAAGAGTCGGTCGTTTCTTGCGCATCTTACGCGTTTTCCCGAAGGAAAATGGCTCCCATCTGTCACTCGTTCGTAAAAGTCTAATTCATAAAAGGGAAATCCTCGGCAATAAATCCCCACCAATCGGTTGTTCATAAGCGATAAACAACCAAGAAATGAAATAATGTGCGTGGAATTATATAATACGAGATTGTGATTACTTAGCGTTGTTAAAAGACGCGATAGGGTGTTTGAGCTTTGCGCGAGCAAGAGGGGGAAGGGGGAGGGAGCAAAGCGCAAAGTGAATTCTCGTTGGTGCCATGAAAAGTTGTAGCGAGTGAAAAATACTGTTTACAGTACTTCATACGTCGAAAAAACGAATGAGGACGATAATTCTAACGTTGCAATTAGAAAAACAAAAAAAAGGACTATCGTTGGAACGGGGATTGTATTGTTAGGACGCCTGACATCGAACTTGCCGAATAAACGCCGTGTTTGACAATTTCTTTGAGTGGATACGGGGGAGATCGTTTAATCGACCGACCAAGCGCACGCACATTCAACTTTTTGTCATTCGAGTCTTCACAACGTAAGGAATTCAAACGAATAGTTATTTCTTTTTGCTTTTTTCACAAAACAGTCCAAATATCGAACGATATTTTTATAATGAACGAAAAAAAAATTATATTACACTTTTATTTACGTTTTTTCATTTTTTTATTCTCAGAACAGCAGCATGGGTTCCAGTCAACAATTCTCCCTCAGATGGAACAATTACCTCAAACACATAACTTGCGCCTTCGACACTTTGCGCTCTGACGAAGATCTCGTCGACGTCACTCTCAGTTGTGAAGGAAAACGCATTAGGGCCCACAAAATGTTGCTTTCTGCATGTAGCACATATTTCCGAGATTTGTTCAAGGTGAGATATTCATTTAGATGCGTTAGATTTTATTCTTTTCAGATATTGATGTTTGGAGGAATGCAACAAAATTCCTTTTTTTTCAATACCAGAGCCTAAAATATTAAGCAACTTTTTCTAGGAGCTAAAAACTGAATTTGAATTTTTAAAAACTGAATCAAAACCCAATTTTTGTTGTGTTCCATCAATAAAAACTTCAATACCATTTCTTCTGCTCTATTTTAAATATTAAAATATATTTATGCAGCCCTGAGGTGTTATATTTTGTTAAAAACATGAAATAAAAATCTCCGGGTAGAAAAAAGTCCATTTTGAAAAGAATATCATGAAAGAAGTTCTTGCAGAGACAATCAATGCTAAAACAGAAAAAAAAGTTTTCCAATATTGAAAATTGAGGAAATTTGATTTTTCTTATGAAAAAAAAAAATCATTTTGTCACATTTTTTTTTCAATGACCACATTTCTTTATTGTTAGTACAATATAGTTAAAATACATGATTTCTTAGCAACACAAATAGTTTAGTTAATTTCTACAAATGAAATGTGCAGAAAAAGTTAAGCTTCACAGAAAAAAACGATTAACCAGTCATTTTTAAATTTAAGCCATATGCTGATGATCACAACAATATTGTGTCTTTCAATCGTTTATGAATTTATTAAAAACCATGAATTAAAAATTGCATAAATATATATTAATTTGCTTGAAAATATTTTGTTATGTTACAAGTATCCAATTAACGTTATTTCTTTAGCCCTGGGGTAACTTGACCAGGAACAAAATATGGCTATTTTGGCTAATATGACAATTTGGGGAAAATCATTTTCAAGGCATATTTCTGTTCGATAATACGTTTAATGTGTGATAAAAAAATTAATAAAACGCAATTTCATGAGTATTTTTCGTCAGACTTTGTAATTCATGCAATAAAGATGAAAAAATATAATACAATACAAAAATATAAAGAAGAGCTGTTCGAATGAATTTGGTTACTTTTTTCAGGAAAATCCCTGTCAACATCCTGTTATAATATTCCGTAATGTAAAATTTGACGATCTCGCGGCACTGGTTGACTTCATGTACCAAGGAGAAGTTAATGTCGTACAAGAACAGCTGGCAAGTTTTTTGACGACAGCAGAATTATTGGCGGTACAAGGACTGACTGACGGCACTGGGAAGGACAGCGATAGTATAGTTGAGGTACGCATAAGTTTTTTAATACAAAATAATTATTGACAATATGGTTAAAATAAACAATGAAGAAATGCGAAAAACGAATGAAGATCGTAAATATTTTTAAAAGAAAATGAACAAAGACTTCAATTTCCGATTCGTTTTTGTCGAATGCGAGGAAAAATTCCATTCTGCTTAGATCCTGATTTGATATTGGTTGTTTTATTTAAAAAATCAGGAGGACGTGGAAATTCCAAACGAACCGGAAGTACAACTGCAAAATGCAGCCGGCAAACCAATGACGAACAGCAAAGGCAACAAATCCCCTTCCTCCCCCTTGCCCTTCCAATCGGTTGATGTACAGGCGGAAGCAACACCACCGACGAAGCGACGAAAATGTCGTGAGAATCGTGGACACAATGCCGAAAAAACACAACGTGAAAACAACGGAAATACGACAAAGGATAGCGAAAAAACAACAGATAATCAGGCAGACGCTTCGGGTTCTGATCCCGTAGAAATAATTCCACTTATGCCCAACTTCAAACTTGAAATGCCCGAGTACATGGAACAAGATGGCAGTAGTTGTAGTTACGAGGAACAGAACGCCGGTGACAATTCAATTAACAAATTGGTTGCTGACGAAACAACTTCAAATACGCTTGAACAGGAACAGAAACCAGACATCAGCCAGACATTTTATTCGGTAAATCAGACGGAAGTGCTCGAAGGAAAACGTGCATCGACGGATCTTGGTAAGATTCCTTTTTTTTTAATATAATTTTTCATTCGAGAATCTTTCAATCTCAATATATTTGAAATTCTCTTATCCCAAGCCTAACAATTCACAGATTTTACACATGAAAATTATATTTTTAAATTATTTTTCATTGTTCCTGCGTAAACCCTTGCGGGTTTTTACGACTCCATCCCATCACCTTAACCCCACTTTTTCCCCCACTTCACTGTTCTTGTTCCTCTTCCTGTGAGTGCCCCCCAGAGTGTTGCCCACAGTCACGCTTTCCTAATGCACTGCTGTATCGCATTTGCACGAGGGCTAAGGAAAACTGTGGAAAACCCACAGTTCCTAATATGATAATTGACCCTTGACCCTTTAAGGATACTCACTCACTTGTAGTAACGTAAAAACTACATTTTAGACTTTAACATTTCGAACCATAGTGGAACTTACGTTTTGCAACGTAATTTTATTCACTTTTTTCAGTTTTTCGACGATTAAACTACTATTTCAACAATAAATATAAAGTTTTTTGATCTTATATGGTCCGTAGGATATTTGTAAATGTAAAAATAATATGAATAGTAATTATTCGTAAAGTTCACAATCCAACATTGTGCAGACCTTCTGTTAGCGAACTGGGGTTTAGTTCCAACGTAATTTTATTCATTTTTTTCCAGTTTTTCGATTATTAAACTACTATTTCAACAATGAATATAAAGATTTTGCGTCTTACATGGTCCGTAGGATATTCATAAATGTGAAAACAATATGAATAGTAATAATTTTTACAGTTTACAAATTCCACATTTTTTAGACGTTACGTTAACGAACTCGGGTTTAGTTTTGTTGTGTTCCGAGCTTTAAAGAAATGAGAAAAAAGTCACTATGACTTTTTTGTTATGTTTTTATGTGATTTTCCTATTTTTGTTTTTGAAGGAGAGTAACGAACTCCAGTGTCTACAATTTAAGGGGTTATTACAAATAGAAACGTTGTCTTTGTCTTCAAATATCGTGTGGAACGAAATATTGCAGAAAACTAAGTGTCGAAAATAATAATTGGAGTGATAATTAAGTATAAATGTATTTTTTATTTTACAGGACATCTTTTATCGAAGCCAGGCACATCGGGAGAGAGGCTAGGGCAGGAAGCAGCACAGGGTGAGTGGCGAATGAATTTATTTAAAAAGCAATAATTGCCAGTTGCAGATCGACGAGTTCTTATTAAAAAATACCGAAGTTTGTTCAGATTGATTATTTTTGTTTGATTTTAAAAAGTTTTTATTTGATGAGCAGCGTTCTGCAGCTGGCAAAACAATTTTGTACCCAATAACTGCACAAACATAATCGTACATGAACGTAGATGGGTGTAGAAATATCTCTGGTTATTTGAGAGTTGAAAAAAAAGGTTTTTCTTTACACACTGTTTCTCTTTCTCGCTCGCCACACTATTTTTCGGCTGTAAACTCGAGGAAAGTTGGTGCACGTTGGGTACAAAAACGAAAAAGATTATTTCTCCGTGAAAAATAAAAGATCGAGGATAATGGAGGAAAAATGATTCTCCTCGAATCCTTCAAGGCTCTCGTAAGCTTCGTGACTTTGACAAGCCGACGTTTTGCGGGAAATGTTTTTTTTCTATATTTTTTTTTCTTCACTACAAAAATGACGAAGAAACTCATCTATTTAGAAAGTACTTACTTACTTTTTTTTTTAATTTTTTAATTTTTTTTTTTTTTTTTTTTCAATTTCTTCAATTTAATCTTATAACAGCGCAGTAGCCTGTGCAGCTTTTGCATTATTCATACACCGCATACGAATAATAACTATCTGCGAGAAATTGGGTGAAAGGTGGCAAATAATAATTATTAACATTTTTAGTCAAATTGTGGTGCACAAAAAATACGAAATTTTGAGGTTTCCTCTCGAGGATGATACTTGATTCGAGAATTTTGTGAGCTCGAATTGAAGCAAAGAAAGAAAAACACAATTATTTATTTATTATCTCGATCGTTTGATTTTTTTTTTTTGGTGATTAAAAAATCATCACAATTCTTAAATGACTTACGATACTTTTTCCTGTATCTTTGCACTTCGACTCACAAAATTTTCGTTAACGAATTCATGAATGTGAGAATGTGCTGGATACATCAAGGTGATTCTTTCTTTTGTACAAAAACAACGAAAATCAAAGAAAAAAATCTCTTCTCTGTCCACTGATTGTTGAAGATGCATTTTTTTTTAGTGTAAAGCGTGCATGGTTTTTTTTCTCTAAATTTTGGATGTCAACGTTGCGGTATACAGAGGCACTCGGGTGTAGGTTGAGCTGTAGTTATTAGTAAGCATTGCCAAGTGCTGTATGTGTGCCGACAATCATCTATGTTCTTTTTACATCTTTAAAAGAGTCACTACAATGTTTGTTTTCACTTAAAACTTCTTTTTATTATTTTTTTGTTGTTTTTATTTCAATTTATTATTTTTCTGTATTAAGAATATATTAATATATTTATATATATTAATATTTATATATGTAACCTAACATTTGAGTCTGAACTCCAAGCTGAATAAGAAAGAAAAGAAAAAAACACACAAATTAAAATTTTCCACGTGTTTTTTTGTAGCTGGAAATTTGCTACGATCGATTATGCCAATTAGAAAAGTTTTATAACGAGTCCTCGTGTGTCGAGGATTCGATTTAGGGCTGGTGGCGGGTGATTGTGCGGTGGCGGCCCTGGTTTTATTGTAGCATCGAAATAGTTTTACTTTTTTTGTTTCCAATTATTATTTTCGTTTTATTCAATTTAATGATTTTCCGGCATGGTAAAAAACGATCTGTCATACTTTCCAGCCAAACGATTTCTCTCCATCGTACAACCATTTTTAATTGTAATTCATTTGCAAAAAAATCTTCAAAGCAGATTATTTAATAATCCGTAGGTAAGTAATGAGTTAACAAGAACAAAAAATGATAAACCAAACTGGTTAATCCCAGTGAATAAAACGAAAAAGCATGAACTCTGTTGTTCTTTACCAATGACGAGAAAATAAACGAAACAGAACGCTTTTAAATATCAAAACAAAAGTACGAGGCACGAATCTAGCGGAAAGAAACCGATGGACCTAAAACTGTAAACCGAATCCAAATTCGGAAATTGCACTGCGAACCATATATTAAGGGTTTAATGACAGCCATAATATGCACACATATAATATTTTTTATATTACGTACATATGCTTTTTTTTCTCTCGTTTGTTCTTAATGTGAAAACAAAAAAAATACCGAAAAAAAATACAAAAAAATTGCGTCGTCGAAGTAGAAATCATGAAATAATGATGGACAGAAAAAAATATCGAAAAATATTCATCGCCGAGCCTCGCCTCTGACGGGCGTGGAATCCGAAAACCTCGGCTACGATCTATCGAGAAAGAAGAGAAAAAAAAAATTTCCACCTTTTGCCAACGTAAAGGAAAGTTGATGGATTCAGAGACAAAACACTTAATTGTTTGATAATCGGATTACGGATTGTGGACAAAACTTGAGATGCAAGATTCTTCGCACGAGGAACACAGAACGAAGATTTCAGAGGACAACGAGAATTCCACGTGAAAAAGAGTCATCGAAGGAAAGAAAACAAATTTTTTCTGTTGGGACAAAGAATCTCGTATATAGTGAAGAAAGAATCGTTGAGAATTCAAAAAAAAAAAAAAATGAAAATAGAAGAGAGAGGAGAAAAAAATAGGAAACTGTAAACGAGAAGTAAGAATTCTCAGAAATGATAGGCGATCACATTGAACTAGCACCTGGCAATGCTATATTGTGGGTATTGGTCGCTCGTTTTAATTCTTATTCTCTTTTTAAATTTTATTTATGATTTTTTTTTTATTTATTTTTTTTTTCAAACTTTGTTTAGACTGGCTTACGGCTACGGGGTTGGTGCTGGGAAATGGTCACACACAGATGAAAATTCTATGAAAAAAAAAAAAAAAACAAAAAAAAACAAACAAACAACTAAAAAAATATTAAAAATTTAGAAAAATAAAAGAAACAACAAGTACAACACACAAAAAACGTTACTAATGGTTGCCTCGAATTGCATGTGCACATAAGAAAATTGTAAGATATGACTAACCGAAGATTGTGGACAATTTTCTTCAGGAGGAATAACGTACGTTTCTGGTCAACCCCATAGTCTCAGCAAAGCAAATGGTCATGGAAAAGTATGTGTACACTGCAAGAGACGAGGAATACTTACGTCACGTGGCAAGCTCAGACAGACACGCTTCAAATGTTGGGCCTGCAATACCTGTTTGTGTCGGTGGCCTTGTTTCGCTGAATTTCACGAACTTCGAGCAATACCTCATATTCCACCTCCATAGCACCAACCTCATCAACCCATGCCGTATTATTTTTTTCAAAGAGAACAACAAGAAAAAAAACGAACGCACAAAGCAAACAGAAAACCACTAAACTGATACCCACAAAAAAAAAACAAATCAATTACGCGATTCAAAAGTAACGAACAATATGAATGTTTAGGTGGTTTTATAACATTATTGAAAATTGAAAAATTCTCTCCTTTTCTAAATTACGTAATCTGCTGTGCAGATTATTCTGAGATAAAACTTTAAATATTTGTACTGAAAAGTACTTATCGTGATCAATGCTCAAAAATACTCATGTATTCAATACATTTATTATTATTATTATTATTATTATTATTCGAAGGTGCATATATATCAGGCTTGTCACGAATGTAGCAAATTTTTGAAATGGCTTATTTCGGTATTGGTGAATTTTATTATTTTCTGCTCACGATCAGTCTTTTGATCTATAATTTACTCCAAAAATACCTTTGTTGATTCTTTTTTCGTCGATGCTGTCAAATTTTTATGTAAACTCAATTTTTCGGTTTTTTTTACAACAGATATTTTTTTAATTCAATGGAGAACATAATTGAATCAATTTTAGATGAATAAAAAAATAAAAAACAAAATAGAGTTAAACAATCAAGCACTCGATGCTTTTGTAGGTTTTTTTGTGATAAAAAGTTGTTTCTTTTTATTTCAATTACAAAATAGGCAATAAATGTTTCGATTCGAAATTTCCAACCAAACGTGAGTCTGATCGAGGCATAAAATAATTAACTTTATTGAAAAAATGAGAAAGTTATTTCAAATATTTACTCAATTTTGAAATGACCGATGGCAAGAAATATGTTTCGGAATTGTTATAGGCTATTCGCAGTTGTTCCTATAAGGTGCATACCGATAAAATAGAATCTCGAAGAATGTGTGTAAAGACACACAGACACGTTATTTCGTGTATAATAATGATAGAAAAATCTCCCGTTGCAATATTAGATCGATAGTAAGAATTCGAACGAAAAAACACAACGTTCTCGAAATACTCAATTATGACATTATTTCATTTTTCTCGTTGTATTTAGTTGATTTTAACAAGTACAAATATATAAGAAAACATACTCGTTTAAAGTATCACTGCGTCAGACACAATTTGGAAAATTCGTTGCGTTTACCTCGCGAGATAATTCAACGTATTATTAATTTTATTGCTCCCTTTTTTTTTACTTAAGCACAGACTGAGAATCGAAGTATATGCTTTCACGTCCGAGAAACGACTTAAGAAGCAAACTCCTGGGAGGGTTTGAAAAGAGTAATTAAAAAAAAAAATTTTAAAGAATTACTGCTTTTTTTATCCGTCATTTTAAATGAATGTTGTTTGCCCCTTAAGTCGGAACTCCAAAGGTTTGAAGTACGAACAAATATGATTTTCTCTTAGGTCGCGAGAAAAACTCATGTTGAGAAAGCCCGAAAATATTAAAACCCGAATATAGAGAATTAGATTGTTATTTATAATTTTATTTTGAAAAAGTACCATCCAGGAATGAAAAAAAAACTGATCAGAATCTAAATATTCGATCCTATATCGTGGGAAGCAACAATTTTTTCAAATTTTCGATACCATTTTTATTTTATTTTACTTTGCATTCCGTATATTTTTTTCATCAGTTAAATATTTTCGATATAAAATTAGTACTTTTTTATAAATTCGTTTATATTTATCTGGCAGATTAAAATAGAAAATGGAACCCCTTAACTTTTTCCGCCAAAACCGGCTTTTATTCTACTCAGGACACAAATTTTCTAATCGAAAATTTTTTCCTGTAAGAAAGCGACTGTAGAGAAAAGGAAAAAATATTCCTAGGCGTCTTGAAATTAATTTGGAATCCTCCCACGTGTCCATCCTTGGCGACGTTATAGAAGAGCAAAGTGTAGTCGGTTCAGGCTTGAGAGTCGTTCAGTTATTTTTTTACTTTGATTTATAAACTGACAAGATAACAAAAAAAAACGAAGAACATCGAGTTTTATTTCTTTGCTCGAATCGATTGGAACAATTTTTAATAAGCATCGCGATAATAAAATTAAAAAAAAATGAATAAATAATTCTGTTGTTTTCCTTCGCAATGGTTCAGGGAGTTTTGGTTACTTTTTCCGGGATATTTGGGTCTTGAGTGCTTAACTTTGGTACATGAGGAAATTGTTAATGATTATTGTTTTTATTAATTATTGTATCGGGCTTTTTCTATCCTATTTTGTTTATAATTTTTAATGATTTGTTGTATATATAGCTTTATTGACACTTTCACAATAACGAAACGATTAGAAGCGATAATTAGATTTTTTTTTGTTCTATTGCGTTTTAATTACAAAGAATTTATACATAGAGTTGGTATTTTATGTTTATTTGTAGAGTGTGGAGAGGATACCGGAGGCGTTACTTTTACCGATCACATCGAAGATTTCAGTACCTCGTTAAACGATGACTCCGATCAAAACTCCACCGATACACAATTTAAGTTTCGTTGTAGAATTTGTTGGAAAGCTTTCAAGCATCCAACCTCGTTAATCCTTCATAAGCATTTGCATTCGGGACAAACGAGATGCCCCATTTGTCAACGAGTTTTCAGTCGTAGTTACGACATGAAAATTCATTTGTCACGCGTACACAAGTGCTCTCTTACCGCTGACGATAAATTAAAGTTTCATTAATAATTCATAGGAACCCAGTGCTCTTCGAAGTCCAACGAGTTGTGCCATTAGAAAAAAAAAACGAACAAAATATCGAAATTAAAAATCAATATTTCGACGTAACATTTTTTTTCAACTTTTTCCTGTCACACTCGCAGCCACAGTGCGATATTTTGTGATACACAGTTTTTTAAAAATATTTACTCAATAGCTGAATCGAATAGTCCATTTGTTTATGATTATTTTTTAAAATTAATCAATTTCCCGTCAACCAATCAAGTTTTTTATTCGTGAATTTTGATAGACAATATTTTTGAGCCAAGCTCAATGCGTAAGATTATTGTAGGATAGGATTCAAGTAAAATACCTTCGTATTTGACTCATTGTCAATAAAAATGGAATTTTTTATTGTTCAATTATTCGGCGATTGTGAACAATCATTGTGATTTAATTATTGCTGTTATCAGCTGTTTCTTTATGCTCTCTATTTCCTTCTACCTCGCTCTCTGCTTTGTTATTATACAAAAATGTCACCCCCCCTTAATTGTGCTGAATAAAAACACAAAATTTCAGTCCAGAAACTCGGTGTGGGAATGAGGATTAATTTCCTTTCTTTAATCGTACTTTTTTATCTTCCTTTGTAAAAATACTCTGTAGGTTTATGACCTTTGTATTATTCTCAGCATCAGATTTTAGCAGGATTTTCAATATTTTTCATTAATCATTTGTTCCACTCTTGCTTTTTGTCATTTACAAATTTACTTCATTAAAGACGATTTAAAAAAAAGCAACACAAACAGAAAGAAAGTGATGTTAAAAAATTTTCAAAATTTTCATGACGTTTGCCATTTTACAATGGACATTCGATCAATTGATATTTAGTCGAAAATTCAAAGCAGTGATTCGCGAAATATTGTTCCAATGGACAATACAAATTTTTTTTGTTCCTTGTCCCTGGAATGCTTACAAACAAACACAAATATAATTTTTTTTTTCCACCCATCAACTCGAATATCTTACGAATAACATTTAATTGGAAAAATATCAAGTTATCGACCTTTTATAGCTAAGAAATAAAACTTTTACTATCGTCTCTAATCCATACGTCACTTTATGCAGATTAATTGCTCCGCACATTTTTTCTATTTTAAAATTCATGTACAAAGTTATTCCAAATATTTCATATAAACGGCCCGGTGCATAGAAGAAATTCAAAGAATTCCGTAGCGACAATAAATACACAGGGAGTCACCGAATGTTCAACAACAATATTCACAATAAAACTTGAAACAAAATCTCAAAAATTAAGCAGACGTAAAACTGTGATTTTTTAGAGGTTATATTTCTTTTGACAGTTTCGATGAAATTTTGAACGATAGGCTTCTTTTTGCCAGTTACAAATGTGCCCAAATTTTTACCAAAATTTTGCTCTGCACTTTGAGTATTTTTACTCACGTTTCACTGTTTTTATTATCAAAAAACAATGATAGCAGTTCCTCCCTTTAACTTTTTTTGACAGAGTGGAGTTATCGAGTTTGTAGCTTACCGTAAAATATTGAAAATTCTTCAAAGTCACGCAATTAAGGAAAAAAATTTCGATTTTTATTTACCGTGAGGACCAACTGTTGGAATTGACTTTTTTTTATTTTTAAATCTAGTCGAATTTATGAACTTTCGTAGCGGGCTTTGCGTATGCACGTAAAAAGTACGACGACTCGTGTAAGGAAGATCTTGAACCGTCCTGCAAATCTGTAAAACTGTAAAAAAAAAAACAAAATACTTCCATTTTAAGCTTACTAGAAAAAATGCCGGAAATGTTGGTGTTGCTTGAGGCTTACTGAGATTTTTTTGAAATAAACTGAAATAGGAAATCTATAAATTTATAAAAATTGACGAAATTAGGTCGTTGAATAAATTCTGTTGAAGAAAAACTGCTGAGAATAAACGACGTTAGAATATAAATGAAAAATATAATAATCGAAGAAAAAGTATATATTGAAAAAAGAAGGAGGTAAATGAGCTTTTGTGTTTGAATGAGAAAAATGTTTGGATTGTGTGCGCAGAACCAAATAGCGATACGACTGTCGGGGATCCGCTACTGATAGCTTCCACAGCTCATGCCAAACGAAGGTTGCGGACGCTTCACGATGAGCAAGGTCGTTGGGTCTGCGATGTTTGCGGAAAAACTTACAGTCGTAGCGATTCGCTTGTTCATCATCGCAGTATACACAGAGGCGTGACAACCTGCCCAATATGCAACCAAATTTTCAGTCGAATGTACGACATGAGAAGACATTTATTGCGTAAACATTAATAATTATTCTCATTTGAATAATTGTTCATCAAGTTTTTTCAAATGAATCTCAGACCTCCACTAATATCTTTGGTTACAAGACTGGGACTGTTTTGTTGTTGTTGTTACGTCGATCTATCAGTTGCATGAGTGTAAAAGAAATAACTACAAAGTAGATACACATTTTTCTGAGATATCTTCGATATTTCGAGAAAAATAAAAGTTACAAATTGTTTTCTGACGAAAAAAAACAACGTGTAACTTTTATTTTCCTCGAAATATCAAGCCTCTGTGAGAAAAAAATCGTGCAGTAGGATTTTTATAGACCGAACGACTGACAGATTACCTTAAAAAGTTCCTATGTAACGAACGTCCATTAAAAATGATAAACAAGTGATTGCTTATTTATTGGTGATAATAAGCAGCAGAGAATAAAATCGTTAATCAACGAAAAGCCTCTTTTGTTAGGCAGGAATAATTTTTTTTTTTCGGTGGTTAAGATTCGTCGTGAAGTTGATAAAAATGATGGAAATAAAAATCCAGTTACAATTACTTAACTGTTTGATTTATTGTTGGTATTATTGTTTTTTTTCTATTCAACAAAAACCAACGCATAATCAGATAATCGATCATTTTTAGATTCCCTAATATTTATTTTTCTACATAAACGACATACAACGGAAAATATGTCATCGTGTACGAGGTTCAAACATTGTGAAATACTCTTTTGAACTCCCTGGCCTTTCGGTACTTAAAACAAAAGTAAATAAATACATTTAAACACAGGAAACATCTGTTCGATTTGTACGACGAAAAAATAAGCTCCTTTCTCTATGGTTTAAGGCTTCCTTGGGGCTGGTTTTTGGCATGACTCACAAAAATAGTTATAAATTTAACTTAAACGTATATCTCACACGATCAAAAGTTGCTGGGAATTAGTCCCTCCTGTTTTTTTTTCTATCAATCAATTACTGATAGATGTGCATAAATAAATATATATATATATTTATATTTATATATATATATAATGTGTTAGTTTACAAATGAAAATTGAAAGTAAATATATTAAAGAATGAAAAAAAAAAGAGAAAAATTCGATAAGCATTATAATGAGCCTCTGTGTGTGAATGGGAAAACACTTTGGATTGTGTGCGCAGAATCAAATAACGATACGCCTCTGCGGGATCCACTACTGATTACACCCCCAGTTGAGGCGAGGTCACGACGAAGGTCACGGGCGATTCACGATGAGAACGGTCGTTGGGTATGCGATGTTTGTGGGAAAACCTACAGTCGCCGCGACTCCCTTGCTTATCATCGCGGTATACACACGGGAAAAACGAGATGTCCAATTTGTCAACGAGTTTTCAGTCGAAGTTACGACATGAGATTACACTTACTTCGTATACACAGTCATCAATGAATTATACGTTGACCATGCTCGTTTATCTATTAAAACACAAAAACTCAATTTTCAGTTTATACGATTTTTCATTATTTTGTATTTTTTTCCATCAAGCCTTTGTGCTCGACACTACATTATTTCATAATATATTTAGGTCACATTTAGAGACGAATGTGTGTGCGTGTGCTTCTATATTTATTTTTTATTTTTTTCTTACATAACGCAATTTTTTTTTCATTCGTTTTTAACGCAATCATAAAGATCCCTTTTTCGAGAGGCTATTTATCGCTAATCTACTCAATAATACAGTAGGTTGAAGGTTTTTTTAAGTCGTTCGGTATAGACTGATTGAAGGTCAAAATAAACTGTGGTTTTTATAACAAATTTTAATATCGAGAAACTTCGGTCTGAGTCGTTAATTTTTTAATCTCGAACGTCTCCTATTTTTCGAAAACTTTATTAAAATTTTTAGAATAACGTTAATTTTCATAATTAGAAAAAAAGGCAAGCTGGCTAGTGGCGGTATTAAACGTTTTGAAAATTGGCAGCATCGTGAATGGCACAGAAATATTATTTCACGACCAATCGTTGTTTTTGAAAAATTCAACATTTTCAATCTTTCCATTCTCGTAACTTAGAGGCGAATTAAAATGCAGGCACTCAAGACCTGGCTGGCGAACATCAAAACACTTTTCCTTTCATGGCAATTAGGGTAAAATGTATTCAGTTGCTTATAGTTCCAAATATTTCGGCTCCTAATATAACTGACGAGTTCTTTTGTTTTGTTTTCTTCGAATCCAAGTTTAAACTTTATATTTAAACTTATAAATATTATATAATAATATATATGACAGTACGAATTTTTTGAGATTTTTTCATCGCGGAGTACTCGAGTAATCGAACACTACATCTCATGCATAAAAATTTCGATTTGACTCTCAATTATTCGATAATGATGTGGTGAGAAATTTGGAAAAAAATTGTGTTTCTATGGTTGATGCCAAAGAATGTTATCACCAAATTTTATAAAATTCTGATTATTTTGGTTTCGTGATCCAACCTCCTTAAGAAACCGCTGGAATCACAGCAGAGAATGCTAAAACGAGAATTTCGATCGGGTGGATTTTTATACTCATTGGCAATCAGGGGTTAAGGGGAGCTCTACTCATAAAACGCCAAAGTTTAGTCGATTGTCATAATTTTTTAATATTTTTTTCGAAGAGTATGGAATGGAAATATTGAGACCTGACACGGAGCCGTTGCTAAACTTAACACCAGATGTCTCACGAATTTTGTCAGATCCTAATACACGTTTTTTTACGCTTCGAAAAAAAAAGAAATCATGAAAATCGGAAGATTTTATAGGAACTGCCCGCCTCGATGGGTGAATTTTAAAGAGATTTGAATAAACTCAGAGAATGGTTCTGGATTTACTCTGACATCTCGATGATTTTAAATCGAGGTAATTAAGGAGTTTAATTACTTTTCTGAAAAACTATGGGAAATTTTTATTTTCTTCGTGAAGTTGTTTATTGTATTATAATAAGTGATATCCCATGGGAGGAGGCTGACATTTCCCATAAACTCCATGAGTTATGGGGTCTTGAAGTTTTCATAGATATTCCAGAAAATTCCTAATATTCCAACGCCCACGTTAGGGAGGGAGGGGATTGTGCACACACACACCCAAACAAAACACACACAAATAAACTCTGACGAAAACAAACACAACACACACATTTTTTTCGCGGATCAGCTACGTGTTTCCTCAAAGGTACGAATAAGGTAACAATGAATATACTATCGAATGATATTTTCATTTGTTTTGATTTCGGCAATCACAAATTTATCGAAATCGATAAGGCTTCCCAAAAGTATTGGTGAAAAAATACAAAATGAAAATGTGTAAGAATCGATAATTATTGAAAACTTTTGTTGAACATAAAAACAATTTTGTCGTTTCGATATTCACATTGACAATTCTCTATTTTTTTTTAACTTATAATTATTATAAATCTCGAAGGGGCCGTTTCTGCCACTTTCCTCACCGATAGATTACAAGTTTGTAATTTGAAAAATATTTGAAAGTAAAATTGCTTGTAAACGAAGGCTAAAAAAAAATTTCAAAGCGATAATACGATTGAAAAAAAAAATTCGACCGAAACATGTATTCGCTGCCGAAAGAATTAAAAAAAAAAAAACACACAAGAAAAAATGTAAATTGAACGAAGAAAAAAAATTGCATTATTGTTCCCAATGTGATGCGAGGATACAGTGAAGAACGTATGTCGAAAAGTTTCCTTGATCTATCCGTACGACGCATATCCAAAAGAAAACAAAACAAAAGTAAAAGAAACAAAGAAAGAAAAAAACACAATAATTGGCGGTATTTCGAATTGGCGTGAAAGGCAAAAGAAGACTCTACTGTTCTGTGGTTAAAGGCTTAGTTGGGGATGGTTTTTGGGTCTACTCACAATAATAGTTGATACAAATTTAACCTAGAAGTAAACTTGTATGCAGAAAAAAAGAAAGAAATGAATTTATGAAAAATGCTGTTTCTCTGCTCGTCGACTGTTCGTATAAAACATCAATATACATGTGAATGTAAACATGAAACGTGTAAATATTTATACGAATAGAATACGAACAGAGTCCCAAAATAAATATAAAAAAAAAGCATAATAGTAATTTAAAAAAAACATATATATCTAAAATTAGAAAAAAAAAAATTGAAGAAGAATAATGAGCTCTTGTGTGTGAATGGGAAAACACTTTGGATTGTGTGCGCAGAACCAAAATACGATACGACTGTTGGGGATCCACTACTGATTACACCCAAAGTTGAGGCCAGGCGAAGGTCACGGACGATTCACGATGAGAGCGGTCGTTGGGTATGTGATGTTTGTGGAAAAACCTACAATCGCGGCGACTCCCTTGCTCATCATCGCAGTATACACAGAGGCGACACGATCTGCCCGATATGTCAAGCAGTCTTCACTCGCAAGTACACAATGCGATGTCACATGGTAAATGTGCATGGAGTCAAGTAAAAGAAGAGCTGCGAGATCTTCTTACCCAATAAAAACAAAAAAAAAACTTAAAAACAAAAAAAAATACAGAAAAAGCCCCAACTTAGTACATTGCCATGGAATTGATCGATATAAATACGTACATATATCTATATATGTGTAAAACATATATATATTGCTATCAAAGAACACAAAAAGTAATAATTAACGAACAAAAAATCATTGTATACGCGGCAGATGTTCTAGATCAACGAAAAACGGGCTGCTTTCTAGAATTCTTCAAAGACGTACGAAGGTCGTTTGAAGTACAATCCGTACTGGTGTGCACGGAAAAAAAACCAATTCTTTTTAAAAAAAGTAAATAAATAACGAAGTCAAGACAAATATTTTGTCGAACAATCCAATTCGTACTGATGACTGGACGGTACAAACGAAAATTATTTATAATAATTTATATATACATATAGATTTATATAAATATATATGTATATGTAAAAATATTGTACAATAGATTCAAGCTAGGAGCTCAAATGTAATCGCGCAAATATTGTACATTTACTTCTAATCCGAAGGGTTTTGTGATTGTTTGAATTTTGAATGCAAATATTTGTTTATTATTTTTTTCTTTAAACGAACAATCCGGTTGAAGAATTTATTAGTACTTATGAAATAATTCGCTTCGACGGGCTTACGTTGCTGCCACTTTTGTACTTTTCGAAACAAACAAAAAATCGATACTTTTTATTATTGTTGTTATTATGATTATTTTTTATTTCTTTTTTCCTCCAAACGTCAGTATTGTCTCGAATGCTTTTCGAGTCTTTTCACTCAATGTTCCCAAACATATTCTATTATTTCATACTTAAAGGATGATTTATCGTTGTTAAACTTATACATCGAATTTTTATTTTTTTTATTTTTTATTTTTTTTTCATATCTTTACACGGTTCTGTGTGAATGCGCGAATGTCTGAATGCGTGGGAAGAATGATTGTGACTTTTTTCAAGAGGGAATTCGCTTAACGCGGTAATTTTGTTAATTCTCATTCGTATTCGAAGCTTAGATATTTATTTCATTTTATTTTTATTTTTTTGCCACTCTCTTTCTCTCTCTCTCTTTCTCACTTTTTCTCGATGTATTTTGTTGAAAATTAGCTTTTTTTCTAGTTTCAATAAAACTTTTACAAAAGTTTGCGAACTGTTTAAATATACATATTAAAAATACATCGTATACGAGAAAGAATTTTTAGATACAAACGGCGCCGAAGTAATTTTAAAACACGTTATTATTCTCCGTACTTTTGACACAATTGATTTTTTCATTATTTTCATCAAAATTGTGTCACGAAAGTTCGTTAGCTTATATATATGTGTGTATTCGCATACATATATATATATATAAATATAGATTTATGATTAAGGGTATAAATCAGTCACGAAAATTCGTCACGAATGCGAAAGAAATATATTCGCGTGACTGATGCTTAGCCTTGAAGAGTCTTCTCAGACTCAATGACGAGAACCTCGTATTGTAACATACGACGTAACATTATTGTAATTGTGAATAAACGAACAAAAAAATGCTTCTAGAAAAGTTTACATGGATTTCGAATTATTTCGACGAGAGCCGTTGTCCCTGGATAACGATTAAGAATTAATCAAGCGCAACAAATATCACGAGATGAAAAATATATAAGATCACGAAATATATTTTAAAATAAGAAACGAAACACCCCGTTCACAAAATCACCCACTGAAATAACGACAGGACATTTTTACGTAGTGTTATTGCAGCTCACATGTTTATAGTATTTTGCAGGACTACATGATTGTCGGTTCACTGTAAATGAGACGTTGATTTGAAAAATATAAATAAAAAACACGTAACGAGTGCCAAGTACGGTATTTTAGTGATAAAGTAAGCGCGATATGACGTATTTTTAACGCTTGTGTTTTTGTTTTTTGTTTATTTTATTTATTTTATTTTTATCGATAATTTTTAATTAATTTTTGTTCTATTATCTTTTTTTTTCATTATAAAAAAAAAAAAAAAATTATTCGTTAAATAAAAAATATGAAAACGAAATTAAATAATCGATTACGAGTTTGCAGTTTGCATGAACACTAATTATTATAATATAACATTGTTTGCGTGTACAGAGAAAACAAACATTTCAGCATTTTCCAACGGCCATTTCGTCGATCCGAGTAAAGAATTGTTTCTATTTTTTTTAATTTTTTTCATTTACTATCATCACTTTTTTGCATGGATCAACAAAATTGTTGGACGACACTATGATGTTTGTTTTTCTTATTTTGTTTTTATTTTATTTCGTACACGATTATGCATATTTTCGAATTAAATGCCAGCCAAGAACCCGCCCAAAAGTTTGTGTAGCATGATCGCTAAAAAATAATATTATAAAGTTTTTAATAAAAAGAAAAAAAAAACTGAGTGAGCGTGTGTGTCGTCGTATATATATAATATTTTTTTCATTATTTTTAGTTTTATATTCTCATTTTCTCCACTTTTGTTTCTATCAATTTCTTAGACTCTCGATGTTGTTTTCATTCATTGTGACGCTGTCTCTACACTAGATTTTCTTTCCAATGAAAAAAATTAACGAAAAAAAAAAACAAAACAATAAAAACAGTGTGTGATGTGCGAGTGATGACGCGGAGTGAGTGAAATTTGTTTCAATATAAATATTTCTATACGTCCATATGGATATATATTTTTGTGTTTTTCTAATAAAAATAGGAGGATTACGAATTTTTAGGTTGCTACTGTGTTAGTAGACAGGGAGAGACGATAGTAAAAAAAAAGTGAGCAAATGATGCCAGGAAGAGACAGAGAGAGAGAGAGAGAGGGAGAGAGAAGTCCTGAGATTTTGCTCAAAAAGTCTCTCCCTCTCTCTCTCTCTCTATTTCTCTTTCTCAGTGTCTTACTTTTACTTCTCTATCGTACTCGTGTTTCAATAGAGGAAAAAATAATTTCAAAAAAAAAAAAAAATCGTACACACACACAATGGGAGGCAAAAAGAAAAAGAAAAAGAAAAAAAAATGAAAAATCTGCATGATTGTTTATTTGATTTAGATTCACGTACATTGGTCATCGAACAACCGTCGCATTCGTGCAAACTCTGCGGTAAATCATTTTGGAATCGGGACTCAATGTATAAACACATGAACATGCATAAGGGAACGACACAGTGTCCCGTATGCCACAAAGTACTCAGCCGTACGACGCACATGAAGCGTCATTTAAAGAACCGTCACGGCTGGTTGGGATTCGGAAGTTTAACGACAGATAACCTTCGCAATCCGAGCCAATTAATGAGCAATGTAACAGGGGCTACGCCAACGACAACAACGACGAGCGGCGCAACCACAACAATTGCCCAACCGCCACAACAACAGACCAACACAAACAATACAACATCGTCGAGCGTCGATCCGAGTGCACCGACATTTACAACAATACGGATTAGAGAGAGCAGCGTCGAGAGAATCACCTCTAGTCCTATTCCTTAGTGTGAATTAACAGCCAAAGAAAGATAATCATTTAAACGATTAACAAACAGTCAAGAAATACTAAAATATTACTAAGATTTACGCCGTATTAAATCTTGCCTGACTTTTTTTCTCAGTCAAACTGAAAACGAAAGCTAAAGAAAAAAAAAACGAATTATTTACACAAAAGTAATGGAAAAAAAAAAAAAAAAAAAAAAAAATGAAAACCAACTTGTCGCACTAGTCATTCGTACGCATATGTATATAAGTACCAAAATTATGACTACATATAATTATATATGAATGTGTCTGTGTGTGAGTGTGTGTATATATATTAAATAGGGAATATGTGTATTGTTACACAAAGAGAAAAAAAAGATATGCCACACACCACGAAAATTTGCCACACTTCGCATACAACAGACTTTTTTTTGGGTTTTGTTATTATCTTTTTTTTTGTTTTTGTTTTTTTTTTTGCCCTTTGACGTCAACCAAAGACAACGCGATTGATAAAGAGCGATATCGTTTATCTAGTCACTTTATTTCTCGGTACTTAATGTAGTCTAAGGAGGAATGTGCATTTTTCAAACTAAAAATCAATAATTTCATCTTTTCGTTGTTTTTTTTTTTAATTAATTTTTTTAAAAATAAATATCGATTATCGATGAGTTTATGATATGGAAAGTTAACTTGAATCGAGGAGTTCGTACTAGTCGTGGAAACTGACAAACTCGATTGGCAGTGATTCAATCACTTGGAGAGCCTCAGTTGCAATTTTTTGTTTTTTTTTTTTTTTTGTTAGATTTTTTTTCCATATTGCTACAATATTATTGACTGGGATCTTCGATTTGGATATTTTTTAATTCATCCAACTTCTAGTATCCAGGATTGAAATATCGATAGAATGGATATGTGTTTGTAGTGGTAAACTGAATAAGAATATTAACGATCGAGAAACCTCTCGATTAATCTTGCCAAATTTTTAGCTAAATAAATGGACTTTGTTTTCGAAGTCTTAAAAAACTCATTCTACTTCGAATGAAATCACATTACGACTATGATATTTTTATTTATATACTCAATTAATATTACTTTATAATTCCTATGAGCTCAAAAACTTGCCAAAAAAAAGAAGAAAAGAAAAACGAGATAATCTTTCTTTTAAATTCATTCGCTTAGGCAAAGTTATAGTTTTCTCTTTAAGAGGAATTTAAACAGAAAATAGAAAAACTTAACCAAGTTTTTTTTCTTCAGGTCTCGTGGAATTGTTTCCTTTTTATTTTCACGTTATCGCCATTTGTTTGTTGCCATTTGATTTCATTATTTTTCTTTGTTTATTATTTTTTAAATAACGAAGTTCGGGAAGATCGTACTAAAAAAAACGATCCTCCGAGTTCAATATTACGTGCAATTTTCATTTAAGAGAGAACGTGGCAATCGACAGACTAATTTTTTTTTTTTGCTCTGTCTCGATCGTAGCATGAAATCTCTTATAAATCGCTTTACGTGTGTGAAAAAGCAGCAAAAAAAATGAAAAATAAAAATCACCAAAGCCTAGTTCGTATTTCGATATTAAGATATATTTGTTTGGTGTAAATTTCATTTGGGTGCCAGTGAATTTAATAAAAAAAAAAAACAACAACAACAAAAAAACAAGAATAACAAACGTAGTCAAAAGGAGAGAACTACGAAAAATATAATTCACAGCGTTTTAATCGCTCTACCAAAATATATTAATAAATAGATACATTTATTTATAGAGCGAAAGATTTTTTCTAGATATAATTTTCTCAGCAAAAAATATTATCATTATTATTATTATTTTTTTTTTTACGAAGATACCTACCGATTTATCGTTTTATGCGGTTTGAGAACGTGATACAAAAGAAATATCAATATATTTCGTCACTTGTGTATGAACCCTGGGCTGATAGCACACGCAATGTTATTTTGTTATTTAAAAGAAAAAAAAACAAAACAAAAAAAAGTCGAGAAGAACCCAAACGAATGTGCACATTCCTCGAAAAATAAACAAAACACGATACAGAATAAGTACAAGATTGCCAATTATTAGTTTAATATCGACACCAACAACAACAACACAAAAAAAAACATATTTCTTTAGGTAATTATTTATGAAATGAAAAGAAAGAAATCAACAAGATGATACATCTATATAATATATGGTATTACGTAACCCTATGTTCGGCTTATATAGCAGGCAAATAATGTAAGTGAACATCTGTGTGAATAAAGTTTTAAAATTTTAATTAATCGACTACGTTAAAAGAAAAAAAAACAAACTTTTATCCTTTCCTTTGTTGGCATCGAACGAAATCTTCGCGTTCATTTAAAATGTTTTTTTTTTCTTCTTCCAACCTTGCACTTTAAAGTTTCAGCTGTTGCGAACATCATTCACGTTATTAATCGTTAAAAAACAAAATAAATATGAAATAGAATGGATTGAAATGGTCTTAGAATAAGGTGATGGTAGATTTTAAGACTCATATACCTCGAAATAACTTTCTAACTTTCAACGTTGACGAAAATATATAATGAAAAATTCTCATGTGTGTATATATATATATGTGTATATAAATATTCATATATATGTATATTCTGTCAAATTTTATGTCGAATCGCATGATTTCGTGAGCATTGTTCATCGGCACATCGCTCTGCACGACTATAAAGAAATACACAAGATTACGATATCCTCGATGCCATAAAAGTCTCGTTCGATTTTGTAAAATTGTGTACAAAATAAATGAGAGTTTTGGAAAACAAAACAAAAAGTGATCGACGTATCGATTTTCTTATGAAAATTCCATTTTGGATATAAAACAATAAAAATTGACTCTTCAATGACTGCGAAATGAAAATGAAGCGAAAGTTAGGCCACTAGGGATATCGTAATTTTCCAAAGAACCAAAAACACCAATCGCTAAATCCTCTAAAGTGATTTTAAATCATAAATATTAAAACAGAAAAAATCATACGAAGCCAGAGAGATTTTTTCGAATGAATAAAAATGCGAGCAACGATAAATAAACAGAAAAAAAAATAGGTTGAATCCCCGAGACATTGAGACCAAAGAAATTGCACGAATTGAAAAAAAATTTGATTTTTTTGTGTATTCCGAAATGTGCCAATATCCGCCGAATTATTCGACACGAGAAAAGTGTGTCGTTCACAGAACCAAAAAAAAATATTTTTAAATCCCATGACATTTGATTCATTAGAAAATATTTAGAAGTCACAGATTTATTTGGTTGAAGTTTTTGTTTTTTTTTCCCTCATAATTTTTCTTTCGTTTACTTCCGTTTGTTCATTTGGTTCTATTTTATTTTTTGTAATGAGGAATCGGGGTCACACGAGGCTGTTGATGTGTTGCAGGGGGGGTGGGACGAAAACGGAAGCATGTTGGCGATACAACTGGTCAGGTGGTGATGCAGGGTCCAGGGCGTTTTTCGTGCAGTATCTGCGGAAGTGTTTACAAGCACCTAGCTTCGCTGACCCAGCACCTCGAAGTGCATCGCAACCAGACAACCTGCATCCTATGTCACACCACGCTCAGTCGTAGAACCGACCTCCGTCGTCATATGCGATTAAAACATAACATGCAATGGCAAAAGACGATCCAGAGGCACCGAACTCCCAAAAAAGAATTGAATTCTTAAAGCGACAGACGTACCGAGAAAGCTTCGTCAACAGACGCGCGGACAATGTGAGATAAAGGAGAAAGAAAGAAAGAAAGAAAGAAAGAGAGAGAGAGAGAGAGGGAAGAAAAAAAAATAAAAAAATATTTAAAACAAACAAGTATACACGAGAAAAATTGAAAAAAAATGCAAAGAAGGAAAAAAAAGGGTCTCGACGATATCGCAGCCACGTTAAAAATAGTTCGCAATTTCCTCAAATTAACTCTTGTCACACATTCAAACATTCATAAACGATTAAAAAATAAATAATAAGAAAAGAAAATGAACAAAAACGAAAAAACACACACACACACACACACAGGAAAAAAGTACTTAAATCGCACGTGCTCACATGAAACACTATTTTAGAAAACACGATAATTTCCAAACCGATGAAATGCAATTAGAACAAACAAAAACCAGCAGATAAAAAGTTGTTGACCCATGAGATCGAAAAAAATAAAAAAACTTGAAATTAATAGTGAGCTTCAGCATATTTTTATGAAATAACTTATAGATATGAATATACGGTCGTAACGTTAAAAGATCATCGTAAATATTGTTGTTCATATATAAATATATTCTCTCTTTTTTTATTACGTTGTAAGGCCACTATTGATTTTCATGCCTAGTAATCGATGTGTACGATGTACTGTATAGTTAGGTCGAATGAAATACACGAATATGCGAAAAGGCGATACGTAAACAAATGTAGAAACGTAACAAGAGAAAAAGTGGAAAAAAAGAAAAAAAAAACAATGGAAACGAAAAGTAGCTGCACATATTCTAGTCATGGGGTCCTACAGTATTTTGCAATATATTGACACTTGGAAATGTCGTTTTTGCGACGACGTTCCATGACATTTACTTCGTTACCGTTATTATTGCGAAATACATATATATAATTATGTAAAAATGACGATTCTTGTATACATACATGTATGATGAATATGACTGTATATACATGAAAAAAAAAAAATGAAAAAATAAGATACTAATAACAGCAGGAATTTAACGCAGAATCTCTTAGTCCGTCCATGCAGTGCAAAAGAATGGAAAAAAAAAAACATAAATAAACCCTCAACAGGCATGACATTCGTCTCCATAATTGCACGTTACTCTGCGGTCATTGACGTTAGCAGCCGAAAGGTTTCATAAGTATGTAACTTTTTTCAAAAATTTCTCCACCTACTATCTGTTTTCTTATGTTTTTAATATAAATTTCCATTCGTTTATATCATTTCAATGTTTATCATCATTTTTTTCACGTTCCATTTTTAATTTAGTTTCAATTTCGCCCCAAATTTGTCCACGCTGTAATTCATCCACTTTGGAATTAATGGCAGACTTACGGAATTTTTTCCATGCGACCAAGTTCGTGTAATTGTTTTTATGAAGAAAAATACATTGTGCTTCGTCTCTAAAGTGTGTCACCGACTTGTCAAAATGATATTTGTATATGACGAGCGATAGAAGACCCTCTAGAGTTATATATGTACACGGAATAATAGTTCTCATTACAGAGCGACTGCGACTGCTTAATTCACGAATTTTAAATCGAGCGTAGAACCCCGGTAGAAATTTGAAGAAAAAACAAAACGAAACAGAAAAAAAGCTTCATACGTTTCTAAGCAGTTAAAATGATTTTGTTTGGCTGGTTCAACACAATTTGTTCCAAGTGTATATTACTGGTCAAGATTTAACATTAAAAGCAAATGGATCATTGATCGTTATTCGTCTTGTGCGCAAAGGTAGAGGCTAGTGGCCCTGTTTCGACGCTTCGTATTCGTTAATCGGTTAAGTAAACACGAAAGAAAAAAAAGATTTGTTTTATCGAATAATCGCAATCGTGAAATTCCGAGAATAGGTGGAAATCACTACGAAATCTCATGTACCCACGACTGCTTTAATTAAATATTACAAACTATTTTTTTCACTGCATACAAACATTTTTCTCCAAGTCAAATGTTTCTCTCGATCGGCCACGAGTGGTTCTACCTTTACGTCACGCACAGTGTCGAATACGAGTACAAATTCCTATTTTCAGACCAAAAAGTGTAACAAAAAAACAAGGAAAATGTTACGATTTTATAAAACGTAATTAATTTACGAAAAATGCATTTCTTCGGCAAGAGAAACGCGGATGAAAACTTGTTTAAGGCAAAAATGTATTTTAGACCGTTATGGATATTGTATGTACCATGAAATATACATTATATATATATATATATTATATATATATGTGAGATGAGAAAATTCAAGTACAACATATAGAAGAAAGAAGAGAAAAAAAAGAGCCGCGCTTCGCTTTGTTTCAGCAGTGTCAATAAAATAATGTCAATGTGGTAAAAATATCGTTTTCTTGTTTTTCAACGAAACATCATTTTCAATGGATTCTAAATTTTTCACCTCAATTATAAAATGTATGGTCGCAGCAATGGCATTCGGTTTACGGTTTAAGTCTTCGATATCTATAAAATATCTTCTGTAATTATGTAAGCAAAGCGAGAAGAAAAAAACTATAGAATTATTGAAAACACATTCTCCGGTACATATTGAGACATAAATTTGTAGACTCTGCAAACCAGCAACTGAACGTCGAGTACCCGAAAGTTGAACGTCTTAACAATGAACATCTGGACCCAATGTACCAGCCGCCAGGTGGATATCGTCCTCCAAGCTTATGTTGCAGACGATGTGGAGTTACATTCACTACGCAACATGCTCTTCTTAGACACATCGCCTCAAAACATGAATCGACACCGGATGATGCTGCGTATTGTGAAATTTGCCAACGGCCTTTCAAAACCAAATGGAGCTTGGCTACGCACAACAGCAGATATCATAGATCGTAGATGAAATTGGTTTGTTGGATTTCATGTAAATTTTACTTTGTCCCTTAAATCATTATTGCGTTTTCCTATCAAGTAAGTTTTTATTTTGAGATTTTCGTCATAAAATCACGTTGTAGTGATTTTTTTTTCTTTTCAATTCTACGATTAAATGAAAGAGAGCAAATTTTGATTATAACATGGAAAAAAGAATATATATTCAGGAAAATGTGGAAAAACTCAAATATTTCAGATGTATGTTGAACATGCGTTGTGTTTTTAGCTTTTTCGTGTCAGGAAAAATGTCTATTTTTAATGGCACTTTTTTGTAGATACTAATGGTGTCTCGAAAATTACTGTTCCATTTTGTTTAAATTTGTAACAAAAAGCAGAATTTATTAGAATTTTTGCACCGAAGCAGCATTATTAATATGAATTTTTTACGCAAACAATGACATTTGTAAAGAGTATTCAACCAGACATAATTTCGACTGAAATTGTTGTTCACTGAAATTTAATTCGATGTTTGTTCGAATAAATTGAAAAACTTTTTCAATCTGAGTGGAAAAACGTTTGTGATCAATGTACGCGAATGTTGGTAAGTTAATAGACAAGTCTATTATGTTCCTTGGATTCATTTTGTTTTATTGCATTAACTTGCGTTCGTTCGAATAAGTATATAATAATTCATGACTTTGAATATTATTTATATGACTTTTGACAAATGATTATTAAATTTTAAATAAAAAAGATAAAACATTGAAAATTTAAGCGTTATCGTGAAAACCTTGTATTCTATAATTAAATTATTTTATTATAATATCCAGTGAAATACAAATTTACTCGCATTGGATTCGAGCTATTTAACCGTTTAACGCGTTCACCCAGAATGTCAACAATCCCAAAGCAATGGGACATTTCATTCCATCCTTCCATCTTCTTCTGCTGTCCGTCATTCAAATTTCATATTATCTTTAAGTCGGCAAGGAATGTTGTACTAGAGTCCACCTCGGAGCGCTAGCACCAAGTGAAGTACGGAGCCTCCTTGAACTTTGTAGTCTTGAGCTGTTTTCTCATCGTTCCTGAGTTCACCAACAAAAGGTAAAGTCAAAATTAAATTAAATCTTAATTAAAAAAGATCGCTTTAAATAGATAAAAACAATAAAAATAGATGCAGTCACGCAAGACGGAGGTTTTGATCAAATCCTCTAAAATATTATATAATTTCATTATATTAGTTTTATATAAAAAGCAATTCGTGAAAAATAATGAACAGTAGTTAATAATGACAGAGTTTCACTATCGTTGCATTGAATTCGATGTTTTTCAGGTCCAATAATTTTTAGGTTATCCGTTGTACGTTTAAATCGAATTTGATGAATCGATATATATTCCGATACTTATAAATATAGGATGGCGGATTAAATTCTAAAAACTACGAGAACATTTTTTTTTTTCGATTCAGAAAATGATTCCCAATTATACGTTACATTTTTTTCAACCCTGTAGAAAAGAGATTCAAAAATATTTAGGTTATGTCGTACGACTATTTTTTCAGGCTAGTAATTTTGATTGTCCTCGAAATGTCAGTTAAAATTTGGTATGATATTGAGGTTCGAGGGTGAATGGATGATAAATTTTTTTGGAATGCATTTACTCACATTTGTTTACCGGAGAAAATTAATCTCTGTTGTTGCGGCGGAATTCCCTCCTTTTCTTCAACTCTTTCTTTAATCCTCTCTACTTTGTCTGTAGGCTCAATGTCAATCTCAATCTATCAAAGCACCCAAAAAATCTCAATGATATAGCAATTTTAATTTTCACATATATACATACACGAAAAATGCCGGCTTATTCTCTCAAACACTTTTCGATCATCACGATACTTGCCTCTTTACCCGTCAGCGTCTGAAAAAATCAAATAAACCAACCAATTAATTGGATAAATTACTCAATTTTTGCACATTCTAATTAACACAGTCGTAACTGTCAAAATTAGTTACCTTCACTTTGATCAACATTTTTGTACAATTTTTGGTTAATATTTAGACTAATTGCACACCGACGACGAACTGTCGAATTTGGGACGCACGATTTCCAAGTTGCCTCAATTTCCGCGAATTACATATTATACATAGAAATTTTCGTCAGCTTGAACGGTGCACTAGCGCCATCTGTTTATCAATAGTGCTACGTTCTCGCAGTATTTCCAGTTGATGCACATGTATTCCACTATTTAAATTTTCGGATGCAATTTCAACCCCCTCAAGTGAATGAAATTGATTTTTTTTTTTTTATACCATTTGAGGGTCATTCAGTGGCTTACCATGTTTTCGAGTACTTTAGTCTCTGCTGATAATCATCTTTAAGCCGAATCTTAATTTCCACTTTTTAACGTTAATATTACCTGGAAAAGGGTTTAGTAAATATGGCCTTCAGCGATAAACGATGCAATTTGAAAAATTTCAGCCCATGTCGATAAAATTCGTATATTCAAATAATAAATGTGGTTAAAATAACTAGAGTTTGAAAATGATATCGAGAAGATGGGCAAAAAAAATATTTCTTTTAATACTTGGGCGGTAAAATTTTTATAAATATACATTTATTAACATGAAGCTGCAACAACGATGCACGATGAATTACAATGATTCTCGAGGTAACGTAGTAATGACGCAACGTTAGATATATATGTGATAGTATATGATTATTACAATTAACGAGAAGTGATGAAAATAACGTAACGTAAAAATAAACATCTGTTTCTGTTGTTGTTTCTTTTTCAGTTTGAGAACGATGTGGCCGCATGATTTGTGAAATATTTTGCGAGTTTAGTATATATTTGTGTGTTTCTTTTCCATGAATATGAAAAAAAACGTTAAAATCGGTTTTCTCGTTTCCATAGCTAAACAAGAAATAGACACAAATCTTAACTTTGTTAAAAGAAACCCAGAATTTTCACTGTTTACAAAAATCGGGTCTGTTTAATTTCAAGTCGGTAGAGTTTTCTCGTAAAAACTTAACAATATTATAACTCGTAATTGAAAAACTACACAACGTAGCAACAAAATGCTTTGACCAACGGCAGGAATAATTATTTCGACAATTTCGGAAGAAAAATAAATGATTTTGTTAATTTTTTTCCGAATTATAGAAAGCGCAAAAGCTAGATTGCTTCGTAAGCAACGTCGACTCCGGTCACTCGCGTAGTCGAACCGTTCAGGAACTCCTCGAATTCGTCGCGTTCTCTTTTGTCCTCGCGAGCACGGTTCGATGAGCGTTTCTTCCTCCTCTCAGATTTCTCTGATTTTTCCTTGTCCTTCGATTTCTTCTTTTTTCGTTTCTCTTTATCTTCGCTCTGCAAAAAAATACAATTCGTCAATAATCTTTAAGTCTAAATAACGATGTAAAGGAAATGAGTTTCGTTTTCGTTTTTCTGCACTTCGTCAAGTCCTTTGCCTACATTACAAACCGAAAAAATGTACATTACTCCATGATTTACTTGATTCAGAAATATTTCGTCACTATTCGACAGTTTACTATTTCTAAACGCTTCTAGAAATATTAAAATTAATCAATTTCAACTAGTTCTCATTTTTTTTAGAACTTCCCTTTACATTTTTTCTCTTTTTAAAACCCAGTTCGGAATTATGTGAAAAATTGTTCAGAATTCGCAAACATATTTTTGAATGTTTAACAATGTTCTACTGCAATTCATTATTTGCGAACCTCTGCAATTATATTACTCTCTACCGTACTAAAAAAATATCCAAATATTCTTTTCAGCCTAAAATGTTCCTCGTATGCGATAATAAACGTTATCTCACACCGTTCTCTCCATTTTTTAATAGCGAAGAAAATGGTTTATAATGAACTCGTATTTGATGAACATTTCATAATGAAAACTTGATGAAAAGATAAAAAGTTTCGAAAAAAAGTAAAAAAGAAGTTTGGATCATTCTTCAACTGACCTTTTCCTTGTGTTTCTTTTTGTCTTTCATAACGGGGCTACTTCCGGTAGAGCTCATTTGTCGCATGCTCGTACTGTCAAGAAGTTCAAGATGAACATTGGAGCTCGTCATGCTTACATCCAAGCTTTTATCACTCAATTCAAGACGATCTTTTCTAGTGCTCGTGCTGCTACAAACGTCTTCGCCTCCTTCGGGGCTCTGACGCCATTTAGAATCACGACCGAGCCAATTGTCAAAGGCCTCCGAATTAGTTGCGTCTTGTGGATCTAAATCCGAGGGTTCGGTACCAACACCCAGCTCTTGCTCCGTCGACGAAATCGAATCACGTTTCATTGGGTCTTCATGCGTCGCTTCAACAACTGCGAATAATTCACGTTTGTGCTTTTGCTTGCTCAGTGGATTTTCCGTGAGTAAATCGGGCGGAGATTGTACTGGACTCGGTGCCTCGTCGGCGGAAGACAGATCATCCTCGTAGCCAGCAACGAGAGGATTTGCAGTTTCCGTGTCACTGAAAATTTAATTATATCAATGAAAACTCTGTCCTGATTTTTCAACGACTTTCAAATAAGAATATTTTCTCAACCGTAAAATTGACAAAAATCTAATTCTACTCGTGAGTGGATTTTTTGAAATGGTTTTGTTAGAATGTGTAAAAATGGACAACAAACTACAGTTAAAAAAATTTACCTGTCGGATTCACGAGCCTGATTCTGTGTTCTCTGTGGCGAAGGTTGATTGTCGTCTAGGAAGGAACGATCGAGCATACCATCGTCAGGAACAAAATCCTCGACGCTGATAATGGGTGTACCGAAATTCGCACCCACTCGTTCATTCTCCTCCTCTTTTTTGTTGCCAAATATTTTTGACATGAAAGACTGTGACCTTGAGCCTCCAAGGTCCTTTCCATCGGGAGCACCATCAGGAACGGATTCACCAGATTTTTGAGTATCTGATCTAGAAGCTAATGAGGCTGTGGACGAGGAGACTTGTCCAGGGCAAGTGAGGTTCGGTGAATTTTCAGTCTGTTTCGAGTACAAGCTGTCTCGTCTAGCTGTGGCTTTGAATTCTAGTGTTTTCATAGCTGGAATAGGTGTTCCACCGCCAATGGGTCCAGGCATAGAAACCGATCGTCTGACATCACCAGGTGGGTGTGAAATATTGTTGGAATTAACAGGATGGCGAGCACTGCTCAAAGAGGACGTAACGTTAGGAACGAGAACAGTCGCGGAAGTGGAATCAGCGATTGCTCGTCTACGATTAACGAGGTTGTCCAAAAATTTATTGTAATCCGCATCGTCGCTCTCCTGAAATAGATCGAGCTCTTGGACGGTCAATTGTGTCTCCTCCTCATTAGTTTCCAATTGTTTGAGCAACGTCTCACGTTGCAATTGTAAAAATGGAAGATTGAAAAATTTGTGCAATAATTTGAGACCAAAACCATTTCTCATAGAGGATTCGGCATATCTCACTTGTGCGCTTCGTTCGCTCAACGAATCTATGAAATACGTTACGTGATCAGCCGTAACGCTTCTGTGATGTGACATGTCGCAATGATTGCCAAGAACTATCACCGGTATGTGGCCAGGAATTTTTGGTAATTCTCTCTGCACGTAATCAAAAGTCCAGGTTTTCGTTATGTCCATCATTACTATTACACCGTTTGTTCCCTTGTAAACATCGAGGAACTCTGCGTCCAGTGCTGGCTCCTCAATATTCATACTCTCCGATGCTGCTTTGTTGTCCATCTTCAAACCATCCATCTTACGACGCCTTCTTCCTCTATCTACCACATCCCACACTTCTACTTTTACCACGTCGTCCGTCGCCTTGTAATTCCACTGAATACTCGCTACTCTTATTTCCTCTGTTGGAATGTACTCTTCTATAAATTTTTGTCCCTGAAGACGATGAAATAGGCAAGATTTTCCAACGTTTCGATCTCCTTTTATTATTATTTTCACTGCAAATATTTATTAAGTCTATTAAACTTTTTGAATTAGGAAAAAGAATTCAGAGAAACAAAAATTCTGATTTGGGCCTCAAACGAAGCGTACTTTAAGGTTTAAAAAATATTTATTGTGAATTCTGGCTTGAATTTGTAGTCCAATTGATAGCACAGTGAAATTTGTTGTTCCGTATAAGAAAATTGTGCAATAATTTTAGTGCAAGTTTTTTTTTTGGATTATGTGTTTACCGTTTGTCAAAAAAAATTGATTTTTGGCTTACTATTATATTGCACTCCTTTAGCAAATTTCCGTTGTAAAGTAGAGGGCATGGATTGATGGGCTGGTCTTGGCGAAGAGCCCATTGTGCCCTCGGACTTCCCAGCTAATCTCTTGAATGCGGAAAACATTGTTGCAAATTCTTAAGATCTTCGACAGTCGTGAAATTTGCCTTCTACACTTTGGAGGTTAGACTCGCAGCTTTTATCTGGAAAATTTATGCAAAAAATATTTATTTACCATTCCAAATATTGGATCTGCCAATAATTTGATAATCTTGGACCAATTCTAGAAGAAAATGATTATTCACTTTCATTTTTTTCTGTTATTTATTTTAAACTGTTTGATCGTGAATAAAATACATAATTCAGAAAAGTTTAAGAAAATAAAGATTCATCACCATTTACGAGGAATTTGATAAAACTTGTGACAGTTTATAGATGCGGCAACGAATTTCAAAAGTATGGTTATATTCGCAAATCATAAAATTATGAGAGTTCGCAAAACTTGCATACAAAGCCTTACCACATGTTATATCTGCGATAAACGACGTGATTTCCGTTCATTTCATAGTTAAATCCCAAAAAACCAGTTAATCACATCATCGGGACATTAATAAATTATTAAGCTCCTATCGAGGGAGTATGGACACTCGACAGATAGCTGTCACAATAGAACAGCTGTTTGATGAAAAAAAACTTTTTTTCAAAGATGTTGGCATCTTGTCGCCGAGGAGCGCTGTCTAGGAAAGCGCGGGAATGGATTTAACTTTCACCACACATCACTCCAGCGAAATTTTGCATCCAAGATTTAAGACAAATTGCAATAAAACAATGTTTTGAAAACCGTTGGAATAATAAAATTGAAGTTTTTCTTGACATATTAAACTTTAGATAAATGAAAAAAAAATTTACAATTCTACAAAAAATATATTCATCCAAAATTCAGGAAACTAGCGCTCATGATCAATTGCCAGGAGAATTTCAACTTTTTTTCACACCAAAACAAATTTAGAAGATTTGCATCGTACGTAAAACATTTGCCGTATTTTAAATGACATGATTTTCGTACCGATTTAATTACGTAAAAGATATACATGCCGATTCAGTTGTGTTTATAGTTGATAATGACTTATTTTTCGAACAGTGTGAAATTTTGCTATTATTTTATATCTGGCTGCGAATGAACGAAAAATTTCGAATAAAATGAGAAATTGAGTTTCTTTTTTATTTACACCAACATGTAATAGTAAACCGGATACTGAAAGTGAGTTAACTTATCTTTACACATGATGTTACAAATACGATATATATTTATTTATATAAAGGCACGCACAAGCAGCCGATGCAAACATGACAAAGTATTTTTTTTTCTTACATATTTATTATGGAAGAATAACTTGAAAAACGGAAAACCTGATATCTAAACGTAAAATCAACACAGAAAAAAAGAAAACAAACACCAAATTTTTTTTTTCTCAAAATAGTACATATACTGCTATGTATATACAATGCAACTAATTATTTGATGAATTAGTCTTCGTATGTCTTCTTCATTTCCAATATTCGATCTTGCAATTGATATATCTTGTTATCGATTGTTTCTTTTTTTTTTTTTTAATTCTCCGGTTCCACGTATCAGCGAGTCTCTCGCGTCATTTTTCGTTTTTCTGCCAAGATATTATATCTCAAGATTCTCGCCATTAATTTTCATGGGTCCCATGTGTAAGTACGCTATTTCTGTGGCTAAGATTCTAGGGTGATTAACAATGCTAAATTTCGATCATCCTTCATACCCTGTGAAATTTTATTGTTCTTTTTTTTTCTTTCACAGTTATATAACGTCGATTAGGTGCTCATGGTCTGCACGTGATGTTCGAATTCTCACGTTTTACCATCGCGCAAACGCCCAGTAAATACGCCAAAAGAGCCGGAGGTTTTTTCTGTTGAACTTTTATTTTCGATTTTTGTTTTTGTTGCTTCTTTCAGAGGAAATCGAAATTCGAAATCCAATGTTTATTTTATCATGATCGATCGAAGAATTCTTTGATGATGACAGATTGATGATGCTGAGTCGTAGAGGAAACATCTACCATTTTTTTTTGTGCTCGTCCATGGAAACTCCACCTGGACCGAGGGAAACGATCATCAGAAGTCCTCCGATAACCGATAAAGTCTGTAATGATAAATTTTACGATTATTCAAAAAATATACACAGCCTTATAATATTTAGTGTACGGTTTTCTCAGTAATATTTGAATATTTTCATCCTGATAAAAACTGACCTGGAAGAAATCGTATTTAAGGAAATCTCTCAGAGGCTTGTGATCAGGAATGGTCCACCATGCGTTGTGGTAAAAGTTAAGAGCGCTGAGAAGGAGCACAAGTAGTAGAGCGCTGAGTTTTGTTTTGTATCCAATGGTGACCAAAACCATGAGAATACTGCCAAGAATATCCTGGACGATTTGCATGAACGAAATTTCGAAACGTATCAGCGTAACAAACATGAACGCCAAAAGAACTCTGCCAGCCAGTTGGAGATAATTTTTTGGCTTGTTGTCCGAGAGCGTTGGAACTCCAGCGAACAGAGATTTTCCCTCGACTCTTGATTCAGCCAGTACCAAAAGAAGAGCTCCTATGAGAGCCAAGTTTCTGAAGAAAAATTGCATGTCCCAGAGGATACTGTAGGCAAAGGTTTGAAGCACGACAATGAAGAACAGTGCCCCGCAAGCTATGCTGACTCTGAATCTTCCTATGACCATCACACAACCGCCCAATTGTGCCACCAAATTAACAAAGACAAATAGCGTCGCTAGAAATTGACCACATCCCCAGGACATGTCCATGTATTGCCTTTGCTCGTTCCATTGCGTCCACATCCTCAAGCCATCCTCCAAAAATGTTGCAATAAGACACAGACGTGCCAGCGTCGGTAGTATGTACTTTCCATTCCTGATTACCTGCAATCATTTTCAACATTATAATCAAATTTTAATCCATCCATTTTTTATTCCCTCATTCATAAATCTATTTATTTTCTAAAATCCAAACAAATTTTGTACAAAAAATATACTTCCAAGATAATTTAGTTACAGACAAATCTGTGAAAAAAAAAGTAGAGCAATTAATGTCAATCTCAGGGAGAAAACTGAATAACCTTGAAAATTTCATATACAATAATTTTTTTTTTCTCTTTCAATTACACGGGTTGTTATCCTCATAATTTTTTACTTTAACAAAGCAATGAGCAGGCTCATAAAATTATAACAAATTAATAACAACAAAAATTTAACTATTAATTCTAACAAACCAGAAGGAATACTGAGAAAACTGAAAAATAAAAGTGAAAATCTGAGAAAATTGTCATGTATTTAACGTCATTTGTCAGTCGTTCGGTCAGTCAAGATACCACGCACATTCTTTTCCGGAAGGCTTTATATTTCTAGAAATAGACAAGTTACATGTTTTTCTCTGTTTATCAGAGAATAACATAAGACTTTTGTTTTTCTTGAAATATCAACGGACTCTGAGAAAAACGTGTATATCTCTCAAATAGATCACCCTGAGAATAAAGCCCAACAACTTAATTTTGACCTTGGGAAACGCCAAAAATTACTTGAAGAAGAGGTAAATGTAAAAACTCTACTCCACAATAGAGACAAATGCTCAAACATGAAAATCAGGAAAAATAAAATTGTTCATTGGAAATTCAGAATGAAAGCTAATGGGCTTGGGAAATTGAGAAGAACAATCGGATGAACAACATTTTCTTTCAAAAATTCCAATCTGTCATGAAAAAAGAGAAAGTTGAAATTGCCCTCCATAATGAAAAAACAGAGACATAAATATGTATGATACCAAATAATTTTTTCAGTTAGAAAAATCGATGAACTCGATAATTTTTCGAGCATATGTGAACATATTTGGATATGTTTGAACAGATGTAAAGAAAGCTGGAGAAGCCGAAGTCGAAAAAAATATCTCAAAGTTTGGTTAAGGAAGTTGGTAAATTTCCATTTATAACCTGAAAATGATGGATTCAAGCCGAATTGTAAAAAATCGTAACTTTGCAGAGCATCGGATTATTCGATAACACGGTTAAAAATAATTTGTGATAGGGGAATAGTGGCAATTAAGATAAAATATGTGAACCAGCCCGACGCAACGGCTGGTCATGATGACGTTGACAGGAGTAGAACACCTGTATATCTTATGAAAAAAAAAATCGTAGAGATTCAACTTTCTCCTCAAAATATATAACATACGGATAGAAAAAGAAGGTTTTGTACTTTCCGGAAAAATTTGTTCGAATGTAGTAAAATAGTGTTACCTGGTCGGCAATTTCCTCAGCTTTCGTTACAAACTCTTGCTGGAGCACCATCGTGTGTTATTCAAAAAAACCGAAATAAGAAATTACCCATGCACTCTCACAGAAACACATACGTATACTCGTTATACGTGAGAGAGAAAAGAGACAGAAGCGCGGGCGATGTAGAGCGAGAGTGAGCGAGAAAGAACTAACGCACACACTTTGAAATTACACGCGAAGCTCACGAAGAAAAATGCCTTCGAGGAGACTCGAAAAACTTACTCGCGCAAACGTGACTCTCTCAATGACCGTGAGGTCCACACCTATATATCATTCATGTATCAACTACTACTCTCTCGTACAAATACCACACTTATTCAACCTCATATCACACATCGAGAGGAGAACTCTTCATCAAAACCCTCTCACAATTGAGATCTCTCGTATTTGTTCCCCGGTAATGATGTGGAGATATTGTGAAAAATACGCAACTTCCGGGTTACGTGGTCAAGTGACCGCAATTTCAAACACCCATATCATGTGAAACATATACGAAACTAAACCAAACATTTCGAACGTACGCGCATCTCTTCGTTTATTGGAAATTTATCAGAGTCTAACTCTCTAGTCAAATTATAATTGAATTTGAAATATTTTGTTTACGCTTTTTTCTTTCGGATTCCGAAAATTTTCAGTTTCTCCACGAATCAAGGCGCTTTTACGACAAATCGAACGAATTTTCAATTGGTTTACTATTTTTATGAATTTATGTGGAACAAATCAGTTTTTAACGATAATTTGCGGATCGTCTGAATCGCGATTACTGGTGTGAGAAATCAGTGTACGTTCAGATCGTTTAAAATCGAAAGTAATAGGTCGGAGTATTCCTTGGATAATAATCTATTGATCTTTCCGCAAATTCACATAAACCATTATTCATTTTCGTAATGAATCAAAAAAAGTAACAGCCAAAATGCCGTAGTGCAAATTTCATAACTCATCGTTACACTTTGTTCATGATTCGATAAATTCAATTCGAACTCGTGTACTTGAATATATTACGTAATGCTGTTTTTTTAACAAGAGCAAAATATAGTCTACGATTGCAAATTTCGAGTTGAAAGTTGAAATGCAAGTCACACTTCATTTTGCCATTGGCCATTTTTATTATTATTATTGGCTCTTTATTTACACACATCAAATATTGATATATACATTCAATTAAGACACCGGAAGTGACGTATGGTGTTTTGTAGCGGAGTAGACACAAATACGAAGTTTGATAAAAATTGTATTGTATGCTCTTTTTTGTGGACAATGTTTTACGAGCTGCAAAAATGATAAAAAAAATTATTCACAGCATTTTTATCACAAACAATTGCTTAACAGAGTTCCAGTTTACAAAGAAATTGTAATACAAGGGTATTTCTGCAAAGTCTTGACCGGTCTACGCATCCTAGACTTGCGCTTGACTTTTTTTCGTCGGCTCGTGTGTATGTTTACAATTGTCGCTCTTGTCATTGCGTGCCGCACGAAATTTTCAACATTCTTCGTTGTTTACGGGTTCACCCGAGCGATTATTTGCTTGCACATTTCATTAACGATAAATCAATAAAATTAAAAGGTAAATATTGACTCGATCATAACAGTACTTTGCCGAAATTTGAATACGAGGAAAAATTTACTGTCGCTCAAAACAAGCGCAAATTTCGTGCTTCGCAAAATTCCAAATCAACAATTTTGATTATTTTTATGCAAATATTTAATGCATGTAGAAGCGGAGTTGATGCCTTAAGAATAATTTGAACATTCTTATATCAATAAATATACATGTTGCTCCAGTTGTGGTGTTGTTGATAGTTGAGTTCATAACCTCGAAAATACACTTCATTTTACAGTATTCTATTTCTAATCGCAACTTTTTTAGTCGTATATTTTTTATAAACAATCGTGAGCAATTATTAACGTAAAAGAATGATTTGTCAATCTTAAAATTCCACTTGCGAGTAAAAAATTGTAATAACAACGTCAATTCGTTTATTTCCGTAACAATCTCAACGATAGTGTCGACTGTATAACCTCTAAAATTCACAAAAACTTGAAAATCGTAATAATATTAAAAATCGGTTAATTTCATGTCAAATCCCAAAAATCAACGATTGTTGTTGTTAAATATATTTATCATGACCCGAAAAATCCATCGAAGCTTCTAAATTCATTCTTAACGAATAAAATTTGTTTATTTCCCATCAGATTAAGGAAAAATGCTAGAAATAACGTGCAACGATCGTCTAGGAAAAAAAGTCAGGGTAAAATGCAACCCGGACGATACAATAGGAGATCTGAAAAAATTGATAGCTGCACAGACGGGAACTCATTGGGAGAAAATAGTTCTAAAAAAATGGTACACAATCTACAAGGATCATATAAAACTTCAAGATTGTATCCTTTTCCACATAGAGCGATAAAATATATCTGTATATATATTATCATTTAAAGATATAACGCTATACATTTTGAGATTGTACATTTCTAAATAATATTGTACTGTTTCACTGTCGTAGTAGCGACGCTTGTGCCAAAATTGTAGTTTCATTAATTTTTATCCATTTTTTTAAAATGCAATTTAAACACTACAAAAATATCTATAAATTTGAGTATACATCGAAAATTAACGAGTCTTTCACAAAGAAGCCTGCATTGGAACGAGCAGTTTTTGCTATTTTTTTTTTCTTTTTTGTAAATAATTATTATGTGTACAATTATCGACTAATAATATGATTGCAACATATGGTTTAGACGATTTGAGGCGATTTAGATTGACTTGTCAGATTGAGAAAGAAACGAAAGAACGTCTTGAAATACACGAATTTTTCGACGCTCTTTAGTTTCTTGTTTTATGATTTTCGCTCCCCTGTGTTGTAGGGAACATGCACAAATATATAAAAACAGAAAGACAAAAAATGCTCTATCCAAAGTACGGTGCTCTTCCCTCGTCTATATCACATTGCGCATAGTAGTATTTCAGAGTCAAGCTTATTGCTTTACTGTTTAAATAACAAATGACAATTAATCTGTTTGGCTATAACAAAGCATCAGTGACAAATTTTCCTTGACAGAAATATTTAGATGAGATACACGATGGTATGAATATAGAATTGTATTATCAGTGAATTACTTGAAATATACAAGAAAATACGGAGGTGCGAGCTCTCAAGATTTTTTTTAAAAAGTACAATTTTTCATATTCTGTACTACGCAAATTATCTCCTTTCCATATGATCCATACTCTAATTAAACGCTGTATTAAGCTCCAAAAATTCAACTAGGCCACTTGTAATGCACAGATAAATATTTCGCATTTTTGTTGTTGTTGTTAATCTTCAAAAATAATTAATAAACTTTTTTTTAACGTTGTAATAAACGAAAATTCGCATCACGTTGAAGCATCGAGGCATGCTTGCAATGCCAATAAATAAATATATAACGAGTTTAACACGCTTGATGAAAATTCAAAATTCTCACAAAAAAAACTAATATAAATAATAAGAAAAAATAATTAAAAAACGCATAAATAGAGATTAAATAGATTGAGTGAGATAATTAATTTTGGTGTTTTAAGGTACGAACAATACGTTTCACGCCCGCGGGAACGTATCTATTATTTATATATAAATATGTGTCACGACGCTGTTACTGGCAATCGATAAAACTCTCCTCTTAGCGAGAGAGAGAGAGAGAGAGAAGTTCTCTATAAAACGAAAAAGAAAGTGAAAAAAAAAAAAATAATAACTATTATTGAGAAAACTAATGAGGTCTCTTGAAAACTCCTTCCGCATGACTAATCGGACATTCCGCTTCGACGTTTACTCTACCCCGGTTGCTTAGCAAATCTCTTATATGCTGGACTATCAACTCTATGGCCACTGCAACACAAAGACGAAAAAGGATTGATACAGAGTTCAATGGATGGGTTAATGAGAAGGATGATATACGAAAAAGAAGAAAAAAAAAGAAAAAAGAATTGCACGCGACGACAGACTGACAAAGATTGATTTATTCATATTTTTCTTTTCCAAATATTTCATACATTTATAAATTCTCACGAATATTGTAATATTATGCGTATAAATATTCCAGTTTATGGAATTATGGTCTTTCCTTAGTTTGTTTGAATAATTCAATGAAAGTTTAAAAAAAGTGATGGTGGCAGGGCAGGCATGTAATGATGTTAGAGACGAGACATGAAATAATGCGCATACGCTTTTTTTGCGATAACAATAATTCATGCACGGGTGAAAGGGTTTTGTGAGACTCGATAATTGGCACATGTGGTCTCGTATTTATTTTGCCGGAGATTCAATCTTTTCGTTATAAGACCAATTTTTTTGTATTTGAAAAACAAAATATTAGAATGAACCACAAGAATACGGCGTTACGATGCATACACACAAACACACACACACACTCACACACTATTGTGTGCAATGACGGAAAGTTCCGTTCTAAAATGAATCGATAAAATGTAATAATAAAACGATGATATATGCTTGATAATGGAATAATGTGTTCTGGAAAGGGATACGTAAACGTAAATCAATTTCGTTTCGTAAGAATTTTGGAATTCGAGGATAATACTTTTTGTTTTAACTCCCACAATATAAAGTTTTAACAAACTTAATAATACGCTGGTGAGTGTTTAAGGAATAACGAATGTTAAATTATATTTGTATAAGTAAAGGAAACTTTATACTGTGTTTTTGTCGTTAAAAGAAAATAAAACAAAACAAAACAAAACAAATGCACAATACAGCTGTGTCGGCTTTGTGGCTCGTATACAAATGCGAGGAAACGTAAAAGAAAATCGATATTTGCATGCGGTGCGCGTGGATAGGAAATGTAATCATGCATGGTTTGGTTGTTTCTCTTTATCTTTTTTTCTCTCTTTTTTTTTTTGTATTCTTTTTGTTTTTAAATCGGTCATCTGCTGAGGGTGTCGGATGAAGCCGAAGTGCGCCTACGCTGGTAGATGCATGGATGCTGCCCGGATGCAGTTTCGGCCTTTTTCGAACGCAAAATGTCCCAGATGTGGTGCACTATTAGGTCTATCGCCACTGCAAACATACAACAACCAAACTATGTATGTTGTTTCTCTTTTTTTTTGCTCTTTCTTTCTTTTGTTCTTTTTTTATTCTCTTTTTCTCTCTTTCTCTCTTTGCTTTCCGTCTCTGCCATTTATCATCCCCTTGCTCGGGGCCAACTCTCTTCACGTGCCGAGAACAACAACAGATAAGAGAAACACTTCTCTCAAACCCACCGGGCAGCACCCATAGCAAATATATCCTCTCGCGTACATGCGACAAGACAGACGGTAGAAAGTGTGCTCAATGTATTTCCACTTTTTCTTTAGTTTTATATTAATTTAATTGAATTTATTAATTATTAGTCTTTTTCTTTTATTGTCTTTGGAGAAAAGTTTTTTTTTTTAGATTTGGTTTTTCTTTTTTAATACATTGAGATTGAAGGATTTATTTTGGCGTCGTCTTGCCGAGGACACATTTCTACCGTTTGTTGGGTCTCGTTGCGATTTCATATATACACGCGGTTGATTAATTCGTTTTAGTATTGTGAAATGAATCAATGATATTAACGAATGCCAAATCGATATGAGGACTGGCTGAATATTGAAGAAAATAATTCAATTAAATGCTTTTTTTTACAATCTCTCGTCAATTCATTCACCGAGGATAGAGGGAAAGAAGAGTAATATGTGGAATCATTTATTCTTTACCTGTGTTATCCGCTCCCCTCGGTATTATAACGTCAGCAAACTTTTTCGTTGGTAAGCAAAACTCTTCGAATGCTGGCTTCACGAAATTCATGTACTGATTCAGTACGTAGTCCAAATCACGACCTCGCTCCTTTATGTCTCTGGGAACTAAACATTTTTTCACATTCATTTTATTAGCGAAAATTGCAATTAACGTTTCGAATGAATTTACGGTTTCGAGTTTTTTGAAAATGTTATTCATCCACTGGATCACAAAGTATTAACTCACTTTGAATAATTCATTTTCGAAAAAATTAAAAAAGCACATATCGAATGGGCGACGGGTGTGAAAATTAGGAAATTTGTTAGCAATCATCTACGACTTTAAAGAGTTTTTAAAATTTTACGAACATACAGATCGTAAGTTATTTTTTTGAGTGGCGAAGAAAGGAATTGCAAAAAAAAATCAGCATTTTCTTGTTGCAAAAATTACCTCTGCGTGCCAATCGAGTGTCCGAGTCCGTATCAACGAACAGTTTCATATGGAATAAATCTCTTATCTTTGGAAAGTAAAAAACAAGAATTCCTTCAAACAGCACGACATCTGCGGGGTATATCGTCGTGATTTGATTTTTAATCCTGAAACAAACAAAAACGTTGTTTCCTGTAATCATGTTTCAACATTGCAGTACATGTGCATCTCGAAGTTTAAACGCTACAGATTTATTACGCGATCAAAAGTAATAATATTAAACAGAGCTGTCGAAACGAGGTTGCAACAGGAGGTGTGAACAGTAAGAATTAACGCAAAAGCAGTGGACGCGAAAACGAATTATTTAAAAAATGGACGATTTCGCAAACCAGGATGTATCGGTATTCCGTGAACGAAGAGTATTCTTCCTCATTGCTTTCCCTCTCAACACGTATAGAATTCTTCGAATTTGATTCGAAGTTGAAAAACATTTTTGACGAAAAGCAAAATATGTTGATATTTTCTTTTCGTATAAAACACGCGTGCAGTCTGATTTTTGACATCAAACCAAGTCAGTCCAAGTCGAAAATACATCGACGTCGTGAAATCGTATAAAGTGTGAAAACGTTAAAGTTTCGTGCATTCTTAAAACTCGGAATAAATAAAAATGCAGAAAAATTTCGTCTTTGTTTTCGCCATTCTGGTCGTTCTCGTAGTCGTCAGTTCAGCCAATGGTTGCAAAGTATGTGGAAATCCTTGGTGCTCCGCTGAAGATAGTCATGAACGTATAGAACTTTCGATCATCGAACCAGCAGCCAAACGTCATCCTTGGAAACACCATCACGAATCCTCTGGCTGCGGAGAATCAAAATGTAGTCATCCCAAATGTGAATCGGACTGCTGTTCTCATTGTGGAGGATGCAAAGCTCATTGTAAAGAGAGCAAAGAATGCTGCAAAGACTGTTCACATAGTGGAGGCTGCAGAGGCCATTGCAAGGACTGCAAAGACTGCTGTCCAGACTGTGGCGGTCATCGGTGTCATGGGAAAGACTCCAAGGGATGTCATGGATCTTGCCCAGCAGTAAGTTTCACCAATTTATGAAAACTCGTTCGAAAATCGTTAAAAATATCGCTACATTTTTATTTGTTTTTTTTTTTTTTCACTTTCAAGGACAAAGGCGTTAAGAAATTGGAATGCAAGTGCAAAGTTAAACATCGTCACGACTGTTGAATTGCTCCCGAACAACAGCCTCAAGACAAAATATACTTAAGAGACTTTGACATTGTAAACAATAATCTTTAGAAAATAAACATGTCAATACATACGAATAAAAACTTGTTCTAGATTTATTTCACAAAATACTTTTGCTTAGAAATACTTCAAATTTCGAATTATTAAGACCTTTCATGCAGACCAAATTACACGTGTTTCTTGATAACGGAAAATTTTCATCTGTCACAATTTTAGTACCTAATGACTGAAGGAAAATAAAAATAAATTCAATTATCTTCAAAATCATATGGACATCAGTGATACTGAAGACGAACAGTTACAAAAGCATTGTTAATCATTTCACTAAAAATCATTTTTCCAAGGATTTTTCTCTTGTATTGAAAAATCTCTAAAAATTATAAATAATAATAAAATTTCAGACCAACTTGGATAAAAAAATAAACTAATGTTTTTTTTTTCAAAGTTAATGAGAGGCCAGAAGAGGATAAGGTGCCTTGGAAAATTGTTTCAGAGATCTCGTATATAGCTGAGCAGATTATTAACAAAAAAAAATTACAATGAATTCATGAAAATTGTGGAAAAAGTAGAATACTTGTTAGAAATTTGTTAGATTGAAGGAATTTTGAATTCCACCGACATATGAACGAAAAAGATTACATTATGGTGAAAGTAATTTTTTTTAGAATACCAAACTCATTTCAAAGATTTTTTTTGATTATCCAGTCGAAATTTTTGTATTACTCACAGGCTATTCGTCCTGTAGTCATAAGCTGGAATTTCGCATTTGATTCCAGCGAGTATGTCCTGTAGGGTTTGGAGGATGAGATCATTGTCAAAAGCATCCGGATGATCAAAATTGTACTGTCCCTTCTCGGCTTTGAGTTTCTCGGCAGGTGTTAAATCTCTGTAGAAACTGTCTTGCGATATGCAAACAACTTGTCTTTCTGTGTGGTCCATATCAACCTGGCCAAGCTTCTCCATTATTCTTTTGCATACTGTCGACTGAAAAAACACAAATATATTAATGTATATTAAGTTCTCTCTACAGGATGCGAGATTGGAGTTTGAGACCAAACTCCAATAAAGAAAGTTGTATAATATTTTTTTGTGTGGCTCTCAACTTATGAGATATTGATTATTAAGTATACTGCAAAAACGGCTGGAAATAGGACAAGAACCTATGGGAATAATTTTGTAGAGCGTCAAATTTTCTACAACAAAGCTTCTAACTACATTTTTTTGTCTTCAGTAGTTCAGTTCTGAAAGCAAATCGAAATGATATAAAAAATGTTACCCATGCATGATTTTTAATGACTGGCTGTTTTTTTTTCATGGGCTGTCAAGATTGAACTACTAGAAATAGCAATGGGCTGTAAGAAGCTTTTTAATAGGAAATTATTTGCTCTACGAGATAAAAGAAAACATATAACCTCCATTTTTAATAATTGATAACTCATCAGGATAAAGTCTGATAAAAAATCTTCATGCGACTTTTTGAATCAGACCATGGCCCTGAACTAAATTGCTAACCAAGCTGACCATTTATGGTGGAACATTATGAACGTATGCATATATTTCCATGACGAAATTTCAAAAAGCTCGATTTTATTTTCGAACGAGTGTTTAATTAGTTTTGTGAAAGAAAAGAGTTATGGTGGATTATAAAAGCGGAAAATTCCCAACGATTGGTAAGCCTTATATATCGCGTATTTTTCCGACGTTATATCGCAATTGAATGCACGTGCAAGCCGAAGGAATTCACAACAAGGAAAGTACAAAAGTGTCAAATTCTTCAGATTAAGAAAGAAAAATCAAAATTTACGATGTCCTAATATTGCGCCACGAATGTTTACGAAAAAAAAAGGTTATTATTACTTTGCCACTGGCGGTACCGCCGGAGACACCGATGAGGAAAGGTGTTTTGCCTTCGGTCCCATTGAGTTTACCATTCAAGCCGAATGACATTTTACGCGACGTGCCGATACCGTTGCTCATCGTAACGTCTGCCATTGCGCTTTTCGTATTAATATATCGAAGAAGAAACAGCTGATCGTACGATGTCGACGATTTCGACGATGCACCACAAAAAATATTTCGTCCACTTGGTGAACAAAGATCAAAGCAACTGCGAATATTGTCAAAATAACTTGTTCTAGGAAGGAATATGGCCCGACACGAGCGCCACGTAAGTCGACACATATTGAGCTCGGAACCAAAATGTTTATATCTCTCCCACCCCGCCACGAAGATACGACGATAATTTAACGCGGCAAAATTGAGTCTATTTGAAATTAATCTAATTTTGTAATAAAACTATTCGATCCCACCAATAGATTTTGATCGCTGCGTAGAACTTTGCCGGGGAACACGTCGTCTGCTAGTTCTCGATAACCACGTGGTGTCCGACACAAAAAATGTGATAAATACGTAAACAAGATAATTCCAAAAAAAATTAATTTATTTCCGTCCAAAATATACAGCGTAAATCGTATGAAAATTACATTCCACTACAACGGGTATTTAGAACAAAAAATCTTACCAACTAATTTCCTTTACAAATTCCATGCCAAAAGGAGAATACAACAAATTTGGTAATACAATATTTTTCTGTGTTGTAACAAAAGAGTGATGATGTGCGAATTCGAAGTATATTTCGATCAAAATTTCACCTTAAACAATAAACAAATTTGTACAGTGTCGTCGTACTTATTTTGACACAGAGATAAAAACGCTATTCGTTGCGTCTATATTTGGGTTACGATGTTTACGACGGTAATTGTACAATGAAAGACTTTTTTTTAATGACAAGAGCATGACACAGTATTATTAATTAATGATGTTTACCAATTTTATTAAAACGAAACGTTTGAACCGGCGTTTACTAATTCCAACCTAACTCCCCTAAAATAAAGCACAACACGAGGCATCTATACATCATACATATACATGCATATATATATATATATATATTCATGCATATCGATATGAAGCTTGACCCTAAGATATCGTTTATGTTGACCCTCGACACCAAAAGCAGCATGTAACTTTGATATTCTTTTTTTTTTTATTATCAAAACTGTTAATCTTTATAAACCATCTTGCCTGACGTCATAATGAATTGCTGCAGATACTTATTCTATCCAGGAAAATGGTACAAGCCTCCGGCAATGGATACACTTCTCATGCAGTTAGCACATACGAGGCAGGTGTCAAATTTTGTTCCACTGTATTTTTATTTCTTTAAAGAACACTTAAAATGATTAATTGAAAAATTTCAGAAAATTCTACTTCTATTGTTTATTTGAGATTTTGGGCATTGTCAATATTAATGAAAAGTTCAAATGAGTTTGCATTTTTTTTTTAACATTACCTGGAATTCAGTCTATTTTCATAGTAAATGATTTTTTTTTTTAATTATTGAAAGATAACAGAAGGCAGAAATTTTTCTACTTGCTATCAATGGACAGTGCAGCGGTGTTGATCTTTTTTTTTTTTTACACAGGATGCCATTAAGGCTTTGAACGGTCTTCAGAGCAACGCGGCTTATCTTCGCAATGTCAAGAATCATGCGCCAAAGACAAACAATACGTTGGACCAGACAAGGAAGTATATTAAACGGTAAGCATGTTTACCGTTGGAAAGAAAAACCCGCTGCTTGAAAACTTGACATAGTAAACGGACTCTAATAGTAACGAACTACAAGCTGGAATTTAAAAAACTCAAAAAACTGTTTTTCACTTCTTTTTTCCCAAACGATAATTATATGCCAGCTGGAAGGATTTTATCCTGGGCTATCAGTAATAAGATGCTTTAGTGAATCATTTCAAGTTACAAGTGAAATAATTGTGGAGCTGAGAGGAGCAAATTTTTGGGAGTTCAGAAAAATCATAGTGGACAATTTATGTGAATGAAATTAAAAAAATATATATTTCAATGGTCTTCCCATTGAATGACATTGTGTCATTACTTCCTTTTACTTCCTATTCCGTCTTTTCTCTTTTTCTCATTCTCATTATTATTTCTTGACCGTTTTGGAAGACTGAAAAATGTTAGACTCCAAAATTATTTTGGACTCTTAGTTGTGTGTAGAAAAATAATTAGAATCTTGGTTTTCCAGGTCTGGAATAAGTTTAGAACAATTGGACGGATTGTCGGTAATTCACGTTGCTGGTACGAAAGGAAAAGGTTCAGCATGCGCATTTACAGAACGTCTTTTACGTGGGCACGGTTTTAAAACAGGACTTTATACATCTCCTCATTTGATATCCGTGCGAGAAAGGTTGAGAATAAATGGGAAACCAATAGAGGAGGACAAATTTACAAAGTATTTTTGGAAACTGTACAAAATCTTGGAGAATGATCGAGATCATGAAACCGATATGCCGCCGTATTTCAAGTTTCTCACGTTATTAATGTTTCACATATTTATGAAAGAGCCGATAGACGTAGCTATAATCGAAGTTGGTATCGGTGGTGAGTATGATTGCACGAATATCGTGAGAAATCCTGTTTGCGTTGGCATAACGAGTCTCGGGCTCGATCACACGAATCTTCTTGGCAATACATTGCCAGAGATAGCTTATCAAAAATCAGGAATCTTTAAAAATGGCACTGTTGCGTTTAGCGTGCCACAATCGCTGGAAGCAATGAGAGTAATCGAACGACGAGCTGTTGAGAAAAATTGTAGTCTGAAGATTGTTCCACCGTTGAAAGATTATCCTTGGCCAAACGGTGAAATACCAAAGCTCGGTATTTCTGGTGATTTTCAGACTTACAACGCGTCCATAGCTATTTGCATGGCACGAACGTGGATGAATCTCAATACGATGAAAAAACGATCTTTCTTCTCTTTCGATACCGCAGCTACGGCTCTTTCGCGATGTCAATGGCCCGGAAGAACTCAAATATTACGAGGTGAAAAAATAGATTTTTATCTCGACGGTGCTCACACAATTGAGAGTATGGAATGCGGCGCTAAATGGTTCGCAGAATCCATTAATGGTTCCTCCGGAAAACGAATTCTTATTTTTAATACCTCGGGAAATCGCGATTCCGTTAAAATGTTGACGATTCTTCGATCTATAAATTTCGACAAAGCATACTTCGTGCCGAATATTGCTGGGAAACTCTCCACTGTTGATCAAATTAATTACAACACTACGAATGAGGAACAGCTGCAAAGATGCCAACAGCATCGACATTTTTGGGGCGATTCTGCAATTTGTGCTCAAAGTGTCAGTGAAGCTTTAGATAATATCAGAAATCACATCGTGTCGACGAAAGGAAGGATTCAAATACTCGTAACTGGATCTCTTCATCTGGTCGGTGCTGCTCTTACCATTCTTGATCCAGAGCTTTCCATGAGTACTAAATTTTAGTGCAATTTTGTAAATTAACGCTCTAAGTTCTCGGTGGGGTCTAGAAGACCTCAGAAAAAGTTTGAGCCCAAATTCAAACATGTCATCTTTCGATAATCGGTCATTTTTCTGGACCCCATGTAGACTTTGCGTTTCTACAGAGACTTATATTCGACGCTTAATACACCACATAAAATTTCTCTACAGATCTGAATTTTATATCCAATGTTTATACCGAAATTGTACAAAAAAAGTAAAAAGTTTTTTAATATTTTATTCCAAACTATTAGTTTACATATTTCGATAAAATTATTTTTATACAGTTTTTCTATAGTGGTAAAATAATTAATAAAAGTTTTATCATACAATGTTTATATGAAAAAAAAGAATAAAAAATATCTCTTTTTTGCTCGTTTCAATTGAAAAATCTAACACAACTAAAAAATCATATTAACACTATATTTATGTCTGAATTAACATTTTTAGAAGAAAATATGCATAAGATAGGAATTGAGTCTTAGGTAAATAATTGTTTAAAACCATAATTAACAAAACTCAGTTTATTTTTCGTACAAATTGTAGAATCGTTATTAGTTATATAGCTTACAATTCGTTTCTAAACCATATTTAAGTAATAATATTAACCATAACGGTAACTGGTTTCAGTCAGGGCTTCCGTTCTGTCTATCGATTTGTACACCAGTCAAATTCCTCGTGTCACTACATTGGGATCATTTTCGTTAAATTCTCTTTCGAGTTATTTTTTTTTTTTTTTTTTTTGTACTTTTGAAAATACGATAGCTCATCGAATACGTTGAACGTTTCTCCGTCCATATGTAAATAGTACATTTTCTTTCCTTTTATTTTTTACACTTGTATCTAAGATACTGTACTGTACGCGAAAATAAATATTTGTGCTTTTTTCAATCCGAGTCAAAAAATATTAGGATGGTATTTCATCTCGGATTCAGCTTCTGTGTCGGACAAACTCAATGAAACACCGGCTCTTCGTCGTAATCGAGTTTCTTCAGGACTCTGAAAATATAATTATGAGTTTTATTGTTTTGTAACGACGTTATAAAAGTGCTTTGGCGAATTTATCTGATATTTTATGCGTAAAATGTGTTTTAAAAAACCAAACAACTAAAGTTTCGGACCGAATTCCAAATAAAAAGTACCAGTGCTGTTATTTCACTGAAATTTTTATTTATTAAGGATGGAGGATGTGGGTTCTATCGCGTATACTGCCAAAACGGTTGAAGATAGAGCAAAAGTCAATAGGATCAATATTATGGAGCATAAAATTTCCTAGAAAAAAGTGCTTCAGAGGATTAAACTTGAAAGACTAATATCTCATGAAGAAAAACGTTAAAATCATTTTTTTAATGAGAATTTGGTACTAAACGGAAATTTATAGATATTTGTGACGAAATATCCAGTGAAAGCTAACCTGATCCATGATTCCAGCAGTTGGCTCAGAAGCATATCCAACTTCCTGAGCGTCTTCCTCGAGATCAGCTTCATATTCTTCCATTTCATCAGAATCGGTGTCGATATCAGCGTCAGGGTAACGATTACCGCGTGATACTTTACACACCATTTGTGCCAAATCAGTGAAGGTGTAAGAAGAAGCAACGTGTTCTTGATTGACAGCTTGATTTTTGGCTCTGAGAGCTCGAGCATTTTCACGATCAGCATTAAACCTTGGCAACACCCCGGCTTTGGATTGTCCCTCAAAATACGTTTTGCCTTGAAAAAAAAAATTGAATAAATTTAAGAGTTTTATTTGAAACGATAGACTCTGAGAGCCAAAGATTATTTCTTACCATGTTGATAACCAACGTCTTTAATTTCATCGAAATTAGCGAACTGCAATGTTTTGTATTTGTCGATCGGTGGCCTAATGTATTCGCAATAATCCGAGGATTTGACTTCCTCTAATTGTCGAACACAACTTACGTAAGCCAATCGCGATTGAATATCCGGCAAATTAGGAACTTTAACAGGCGTGGCGAATGGATTTAATCTTTTCCATAAAAGCCACCAACCGGACAAAGAATCACCATAATTTGTGAGATCTGTGTCATCCTGAGACCCAACGTCGATGGCCAAAATGTGATGTGCCCCTTGCCTCAACATTTCGTCAGCTTGTATGTGACAAACAAATATATAGATATTAATGCGTTTGTCTGTTTATTTACAATATTTACACGTGTTTATAGTTACACCGTTGGTTGCGCGTCAAGCATTTTGTGGCTAACCATCACCGTTTTATTATTTTGTCTTTCATTACTTTTTATTGTTTACACTACCGTCGGAAAGTTTGTTAACACTTTATCGTTATTCCTAATTTTTTTATTCTTTCCTTTCCTTTTAACTGAAGTTACATGAAAAGTAATAAATTTTCTTACACAAATATTCAATCATAAAATACTCGAAGCTACAAATTTACTATTTTTCAAAATTCAAAATCTCATGCCCACAATAATTCTTCATAACAATTTAAATGCTTTAGAGTTGATAAGAAAATTCGAACAACATTCAATCTTCTTCGTGACGTGAATTGCTATGCAATAAAAACATGAGCAAAATATCAAAGAAATAAATGTCAAAAGTGGATTCGCTGATAATCTACAATACTTTTAAATATTTTTACAATTTATTGTCTTTTTTGAAACTTATCTTTTCCACTCTTCCTTGGAGGCGACATATGAGAAGGTGTTTATTCAATGTCTTAGAAATGTTGCAAGTGTAATGTTGAATCTTTTTACAACTCACGTTAATATTAAACATGCTGTTAGGCATTAAAAAAGGGACATTGGTGCCATGGTGTGTAAACAAATAAGAATAATTTAATAGAAAGAAAAAAAAATGAACAGTGTGTTTAAACTTTCTGGCGATAGTGTATTCGAACGAACAAAAAAGTCATATATAAAACTGAATACCTGGGACATTATTAACATAACACCCGTCGACCAAAAGATGCCCATCGAGAGGATCACAAACGGGAGGAAAAACGCCCGCTATGGTCATACTCGACCGAATGTATCTCCATAGTAAGCCTGATAGTGAAACAATTAAACTAAACCGTTCAGTATATTCTCAACGATGCATCTTTTTTCATCAACGGGAGCAAGTTCTTCTTTTCTTTTGTGGAAAATGTGGTGAAAATGCAATATACGGGCTGTTTGGTTGACGAGTAAACGATCGATGAATCTTATACAATTGCGAAACTATTAAAAGCTAATTAAGTACATGGACGATGCGTGTGCAACATTTACAGCGACGATTCAACGCGAGTACTCGTTTGTAACCATACATAGAAATATCTTTATATATATATATATATATTTTTTTTTCATTTTTCACCCGTATAACGTCATGTCCACATGAACGGTAATCCGATTTGTACATTTCCCTTGTTATCTCATAATGATTTCGTTCTTACGTAATGAAAAAAAAAAAAGAAAAATAATCAATATTGCCACGATGTAACAAAAACACGCTCTAAAAGCGTATCGCCGAAATTTCGAGTTTTCCCGGTTGTACCAATTGAAATTACCTGGAAGGTTATTGACGTACCCGCCGTCGAGGAGAAGGTGGCCATCAGTCGGGTCGCACAAGGGTGGCATATAACCAGACAATGACATCGAACCCCGAATGTACCGCCACAGCGATCCTAAACAGCGACGAATCACAAATTTTTATATTCTTCACATTTTTCGTGTACATCAAAACCCAATAATCAAATTTAATACCCGCTTCATTTTGACACTGCTTCATTATTCAACGATTTAGCTTTAACTACAAATAAAATGTTTAAACGAGCGCGATAGAGGAACGTGAAAGAACAGGCCCTCGGCCTTTAGTTCTTTTTCACCTACAGGTTCTCCCGAGGCAAAATTACTTTTCTGGCTTAACAAATAGCGTTTTTCGCCTCTTTTCCTTTTATTTTTAAACCTCCAAGCTTTTATCTCCAGCACGGAGAGTACGTCAACAACAATCATTCACAATAGAAAACTCGCTCCCGTAGGATAAACAAAAGTTTTGAAAAAAAAAGAGACAAAAAAAGGTTTTTTTTTGTTTGGGTAAAGCAATAATGCTGCAACCACAGTGTATACCATCGCAAAATTTCACTTGTGATTACAATTAAAACTTTCGTTATAAATATGAGATTAACGAGAGAGGAAGGATGAATGTGGAAGAGCCAATCTATTCTACGATCGAGACAAATAAACAGATAAAAAATTATATATATAGAGAGCAAGAGAACCGTCGCAAAATCTATGACGATTGTTACAGTTAGGGGGAAAAAAAAATAGTGCAATTAGGCGAAGACTCATAGTTTATGATCGTTAAGCATCGATCGGTAAACAAATTTGAGACACAGATAGCGAACACAAAAGTGAAGTCCATCGACGCTCGTGACATTTATACGAACGACAAAAAAACTCTTGCGATTGCAAATAAGTTTACGATTGTTTGTTATCTCGTTCTTTTTTTGTTCTTTTTTATATATAAAAAAAAAAAGGAAGCGAATACGAAAAAAAAAGAAATGGGATTCAATCGGATATTCGACAATCCGGATATACAGACCATGTGTGTGCGTGCGCATACACGAAGCGGTGATGTCAGTGGTTATTATAAAATATGGAAGCCACAAATCCTCGATGTAAGTGTCGCCAAATGTCGCCTGTATAGTTTTGTTAAAATCTCGACCCGAAAACATCGAAGTCATTGGATACGTGAGATCTAAAATTTGTCGCCACCATTGTGTCATTTTCTAGAACAAAAATCAATGCTTAAAGAAATTATTTTGGGCCCAAATTCATACTGTGATTTGAAAAAGAATTAAAAAAAAGAGATAAACATTCAATAATTATTACAAAAAATATATGTCCGGTTGCAAAATAAGATAAATCTGTAAATAAATTGACAAATATAATGAAAAAATATTTGCTTCAATATAATCCATTTTCATTTCGATACCTTTGACCATTCTCTCGCCTTTTGCGTAACTGTCGTAATGTTTTTTTCCATACACCAAAGCGCCCCCATAAAGGCTCCGATACTGACACCACCGATCATATCGATCGGTATTCCAGCCTCAAGAATAGCTTTGAGCATTCCTATGTGAGCAGCTCCTCTGGCTCCTCCGCCACCGAGTACGAGGCCAACTGATGTGCCGGTTAACCATCTTGCAAGTCTGCTGAAATCGCTGTGCACGTTGGGTTCCGACATTAGGACTTTAGAGTACAATTCGTTCTGGAAACAAACGAAAAATTACGTTGTATTTTTATTTATTATTTGAAAAAATTTTAAAAATAAGAAATACTTACGATCCTATATTGAGATCGTCGCGTAAACATTCTTTTTGGACATTGTATATGATGATGACTCGAAACCCAAGATCTCATATTGAGCCATTGTACAGTATTCGAAGGTCGTTGACCGCTCTGTTCCTTGTGTAACAGAACCAATTCTTTCTGAGTCCTCATAGCCAATCGTTCGACTTCACGCTCGGTACGACCGAGTGTCGGAGGACGATCACCAAGACCAACAATCAAAATACAATCTGCCTGTCTAACGCAACGTTGCGTCCACACAGAATAGTTTGAATCGCATTGATAAAGCGATATTCGATGCTGGTCCTCTTGTTGGGCTAGCCAGGATGTCAATCGGTACTCGTTCAATGGTTCCATTATGCTGGCACCTAAAGTCTATTTTAAGAAGAATAAAAATGCCAATTTCATTAATCAAAGAAGCTCTTCTCTCGACCTTATAAAAAAAAAATGTGTATAATTACTCCAAATTTTGATTTGTAATGACTTCATCAACTCACTTTTCGCACTACGTCCGAAGTCAGACGCAAACAAGGGCCTATAGCGCACAAAGAATGATAAAGCTCGTACGTAAATGCTGTGAGCGGAACGTCCTCCGACACAGGAACAATAGCAACCGTTGAAAAATTAACTTGAGACGGTCTTGCATCGACGGTAGCAGCTGCAGGACGTCTGTAAAGAATTGTTCTATTTTAGAGATACGAGAATACCATTTAAGCATTGGGCACGTCCATTTTTTTAATGATATTTCTTAATTATTATGAAAACTCACTGTCTACTGCTACAAGTTTTAACTGTCGCTTGTTGCCACGTGCCGAGTATACGATGTCCCAATAAATTAATAAGTCTCGTAACGACAATTGGATATCTAAGCTTGATTACGTTAAATAGGCCTTCCGGCAATTTAGCCAACTCGGAATCTCTCACAGCCATTACAGTCGTCGAACGTTTCGTTTGGGTGACCATTTCAACTATTCCTACCAAATCACCTTTACCATATTCAGCGACCAATTCTTTCTTTCCATCAGCATGTGTTATAACCGATCTTAAACGACCGCTGAGAACGATAAAAGTCGAATCTGACTCGTCACCCTGTCGATAAACCGCTCGACCACTCTCGAGAAACAACCAATCCAGAGCAAAATCAACTTGTCTCACGAAAGGACTCAACCTTCGTACTACAGTATTTGCAACGTGGAGCACGACGGTCGGTTTCTCACGCATTATCGCGAAGAATGTTTGCTTCGTCAACAGTGCTATACGACTCGTGTGTTTCGCACGAATCGTGTAGAACGAAGGTTCACCGGTTAATACCGCCAAACCTCCGACGATTTCACCCTGATGGGCACTAAACATGTGAACCTCTTGCCCTGGGTCTCTGTCTTCAGATACCTTTTGGCTGATTATCAATGACCCTGAGACCACATAGACGAGTGCGACGTCCTGAAATTTTATATTGGTCAATTTTTCTCGTGGTTCTTTTCAAGAAACGTAAACAGAGTGTATCCCACCAGAATTGCTTTTTTTTTTGTATACAAGTTCTGTACTAAATTCCGAATCAAAAAGTCCCGTAAGGTTTCCCGGTCAGACTTCCACCTGAAGAGTTGTTCATTTTTTGATGATGGACAACTTTTTTCTTTTATCGTTCATACTGCTAAAACGGTTGGAGATAGAGCAAAAGTGTATGAAATCAATCTTGTAGAGCGTCGAATTTTCTATGAAAAAGCTCCTGAAGGCTTTTCTTTATCTTCAGTATTTCGGGCATGAGAACGTTTCTAAAAAATTCGCGATTTTGAAAGTTACGCGAGAGCGAACGTTTTTCAGATATTTTTTCGATCTCCTTTCAGAACTAAACTACTAAAGATAGAAAAATGCCGTTAGAAGCTTTTTTTTTGTAGAAAATTCGATCCGTTACAATATTGGTCCCTTGGATTTTGCTTTTATTTTCAACAGTTTCGACAGAATGTGCGATAAAAAAACGACTACTCGTCAACTTTGATGATTGATCATTCATGAAGAAAGTCTGACAGAAAAAACTTCACTAAACTTTTCAATTCTCAATTTGGTTCTGAACTTAAGTTCACGTTAAAATTATACCTTGTGCGATTCCTCTTTCATAAGATAAGTTCCAGCAGGCACTTCTCTGATCTGAACTTTTCCATCCTGGAGTACCGAGTCATCCTCCAGTCCAAGTTCGCGAACAAAAGCTTCCGTAGCTATTTGAATGAGTTGAGCTTCGTCCAAAGGTGGTTGAGTAGGTCCTTCGTTCGTCGAGCGTTTTCTGCCTGAGTGACTAGAGCCAATTCCCAAAGAGTGCATTATATCGGGTGCACCGGAAGCATTATTTACACTATTGTTACTGGGCTGCTGAGAATTTGCTGAATGACCGCCTGACCAATGAGAATCAGATTCTGGAACCATGTCCGGAGTATTCTGTCCGATTTGGGAACCTGGGGTGGGTAATTTCCAATCTAGACTTGTTTTTGCTCTGGAAATCGAAATATTATAATACATTTACATGTTTCAAATGTTTATCTTTATGAAAAAACGGAAAAAACTTTATTTTGACGTACTTTCGATTAGTTGCGATTGGTACTGGCTGCGATCCACTCGCAACGTTGAACGACTGTGGTATTTCCGAAATTTCATGTTGATCGGACATCCCGGTAAAGGAACTTGACATTACGTCAACCCCTTGATTACCAAAATTGTCACGTGTTTTCGAACGTACAGGCGAACCAGAGAAAGGACTTTGTTTTTTCTTGTGCATTCCTTGATTAACGAGCTCAGCCGATAAGCCAAGATATTGATGAAGAGCGGTGAAAGTAACTCGTTGCAACCGTACCATTATTACCTGGATAACTCGAATAAACGCGTCCGGATGATCTTGAAAAACTTCTTGAAACGCTTGCATAGGTAATTTCACAACGACGCTGTCTTCGACTGCTTTTGCTGACACGGTTTTGTACGTGCTCGTATGACCGGTAAGTACATCCGTAAAACTCAACAAACTTGTTACAGATTCTCCAGTCTTTACCAATTTCAAAGCTATTTGAGAACCATCCGATCCTGTTATATATACACTGACCAAACCCTGCTGCACGATAAATACGTTTTCGTCCGGATCACCGATTTTGAACAATGCGGTTCCAGCTGCTAAATTCATTATTTCTGTGTGCTTGCAGAGCTTCAGAAACACCGGCTTCTCAAAGTGACCGAATACTCTTATACTTTGCAGAATGTACAATGCATCTGGCGGTACTCTCTCTCCAGGACCTAAATCTTCTTCCAAGTATTCTGCTGGTGGTTCCAGAACCTTTGAAAGAAAAATTGTACACCAAATTCATTAGTTAATGTATTATCACCTTTCTCTCATTACAGAATCTAATTTGATTACTTTTTATTTTCACTGATTGTACATGTCAAGTCAAAAAAATTGATAAATTGCTTTATAATTTTCAAACACTGTATCAGAATGTGTTAAATTCACCGATTTCTTTGCAACTTGAAGTTCATAAAAAAATAGTTAATTGCAGGGAATGATGGGCATAATTCCCAAAAAATAAAAAAAATTGGTGCTTCATTTTATTTTAATTGGCACTTCAGAAATTCCAATAGTTTTTTTTTCAACTATTGCTGGGTTTTTTTTTTAAGTCTTCGAACGTATCGAGCTGATATCGATCAAAGCAGTGCTGTGAAATTTTGTATTCCCGGGATTCTTCGATATTTAAATTCCTTTCAGCTCTTTTCAAGGCGAGAGAAATTAAATTTACAAAAAAATGTTGAAAATGTTAAAAATAGAAGTAAAGTTCTATTGAAACGATACAATTTTTTTAACATGCAAAAGATCTATCGGAAAATATAAAAAAAAGTAATCTTTGTTAAAAGTAAAGACTGAAATGAGTATTTTTTGAGTTTGCTTTAGAAAATGGCAAAAATTTTGTTGAATGTTTCAGTTCAAGGACAGAAGCTATGAAATACCTTTAGCTGTTGCGGTACAGTTTCTTTCTTGAGCTGCAAAAGTCGTCTGGCAAATCTCATAACGGCTCGTCTTTTTTTGCCTTGTCCGGTCGGATGAACTTGTCCTCCGATGGACTTGACCTGTCTCAACATTTTTCTCCCATAAAACAAGACTTTGTCTCGTTTTCTGAATCTTGGTTTTGCTGATCCGACACCAACAAATTCTTTCACCTCGGGCAGAAATTCTTTGTTTTTCCATTTTCTGAGTATTGCCAACGAGACAAAGAGAACCACGAAGAACAAGAGAACGACACTTATGACAAGCAACTTTGAAGTTTGGTATTGTTCTATTAGCGGCACGACCCATTGGGAATAAGTATAGGACCCGATACCCTCGTTAATGTGATTAAATAATTCTGCAACCTGTATTCACAAAGAAATTGATTTTAACATAACGGCAACATAAAGGTTACATGGGGTCCAGACAATGCCGGAGTTGTTAAATCACTGCCAATTTGCAAGTAATTAATATCGAGGCTTGACACAATTTTTACATTTTTTTACAAGCATCCTTTAATGAAAAGAAAAAAAGATTTGCTTATTGAAATATGTTGTCAACGTATTAGAAATAATTATTGATTTTTAAAAAATCTGTGTTCAAATTTTGTATGGGGCATTCTAGACCCCAAGTGTTGTGCATAAGTAGTTAAACGATTTGTTATTTTTTTTTATAGCAAAACAGCTGTTTACATTAAAATTTCATTAAAATCGTAATGTTTCGTACTATATATAGATATATGTAAAATGCGAATACGAAGAAATTTAATGACATTAAACTTTACCTCCATCGTGGAAATCTTTACTACTCATTTCTTTCGCGTAACTGCCACACTTGCTCACTTGAATGCTTTTAAATAGAGGATTTTCTACGTGTAAAACTATGGGACGAGGTGTATCAACTGTGTTGAGTGTTGAAGAATTGTAAAAATAATGAAACGATAACGGAACGACCTTTGACACCTCGCTCGAGTCACCCAGCGCCATATTGCACTTGGCGCAACGCAAAACCCCACCAATTGGTCATTTTTTTTCGTTGATGTTATGCACAAGCGTAATATCAGGTGGTATACCCTCAAACCATTTTGTTCCTACATGCCTTTTTTATTTTGTTGAAGATAGAAGGGTGACATACAATGAATAAGGTAAGTCTTATTTATGCAGGAATGGATATCGATTATACCCGAGGCACAAAGGATTATTGAAAAAATTGCAACACAATTCTGGTAGAGGTTATATATATATATTTTGATCGTGTGTTTATTGTTGACGTATTCATTGATTGCGTCAATTTCGTCAAAGCGGATGTTCTGTATCCATTTAATTACATTTTCCTTAGTTAAAACCAATTATTGTGTATTCTATTTGTTTTCTTATTTTAGAAACAAAAAATTTGAAGCGCATCCAAAACAAAGCGATGCAGTTGAGGGTGTAAAAAATTATCTGTAGTGGGCGCTTCTGATTTTTTTTTACGAGCTTTTTCTATCACAGCTTCGTAGTTTTCGGGCTTCTATGCGAATTTTCGTTTGAAAGTAGAAGCTTTAATAAAGAATAGAAAAGAATAAGTGAATTATGATTATTTGAATTATGATTTTTCTGATATTAAATGTTTTAATGTTTACGTAAAAAACAGTATATTTCATAATTGTTAAATCCTTATTTCGTGGCTTTAATCCAATCGATTTCGAGAGCAGCAACCCCATCTTGATTGTCAGGTAAATAAGGTCCTTTGTCAATCTTCAAACCGATACTTGTGATCGCACTCGTGTCTAGTGGATTGGACTCGAGGTCCAATTCCTGACCATGACGATAAGGTTTGAAGGCATTCAAAGGTAATTTTATCGTCGAAAACTCAGTAATTGGTGCCTGAAAAAAATATTTGTAGATGAAAAAGACCGAGATAAACCTCTGTGTAAACATTGCGAACCGTAATCGCCAACGTCAAAACTTTATTTGAAAAATTCGAGTGAAACAGTGATCAGGGGACTCTGTAGAGTCTCGGGACAAGTACATTTGACAGCTGTGTCATCTGCTGGCCCGAGGTTCGCCCGATATTTAATGTTTACACACAGTTTATAAAAGTTTCTTAATACAAAATCTTTAAATAATAATTCAGCGAAAACCAGGCGAACTATCTATTGAACGAAATAATTCTGATTCCCGAAAATTCGCAACTACCAGTTTGCTCACGTATTTTTTTTTCGTCAACGTTACAATCATTGACGATCGAATCATAAATTAAAATCAAACTTTGTGACTGTGTAATCGTTCGAATATATAATTGATGATTCAAAGGTGATTGCTATAAAACGTTGAGTCAAATTTCATCATTTTGAAATTGAAATTCCGCACTCGAATTTTCGATAAAATATTTCCAAAACTTTTTCAATATACATGACAGCTTTTTATTAATTTACAAGACGTCTTGGAATGTATAATTTTGTCAACTTAACGACCTTCGTAATGTGGAATGGTGAACTCTTGAAATGTCACAAAAAACGTAATAGTATTTACCGTGAAAACTTGACCGTAGACTACAGAATTTTTGTCCAGATTTTTGTGTCTCAACAACATTTTGTAATTAACATTGGCCCCTTGGGCCCGACACCTTAAGCAAATATTGTTAAAGTCGACGATATTTAAATTCGTATCGCACTGCACAGCTGCGTATTCGGCACCATTTTTCTTTGGATTTAGTAACGTAAATAAAACAGCTCTCTGAAACGCTTGACTTTTTTGTATAACGAAAGCTGCTTTTGAAGTTCCCGTGGATTTCGTCGTGTCAGAATTTTCGGTCCATGTAGCAATCGCGTTGTCCAAACCGAGACGCGTAAAATCGAAAAGTGTTTGGGTGTTTGTTGTATTACTAAAAAATAGTAGTTATCAATAAAAATAACAAAAAAAAACAAAAAAAATATTGAAACTTCAAGTAAACAAGAATTTAAATCGAAATTGCAACAAAAATGCACATTTTCGTCTCACCCACAACTCACACTCGAAGCTACCATGTCACGTTCCTTCGAGCATCGAAGATTATGAAAGAAAAATATGAAGATCCCTCGAACTTGGCGACGGACCTCTGCACTGTTCCTTTATTTTCTCTCTCCCTCTCTCCCTCTCTCTCTCTTTCTGTTTCACGATTTTTACAGATATACAAAATCGTATGTAGGTTGTCCTTCGTCGTCATGACACATCTTTAAAATCGATCGTCTTCCAATTTTCCCTTTCAGCCTCTTTCAATCTGTTTTTATATATTGCCCTAAAGTATATTATTATCGGCAGTGGTTCGCTAGTGCCTTGGTACCGTCATCTCGTTCCTGTGCTTCGCGTGTTCCCGTCACATTTTATTGCCATTATATAGGAATATAGTTCGTTATGTATTTTTATCCGGTACAAACATCAATTTATGACATTCGTATATTGTTTTCGGTTGAGCCCTGACCCAATCTATTTCATAGGTCAAGAAATGAATTCAACATTTTGAAATATATTGAAAAATATTTTATTTCGTTGAACAATGGGAGTTGGTATAATTATATATAACATGACATCATTTTTGTCGAAGTGTAGAGACAACTTTTCAAGTTGTTGCAGCGATAGTTTTTATCTCGAGAGACGAGACACCTTTTTGTTTAACTGGCAAGTAAACGCCACCGTACACTTGTAAACCAAACATTGTTATGTTGGCAACATCTAGTGGAGGCTCATTCGGCTGCTCACGACCTCGAAAGTATGGCTTGAAATCAGTTAAGTTTAACTTAACTGTTCCAAAATCGTCGTTTGAAGTCGATACCTAAAATTTTGTTTATTTTATTCAATACGGGATTCCAGAACGAATGAATCTGTGTGAGGAATATTTCGAATTTTACGCTGATTTAAGTTTGACAGATACGAGATATATTTCAAAAAATAAATATTCCTTGATTCGTCCTTGAAGTTACAAAATATATGAAACGTTGTGCTGCTGTGTTCTTTATTTAGAAAACCTTTCGTTTTAGTTTTTGCTACTTTCGTTTCGTTTTTGGAACCAGTCGATAAAATGTGAAAGAGTTTTGTAAAATAATTATTATTATTATTGTGAGGTGCTGTTCTTACCGAAAAAAATTGTTCGTACGTTATTTCGGAATCAGCGCTCATGCCTTTGTGTCGAAGTACGATTTTATAATTCTCATTGGCGCCCTGAGCCCGACAGGTCATTTCAATGTTTTTGTAGCCCGTGAGATCGAGATTAGTGTGAGTTCTTACACCAGCAAAACCCGCACCGTTTGGTTGTGGATTCAATAGAGTAAAAAAAATAGCTCTTTGGAATACTCGAGTTTTTTGTAGAGTTAATATGGCTTTTGACATTCCAACCTCGCGAACGGTGTCCGATATTTCCGTCCAATCATCAACGTTCGTGATGTTTGTAAAGTCAAACAGCATCTTTGGACTTTGTCTGCGAGACGCATTTCATGAGTTTTTTTAATGATGCTTTCCTTTTTTTTTTTAATAATTCTGTGTCATTTTTTTAATAATTCGAAGTTAACACGGAGTTAACACTACAAATAGTGTTAGCTTCGAAGCAAAGTTTTCCTTATAGAAGAATTATTGAATTTTACAAAACCAACCCTTTTATTGAAAATATTGTCAAAACGACTGAGTGTAGAGCAAATTGCATGAATCGAATTTCGTGGAGAATGAAATCTGCTAGAAAAAAGTCCGCGGTGGCACTTTCGTATTGTAATAAGTGGTTCGATCCCGAGAGCGGACGTACGAGCAAGTATTTTTTTCTATCTAATCCACGTTGATAAATTATAAAAATGAGGAATTTTGGATAAATCACTATTTGACCTATGATCTGCAATATTTATTTCATAGTGTTAAGCCAAATGTAGTTTTTTTGTACATTAGTTTTTTCAACTTACTCAGCTGATTGGAAGAATGACTGCGATTTAGTCAGTGCCACGCCAATTATAGCGGTAACGAAAGTGTGACGAATCCACATTTTCTAAGCCTTTTTCGAACACACTGGTAAATAAAATTTGATACTGATAAGGATTCAGGTCACAATTGAATGCTGTTCAAATTCGATACTTAATTAATGGTAAATATACTCATACCGTTTGTAACACGCACCGTCTCCTGAGTGGATACTGTTACAAAACAAAAAGAATCAAATTCTTCAGTCAATAATATCACGTGTGCCTGTGTCGATTTCTTGTCGACTACAAACTTCGAAAAAAAAAATTAACACATGCCCGAGTGTGTGTAAATCATCGAAAATTGCGGGTTAAAGCGCGAACTTCGTCCGATCTACATGAATTATTACCAAAACATGACTTTTTTTTATATAACGACAGTGACAAGTACTTTATATGAAAGTTTTTTTTGTTGACATTCACGTATTCGCTTACATATTTCTCCAGATTATTTACAGTTGTCCATCTGATGGTAATCAACCGGTTGGTTATTTATTTTTTACGCTTTTTTTACACTGTTTACATTTAACAATAATGACAAGTGTCAACTTGATGAGAGAATCGATAAAATTCGTGTAAACACCCTTTTCTAAGAGTGATGTGAAGTGTGAAGTGAGCTGATTTATGTCTCGTTCTTGAACATCGCGCTGATTTAAGAAAAATATTTTTTCATAGGCTAAACACCAAAGAAAATGGTTCTTTTCATCGAATATCATTATAATCCAAATCTCTGAAATTTCTGCATTGCAGAAAACCCCCATATTCCGACAAAAATTGTAAAGAGGCGAAGAAAATGAATTTGAATTTTGCTAAGCGTTCGACATCGCTTGTATAGTACGATTCTGTGTCACATGGGGCGCCACGATCGACTTCGATGGGAAAGTTTTCGAGTTCGTGTATCTCGGTCGACCAAAAGTTTCGTGATTGACGAGCCATCGAAAATTCGGCAACCTCAGTGTTTTCTGTACACAAAACATTTTTACAACTCATTGTTTAAAGTGAAATGGGCCTCGATACGATAAAAGTAAACATTGGCGTCCGATGATGAAGTAGGACGAATGGAGCGAGGCTCGTCCGAAACGTTTTGACATAACCACGTGGTACGATTTACTCGTTGAAAATGTTCGACATTTGATCGACGACAAAAAAAAAGCTACAAAATAGAGCGAGACGGAGCTAAAGAAGAGCGCGGAAACCTGCGACATTCGAGAAGTCAAAAAAAAGAACGAAAAAGCACGTATCCGAATAGGAGAATATTTGGAGCAACAATTAGTGGAAATTAAATATTTAGTAAGCAAAAACTTTGATTGAAACAATATACTCACGTTATTTGAATATTTTGAAAAATCTTATTAAAATATTTTCAAAAAAATGTACTTGTAAATTATAATATAATTTCGTTGTTTAATTATTTATTTTCTGCTCCTCATGAAAATCGTTATTGAAATAATTTTGCAAAGTTTATGCTTCTAGTGAACGAACAAAACGTTACCATATATTTTTGTGCATTATTCATTTTAAATCTATTATTATCATCTACCAAGCGATTGAAAAAAGAAATAAAAAACAAAAATAATGAAGTTAATGTCATACTCGGAACGTAACGAAATTTCCAAATAAACAAATTTGAAAAAAATCAACACATGCTGAGGTATTTTTTTAATTTACAAAAATTATTTACATTTTTTGAACATAGTGCTTGCAGGTCTTTGATTTAGTGGAAGTAAATCCATAATATCAGTTGTACATTAACTTTTCCATATTTGAATAAATGGTTTTGAAGAGAAAATTTATCAGTTGGAACATATTTTGATTTTTATCCAAAAGTTTTGACATTTTTCATGAATCTTATTCGATATTGAACGAAGAGCACATTTTTTTGCTTGTATATGGTGGAAAGAACGTTCACGCTTCAATGAAGTTTTTAAACAAAAAAAGATTTTACGAGGCTCATTTCAACGTAACTTTACTCAATGTACTCACAGAAAAACAAATATTTAGTTATAGTTACAAAATGATTTTGAGAAAATGAGCAAAAAGGATATTTAAATATAATTTTATATATATATTTGAACATTAATTGAAATATAATTATAAAAAATTAACTTATTTTTGTTGATTTGTCAAAAATAATTTGGTAACTATAATATAACTAAAAGTTTGTTCGTCGAAGGGATATTCAAATGGAATCTGTTGAAAAAAAAAGAATTTTTTGCAGATATAGAAAAAGAAAAATGTCTGGAAAGGGTAAACTGAGTACAAAGAAGACGCCTGTGAAGGTGCGAGAGGGTGGAAAAACGGCTCAATCGTCATTGCAGAGTTCAGACACGAGTTCGGAGGGTGCAGAAATGACGTCGAATTTACCAGCTCTGAAGAGTATAGACAGTGCACGTCAATTGCCGAGGTATATGACGATATTGCAAAGGAATGCTGAGGAAGGTGTGGGGATGGAAGATTTGGACACATTGCAACTGGAGCTAGAAACATTACTGTCGTCGGTTGTAGTGAGAACAAGAACTCTTCAGGAAGAGATAGCGAATCTGTCGTCGGCGGAGGAGCGACGTGACAAAAGGTCCAAAAGTGGCAAGGGTTTATCGTCATTTGACAAAAAAATTCGTGAGGATAAAGCGCGAGCGAAAGACATGAATTCCAAGACTCAATCACCGTTGACAACGAAAATACTGAAGCAAAAAACTTCGTTGAGCGGGGGCGATCGAATAGTTCCAAATCCTCACGAAATAGTCCGTGTGGAAGGATCCAAATCGGACGTACCAAAATTGTTATTACCGAAGAATGACACGACGAATAAGTTTTGGGCATCGGTGGATCCCTACTGTACGGACATAATGCCAGACGATATTAAACTCCTGGAAGAATTAATTGGCACCCATGGCGATCTTGGCGAATTCAAGAAAATTCCACCCCTCGGTAGGCATTACAGTCTTTCGTGGTCGCACAGCGACCTTCTCCAGGAAGAAGACGCGGCTAATCCGAACCGGGAGAAGAAAAAATCGCGCTCGGACATGTCGATGTTGGTTGGAAAAGCTGACAAAAGGGTAAATGGCATTGCTGGACCATTAACACAACGTCTCGTCTCAGCGTTGCTCGAGGAAAACGTTTATGTCGCAAATAACAATACGGAAAACAAATTATTTCGAGATGGCGATCCACCGGTTTTGCGAGATCTGAGCATACACAATTCCATGAATTTAGAGCTTAGGGTTCACAAAGAATTAGTGGAACAAGGAATTCTCGAACCTGACGCGTACAGAAAAAATCAAGAAGATGACGAAATATTGGCCGAAATAAAAAGATGCCAGCAAGATTTAACGTCACTTTCTAGTCACAACGTAACACAACTCAAAAGGCTTCTTAACCTTGCTCAAGAAGAGAGCAAACGACAGGCTCTCAAAAGAAAAATTGCTACTGCTGACAATGAAGTCGTCGAACATTACAACAAATTACTCGCCTCAAAACAACGCAAAGTTCCACTCACGAGAAAGGAACAAGAAAAAGCTTGGGCTTGTCTCAGAGAACGCGAAGGTTTACTCGAACAATTGAACATGTTGCCGTCCAATAGTATCGGCGAACCCGTTGCCTTGAATAACAGTGTTAGCATGTAATATACGACTGAAATCTTGATTATACGTTTTATTAGCCATTCGCATAGATCTTGCTACTCAATCAGTGACGGAAATGAAATTAATTTAATTTTTATTAAAAACTCAAAAATCCCAATCGAGAATTCTAATATCAAATTTAATTAAAAACATTCAATTTTGTGACAATTAAAAATGATGATATCGAAGTTTACGTTGTTGGAAAATCAAAACTCTTCCTTCGAGTCGTATTTCCGAAACTTCGAGATTAACTTAATTTTTGTTTGCTTATTTTTTCTATAAGTATCTGAAAACAGAGAAAAAATGTTGATTGACATTTTAGAAAACTTGGGCAAAAATAATTATAAAATTTTCTCAAAGCTACAGAACAATAAAATTTGACTCACAGATATTCTGATGAGTTTACTCAGAAAATAACGTCACTGACGAAGCAGTAAGTGAGAAAATAGCGACTAAGAGATCATTCGAAAAAATACACCGTTCGAGTGTTTTTTTTTTTTAGTTTTGTTTTTATAAGGCAACTTTTCCGTCAATTTCAATTCCGTTGATAGATTTTTGTAACGCGTTTATGCGACTAATTATGAATAATTGTGTATAAAAAAGTGAAATTATCAATTTTCGTCTTGTGTATTATATGGTTGAGTGTTCAGAGTAGAAACCTAACGCTGGCGTTTCTCTTTAATTATATCACCACGTGGTTGAATCACCTTCGGAATGTGTCCTTCATTTCTCCGTAGATTGCGCGCGATCGTATGTACAAAAAACATAAATTTAAAAGAAAAACTTTCGTTCCAAATCTACGAGAGATATCGCAAAATTAAAGAGAATTAAGCAACTAAATAACGCATCGAAACGGCGAGGTGTACGAAACAATTAAATTTAACATAACTACGTATTTTTCTTGGGATTAATTTTTTTTACCTACACAATTTTTGCGCCAAAATTCGTCATTATTGACAGACACGTTGAAATTAATTTTCACCACTCCATTTTTCCACAGGACAATCATAAAATGAATCTTTCGATTATGCTTTCGAGTGAGTGATCCTCACGTTGTGCGAATTTTTGTCTTTTTTTTTTTTTTGCAGTTTTATGATTTCTAAACAACTATTTCCACAACGAATATCGCGTTTCTTGATTCTACATGGTCCGTGAGAAATCCATAAATGGGATAAAATATAAACAGTCATTATATGTTAATTGGATGAATACCACATATAAATAAATTATTAAATTTCTTACATTTTTCTTGAAAGACTTCATTTTCTACTAAACAACAATGAACATGGAAATGGCAATTCTTTTACAAGCTCATTACATTCCAGAGAGCTTATGAGAAACTTTTCAAACAGTTTTGTACGGTAGTTCTTGTTTAAAAAAAAAAAAGAAAGAATTTATCTATTTATTTTTCATTTCAAACTATGAGTTCAGATTCGTAATCAGCGACTCCAAAGAAACTCGGAGGCCGCAATTTTCAATCAATTGCACCTAAGGACAAATTATGACCTAAAGAGTTTTCTCTTCGTCAACTCACTGGGTCGTTGGAGGCACAAATGAACTAACGAAGAATAAACGACTGTGACGTAACACGAAAATACTTGCCATGTTATAATCCAAGCCAACAATTTGACTTGCCAACATTCTCAATTGATCGAAAACGAACAGTCGGTAAAAGTCCTGTGGCGTATTTTCCCCAGAAAAAATACGGTTTTTGAAAAATACAGAAATCACGTTCTTCGTTTATTCACAGAATAAAAGGTCACTTCCCTTTTTCTCTCAACGTAAAACGTCTTTGAGAAAACTGGAGAATGCTGTCCACTAATCTTCCTCGCATTCACTCAACGCATAAAGTCCCTTAAGGTTCATGCAGGATTCTAGGAAAAGATATAAATTTTCAGAAAAAAAATTACGCTATTGTGCTGACGATTCAATGTAACTGTCGTGGTTGAAAATCAACGTTTTCAAGGTTTCAAGGAACGTTGAATTTTTCAAGATTTTTGCTTTAATTTCAAAATTATGATCCAATCAAATTTTAGGCTGAGAAGCATCATAAATTCCCACAATTCGAAATGGAGAAATATTTCAATATCCATCGTAGTCATAATCGAGTGAAAAATTCGTAGATGCTGTATCCGGGACTGAAATTTGTTATCAATTTAATCGAAAGATAAAAGTAAATATTTAGTAGACAAAAAAAATAGTGACTTTTTGTAAAAGTGGAATAAACGACTCTATTTTGTCAATAAACGGTCAATAGTTATGAACAAGATTGTAGGAACGCATAGTGCAATACAAGGTCCACGCCTTGTAACGATCGATTGATATTCGTGCTAATAAAAATATCCACTAAAAAAAGAACCCTTGGAGCCTCGATAGGAGAAAAAGTGTCGTGCGATCAAATAGTTCGATTGAATGAGGAAAATTAATAGCAAACGATGAGCAACAGTCTCACGACATGGATCTTTATTCGATATCACTGTACAATATCCTCGCCAAGTGAGTTTTATACCTCAACAACGTGCATTACGCGACGGCACAACAATGATTAATCGTCTCGGTTGAAAGAAGAAAAAACTGGGGAATGGGTAAACAAAGTGGACAACGAAAAAGAGGGTTTCAAAAATGCAGAAAGAAAACGTTGAGAGTGTTTTTTTAAAAGTGCCGACGACGATGAGAAGACAGTGTAAAATGGTGATGGCGTTAAGTTCGTGTTATTTTTTCAAATTTCGGTTATTGTTTTTTTCGCGATACGTGCTTTTGAATATTACTACTACTCGTTGTCATTAAAAATGACGAACTAACGTTTGTTATTTTACCACATTGTATCTTGTATTTCTATCCACAAATGACTGTTCGGTTTTTCTTTGTTTTTCATGTTGTTTCTTTTGCTTTTCTCATAAGATAGTTGATGATTATTCGAGTAACAAGATGAGTTACGCTACGTATGAGGCGGTAGGCCATGAAATGATAAGGAAGCGAAAATCGCTCACGGGATCGTGATTTAGAGGGTGGAGTTTGAAAGGTTCCGGTTTGAAATTGATTTGGTGGTCTGAAAACGTACAATCCCGTTGTTTTGTTTGTTTTTTTTAATATTTTTTTTCATGTTATTATTTTTTTTCTCGTATCTGCAGTTATTTGTTTAACAGTCAATCGTCGCACCGGCAGCGTCCCGACCAGAGCCATTCGCGCGTTGTTGCAGCGAAAAGATGTTTAAAACGATGGTGTTATTTGTTGACAATGGTAGATTTTGGTTTCATGGATTGGTTTTTGTTTTAGCGATTTTTTTTTGTCTTTCTTTTTTCTTTCCAATAATATGTATAACAGAGAGAGTATCTTTTCAATCAAAGGCGTCCTTAATTATTTCATGGGCTCCCGCGAACCAGACAGCCGGAGGTCGTTCTCTCTTTACTATTGAAAGCCAAGAATTGATGGAACGAGCAGCGCTGCCTTGGCAGTGACGCACTATAACTATCGGTAATTCGTTATGGAGGCTGTGTGTTTTTAAAATCTCTTCACGCCAACCGATGAGCTGCTTAGAAGGCGAACAACAAGAGGAAAGCCATCATAAGACAGAAAAGACCCATAGCCTCGGACAGGGCGAAACCCAAAATGGCGTACGAGAAAAGCTGCTGCTTCAGGGATGGATTCCTAGCATAACCGATGATCAGGGAACCGAATACCGAACCAATTCCGGCACCTGAAACCAATATTTTCATTATTACAACTATAAGTACAAATGTGAAGAAAAGAGAGATTAACATATTTTGAGATTAAGTCTGAATTTTGTTGTAAGTTCGTCAATTTTTACGAGAATTTGAAAACTTTGGTCGATTATGAACAATTTTTAATTTCCTTTAACACAAAGAAAAAAAAAGAAGCTTTCTAAAAAAAATAAGATTTTTTAATTTCTGTTTGTAGAAATTGATGTTTGATTATTCAACCTCTCGTAATCTAACGTATAGATAAGGCGACTATTTATAGATGCGGCAATGTAGAATTTGGCAGGTGATTAAAAAAAATAGTTTCTCAATTGGTGGATTGAACACTATAAGGAATATTTTTAGGTGAATTTCTCAAAGGAATGAAGGAAATAACTTTTGTTACTTCCGTCGGTAGAATAAAAAGCTTCAGGTATTTTTCGTACAACTTCGGAGCATGCAGGATGCAGGATGTGTTGGGAACTTGTGCTCAAGAATAAGATTACAATCCAAAGAGCATAAGGAAGGCAACCATGAGACAAAACAGTCCCATAGCTTCGGTCAGGGCAAAGCCGAGGATCGCGTAAGTGAAACATTGCTGTTTCAGGGAAGGATTTCGACTGTAACCAATGATAAGGGATCCAAAAACCATGCCGATTCCAATGCCTGAAAATCGAGATTGAAAAAACAAAATATTTGCAACTCAATACTTGCAGTAGCTTTCAAGACGGATTATGTAATTGTTGCATAACGTTACTGGGTTGTAAAATGACAAGAATTTGTTGGAAGAAATGGAAATAGGCTTTACGTACCAGAGCCTGCGACTCCTACGGTGGCTGCTCCAGCCCCAATGAATTTTGCGGCGGAGTCAATGTCACGGGTGATCGTGGAGGTCTGGAAGTTGCGCACGATCGGCGACTACAAAGCAATTACATGTTCGATCAACCAAAAGTTGCAAAAATTGACTGGATTTCATTCAATCGTTAATTTCGAACGATGTTCGACATTTTCTCAGTGAAATACACATTTGAGTTCTTTTTACAATAAACGATTTGTTTTATAAGAACAACATGGAAAAAAGAGGGAAAGTTTTTCAGATAATTTCAACAAAATGATTCCCACAGTACACGCGACCTGGGAAGTTTTAAAATCGTATAATATCCAGGATTGATTAATTCATGTGGAAAATATTTTCATAATTTCGATAAAAATTGAGGTTAGGAGACGAACGCATGAAAAGATCGCCGGTATTGAGATATTAATCCTTGAAACATGGTAGCAATGAATATTTTTCATGTCATTAAGTTTGAAGGAAGTTTTGACGTTTGTGAAAAGCAGAGACATTAATTTTTTTTGCCAAATTTTCAAAACCGAGGTCTCGTGACTTATGTAACCTTGGTTCATTATGCAATGCGCGCGCGTCCTCGGGAGTTGCGCGTGTGCGGATTCGCCAATAGAGAACTGGATACAGATATATGCAAAAGTAGAGGAAGAAAGGTCGAACGAGCGAATCGACGAAAAGATGTAAAAATGGAAAAAAAAAATATGATCAATGAGACTTACACTGACGAAGCTCGTCTGCCTCTGGCTTTCCTGGAAGGACTGGCTCTGGTTGATAACTGCACTACTCAACGGGCGCAGGTAGCTTTTGGTACCAGCGACCAGCTGACAAAGAAAAAAAAAAGTTTAAAAAATATTCGGGATAATGAAAACATGGGAAAAATTTCGGGCGGGGAAAATGGTCCGTGAGAAAACGAAAATTTCATTATGTAACTCGACGATGAGTGTGTCAATGTCTTAGAAGGTGAGAAACCCTCGTTATCAAAGGTCACAGAAACATCGTCGATTTTTGGCAAATCGAGTGTTAAAAAAAAGTAATAACTATTTCTTTCGTATAACAATTTTTCGGTATGTACTTACGGTGCTTCTAGCGACCGGCGCGATGAATCGGGTGCAGGCAAACATATTGACGGTTGGTTGGTTTTGGATGGTCTTGACGACTCGAAAATTACCTGAAAATCGAGGATAACAAAAAAAATCGCGTTAACGTAACGAAGTATATGGCGGGCGTTGAGGAGCGACGTTGGAGCGAGAGAGAAAGATTCTCTCTTGTTCGCAGGCGCTCGTGTCGGGGAAGCGTGCACTCGATAAGAAAAAAAACCCCCCGTTACGCGACAATTGTCTGGTCTCGATACGAAAACGTGTTATGTCGTTTCCCGAAAAAGTAACGTCAAAGTTTCCACGATAAGGAAAAAGAACAATAATGGAATGAAGAATTATTCGAAGGAATAGAAAAAAAGTCGAACACGGTCTTGAACCCTCACGGGATCATTACGTAATGTCGGCAACTTCGGTGTATTATGGGGTCGGAAGATGAGAGAGAGAGAGATAACATTTATTTGACAATTATTCGGTTGAGTTTTCATAAATCGGATCAACGCGATCGCGTAACATTGGAAATGTATAGTTTTTTAAATCCGCTGAACACGCGAGTTCTTTCGATTCGCGGCACATCATCAGGAATCGGCAAAAATGGCCGTGTATCCGCGGATAGACCTTCTTGTGATTTCCGTTTTCCACGGAACACCCAATCAACTTTTTTTTTCTTTGTTTTTCAATGCAAATTTACGGCTTGTTGAACGAGATATTGTCGATTGAGGCGTCTTATTCATCCGTCAATTATAATTCGTACTTTTGTCTAATTTAATCGCAGTTTATTCACGTTTTTATCGTCGTTAAACCGGGACGATTTTTACTCACTTGCCAGCACAGCAGGCGCTCGGACTTACCAAAGAACAGTGTCGACGAAGAGAGGCAAGGCGAGATCCGGCCTTTGGAATGTTGAAATGGTGATTGACCCATCGAACGGAGGATGCGCAGCTCGAGACTCGAGAAATGTCTGCGCAACTAAAGAACTGTTCACAACGGAAATTGAACGTTGGCGATAGGATTCGAAAAATAGGGAACGAGGAATGGAGTTATCGGAGCAGTTAAAGGCTCATTTAAATGTTTGAAAATGAGAAGCGAGTCAAAAAGAAATAAAGATGAAAAGTTTTATATTATTCATTGACATTTTCATTTCTTTTAACTTTAGTTCTCCTAACAGTTATTCCGATTCCGCGTTCCTTAAATTCCCACATTTAAATCCTCGTCATCGAAACTCATTGATTATGAACGAACCTTAAAGAAAACTAACGATTTTCGTTCAGCTCGAGTTTCACCACTTCCCACCGCCCCGTAAGCCTTTATCGACCAACCGAATTTAGCCGAACATATATTTCGTCTGCAATGTTGAGTCAATAGAATTTCGATAGTTTCACAAGATCGTTGAATGTCAAAGTAATCCAATAACGTAGCGAGTTGTTTAATTGAAATAAAATTTAACTTTTTATCAAATTAGTAGTTAATATAGACAATAAAAATATATTTTTGTCAATCGTAAGAAAATGGTTTTTAGATGCTCGCTTGACTAAACTATTGCCTCGTCGTCCATCGACTCTTGTCTCTCAGTCTCCATTGATATTATGGCCGTATTTTTGTTGAACGACTGCAAATTTAACGGTTGCGGCCTTACGTTCAAGAGTCTGGGACACTTGATACAGCACATCGAAGAAACTCATATCGGTAAAACGAGATTGTCCAACGAGTTTCGGAGATTTTTTATATTCAACCGATATTAAACGATTAATTTGATGGGGGCGGAGGGGTGGGGCAGGGGGGAGAAAAATGTAAAAATTGGAGGTTATGTGAGTGAATGTCGACAAAGAGGTTATCTGGGCTCTTGAATCTTCAAAGAGAGATTTTCTTTGTAATTTTTCCTTAGAACAATTGCGTGACAACATTTGGACTCGTGATTTGAAGGATCCTCGTGGTTTTTTTTTCGTACGATATTCACGTCATGTTCGTCATATATTTCGTTCATTTCTTATTCAAAACTCGAAAATCGGAGCGAAGATTTATTTCAAAAATTCTTAATCCTTTTTTCTGAACCACTCGATTTTTTAATATAACTTCGAAAAAATAATACTTTTCAAAATCTTCTTTCATAGATTCAAACGTTACTTCAAATTTGTATCTTGAAAGCTCATTATTGATTCCTATAAATGTCAATATAGGAAAACGCTTAGAACAATGTCTATAATAATCATGAAAACATCATTCCGTAGTATGGGAGAGTGTTACAGCGGTAAAAAAACTTTTTTGTTTGTACAAATTGGTGATTTTTTTCTCAATGTTTTGAACACTTGACATTATATCACTCGCGCGTTTCTTGGTTCTCACTTTTTAAAAATGATCCTAGCATTATGATTCGACTGTAATAGCCATTGGAGTCGACAGTGCGATCGCCAAAAAAATTGGAATTTTCCATTTGGAGGATGAACAAAATTGAGTTATTTCAGAGCAATGATTTTAGCTGGCGTCGAATTGGTGAAAAGTCAAAGTTCAATGTTTCTTGGGCAAATTTAATTATAATTTCTAGTTTTTTTTTTTAATACGGGGAATAAATTGAATTGAATTTCGGTTTTTCTTTGCATTTTAACTGAACATTGACAGTCGAAGGTCAAATAATTCACAATTGAGGTAAAATAATATCATTTGTGGAAAGGTTTTTCGAAGCATAAATGATTTGAGTTATGTTTGAATGGGAATATTTTGTGAATTATCATCATCGAAAGTCATCAAATGAAATTTTCATTTACTGCTGAAATTTTGATTAAATTAAAAAATTAAAATAATTTCACGATTTAAAAAATATATTTCATTGAAATTCCAAATCCTTTTCGACATTATTCCTGCACATTTTTTTTAGAGGGTTTGTTCGTAGAAAACTATTTTGTGTTTCTTAACAAAGCGCAATGTGACAAGCCGTCTGGACGAAAATGACTAATTATACAAAGAAATGTAAAAAATATAAGAAAAGGTGAATATCCTACCTTGAAGGTAACAATTTAATGTATAATCGTATGGGATAATTGTTGAAGTGTTCCAGTTGCCCTATGACATGTGAGAAGAGACTTTTTTTTATACTATGTAAACATTTTTTTGTAGCTTTTTCATGTAGTTTATGAGAAAAACAAATTATTATTTTTATCGTATTCAAACATTTTGCAGCAATCTATAAGATGAATGATTACAATCCTATTGTGTTTATTGATTTTTATCCTTCAAAACAATTCCTCCGATAGTCAAAAGTTTTCAGACCCATGAGATTCTCATTAAAATTTCAATAATCAACATCAAACGAGAGATACCAAAATTATAAATTAATAAAAAAAACATTGTAGATGGAGCTTTCAATGTACATGACAAAAAAAAATATTTACGTGGAGAAAAATGAAAAAATATGCATCTTTGAATTATTTCGGAAATAACTGGAAAACGTAATGGTTGAAAAAAAAAAAAAATTGGAAATATCCACTGGCATTGAATATTGAATGCAATTGTATTTCCCACACATCCTCAAAAACATTGTTTCGTTTATTTTTCTTTCGTTCCTTTTAACATTACGTTGCGTAAAAAAAAAATTGATAGAAGCAATAGCATGAATCAACCCAATTAGGAATAAAAAATAATAATCGTTGGATAATTAATGTCGTGGGAGAAAAAAAGAAAACGTGAAGTATGAAAATTTCTTAGATTACGATCCTCACGTGGTGGAACAAATGGAGACCCAGAAGCCGACCTGTATACCGTTGAGTTACGCGCTAAGATTTCTAACCGATGCAGCGAGAAAAGAGTGCGCCAAGTCGGCCAACACCAAACGAAGATTGAGTCAAGTCAATATACTTGCAAGTGCAACGAGAAATCGTAACAATGCTGCGACACCAACAGGTAAAAGTTTCTCAGGCAATCGTCGCTTCCCGACTGCACGAGTAATATTTGGAAAATGCTAGGAAGCGACGCCGAAGAGGGCGATGAGTTTGCCAGTGAGCCGGACGACAGCAACGACTCGTCTACCACATCCGAAGAATTCTCGGCTGATTTTATATTGCGCTATGGGAGCAGGTATTAAATTACTATTTCCCTTTTTTTTAATCTTCATGGGGAAAATTTTTCATTTACGTTCAGATAAAAATATTGAAAATTAACGTTTACACATTTTATCGAAAATTGAAAAACTTACAAATTTCATTGAATCACTAATCTGATAATTACTATGTTTTGACGTGACATTTTTCATTTAAGGGCTTCAACCTGAGGAGGTTAAAAAAAAAAGATTACTTAAAAACATTTTATTTGATAGTGTCACCCTTTACTTATTATTTATGAAAAAACAATCAGAAATTGTTTCGAAAGAGCGTTTTTTAAAACGTTAATCATTTTATCTCGAAAAAAAACAAGCTATTTTGATGAAATTTTGTACAGAGGGTCTGTCATGGAAAATTTTCTCCCTGAATTTCTGCAAAACTGCTTTTTAAAAAATAAGATAAAAAAACGTGTTTACTATTTCGCCACTCGTCGCGTAACACTTTTATCTCGCATATTGTTTTACAGGGTAATTAATCAGAGCGTTTCGAATCCACCGAGTAACATCGTAAACAGTAACGGCAACATCAACACCATCAACAGTTCGGTCGACAAACCCTTTGCTTGCCCAGTTCCCGGCTGCAAAAAACGTTACAAGAACGTAAATGGAATAAAGTATCACTCTAAAAACGGTCATAAGAAAGATGGCAAGTACGTTCATGTTCTGTGAAAAATGACCAAAAAAACCACCAACCCACACTTTTTTCAGACACGAATTTTTGATAAAATACACTGACGGCAAACGATACAGTTCACGAAGAGAATGTTTTCTCTAAATTCATTGAACATAAAAATATTTTTAACTTGATTATTGAGAAAAAAAACAAAGAAAAAAAAGAAAAAATTGAATTATTCATAACGTAAAAACAAAAGAAACATTTTTAATGAAAAAAAATGTGATGAAAATTTTCATAATTTCTGAATCTGGACTCGGTATTGAAAATGTAAAAAACCCTCTATTTGTTTCAACAGTAAAAAGTCATGTAAGGTTATAGGAATTTTGAAAAACGTCATTAACCCTTTGAGTTTGAAAAAAAAATGCCATTCCGGAGTTCTAAGTTGTTTAGTAGAAAATGAATTTATTTCGTGAAAAGATACGAAATTCGACAATTTGATTATCTTTGCTATGAGTGCAATTTACAAATAATGACTGTTGATATTTTTTGTTAAAATCTATGAGTAATTCTTGGTTGAAACAGTACAAATTGAATAATAGAAAAAAAGCCAAAAAATAATGACTCAAAGGGCTAATGAATAATTGAAAAAACTGAATAAAAAAATTAAATATATTAGGAAAGATTGTCAGATTATTAAGACAAATAATTAAAAAAGAAATTCTTATATTTGAATGAATAAAATGAAAAACATGAGGATTGTTTGGATGTTTTGTGTAGGATACGAAAGGCGTACAGATGTCCTTGTGGAAAAAGTTACAAGACCCCGTCCGGCCTGAAGAACCACACGGTGATCCAGCACGCGGGTTCGATGCTCCAAAACGGCAAAATAGCGTCATTGAAATACGAGCATCAATCGAGTAATCATCATCAGCATCAGCAGCATCGTGATAATTTATCAAAGTCGTGTACGGGTGTATCGTTGAAAATAGGAAAGAATTCTTGCGCAAAAGCAAAAGTAGCAGCGATCGAGGATCACGGTTATATAAAATCGGATAAATCGATATACACGGAGACAGAGACGTCGATGAATAACGAATGCGAGGATGAGGATCTTGGAATATTGACGCCAGCGTCAACGCCGCCTTTGCCAGCGCAGAGTCCTGCGAAGAATGATGTAACGCAGCCAAATCAGCAACAGCAACAGCAGCAGCAGCAGCAGCAGCAGCAGAACGATAGAACGCTACAAAAGTACCTCGCAAATGTCGTCGCGTCCACTAATATCAATCAGCAGCGTCGTAACGTTGTTGATAACATAAACACGTACTAGTCATTAAAACATAATACGAAAAACGAGATACAAAAAAGGAACAAAAGCATCTACCGAATGTCAATGTGAACGGCAGATAAAAATCAATTAATCACCCGAAAAAAAAGAGCTAAAGAAAAAATTCGAACACAAGCGCGCGCAGGCTCCAAATCTCGTGTTCGATTATCATTTTTCATGAGTGCTGCCTTTTTACTTTTTCTTTTCGGAAGTAGATGATTGGAAATGAAACAAAAATATTGAAAAAATGAACGAGAAAAACAAAGAGAATACGCGAGCATGTAGATTGTTTTTCGCTAGTCCAAAGGGCGAGAATCGATAGGAACTGAGAGAAATTTTCCGTGAGAATTTCGCCACACGAGATTATTCGCTTAATACGATCGATCCTAGCTGATAGTACCTAGATGTAAATATATGTATGTGTGTAAGTTCATAAACAAACATACAAACGTATATTTATGTCGCATAGAAATAACGGATATAATCGGTGAACGCAAGCGGTTATTTATCAAGTGCACTTAAGGTTTGCAAAATTTATTCTTTCTTTTTCTTTCTATTTTCCACTTATTCTCTTTTCCTTTTTTTTTCTTTCTCATCATTAGATCTGCGCAACCCGAAAATATTTACGTTTTTGCCAAGATTACACGATCGGGGGGGGGGAGGGAAAAAAGATAAATGGGGAAAAAAAAATTTTCATCTTTTTCGTGCATGACGATCAACCGGTCGTGCCGCCACATAGTTCATAATTTGTTATTATATTCGTAATACGCAGTACGGTTACAATAATAAACTCATTATTGTAGTAAGACAGCAAAAAAAAAAGCGAATTTTGTTACGAAAGAATAAAAAATTGAAAAAAATTATAGTGCTCACGATTTTTTCCTCTTCTTCGTACTAAATCTCTGATTGGGACAAAAAATCAACTACTTGAAAATATCTCGTTTTTTGTTAATGAGATTCTTGAGTAATAAATCAATTTTCAAAAAAATCGGCATTATTACCGATTCTATGGGGGTTCGAAATTCGTCGTTCCTAAAAATCGTCTTCTCTTATTGTAATATCTATCTTTATAACATTTTTGATGCTCCGATACTTGACAAAAAGAAAGAAACCGTTTTTAAAGGAAATCGCGATTTTATGGACTTCCGGGGAAAAAATTTGTCATTCGATTGAATTGTCTTCCTTTGTTCCAAAACTAATATATCATTTTTCAAGTGAAATACCAAAAAAAAAAAACCAACTTTGATGAATTCTAAAGAAAATGACGCTTTCCACGAATGTCATGGTGATAAAAAATCGCAATAAAAATCTGGGATACCCCTTGAGAAAAGCGTCACTTCTGTAAGTTTATGAAAAGCTTTAAAAAAATAGTAAGGCCTGGAAGAGCTAAGCTACGTTTTTCCTATCGATGCAAAAACTTTATTTTCCTACGTTTTGATCTTTAAAATTTAGGGTGATGCATTTATATATATTTTGTTGTTGTTTTTAAATATACATAAATATAGTCCACTATAATAATGAATGTTTTTTTTTGTTGTTTTTCGACAAATATCGGAGATTTAAGGGACGAGTAGGAAAAGGCAAAGTGGAAGGAATCAAAGGACCGGGGGACGAATTAATTTTTTTTTCTCTCGTGTCAATATTGCTACGATCGATTTAACGTTGCTGCATGAATCTAAACTCTAAAGCATTTTCTCCTTAAGTCGTTTTTTTTTCTCTTCATAATAATGTTCTTATTTTTGTTTTCTTCTTCATCGTCCCCCATAACATCACCATTTTACGAAGGAGTAAGTAATCGGTAATCATTCATAATATATTAAAGTTGATGTTACTTTTTAATCGCTTAAACTTACTAATATCAATTTTAATAATTACAAGCATTCGTTACGTCCTTACGTAGAGTCAGCCGAGTGTGTATGTGTGTTGTTGTTGTTATTGTTGTATTACAAACTTCGTCGCTGATAAATTCTCAATAAGTTTATTTTTTTAAATAAGTTTTCTCTTTTTTGTTTGTTTCTTTGCCTCGAAAAATTTGCATTTATCCTCTTCTTCTTATATGTTCTTTCTTTTTGTTCATTTTTTTTTTTTAATTCGCTTAAACCCTCGATTTCTCTTCATTCTCACGATAACACAAGCACTCACTTCAATATAGTATATATGTATTTAATTCTCCCCCTTCTTCGACTTAATGGCTATTCTTTCACGCGTTTTGCACACTTTCCTTCATTCATCCTCTCGCTTCACGCGCCCCTCCATCAATCAATCGCCGATTTTTGTTCTCTCTTTATCTCTTCCTCGGGTTTTATTTATCTCGCTAAGCAAGAATCCTCCGATATTGCGATAATATGTTAGAAAAATATGCTATGCCTAAAATAGGATGTGAAGGCCTGAAGGCAACCTTTCTCGTCGATATTATTTTACCAAATTAGCTTGGTGTGCGTTCCCCTACCACTATTACGTAAAATTTTCTCTCCTCATTATTTTTCCATCTCTAATTTATCATCCGCATTTTTTTTGGCTTTTTTTTATATTCGTCAGTGTCCATGATTTTACTCTTTCTTTCAAAGCATCTTCGTCCTTTGTTTATGTTCACTCGAGGCTTGGTCCGGAAACGAAATAAAAATAAAAAAGTCACTAAATCTGAACGCAGACTCAACAAAGTAAATGTGAATAGTTGGTGGAAAATAATCATTTATAATTTTTGTGTACGAGATTTTCTTTGTACGAGAGCTTCACTGGCAAAAGATAAAAATGCAAGCTTCTCGACGAGTCCTCGTTTGAAGGTTAAAATTCTCAAGCTGCTTGAAGCTCGATTTCATATTCTTTTTCCAAAAACCACAAGTATAATATCGATAAAAGAAATAAAAAAGAAATACGTGCGGCAAGGATTACTTCATTCGCGAGGGTTCGTCTGCCCGAAATCGAAAAATTAGTAACGATTATTGAATCGATGAACGACAAGAATTAGGTTAAAGCATGTATATATACAAATGTGTAAAGTTCCGAAAGCTTTTTGTCAGCGGAAGACATAGTGCTCAGTTTTTCGCAAATTTTCGTTCCATTCTTTTAAGGCATAAAAATTGGTTTGGCTAACAAAGAAAAGTTGATTTTTATCGAGTTCGATAATCATTTCAATGATTCGCTTTCCACATATAGAGAAAAGTTTGTGTTAATCGATCGCATAACGTTTACAGTATAATTCGAATTTCTTATTTAATTCAAAAACAGCCGAATTGAAAAATGAATAATTGAGAAAAATAAACAAAACGAAGAAGCCGAAATCGATGAAGTTATTGTTGACCTTATTCTTTCGGCTTGTCAGTCATATTTGTTAGTAGGTATTTTCGTCCTAGTAGATACAAAGCGGTCCTTTCTTAACCGGTGTGTGTTTTTTTTTACGATGAGCGGCGAACAGCATATAATTGTAGAAAAAAAAACGTATCAGCGCGCTGTAAGCTGCGCCGTGTCTTTCTCCACGACTCCTGAATTAATTTCTTTTGTCCATTCGCTTATTCCCAAAACGAATCACGATGAGAAACGCATTTTTTCGTTATTCCACATTAAAAATAAAACGACATAATTTACGAAACCGACTAAATAATCCGAGGCATCTGCTTTTCTTTTTCTTTTCTTTTTTTTTTCAAAAATCATTCAACTCAAGTAACCACACAAAATTGACCTATAAATTACGGATAACGTTGAGTCAGCTGAATCTTTTAATTTGCAAACTTCATTCTTCGCCAATTTCCATAGCAGATACATTCGGCCTTGTTTCCTCGTATCGTCATCGTCGTCTCTCGCAGTTGGTTTTACAGTTAAGATATATAAATAAATATATATCACGAAGAATATGTGAACCAACTGGGAGAGCAAAGCACGAGGATGAGTAGTTTGAAGAAAAACCAAAAAAATGAGTATCGACAAATCCTTGTTTGGAGGTCCATAAGATTTTGCACATCCGGTCTCCTTTTCCAATGACAATTACTCCGTCAATTGAACTAAACATTTATAAATATATATATACACGAATATGTATAAATATATATATTCCAATAAATCGTAGATTTTCGCGACAAATCACGCGAGTTTATTAGAGAGAGAATATGTTCAGAGAATCAAGAGGAAGCTTGGGCACGTGCGTTTCTTTTTTTCGTCATTAAATTCATTGAGACTTGACTCTTAAATAAAATGAGTCGTTCGGGCGCCAAGCTTAAATTACAGCCAAGCGGAGAAAGCTCGTTTAAGCTTCATCTCCAAAAACTCACTTCCTCGTAAATCAAAGGAAGAGAAAAAGACAAAACAATGATAAACAAAATGTACAAGAAAAAAAACAACATTACCGAACAATAAGCGAAAACAAAATGAGTTCCCTCACAACGATCGTCCAAAAACGTAGATTTTCGTCGCTTATTATCTTTTTTGGTTAGTCGTTTTTCATTCGTATCAGAATAATAATAATAATAATAATAATAATAATAATAATAATAATATTAATAATAAACGTTATTCCTCGTGAGATTGGACATAAACACACAGTACTACGTTTGTTTGGTTTTTTTTCGATTTTTTTTTTCGTTTTTTTTTTCATTTATACTTCCATTGCAATATTTATGAATCAAATCGGCTAATATACTTAATAATTATTAGACTACTACGTTCGCAATGTTAAACCTAGAATTGTGATCACCCATCAAAGTCAGTCATCATCGCCTAAACAACGCACTCACCGTGTTTTGTTTTCATAATTTTTTTATTGTTTTTTTTTTTTTCATTATTATTTGTTGTCTGTGTTTGCGTTGTTTTATTTTGTTTGTTTCTTTTTTTTTCCATAAAATTTTATTGATTTCCATCTTCGGCCGCCCGTATGTGTATATCTGTCCGTCCGTCCGTCCGAGGGTATTTAATAATCAATCTATAATATGTTTTCTTTAATTCTCTTTCTCTCTTCCTCTCTTGCTCGATATATCAATATGGAGTATAAAGAAACAAAGAAGAAGAAAAACAAACGGAGAAGAAAAAGAAATTGTTTAACGCGCTCTCAACCGTGTTCACCTCTCGTATTATTTTTCTATATAATTTTTTCCAGCTCTCGTTGTTTATTAATATTGTGGTTTGATGTGTTGGGCGAAGCTTTAGCTTCGCGATTTCATCACTTTTGGGATTCACGATCGACGTGTATTTTTTTTTTGTTGCGACGAAGATATCGTTTTTTTAATTACTTTTTTTTTCTCATTTTTTTCATCCTTTCTTTCTCTTTTCTTTTATTTCTTTCGCGCTTATTTATTTAATATTCGCTCGTTCCTTCCATCATCATTTTCTTATTCTGTTTTCATTAATTATATCTACGTATAATTAATAAATCGGGCGTTAAACGTGCGCGATCAATTTGATACGCGAGCGTCCACGCACGCGGACTTGACTGACTGACTGACTGCACCAGGAATTTCGCGTCTACTTAAATATAATAGATACGTGTGGCTCTCTCTCTCTCTCTCTCTCTCTCTTTCTCTCTCTTCCTTTTTTCTCTTTCATTTCGTTTTATCGATTTTTCACCAACACGCAGAAATAAAGTTCAAATTTCTTATTTTTTTGCTCCATCAACAACTTCACACTCGTACCATATTTTGTTTAACTCGTTTACCAGTCGATTTCACACCGGCGAATTCTTGTTTTCTTCTTTTCCGTTTAAGTAAATTAATAAACGTAATATATAATAGATAATAATAATAATAGATAATAATAATAAACCGTAATAATCAATAAAGACAATAATAATAATAATAATAATAATAATAATAATAATAATAATATGTAATAGTAGTAGTAAGCTGGCAGCAGTTAGTAAACCAGATATCTTTTTCTTTTTTTCTCGTTTTCCTCTTCAAACACCACCTCACATATATATATATATTTCGATATATATATATATATACATACATATATATGCGTATATAAATTTTTCCTATTTTTTACTCCGTCGTGAAGATAGTCTTGCGGATAATTTCATATTTATTTATTTATCTTTATTTTTTACGTTCCCCGGCCGTTCTCTTAAAACTTGGTCGCACACGCGTTTATAAAACGGATCTCGATCGAACTATGACATGGCACTGGCATCCAGGAACGAAAAAACAAAAAAATAAAGGCATAACGAAATATTTGACCGCATTGAAAATCGCTTCGAAGCTTCTCGAACAGCGCTTACAGACGTATGTTGAGTTCATATTCGTGTATTCGCACTTCAGGTCTTCGTGAAAACGCAAAAAAAGAGGAAAATAAACAACAACAAAATACGAGAATAAAACTAGGAGAAAAAAAACTCTGCAAAATACTCGTTCTCGCTCCGGCCCTTTCGATTGCTCGCTCTCTCCTCTCTCTCTCTCTCTCTCTCGCTCTCTCTTACTCTCCCTCTTCGTTATTTGCGCACACCCTTCAGGCTCCGTGAAAAAATCCAAACGTTTACCAGTTTTCCCTCAATATCTTATTTTATATGTTATTATTTTGTTTCATTTTCCATCACTACACGCGCACTTCTTTTAACATTCTCACCCGGCCCACAACGCATTTTTACATTCACACTATCTTTCACTCTTATATACGTACATATATGTATATATATATATTTATTAGAAATATATATATATATAAATATATAAATATATATTTATTTAGATATACTTCCACACATTTCTTTATCTCATTTTTTTGCTCGGATTTGCAATTTTTTGTTGTTCTTGTTCAATTGGTTTTAATTTAATCCTTCGCCTATTTAGGTTTTTATTCGTTTTTTTTTTCTTTTAATATATTCCTCATTCCTCGATGTGCAATCAGCTGCCAGATAATTTCTCACGTGTGTTTCTCTCCGTGTTTCTGCTTTAATTATTATTATTATTGTTTATTCTGTTTTATGGTATTTTTTAACCCCCTTTTTCTCCCCCCCCCCGGCCTACGGTCCTTTTCTTTTCATTCTATTATGTTCTTAACGCATTCTCTCACTCTCTCTCTCTCTCTCATTCTTCTTTCTTACTTTTTTACTTTTTTTTGTTTTCGTAATATTTTGTTTTTGTTTATATAGTTATATAACCATTTTCCCAACGACTACACACTAAATAGTTCAAATTTTTTGCACTTTTTCACCAACAACAACTGGATTGTTGCGCCGGATCTCTTGGGCGCCCATTTCTCTGTAATCGAACTTACAGTCGTGCTTGTCACTGTATCGATGCATCGAGCAGAAAAGTCCTCCACAACGGCATTCAAAACCTGCCAATAAATCAAATAATTAATTAAATTATTTTAATGTTTGAGCTTTTTTCGTACCTTCTTGGGTTTCGAGCTCGTTAATTTCGAAATAAAAATAACAGCGTTTTTTATTGATGAAAAAATAAATAAAAAAGAATTGATAAAAAAGATCAGAGTTTATGAGCTTTATTGCAGTCTGAATTTGTTTTATTTTGTTCTCTGTTGTTGTTATTGACTTTGAGGAAGAAAAATACTTGCCTGTTAATCCGACTTTCTTGCGACAAACGGCACAACGATTTTTCTTCTTTTTGGATTCCTTATCAGTCTCTTTACCATCGAAACAGTCGTCGGCATCCCCACTGCTTACTGAACCCTCGGCCGCTCCTCCGCTCACTCCAACTTCGCCCTCCTGATCGTCCCTGCTTACCTGTTATCAAAATAATTACGAGTTTGTTAAATTTTATCAATAATATTTAAAGATTCAACAAAAACTTGATTACAGATACCTGTCAATTGAAATTTTGTGTTTACAATTACTCAAAATTTAAGCAATTTCATATTTCAAGGAAAATAAACACCGATCACTTTATTTTGACTGTTCGTTGAAAACCAAAAGATTAAATTTACAAATACAACTTTAAAAAAAAACTGGAAACATATTGACGAAGACGACAGCCAAAAAAATCATTACATTCCACTAATAAAAACTTTAATGTCACAAAAAAATAAAAATTTAAGTAGATTGAAAAATAAATAGAGCAATTATTTTGCGGATGACGATATTTTCGCTTGGAATGGATTTATTTGCGCCAATCAATCGACGAGAATGGTTCAATAACAATAACGATTTAGCAGGGGGTTCGAGAGTATTATTCCTCGACTTGGAATCATACGTCAAATTGATTGATACGTTGTTTTCGAAAGTGTTCATTTGAATTACGCAATCTTTCAACGATGCGTGGTATATTAATAAATATAAATTTAGATAATCGTCAAGGTGATAAAAATCATTGAGGAATAAGATGAAATGGAAGATATCCTTAGAAGATAATGTTCCACGTGAACTGTCAAAAGATTTTCGGAGGTTGACCACCGAACGTCAAATTACAGAAATTTAAACGTAATTTATTGACAAGAAAAAAAGAGAAACAGTTCTCGAAATATCGACGCTGAGTTTGATGAGGTAAATTGAATGATGGTTACTGCTTTGTGTTGGGGATCACCGTTGAACGTTGAGCCATGGCCCGAGGCCATAATCCACTAGAATTTATCAAAAACCGGGTGTTTTACGTGAGAATCCATGGCAACGTCGATCACTCGAATTCGACAGTTATTCGTTTGATTCGTAACAAGTTTTCCAAAGCGCCGAAACAGAAGGGATTTCATTTCGCGTATTCATAATTCGTACAAATAAGTCACAAAAATGTTTAAGTCATTCAAATGCGCGATAATTCACTATAAAAACCGTTTTCAAATTTATAATTACGACAAAAACACTTTTTCGATTAACCCACAAGATCGTTTACGAATGTGTTTCGCGTTTAAATGACAAAAAAAATGTTTTCAACGTTTCGGGACTTTCGAGGGAGAATAGATCATGTTTTATGTATTTTTTTTTGTTTACTATTTATGTGCAGCATAATGAGTTTCAAGGCATCGAAATTTGTATCATTGAAACACGACGAAATTACTTTTTCGGTGTTCTGTTGTTGCAATATTGGATCTGAAGCAACTATGGTGCCAGTTTTAAAGGTCAATATCAAATTTTGGTTTTAAAAGCCAACAAAGAAAATCTTTGCCAATTGTAAATGAAAACTTTGCCAATTTCAAACCGCGATGATAAATATACTATAATAATGTTGTCAACAATTTAACGTTAGTACCAAATGCACGCACCACTTTTTCTATAAAACGTCAAAGAAAAAATTCCCAATTTTCAAGTTAATACCAAATCTGCTTGTTTGTTCCTTCTTGGGGCATCAAACAACAGTTATGGCGCTCGGAGAAGATCAAGATTAAAAAATTACCGTTACAGAATAGAAACGAGTGGTAAACATACATTTTGGGTTACTTTTATCATGCAAGATATCAATTTTCATGAAAACAAAAAAAATTCCGTACATGTACAGGAAACTTTACGTTATTTTCATGAAAATTTACATTCTGTATTATAAAAATTGCCCAAAACTCAAGATACTGTCCCGTTTCTACTCTCTCATGACAATTTTTCAGTGATATTCATTTCCATGTCGTATGTGAACAGTTAATTGAGCTACAAAGGGTCCAGGGGACACCGTTGTCTTTAAATGGTCGTCAAATCAACGATAACGAATATAGAGTCTCAAAAAAAATGTCTATCATTTTCAAGAATTTCGTTACAAGACAAACCAGCCTGTGTATTGGAATGAAAAAATCAGGAAAATGAAAAAAAAGATTAAAAAGATAAAATAGTAAAATAGATCTTACCTCTTTCGGACTGGGCAGATCTGTCGTTGGTTGTGGGATGGTGGGAATGGTAGGCTGTGCAGTTGTGCCGGTTGATGCAGGACTGCTGAATGCGGTGTTTTGCAAGGTGGCAGCATTACCGGAAACGGTTTGGCTGGGGGCTACGCTGGGTGTCGAGACAGGGGGTTGTTGTTTCTTCTTAAGGTTTTCTTTGTAGCAGAGGGAGCAAAGTCCATCGGTAGCTGGTGATCCATAAAATCCACAGCCACTCCGGCACAACGCTTGCATGGGATTAGATTCGCGTTCCATTTTAATTCTTTTACTTTAACTATTCTTCCTTCCTGTATCTTCAGCTTATTCTCTCAGCTTTCCAAGTAGACAGGACTTTGTCACACCTTTTTTCCTTCCCAAATTGATTTTCTAGTTAATTTTATTTTCTATTGTATTATCCTATGTGGCTGCTTCCTTTTTTTCTTTCTTTTTTATTTACTGCTTTGTCCAAACAGTGATAAATCGCAGTTCGCTCCGTATAAAGGATTGCTCGATGCGATTTTTTACGCTGCAGTAGCAGCCCTCTGGCCAATCGCTCCTCCGCAACCAGCTGTCACCACCAATTCACCTGAAAAACACAATAATTCATTTGAAATATTTTCACAGTCATTTCGTTTCTTTGTAATCAATTATTGTTTAGATATTTTAGAAATTACTGTTCAATGAGTTTCATAATTAAATCTTTTGTTATTGACAGTGATAATAAACAAAGAAAACACCAAAAGTTATTTCCCAAGTTTATTGCTTATTTACAGAATATTGTGCAACATTCGGAGACATTTTTCTCTTCAAGAAGTGGATCCGATAGTTTAAGAACCAAAATGATAAAAATATTTCTTGTAAGTGTAGAAATAATAATTTAAAAAAAACATCAAAACAATTTGTAAGACTCAAAGGTCAATATACTAGAAGAACCGCCACAGAGTTCATACCGTAGAAATCGAAATTGCTTTGAAACTGAGTCAATGCTCTTTTTTTTCACAGAAATCTTATCTTATAAAATTTTATCCGTAAATATCTGCATAGATAAATTCTTCCGGATGAAAAACCAATATTTTTGGTCGCACCAAAGTCTACCGATAACCGTTGCAGCAAAAAAAATCTTTTTGTTATAAAATCCAAGTTGTGACGATGTCGAAAAGAACTTCTTCGGAAAACAATAAATTCTCTTATTTGCAAGTAAAACTTAAAATGAATTAGATTCTCCTCTCTACTTAAATGAACCAAATTAAGTTTGGTCTTCGATCGCAGCCAAAAAACATCTGTCAAAAAAATTTGTATGATTGCCAAAGCAGTGAACTTGCATAATGTCGAACATAATTTTCACAGCGTTGAAGAAGTGTTAAGTCCCAAGTACCGAGCATGAGTTGAACTGAAGAGAGAATAAAATTTGTGTTCTAAAATCTCACGAATGACAAGTGTACACACAGTGATTTGCGAACAAATGGAAAATTAAACGAAACAAGAAAAACGATTTAAAAAAACGACGATAAAAATAATAATAATTAAAACGTATGAAAAAAAAAATGAATTAATACAGAAATACGTAGAATTTACAAAAGAGATATGGTTTTTGTGAGAGTTAGATGAGGCCACACACTCACTTTCGAGCACGCAATCGTGTTGCAACAACCGATGCACAACATGGAGTAGTAAGAGTGTCTCAAAGGCATTTAAGAAGTGTATAGGGGCCCCGAGGTTGCGCGGCAGCGGTGGCGCTCGGTTGATATATATGTTTTAGTGTCCCGTTCCCCCGTGTGTTATTCCTTCTTTCGGTCACTTTAATATCTTTATTTTAGGCTGTATCATATCGTAGCGATAAGAAAAATGAGTTGGAGGGCGTAATTATTTTTCGGGGTGTCGTAGGCAGAGGTTGGACGTCAAAGTGGCACTTGGAATAACGGGAAATGCCGTACGCGGCGTGTTTTTCCCCGAAGAAGAGAGACGAAGAGAGAACGAAAGAACAAAAAAAAAACAAGAAATGTCCACGAGTTTAATCACTCGCGAATTTTTGACACTTCCGCGTGATCGAAAATTTTATTATTTTTTCAGTTTCTCGTAACTATTCTCACTAGTGACGTCAAACGTATCGCAGTCGGTCGGGTTCCCTGTTTTAGCCTGAGGGTAATCCCAAGAACTCACTACGTACGCGGCCTCGAGAGTTCACTTCAACTCGCGTTGAAACGGGCCAGCTTGGCTCGAGGTTCGACTCTCGTCCACCCTCCGTCAAATATCACACACACACACATACACGACACTTTTTTATATATTCGCGTTTCTTTTTTATTTAATTTCGTTTGAATAAGAGAAGAAAAAAAAACAAAGTGAGACAGAGAGAAAAAAAGAAATGACGAAATAAGGAGGACGAAGCTCGGTATCAGTCGGAGTTACTTCGTCTCCCTCTCTTTCTCTATCGTACGCTTATGATTGGACACACAATACGTAAACGCAATCACTCGAGCACATATACATCGATGCACGATTATTTTATTTGTCTAGTAATCCAGGGTTCTGCGTCTTTGATTGTTTGTCTCGTTGGAGGTTTTTTGCGTACGAAAATGAAGGTGATTGGGGGGAAAAAAAACTATGGATAGGGTTTGGTAAGAGAGAAAGAGAGCTTTGATGAATTTAAAGCGTGCGTGCGTGTGTCGTCGACGCAAAGATCTCTCACGCTTATCTTCCTTCTCTCTCTCCTTCCTTCGTTCTTTCTCTTTCTCCTTTTTCTCTCTCTTTCCCTTTCTTTCTTTCTGGCCGTATCTTACAACCGCACCGCCCGCGAACAACCACGCACCACACACGACCCACCGTCCTCTCCGCTCTCGGGCGTTCAATATTACACTTCTCTCCTGGTGGTCCGAAGGGAGTCTCTTTCTCCCTCTCACCCTCTATGTTAATCTCGCTCGCTCTCTCAGGCAAGCAAGTACACCAGAAGTGGAAGAACACGAGCCCTGAGAAAGATATATAACCGAACGGGAGAGCTCTAGTTGCGAGCCGAATGTTTTCACGATGTGCGATAGATCGAGGAAACAACACCGAACACCACCACCACACAACCACTACCGCTGTCGCTCCCGAACAGCAAGGCAGTGCCACTGTTCCTCGTCGCCACCTCTATGCCACAATATGGCTGATACGCATAGCGACGACGCACTGTTACATTTCCCGCCGAAAATTCAAACGCTTTCATTTAAAAAAAACACGAAGAGTCATTATTGCACTCGATCTCGTTAAATTTTCTTGTCAAGCGCAAAAATTAGTTGCAAAATTCGAACTTTCCTCGCAAACGACAAGACAATCAAATATCCCGTCAAAATTTGATGTAATTCCGCGTAGATGTAATTAAATGAAGCAGTAGATACTTTTTACGATTTTTTTCTCATTCATTAAGTTGCCTGAACTCACTACTTTCGATACCGCGAAATTAAACGACGTCAAATTACAACGGTGATGAAAAAAGAGTGTAGAAAACTTTAAAAAATTTATCCTAAATATGTGGATGTGGTAAAAATGTGTTTTACTAAGTGTTCGGAGCAACAATACGTAACTTAACGATTGATGAATTGTTTTATTAATTTATAATGGCCTATTTCATAAACATTTTAGTAAGACGTTCGAATTCCGCGGGTTTTTAATCAAAGATGGCTGCCATAGGAGTTGAGGTCGCTAGTATCGATGGAACCAGAGTCATGCTTTTGTCTCCCCACTACTGTAGCTTTTTGTGTATTCTGCTCCGTCACATGGTTCGAGAAAGAAAAAAAGAGTGTGTCAGAGCGAGAGAGTAGAAGGAGGTTGCAGGAATATATGAGTGCGTGGTCGTTTCGAAACATAAAACGGAGAAGAGTAGGCGAATCAGGCGAATTCACGTTACTCTCCTGTCGACGTCGTCATAGAGCGTTTACAGTTTCATATAGCTTAAATTTCTACTGTGCGAAAGAGAGAGTTAAACCAATTTTCGTGAGGGCGGTGTGAATGTGGATGCATATGTTTTTTCATACTTCATGTTCCAATAATATTGCTTATGAGGGCTCGCGTGTGTCTGTCTAAGCTCTCCAAGAGCCGTTCGACTTGCCAGTCATCACGCCTAATGATTGGTCACAAAGGATTTTAGCGCTGTTGTAATGAACGATTGGCAATGAAACGGTACAACGAAAGAACAAACGTAAGACGATGTGTCACAGGTTTAACCTGCTTCGAAATTTCGAAAGTAATCTTTTTTTTAGATCGTTCGTTCAATTGAAATCAAATTAAAAAATGCCCTGACCTAAAAACGTTACAAAAATGGCTTTGAAATTAATTTTTCACGCAAAGGTGTCGTAGGAAATGGTGGGATTTCAAAATACTTTGGAAAAATGTAGTTTTTAGCCTCCTTATCGTGCGTTGACAGCTGTCTCATAATAAAAATTGACTAATTTCCATTGAGCCCTGTATAAATAGTGGAAATAAGAATAATAATGAAAAACAAATTTGAACAAGTTAGACTCGTATTCACGGGGCTAAATATCGTCAACCGTATCGCCCATAAAATACACTTTGTCATACTTCAGCTGCTGGAAACTTATAATTTTCCTACGAAGTATGCTAACAACGAAAATGAAGGAACGAGAGCAATGGTTAAGAAAATCTTTCAAGAAATTTCTAAAAAGTAACAGAAAACCCTGAAAAAAAAAATTCCGAGCTCCGTGAGGTGACAACACCTCACATCGTAAAATTTAGATATTTATTTTTGTGTCAATCTCTATGGAAATACATGTTTTAGAATGACCGTTGGAACGTTTGCAAACGTTTTCTGTTCGACATCATAATTTAGTCAAATCCATTCCACAAGAATTTTGCTTTTTTCTCATTAACTTCCGCGGCTCAAGAAACAAAATTGCAATAAACCGATGAAAAGTATTTGGGATTTATTTAAGCCCAGAGAAATTCGAACTTGCCAGACGAATAAAAAAAAGGACAAGAAACGAATAATACGAAACAAAGTGCACAGTGATATTGAAGTAGAGAAATCTTAGAACGGACTCAGACATCGAAAGTTCGAAAGATTATTACGAAAAAGTCATGTTTCCACGACGCTTTTTTTCTTTTCATTTCTTTGTATTAAACTCGAGCTGTTCAGAAGCAACGAAAAAAAGTGTCTGCACGTAATGAATTATCGTTTTTCGTCTTAGATGCGAAGAATTCAACGGTGAGAAAAATACGAGCAAAAGGACTAAATGAAGCTTCGCTCGAAAACTCGAATAGCGTGTAACACCTTTTGTCTCCGTGTCTCATTGTGTCCCTGCTACCATTTTTTTTGCTGCTTGTGGTACATGTATTTATATGTTAATCCTGCACGTCGTGGATTATGATCTACGAGTAGATTATATGAGAATTAGTTATCCTTAGGAATCGTATCCATTTTTTCAAGTCTATTGACAAAGAATATTCTTTTTTTCGAGTTGTCTAAAATGTTGGTGCAGGGAAAGTCGTCGCTAAAAATGGGAAACACACGTAGTAGGAAATTGAACATAAACTTCCTTTTTCGATGAATCTCATTTAGCATTTTGTCCCGTTTACGTCGAAATTAAACAATTGAAAGATTAAAACAGCGAAATACTGTAAGAACATTTATTTTTCGACAAAATCTTCATTAGATCGTTATTTTTTTAAGAATTTCAACAAAATTTGCAATCGAAGTTTCGAATCGAATGGGAGAAAAATTTTTATGTCAAGACTTTGACAGATCGATTTACAACTTTGTAAAGAACTTTTGTATGCAATGTTTAAATAGCTGATATATCAACGGAAAAGTATAAGCCATAACGAGTTATCTCGCAACAATAGTGTTATACGTCAAGTTTTAAAACGAGCGATACGTGCGTGGCCAGGGACGGCTCGCGTCGAGAGACAATGAATTATCATTTTCTCTCACATTGATGAACGAATCTCCTTGAAAAAAGGAGCGAGAGAACGTGGATTCTACGAGTCTCTTTCACGGGGCTTGTATAATGTAATGATAGTTGCAGCTCGTTCCGCAGTTGATGGGAAAGAACCTTCGCGCTGTTTATTTATACGAGCTCGCGAGAGTGTGGGCGAATATTATATTTTTTTCTATACCCGGGTCATTGTGAATTCGCGTCGAAATCGTTCCCGGAAATCTGACGTAAAAGGAGAGAAAAAAACGACTCTAGATACGGGCAATCCTTAGGTAACGACTTTTATTTTTCAGTTTCAGCTCGAAATTCATTCTCGCTTCAATTATAAAATTAAGTTCGACCAAAATCAGTTAAAAGAGAAAAATACAATCGATGTATACAAAAAATTTCAAACATTCTTGGAATCTCGAATTGAATTTTCTTATTTTATGTCGAATTAGGAAATATTTTACAAGAAAAATAACATTTCTTCAAATATTGAAGAATAAAACAAGTATTCTTCGTTTAGAAAATGATTTTCGGCGATTTGAATCGATAAGTTAAAAATTTTCATACGATTCAGACCGTTTTTTAACGTCTCCGATTTTCTCGAAAGAAAATCTCGTTCTCGAATTTCGTATCCATATTTTATTTCGAACATTTGAAAGAAAAAAAAAATTAAAGTAAAAAAAATCTTATGGTCCTGTAACTGGAGATTGGTTAAAAGAAGGGAGTGGGTGAAGGAGAAGAAAAAAGGTAATAGGAGGGGTGGAGGGGAAGAGTCCCCGTGAATTTAGTACAAACATAGCGGGCTTTTATCCCTCCATTGCGGAGGGTCTTTGACGCTGTGACGTAGACCTCTCGCCAGGGTCTCTGGCCTTTTCTCGGTCAATCCCGAGCCAGTTCCCAGCCGGGCTGGGGTGACTGACACAAACAAGTTTCTAACGAAGGACTCGCGAGGGGGAGGGCGTCCGGACGGGCGAGGGGGAGAAGAAATTCACCTGCTCTTTGAAACGACCCTTTACGGAAATTTATCCATGTTCGTTGACGCCATTTTTCTGGATTATGAATGGTGTGGAGATTGAAAAAGAGAAAGAAAAAAAAAAACACGTGGTAGGAGACAATTTTCGGGTTCAACACTTTTTCAGGTTTAAAGGGAGCGTCAAGGGACGAAAATGATCACGTGCTTTAAAAAGAAAAGAAAAAAACACTAACTAAATATCGTGAAGCTCGAATGTTCCAATGATTTTTACAATTTTTTAACATCTAATCACTTTTTTATTTCAATTTTTTATACTATTTTTTATAATTATTGAAAAATCATAAAATACTTCTAGATTTAGGTGAAAATGAAGAATGGAATTTAATTGATTCAAAGGACCATTAGGTTTTTCGTCCACATACGAAAACAAATATTCCTGCAGACAAAAGTTATAGGCACGACATGGTCGTCTGTTCACGTGTTGTATAAACACGTCTGGGAGTTTAACGCGGAAACCAAAAAGTTGGAAAGTGTCCAAAAACTTTTCACGGTTTCGAGCGTTATTCTTCACGCCATTTTTCTCTCCATTATTTATTTCTCTTCAATTCCGGTGTTCGATAGATATCGGAGTAAATATTTACGACAATTTATACGACAGCTGACTTGCTCATATTTGGGATAGAAATTTATTTCTGCGTCGTACAATCAATATATATATATATATATATTTTTTATACAGTCATTATAATAGCCAAACAATTATTTTATAAGATGGCAATAAAAACACAATAAAATTTCATTTATTTTCATACTTTACATCTATAATCGTCGGAAAATAAATATTTATAGACGCTTAAAAAAAATAAAAAATAAACAAAACGGATTAGAGAGATAATCATTCGAATTCGATTTAAAAAAAATACATAATTCGTTTTCTGTTAATATACGCGAGAAAATTCACTGCTTAATCTTTTTGTATCTCGATTCGTCATTGTGCAACGTAATAAAAAAAAAACGTTTTAAAACATGTAGAAAAGATGAACGAGAATGAAATATCAATGCAGTGGCGCGTGATTTTTGCCATTCATTAAGCGAACGATAATCCGTATCGTAAAAAAGGCAGCAAATTAGCTCTCAAATGAGAAGAAATAAAAAACAAACACGAAAAACGGAGAAAGAAAATAATGTATAAAATAATTGAAAGGATAGCGATGTAATGAAAACAAGAAGAAAAAAGGGAGGAAGAAAGAAGAAGCAGAATACAAAGATGAGAACAGGATGACGGAGAAGCATAAAATATAAAGATAGATTAGAAGGTCAATGTAATGAAAAAGAGAAAAAATGCGAACGGAGAACGAATAAGGAATAGGAGATTAGACGAAAATGTAGAAAAAAACATGAGAAAATGAAAGAGATAAAAGAGACGACTGTGAAAGAATGAAACAGAAGGCAAAGACGAATGTAACATAAGAATAAAGATAAAGAAAGATTAGAAGAAGATGAAAATCGTGAGAGACTCTACGGAAGAATAGAAACTAAAGACAAAGATGTATTAAGAAGAAGAAGAAGAAGATGATGAAAAAAGAGATTAGAAGATTAGAAACAAACGATGACGTTTTGATTGCACTTGATGATCACCCTGCGACCCGCCCGTTGCAATCTTGGCTGGTGACGCGCGCGTGTTGCAGTCTTTCATTGGGATATTGCGGTGTGCGCGCAAGGTTGTACAAAGGACGAAGCCGCGCAACGCGAAAAGAGACTCGTCACGAGGTCGTCGTTGCGGCTTGAGAAAGAGAAAGAGAGAGAGAGAGAGGGAGGGAGGGAGAAAGACATTGAGAAAGAAGAGGAGGGAGGGAGATAAAGATGACGAATTGTAGAGACCGTATGGTGGGGAGAACGAAGAAAGAGGGCGCTGGAAACACTCGAGGAAAACGCGGAAGTAGGAGAAGTGAGAAGTGGGGAGAGCGGAGAAGTTAAGAAGGAGAGTTTGAGGTTAGGCAGGACGGTGAAGAAAGGAGAGTAGAAAGCGAAGTGGGGGATAAAAGCGTAAGAAGTAGGGGGCGCGCTCGACACCCCGAATAATGACCCGAGAAACGCCGATTCAACGTACTTTACTGTTTATCTTAGAGACGGAATTCCCTCGAACGACACAACTGACGACGAGTCTTTCCAAATGGAGTGAAAGAAAGAAAGGGGTTGGGAGAGGGGGGCGGGGAATCTTGAAGGGGAAACGGCGAAAGACTATTTAAACGCGACAATTTCAATGTTCAAGGTTGAAACGACGAGAATCGAAGAAAAGGGGTACAAAGAGACAAAAGAAACTTATCTTCCGGGGAAAAAACAAAAAATACCCAATTGTTTTGAACTTTGGTTCTTATGTTTTATGAAACCGTTGTTGCTTCCTGCTACAAAAAATTAGCTCAACTTTATATTTCTTGTGTGTGTGTGTGTGCTATTTTTTATTTGGTTCGTTTAGATGTTCGCACCAATTAAATAAGACAGTTTTGCCATTTCGTATATCTCTCTTACTTCTGTCTCTCTATTCTTATCCCGAATTAAAGTAATAAAATTTATAAACAAAGATAATTTCGTTTAGCGTAAAGCATTGCGTAGATTCGCTATTTCGCTTGAAACATCAATTTCTTTTCGAAATATATCGAATACACATTTTTTCAAGCTCATCTAAGCCGAAAAAAGTCGCTAGTAAAAAGAGATCCGTTTTTGTTCCACAGTTTTCACGGTATTTTCGAGCGCTGCGTATTTTTTTTCTGCGAAGTTGTTGTTCGAACGTCTTTTTTACGCTTCAACATTTGTTTTGATCAACTCCAAGGTCGTTTACCTCGAGTTCGAGGTGTTTTTTCTTTAACGATGTCACGCATTCTTCGAACCAAATATTTTGACGATAATTTAATGTAAACAGCTTTTGTTCGATGAGACGCACTCGAATTTATAGTTTTTTTAAAAAAAAAATTCAATTCATTATGCGCTACGAATATTATTTAATTCCTACCTTTGCTACTGTGTTGATTGATTTTCTGGACGTTCGTAATTCTATTTTATATAATTACAAACCCAAAACAAATCGATAATCATATAAATTGGGGGAAAATAAAAGAAAATAACTTTCGTCAAATCGTAACGTTTTCTCCTCTTTTTACTACGTACACAACACAACAAAGGCAGTATTCCGAAAATAGACACAGTCCTGCGTTCCAAAATGGATAGCAATGAACTCGTGAGTTTGCGGTATCGTTTCGTGACCGGGACCCACGAAAAGTGAGAACGAGAACCCAAGAGAGAGAGAGAGAGACAAAAAATACAAATGGAGGGAGCGGCCAGACTTCGTGGTAATTAAAAAGCAAAAACAGCTTTTTAACGAAAAAGTGTGAGAGGGAGCAAGTGAGAAAAAACGCAAAAAGAGAAAGAGAGAATGAAAAAGATAAAAGAATCAGCGAAGCGAAAGAAACTGAAGAATTCAAGAGTCATCGTTGATGAACATACACACAGGTATCAGACAATAACAAGAGCTCTCGTAAAATTCTACAAATCTTCAACATCGTACTGCACCAACGAATATGACAACAATAACAATAACAAAAATACACAAAAAATAAAACGGAATTAGGACGAAAGAGTTCAATATCACAGTGATTTTCGTCGCACGTCCCAATCGTTCGTCCCAAAACGTATGTGAAAAAAGTGGGTATACGAAAACGACGCGATAACGTTTGTAGTGCGTGTTAACGTAAAAAGTTTGTCATTTGACAAGCAGTCTAATACGTGAAGTATAGAATCGTATTCTTAAAAAAAAAAAGCTACTTCCATGGCCGTCCCAGCGATGACAACGAATGGCAAACACAAAAGAGAAAAAGAGAGAAAGAGAAAGAGTGAGAGAGAAAAAAGATTGCGCTTGTTTACAGTAAGGCTGACGCACTAAACACTAAACAAATCACGCTCCCCCGGATTACTTATCGTGTGCAAGACATCAAAAACGTTTTTTTTTTCATCGTTATTCGTATGCGCATGTCGCCACTGGACAGCTTGGCAAGTATGAACGAGTTGGGTCACGTGAACGTGATTTTCATCGTCACTGTGGGGTCACGTGACTAATGGGAATATAAAGAAAAAAAAACGAGCGTACAGGGGACAAAGAAAAATTACGAGTTTTCATTGGCAAGATTTGAAGTTTCTAACAACGTTTAATCATAAAAATTGTCCGTTAAGACCAAACGACTCAACATTCTGCCAATTTTTTTAACTTATTACAAATTAATGAATATCCTTTGAATCTAACCTAAAAATAGAACGCCATTTTATAATCGAAAAGATTGCTCATTGCTGGATCGGGTCAACGGATTTTCTAAATATGTATGAAAGGTCGTTTAAGTCAATGTCATAAGCACTGACCTCCGAAGATTTCGAAATGTGATATCTCCGAAACGACCCAAACGATCGTGACGAAAAATGTGCACGCCATTGGAAAGAAAAAAATAAACATCAAAACTTATACACTTCGCGGTAAAAATTTCGGTGAATTTCAATTTTTCATTTTCCCATGATCGATACACGAGATAAAAAAATTGAATACAAAATATTTAACCGACAGTGATCGACGATCAATAAAGTTTAAGCAGCCTCCGGCGTGGTTAATACTTGGATGGGTGACCGCGTAGCGAGCTTTGCGTATCAATAGCTCAGTAGACAGGAATTTTTTCAGATTTCTGATCGTGCCAATCAATTGAAAAATCAGTGAAAATTTACAAAACAGTGACTGCGGACAACACTCTGGAGGGTCGCACAGAAGCAATGAAATGTGAGGTTAGAATGGCGTAATGAGTTCGTAAAAATCCGCAAGGACCTTCAAACGATAAAATAAATCATTTTAAAAAAATTGAGTTGAATAAATTAACGATTTTTTGTTCTTGTCAATGTCTCAATAAAGATTGCATTTCGAGTCATAAAGAATGAGTAAAAAGATCGAAAAGACAAATCGCCGTTCACAAAATGGAGATCGACCGAAATGGTTGAACGGATGGTGAATTTGAATTTAGTTTCGATGTATATGTATGAAAAAAAAAAGAAGGTGAAACCTACAGCTGACTATACGGATACTCGTATATAATACGACAAGGAGAGACAACGATAGCTCACGCGGAGGTTGAGACCAACCCGAGCGAAGGACGAGGGCATTTGTCTGTTTCTGTTTCTCTCTCTCTCTATCTCTCTCTCTCCCTGTCTTTTCTCCTCTTTAGCGACCTCGTGCGGTCGTCATTAATTTTGTATGGTTAATCGATCGCACCGCTGATAATTCGATCGAATATACACCTAAACTCTTTTCCAATTTTTTCACTCGAACTCGAAACGTCCATTTTGCTAATTTTGTAATCTCGACGCATTGTAAATTCGCGTGGAGAATTATAAAAATTTGTAAGATTCGAAAACTTAAGCAATCATGATCGAATTAATGAATTAGTGGAACTAAAAAAATCTTTTACATTTTTTAGGTCATGTTTTTTTAACCAATCAACAGAAAACTCGAATTTTTGTAAGAAAACTTGAAGAGATCATTTTTTTAGGTGCTTTTCGAACACTGTTGTATGGTCCGACGTAGAACCTATTTTTTGTCCAGTTTTTCTAAAAAACTTACGAAATAAAAGCAGAAAATAACGTTTTTTGGTTTTAATTTATTTCAGTAACTAGATTTTTGTCAAAAGGGCGGAACTTGAAAGTTTGAAATCCCTACGGGAACGACCATAAACATGTCAAAATTGAGGATCTCGTATATTCTCGTTGGAAATATTTAGAGATAAAAATGAAAAATGAAAAAAAAAATATATATATATAGAGAATTCATAGTTTTTATGGTACCCAAAAGAAGGCCAGACGCCTCGACTGATTACGTCGACGAAATCAAGTCTGATGCAAGAAAGTTCGTAGTTTGGTTCGTCTTTTTTCGCTGTGGCGCCTCGTGCACGCAAAGAAAAAAGAGACAGAGAGAGAGAGAGAGAGAAAAGAAGAAAAAGAAAGAAACGAAGAACACAATCGGGGTCTGGCTGATGAAAAGTAAACAGATCTCTCGACACTCGAGCGAGTGATTGAATTTATATTAACTTGAATCTCTCATCTCGAGCAACGACGAACACTCGAGACATAAAAAACAATCATTGTAATAAGAATCCTTAACAGAAAAATCGTAAAAATCAGAATAAATGAAAAAAAGAAAAAAAAAACAGTTGAAAAAAAATATTCCATCATTATTCGGACCAATGGAGTGAGTAAAAAATGTTTAAATTTATTAAACAACCGACAGGTAACTGAGCGATAAAGAAATATAACAAATTAAGGAAAAAAAACGAATCATTTATCTTTAAAAATCGAACAAACACCGAGTAAATTAAATTTAAGTCAATTGGACATTTTTAAAGTAACAAAGAAAGAAGTTTATCAAAACGATAATATTTCGAAACAGTAACGTGCTTTTATCATCGAAAAAAAAAAAAAAATACGAATTCCATGTGCGAAAATTTATATTCTTTCATTGATATTTCCTACAGAAAAGAATTCACAATTCACAATCATGATGTTGTTTGTTTTTTTAAGGTTGAAAAAATATTATTTTTGTATACATTGTAATATATTTTGAATTTGCATTCATTAATTACTGAGGGGTTTAAATATTTACGAGGGATTTTCATGTTATTATTATTATTTTTGTGCTAAGTCATTGGTAAATTTGATTTTTACTGCCTAAAGCGTCGAGAGTGAGAGCGTCGGACGAACGAGCCTCGGTTCTGATATTTGTTTTCTTATCGCGTATATTGCCTCGAGGTTCAAGTATAAGGCGGACATAGACGGAGCGACGATGTCGTGGAAAAAATTGAAACGAGAAACGAGCCGAGTGTGAAACGACGTTGAGAAAAGAGAAATGTGAATAGTTGGACAAGTGTGAAGTTTTTTGAGGCGACGGTGGAACAGGAAAAAAGAGAGACGAGGCAAAAAAAAAAGAGAAAGAGAGAAGAGCGATAGATCGATCACCACATGGAATCCATAGAAGGGTCCCAAGGGCTCCTTTCTCGTCCTTATGGCATATGGGTCGTTCACCCTCTCCGACCATTTTTCAGACACTTCGTGGGTGAGTGAAAATTGAGTCGTTAAAAAAGGCTCAAAACGAGGCTACAAAAATTAGAGTTTCAAAATCGATGTGACAGCAAAATAATAATGCATTCGAAAATACTGATTGTCTACAAATTATTCGATTTTTCAAGAAAATTAAAGAGTAAAAAACGACGAAAAAAATAATAATAAGAAGGCAAAAAAGATAAATAAATGATTAAACTTTCGTCAGATAAAATATGGAACGAAGTCGAGAGTGAAAATAAGTTAAAGACAAAAAAGAATTATGTTGAATTTTTTTTTTCAAGACGTACAAATTTTTACTAAAAATATACGAAAAATTTTGATATAAATACTACGTGGAAATTGTGGAAATTATTACGTAAATGAAGCAATTATTTCAGAGGTTACGTGTAAAACAAATGAGTCTCATAATATACGAAAGTTCTCGTGAAATATAGCAGAAAGAAACAAGAATAGAAAGGAGGTGGAGAAAGCGATGAATAAAAAAGGAAGATAATAAGTGAAAATCGAGTTTTAATGGGGTAAAGCGATACCCCAAAGTCTGTCTCGCGGCGTCATCCTCAGCTGTTTTTTTTGTGTGTGTTTTTTTTCCTATCGGTCTCCCTTTATGCTCAACTTCGTTGGAGAGCCAGTGGCTCTTCCAACGAGGGGTTCCTGTTGGCTCGTCCATTCGATCCAGCAAAAGGGTAAAAAAGTCTCTAACAGACACGTTCAAACTCACGTGGCTCTGGCAAACCTCTCAGTTAGAAAAGCTGCTTTTTAACCTTCTCGTAATTACAGAGCTTTTTTTTTACGTGTACGCGAAAAAATTATTCGTCAAGTTTAGAAGGCAATTTTTTTATGACCTTTTGTAGTAATAATTTCGAAAAACTTTCGTTTTCAACGATGAATTTGTTAAAAAAAAAAAAAAATGAATAGCAATTTCGAAAATTCCGAGAACGAATATGTAGTTGAAGTTCCGAAGTTTCGAACTTTCTTAAAATTTTAGGTTACGTAGTAAAAAATTGGAAGGTTCCATCCGAAGAAGCTTTTGGATACAACGAAAAATTGAATTTAGACCAAAAAGGGCCTCAACATGGAAAATGAAAGTCACGAAGAATCCAAACAAAGAAAGAAAAAGAAAAATGGACGAATCCACAAAGAGACGTGATTCACAGAACCGAACAGAAAAAAACGCTTACAGTCAAAGTATTTCAAGGGCAATGTTCAGTCTGGACTGAATGAGGAAAAACGTCACGGTAAAAAGTACAGAGAAGAAAGAAAAATCTTCAAGAAGCAAGTTTGAACCTTGAGATAAAACAAATAACCACGTGGCGAAAAGTAGATATTAAATTTGGATAAACGAGCTCGTGAAACGTGTTTTACACGAGGTCAATGGCCAAAAATCAACAATAAAGTAGTTTGAGAACGAGTTTGAAACAAAGAAAAAGGAGACTGGAAAAAGAAGACGAAATTAAAGATACCGAAAGAATTTTCACAAGTTAGGGAACACAAAGCTCGAACAACGGACGAAAGCAGAAATTTTCGAAGCGACTGGACTGCTTGGGCTTTGTCACCGAATGAATTTCGGGAGGGCGTATAGAGCGAGAGGCCGAACGATCACGACATAGAATGGTGACTCTCGTGACACGTTTGGATACATAGGAATTTCAAAATGAAGAAAAAATAAATCGCTATAGTTTTTCTGGCGTACATTCCTAACAACTCACGTTGGAAGTTATTCGACAACCGTACAATCATCTTTGTTTGTCATCGTTTGTTATTCGTTTCCCGAAAACTAGAGCTGTTGAAAAACGTCGTAACCGTGTTTTTGTGTAAAGTAAAAGTATATCTTTGACACCATTAGTTTTATCGAAATTTATCTGTTCCAGTTTTTGAAATGTAGGGTAAAATGAGTTTTTCAGGAACATCAGTGAACCAAGTGTCATAAACTTTTGAAAAATTAATTTTTATATCATTATGAATATTCTTTCAAAAAACACATCACATGAACGTTGATAAAAATATTTTATCAAATTGTAACTTAAAATCAACGAAAAAATATATTTAAGGCGAGTAAGTTAACGATAACACGAAAATTTCCATTGATCTTTATTTTTAATCCGGCGAAACTCGACTGTGGCAGTCATGCGATCGAAAAATATCATCTCGTGATTGTTTCGATATTTTTTCAAAAAGATGTACGATGAAAAAAATAAAATTTTCATGAGACAATAACAAAAAATGATTGGGAATATTAATGATCGAAGAGAAGGTGCTTTTTTTTACAATGTACACAACACACGATCGTCGATACCACGTGACTGTACGAACGAATAGTGGGAAGTGAAAAAAAGAAGTAGGGGGCTGTCGCGCACTCGTACGAGAAAGCTCGACGTTGGTGGTGGGGAGGGTGGGGAGAGAACCTTCAGTCTTCTCCCTCCATTCTACGATTCGTGGCAATTGCTAGAGCCTTCGGTATCTACCCCCACTCCATAGACACTCGCCTGCGGAGCTCGAGGAGAGAAAGACTCGAGAGCGAGGAAAAAAATAACACAGAGAAAAAAAACTGGCGAGAGCGAACCAAGTGCGTGTGTAGGACGTACTGCAGGTGTGGGGATGCGATATTCGTGCATCTTGCGTCTCGATCTCCTAGTGTTACTTTCGTACGGGAGTGTGGACGAAAGAGAACAAGATACCGAAAGAGAGAAAGAGAGAGAGAGAGATAGAAAAAAAACAACTGTTGTGCTCTCTTGTGCATGGAACTGCAAAATTACGTTTCCTACACGGTTCATATTGTTACCTGGATTGGCTTTTGTGCTGCTCGTGAAACGAGCAGCTGTTTATGCTGTTTAATACATTTTTATTTGTTTATTCATTGAATTATTGCAATTGTGATTGTGTACATGTGGACGACAGGAGACTCGTTTTTTAATCTTTCTAATGTGATTTTAAATCATTAAATTTTTCATGAAAAATAATATGCACAATCCTCGTGATAATTTTTCTTTATTTCTGTAAATAATGATTCAGACGAATTGGGAAGACGAGATCGTAAATCATCGGTAAAGTAGGACTTTCACCTTGCCTTGAGGAAACTTTCCCAACAACAACAGCCTTCGACAAACACAACCGTTTTCACTCGTTTAAATTTTTTCTTCTCCGTTTTTTTGTGTTTTATGCTTTTGCAATGAAAATTATCATTCGTAAATATCAAAATTCCTTCTTTAGATCATCAGAAATATGATTCCGAGTGATTTCTCAATGTTTAAGATACAATAAATCAAAGAAATTACAACGTACTAACTTTTTTAAATGCTAATTATTGTTTCGAAAATCAGTCGCTTCCAAAGCGTATTCAAAATTAATTAATAAATGAGATTTTAATCCTTATTATGAAATTAACAAAAATCTTACTCAACATGCATTTTGAAATATAATAATTTTATCCCAATATATTAATCTGAAATACCATTTTATTGCATCGAAATAAAAACTCCATTCTTAGAAGTTCATTTCCATGAAGGTCGAATAATATTTACGAAATTCTACGAAAAAAAATATCGTTGCGTTTCTAAATACGCGAAAAACACAATGATAATGACAGAATTTACCACAATTTTTTGTTGAAAAATGTGTTTCAATTATTCAAAAATGTTCGAAAATGAAAACAAACGAAAGGATCGAAAAAAAATTTGTTTGAAAAGCTTATGAACCGTTTTTAATAAAGTGGCTGCAAACAATTTTTTATTTCGAAAACTATTGAATGAATTTTCGAACGTAGACAAGGCCACAAAAATTGAAGTTTGCATCGTTGGAATACAGTAAAAATATTTTTCTCTTTTATTATTCTTCGTGCCTTCGAGGTCGTGCCAATTTTTATTACAGATTTAGTTTTTGTGAACCAATAAAAGGAATATCGACGTCGAGGACCAACACAAAAAAATAAAAATTCATAAATGTTGACTAAAAGTTTCGAAAATTGAGAAAAACGACAAGCCGATCTGGTTCCCTTCAAACGATATAAAATGTAGTACTTTTCCAGGGTTAAATGTCACGTGGGCTTGTGCGTGACTTAAAAAAAACCCAAATAACCCTGAGTCCGTTGATAAAAGTGGATGAACGATTTGGACTCATAACATTTTAGCGTATATAGAACGGTCAGTAAATTCTGAGAAAAAATAAATAAAGATAGGGCAAGGAGCGCACGAGCGTTCGAATAAAAAGAAATAATAAAGACCGATTCGGGGAGAGGGTAACCGCGCGCGCAATCAAGAGTCACGGGCGCGAACTCTCTAGTTCTTCGTTGCGGCGGTCTTATCGGTAAAAATAGTATCCTGCTGTCGTCTCGGGCCGCAGGTACAGTGTCTATCTCTCTATATATTTTTTTCCTCTCTCTCTTTGTCTCTCTCTCTCTCTCTCTCTCTCTGTCTAATCTCTAGGTCCGTAGTGGCAAGGCGTTGAAGAAATGTTGAACACACATAGTAGTTATAAGCATCGTTGTACCGCGTGTGTGACGCTTGGATTGCGACACAACGCACGAGAGAGCCAAGCAAAAGAGGGAGAAAAGAAAGAGGGAGAGAGAGAAATCGAGAGATAAACCGAGCGACAGATATTGCGAATGTACGGCGATTACGACGTAGAAATAGTTTCACTTACGAATGAAAAATGAATAAATTTCAAGATAAATTAGTGACTTATAATATTAAATGAAAAAATCGAATTAAAATTAATATAATTACTGTCATCGTGAAAACGTATAATACAGTAGAATTGAAAAAAATCGTGCAAACTCACTGAAGCAGGCTGCCGTGGTGTAGCAGAGCGCAATATGTCAGCTGACTAAACGTGCAGTAGCCGATTGTAATCCCGAAGCAAAATTCCACATAATTTCACCCAAGTTATATTTTTATTCGTGGTTTCGATAAATCGCGTATTATCAGCCCTGTCTTTTCCCGCAATGGGCTTGCAAACCAATCGCTTACGAACCAGATTTCAAAAGCGACAAAATATATCGCTAATTATTTCGCTTCGTTGTTATTATTATTAAGCGCGAATTTCTATTTTACTTTTCAAGCCCCACTTGTGAAAAACGAGGGTATTACGTCGGTATATATATATACAGATATATATGTATTATCAGGGATCTTTGAGTGCACGAGACACGTCGCCGTTTTTCGACGATTATTTATATTTTGTTTTTTTTACGTCATTTATTTTTGAATTACGCGAGATTCGACGTGTTTTATTTATGAACTCGTATTAATTATAATTCTTTTAACCCGGGTTAACGGGAGGAGACACCCCAGAGCTCAAGTTCGCGACTAATATTATTATTATTATTATTATTATTCACAACACTCTTGTCTGAATCACCCGATGACTTTTCAACCGTTGATCAGGGGGTTTCTTTTGCCATTCGTTTGTTCAATGTTTAATTATTTTTCGAGTTATCCACGACAATGCTACGATCTTTTGTATCGCGAAACGTTGCGCACTTGAACACAGACACACACGCGCGAGAGCTCGATCAACGACGAAAGACTGATGCGATGATTTCTTCTTTCGCTTTTTTTTTTTCTTTCTTCTACTTGTGCAGACTCGTTATCGCTCTTTCAATATCTCGCTCTTTGTTTTTCTGTCTTACGATCGCTTTTGCCAACCAAGATTTATAAACCCTAGGATTTAATATTATCTTTTGTAATAATGAGTTTTGGACTTTTCCGAACGTATAATTCGAGGAACAGCGCTTCGCGTTCACACCCAACTCTCCGCTGGTTCTCCTCCCGTTACGAAATCTCCTTTAACCACCAAATCTGCGGGCGGAGGGACAAATACTGCCTGCCTGCTCTGATGACTCGTATAAAGTTAGGGCCTCCCCCTCCCTCGATCCTTCCTCCCTGTCGCTCGCGCTCTCTCACTTTACCCCTCCTTCCCTACTTCTTACTCACTTTTCGACATTCTACTTTTGTATGTGTACTTATGTACACGAATAACACCTACACCGACACGATTATTTGCCTTTGCCTTCCTGTCACCCGCACCCGTTGCTTTACAAATGCCTTGTGTCCCACAATCACGCACTCAACGTGTGCCGAACTACTCCCGAACATATACGGAAACACGCGAAGTCTATCCATCCGCGACGTCCGCGACCCTTTGAGCTTTTTTCGCCATGCTTCCGCGCGGGAAATTTAAGTGATGAAAATGCTCCAATTTGTTTTTTTTTTCGCGAATAATCGAGTTATCGGTTGTTTCAATAATTAACCTTTAGGCACCTGAACTTTTTTTTTCGTACTTGAATAACGAATGTTCGATTTATACCAAATCTGGAGTTGTCAAATTTTTTTGTGTTCTACGACCGAGGATTCTTCACCAAAAAGAGTGTATGATCGAATATTTCTTGATCATAAAAACATATTGAACATTTAAAAAAATTAAATTCAATGTACGTCTGGAATGCTGTACGAACCATTTTTAATTACTGAGAATCTTCGTAGCTTTCGTAAAATTTTAATAAAGCGGAATATTGAACTGACTGAATTGAATAAATAACATTGAATGTGAACAATAAAGTCTCGATGTAATCGATTTTTGAAAAAATTTGTCCAATTTCCAAATTTTGTCCGACTATGGCTCCGGCGATCGCAGCGACACTTCGCGAACAAAAGGGATACGAAAAATTTGAGGTTAGTGCTCTCGAGTTTATCATGTACCCAGCGTACGACACAAAAGATTCGATGATTTAGACAAATTTATTGTGTTTGGAGGAGAAAATGGTCATTGAACCATACAATTTCCAAGGATAATAAGAATAAACACAACTGCATCTGCGAAACAAAAATACAAAAGCGTTTTTGTGTGATTCTCAGTGACCAAAGTGTCCTTTGTTTTCCATAAGAGTGCGAGTGTTTGGAAATTTTAAATCTATTTACAAACAATAACATTGCTCTCATTTTCGTGTTTATTTATAACAAAGGGAAAGTTAAACTCTTAAATTGTTATAATTGGTCATTACACACCCGTGCACATCGTAAATTCATTAATAAATTATACCAGAAATAAAAAGTAAAGAAATAAATCACCGTGCTGCTATTTGAGCAATTGTCACTTTCGATAAACGATAAACAACAAAAATCAACAATCATGGCATCAACGAGAGAAAGACGAGCAAATGCTGGCAACAAAATGTCAAAATTGTTGAACGAAGAAGAGGAAGATGACTTCTACAAAACTACATACGGAGGTTTTGAAGAAGTCGAACAGGACAATGATTATATGTGAGTTTTTGATACTCAATATTATGGCAATATTACATGAAATTTTTTTGTCAAATTATCAATAAAATTCGAATAAAAAACAGGGAAGAAGACGAGGGCGAAGACGAAGTTGATTCGGACTTCAGTATAGATGAGAATGACGAGCCAATTTCTGATCCTGAAGCAGATGGCCCTAAAAAGAAACGAAGACTCGTGACAAAGGCTTACAAAGAACCTAAAGTCTTGACCGCTCAACCACAAGCACCGCCTAAAGAAAAAAAGCCAAAGTTGCCTAAACAAAATCAATTTATGCTCGATAGTACAGGTAACTACGATTATTAACAATTTTGACAATATTCTTGGTAGTGGAGTTTGCATCACTCGAATGCAACAAAACGCATTCTTTTTATTCATTATTTTAATCATTTTTTAAATCGTTCCAATTTTTCTAGTACATTTAATTTCGGAATCGCCAAAAAAGTTGTCCAATTTTTGTAGAAATCTACTGCATGCAAATTTCAGGCTCTACAATAACAAAAAAGGAATTTTGTTGCGTTCTAATGATGCAAACTTCAACGGCGTTAATAATTAATCTTGAAAAATGTCATTGGTGTACAATGGGTCAAAATAGATGAAGAGAAACAATTTTGCATTATTGTCATTTTGTGTTTACACAGAACACACAAAATTTTTGTCAATTTTCATATTAGATTTATGACACTTTCTGAAAAAATATAATTTTTCAATCAAATTCTGTTGACGCCTTGAGTTCAAATGAAAAATCAAACGTCTTACAAAAATTGTGACATCATAATGTCATTCAATTAACTTACTTTAGATGTAATTTCGTCTACCAATGGACCTTCTACTACCATCTGTTCAATTATTGTGAAAGATGAACGTTTTCAAAAAGTTTTATCGTAAAAAACAACAAACGAGTGTTGCTGTTTCAAATATAGTTTGAAAAATCTCAATGTTTTCAGAAAGAAAATCAATTCGTCGTTCAACCGCTGCAAAATCAGCAGCGACGAGAAAAAGATTGCGAGAAAGAAACGAGGATCAAAAAAAGAAGCCAAAAGTTATTAGGCACGATACGTGGAAACCAACTCAAGAAGAGTTGTTAGAAGAAGCGTTGCTTACAGAGGAATTGAACATCAAATCTTTAGGTACACAGACAAATAAATACTCAATTGAAATTATTGGAATATTTGATTCAACGATTCGTTTGACGTTGCAGAAAAATATCAAAAACTGGAAAACGAGAAGAAAAATACGAGAACCGTTAGAAAAACTCATTCGGAGCCGATGATTCGTTATCAATCATTAGCCATGCCAGTTATGGTACTTGCCGATAAACCAAAAGTCAAAGAAACTTCAAGAATCGATATTCCAAGCGAAGAAACAAAAACTTCGTCGGTTACAGAAGAAAAATCGTCTGAACAGCCCACAGAAACGTAAGAAATCGTGAATGAAAATACAACATCAATTTAAACATTTCGGACAGTAATAAAACTCGATTTTTTTTTTCACGAACTAGAGATCCGAAGGCACAAGAAAAAGTGGGCGAATCATGCGAAACCGAAATCCCCGAAGAACCGAGTTTGAAATCGCCGGCTGAAACGTCCAATTCGCAAGAAGAAACGAAACTCGAGGCTGACGAGACAGGAATGTTCTACGAGAGAACATTCGTGACTTTTGAGACTGAAAAATTGTTCCTGGAGGCAATGAAGAAGACTCCAGCTCCGAGACCAACGTTGCCTTCTTTGTGCGCAATCACTAGGTAAAAAAAAATCAAAAATTTCTGCAAATTTGTGTATTTTTTTTCGAAATTCTTCAGATAAGATTGCAAAAATTTCAATAAAAAAAAAACGTTTTTTTTTTTAGACTCCCAGCGAAATATCTCGACCCCATGACACAACTTCCGTACAAAAACGTGCAAACCTTTCGTCTGATAAGGGAAGCATATTATCAACAACTCGAAGCCCGCACGGACTTAAATGACACGACGCAAAGTCCTGAATTGTTGAAATGGTTGGAATGGCGTCAGAAAAACAACTCTAGCGGTGTGTCATTGAGAAATACTGTTCGTCTCGAGCCAGCGTCGATATTTTCGAACTCGTAGCTGCTCCTCGCCGATAGCTTAACTAATTATGCGATTACATTTGTGCCCACGAATATTCGTAAGTGAAAAAAGAATCACGAATTTCGTGCTCGAAAGGATATTTTTCGAATTCTCAACGAGAATTCACCGTAAAAAGAAATAAAAGTGATTTAAAAAAACAAAAGAAACAATATTTTGAACGTACGAATTTTGTAAATAACACCCAGTGCCAATGGAAATTGACAAAAAAGAACAAACTATTCAAATGTGCAATTTTGGACAATCCTCTGTGAGATTTGTGGATAAAAATTGAACGATAATGAATATAAAAATAATTCCAAACGATTGACAAAGAAAAAAGTGGTTTACAAGAAAAAAACGACGTGATAGCGAAGACATTTGTACGGGGTTTAATAAGAAAAAACTTCGTGATGTATATATTTTGTTTTTTGTCGATTTTTTTTTTCATCGTTATTCGTATGTTTTTTTTTACGTCCTCTCTTAAATTTATAATCATTCCTTGTAATTTAATGTCGCTTAGAAATAAAGTAAAAACTGTGTGGTGTTATTCTCATCGTTCTAGTTATAACCGCAATATTGTTGTTCTTATATTTCATTAGTTTTTTTCTTTTTGTTTCAAAGAATCCCCATGACTTTGACAGAATTATGGACTACGTATACGGGCGAGGTTTTAGGAGGCAGGCAATAAGACTGAAAAATATAACAACGTAGGAAAATCTAATCTTATATCTCGTTTTTGCAAATATTTTCTATTTTTGTTTTCTTTCACTTTCGTTCCCTCGCTTTTTTTCCAATTGAACAAATAATGCCATCAAATGATGAATATGCCTCGCTTATTTTTTGATTTCTTTTACTAAAATTGAAATTCTTGTAGAAAAACAATCGATATGATGAAGAGTTTTAGCTAAAAGAAAACCAAAAATTCTTATATATTATTTGTAAAAAAGAATTACAGAACGAAAGAAGTAAAATAGAAGATGACAGGAAACAATGCATTGGACGAGGTGATAGTTTTTTTTTCAGCTCTGCATCAACGTCAATTTTTGTAAATTAATCCCAATGATTTGTTTGTTTTTCTTGTATCTCCCTAAAGCAATTTTTATCAATATACGAGTTTAGGACACGAATTTTCAATTCTTCGAACTCTCACAATTATTATGATTTTTTTTTTGTATTTTTTTTTCATGTTTTTGGTGCACAGAAGCAGCATAAATATTGTTTTTTTTTGTTGAATTTACAATGCTTTTAAAAGAATCCATTAAATTTTATTTCTACTTAGGTGGTTTTTTCTTCACGTTTTGTTTTTTTCTCTCTCTCTCTCACTCTCTCTCTGGAAATCTTTCCTCGTGGCTTTTCTTTCTCTACTCCGGGCCTTTCTCTTCTCAGTTCTTGATCTATACAACAGAGGGTCGATTCGCGTCTCATTTTTGTTTTTTTGTTTTTTTTTTTTTTTCAACTTTTTGCAATTGTATTTGTTTTCATGCCCTTTAAGATGCAGAATAGTCAAGCTAATTTTCTCGCACGCACACACTCACATACACACGCACACGCACACACACAGAGGACAGATGCACTCGCCAGTCATTGTTCAACTAACACAGAAATTTAATTTCATTTTTTTTTACCATTATATATTCGTAACGTAATGAAAAAATAAAATAATCGTAATATCATCGCTCGGTTAGATCGTTACCATCCACAAGAATCATTAAACTTAATGGACTATTTTAAATATACTTTATTTCCTTTCGTTCCTCGTTTTTTTCTTCTCTTTTCCATCATTTTTCTTGATCACTCAAGAACGAAACAAATTTTGATAAAACTGCAAAATCTCGATATCATGTAATCCTCAGGAAGCCAAAGAATAACAAACAAAATGATACTCCGTTCCTCGAGAATATCAAATGATCGAAATTTTCTCAGTTGTATCACGTTTGCTTCGTTGTCCATTTATCTTTCCTCCATCATTTTTTGTATTCTTAATTTTTTTTTTTTTTTTTTACAAGCTCACGACAATGAAAAAATCTTATTTTGCGTATAGAAAAAAGGTTAACGGAACTGAACCATAACGTTACAATCGTTAAAAAAATAATAATAAACAAAAAAAAATATAGTTGAAGCGCGTACTTAGCAGCAGCGTTCGTCGTCATCGTCGTCTTGGTCGGGCGGTGCCTGCAGAGCGATAACGAAGTGAACACTATACTTTATAAGTAGTTGGCATTACAATAACTACGTGATAGCGGCGACAAGACAGTGGGCGAACGAGATGTTTCGATTTTAATATCCAAGTTAGTGTTTTATCTTCTTCGTTTGTTGTTGTTGTTGTTGTTAAATCGGACACTTTTTATTATTTTTCTTCCATCCCAAAATGATTTTCTTCAATTAATATTCCTTCCCATTTTTTTGTTTCTTTCGTTATTTAAAGATCTCGTAGATTAGTGTGTATTTTCCCCTAATTTTCCCGTAAACGAGCGCGTGCAACTACAATTCACAATCACCGTTTGTTAAATTCTCAAATTCTTTCTTAAGTATTATTATTACAAATCGCAATGTGATTTTCCTTTTTTCTTCTTTTGCTCTTGTGTTCATCCTCATTATTCGTTCGTGATAAGAATACGAGGTGCGGTTCTTCTCGGCGTTATTTTCTTTTTTTTTCACACTATAATGCTTAGAGGAGATGATAATAATTATAATATTATGTATTACAAAGAAGCGGTAATACAACATTTAATTATCGTAACATAATTAATATACGCGTGTGTGTACGTGTGGGTGTGAATGTACTTCGTCATTTTCTTCGTTTGAACTATCTTTATTTTACTTTTTTCTCCCAATTTAACGTGGATACCGTGTGTTTATTGTGTTTATTAATGTGTTCGCTGTGTGAGAACTGTTTTCGATGATATATGACATATGTATATATACAAATTGCTTGTTGTTTCCTTTTTTATATATACATACCCATATATTTTGCTTTTTTTTGTATCTTTCATTTTTTTTCTCTATATAATGATAGGGAAGAGACAAAGAAAGAGAGAGAGAGAGAGGAAGAGGGAATGAGGGAGGGAGAGAGAAGAGAAAGTGGGTGGGAGGAAGGCAGACCGGAAGAGGCAAGTGAGACAGAGTGCAAGTTCGAAGAAGTTTGATTTGCATGGCTGTTAGTGAGAATAGCAAAAATTTTAATGACGCGTGCATCTGGAACAAACGAATTCGTCGTTTTCTGGTTTCCTCCCGCCTCTCTCTTCTCTCTTTGTGTCCGATTCAATATTCAGATGTGTTTTCTTTACGCCTAAACCTTTTTTGCGACGATTTCAACAACTGAGAATTGTTTTTTGTTCGGAGGATGGATTTTCTTGGATTTTGTTAGAAAAGACTTTTCACTTCTTTTTGTTTTTTGATCGAAAAAAATGCGCTTTTGTCTGGTGGCGTTTCGGTTCGCATGAGTTTTGATGCCTCGATGTCTAAAATGACATCGTTTTTCCTTGTCGATTTCATACTCGTTGTTTCAGAGACAATTCTTGTCGCCTTCACCGTCGTCGTCGTTGTCGTCGTCATCGTCATTTTTTCCCCCTTCTACTCCTTTCTCTCACAATCCTTTTCTGCTCTCCAAGTGCTTACGAGACGAAAAGCCCCCCCCCCCCTCCCTCTTCTCGCACACATAGTCTTAGCTTCGTGCCTCAATGCACCTGACGTTTCTATTCACTAGCCACCACTTTCTTCCTTCTCTCTTCGTTTCCTCATCCTCCCTCCCTCCTATTACTGCTGCTGCTGCTGTTCCTGCGAGAAATTGGCAAGATTGTTTTTTTTTTTCGTTTTCTTTGTGACTTATTTCAATTCCGTTTACACTATTTTAAAGTTTCGAAACAAAGAAAGACAAAAGGCTTTCAGAATGTATTATAAAATCATAGAAATATTTGTTATTTTTTAATAATTTGATTGAATTTCAATACATTTCCCTTCAAAAAGTTGGTAAAAATGAAATTTCCCAATTTTTCAAGTCTCAAATTTTGTATAATTCGCAAAGCAACGAGCTCTAAAGTTCACGGTTGACATTGTTAATATTGATTTCGTTATGTTACTTTTTTTGTATTGTTTTTGATTCATTTTCTTGATTAGAATGTTGGCATCGTTGAAAGACAACGAAACGTTTGTTTTTTTCTTATCAACCAAAGTTTAGACTGCTAGAAAAACTTGGAGAAAAGTTTCTAAAGTTTTTTGGAAATACAAAGAACGAGCCAAATGTGATCCTTTGAAGAAAGATAATAATTCTTGAAGTTTTTCAATAACGCGACATTCAATCGCATAATTTATGGATCTAGGAAGAAAAATTGATGACCTTCGTTCAGTGCCGTTGACGAGAGCAAAGTGCTCGTTCAATACCGCACTGCTTATCGATCGAAGGTCACCAAAAATAAACTAATGGTGTCATGCACCAAATAAGAAATATAAAAAAAAAACAAAATGACTGCAGTCTCATAAACTTTTGTTCACGAATGATTGATCCACAGACACGTGTTTGCTTGGAAGTAATTGTGATTCTCAATAAAATTGAAGGCTTTTTAGCACGATATAAAACGAATTTAAGAATTTGTGGGCTTTGTCCGATTGCGAAACATTATTTATCCAGATACGGTTCAGAAAGGCGAGAAGTATCCGTTACTCACTTGTCAAACAGCGTGGCGAGTCACTGGCAACATTGCTTACGCATACCATCTGAGTTCATTGTTGGTTTAACGTTGATGGGTTCTACGTTCTGTGGCCGGATCGTGTCACCTTCCGGTGGATCTCGCATCTGTTTCTGCGATACGATTCTGTAGATTTCTGTCAAAACAAATAAACAGTGTGAAGAAAACTGTGTCGTCAACTATAATCACGATTGGAGATTATCAGTCGATTCATTAATCAATGTAATCGACAGTACGATCGTCAATCACAGCTCTTTTATTTAAAAATCGATAAATCATTCTGTTTTCTTTATACATTATCAAGTAACTCTATTGAAAATTGAAAAATATCCTATAAAACGAAAACGATAACAAAATTACGACACAAAAATTGTTAATTCGTTCAAACTTTTGGTGATTTGTACAATTTTATTAAAAACTTCGTTCAAAACGAATAACATTGGTATTAATGGAGTTTAAATGTTTTTTGTTGTTTAAATAATGATGAAAACGTGCGATAAAAGGGAAGAAAATAAAAGTCGTAAAAAAAAAAACATATTAGTGAGACGCGAGTGTGTTTACCCGTTAAAATATTTTGAAAGGCTGTCTCAACGTTGGTTGAATCGAGGGCAGACGTCTCGATGAAAGAGAGCATGTTCGTCTCCGCAAAGGTCTTTGCCTCGTCTGTCGGAACTGCTCGGAGATGCCTCAGATCGGATTTATTCCCGACAAGCATAATCACGATATTCTGATCAGCGTGGTCTCGCAATTCCCTCAGCCATCTCTCCACGTTCTCGTACGTCAGATGTTTTGCTATGTCGTAAACTAGCAACGCTCCAACAGCACCACGATAATATCTGTCCAAAAAATTTCATCTTTTCAATATTTATTCCATACAACGAAACCAACAAAAATTTGGAAATTTTCTGGGGAATGGAAAAAGTTTTTTCTTCGTGGTCACCAAATTGTCAATTATGGAGAACTAAATGATAGATGAATATTGTATAAAATCGTAATCGAAAAAATGGAGATTTTTTAAGAACGCAAAAAGTTTCTCTTTCGTTGTCACCAGATTTCCATTTCCTTAGAACCAAATAACAAAAGTTGCATGAAATCGTGAATCTACAAATTTAGGAGTTTCTTGCGAATGGTATTTTCTTTTCTTTTCCACCGAATTTTCATCTTTTAGTAACTTAAATAATAAAAATCATAAAACCAAAACATTCTAAAGTTTTTGGAAATGTAAGAAATGTTTTTTTCGTTGTCATCAAATTGTCTCATTTTTGACGAACCAAATGATATAAATTGCATGAAATCGTGAATCTTTAAATCCTGAATTTTCGTTCGATTATTCTTTTCATAAGCAACATTGTTATCAAAATGTTGGGATATTGTTAGTTGTATATTATTAAAGTTCTTACGCCGAGGTGATTGCTCGATAGCGTTCCTGTCCTGCGGTGTCCCATATCTGAGCCTTGATGGTTTTTCCATCTACTTGTATACTGCGTGTGGCAAATTCAACACCGATGGTAGACTTCGACTCGAGATTGAACTCGTTTCGTGTGAATCTAGAGAGCAAATTACTCTTGCCCACACCGGAATCACCGATGAGAACAACTGAAATGAATAAAAAGAGAAGAAACGTCAAAATAAAGGAAGACAGCAAGCGGTTTTATTCAATGCTGTTCTCAATAGTTTTTATGTCCTACTAAATAATAAAGTCATGAGGCTTTATCAAATAGTGAAAAAAATAAAAATCAAATGATAGAGAAAATTGTAATAAAAAATACAACTGTATATTGAAAATAAAACATAGTACTTTTTTAAATTTTATTTAGTAGTAACCATTTATTCGATAAGATTCAGTTCCAAATAACAATAATAATAGATAATGGATTGCGTCATTTCATTCATGTTCCAAAGTACACGTGACATTGGAATAGCAACGTTTAATTTCATTGCTCTGATAATGATTTGTACCGCCCAGATATTCAAATCAGACTATCGATGAGGACCAATTGAGCCTCCGTATACAATTTCAAGCAAGGTCGAAGTTTTAAATTTACCGTATCTCAAGTTCTTCCTACACAAAGATGTCAATCTTTGAGATAATTTTTGACAGTTTGTAACTCTTTAAAAAATAGGCCAGTTCATAAGGGCAAAAATTGCAAGTCTTTTTTTTATTATCAATGCTCATGGTTTTTCATGTGATAAAAATGATGAAAGTAATTTGTTAGATTGTTAGTATGCTGTAATATCAAAACTGGAAATTTTGATGAAAATAAAAAAAATGATTTTATTACAAATATTTTTAAATACTGACGGCTACTCGATTTACAAAACTTTAAAATGCCGCCGTGAATCAAATCAATTCAGTTTAGTGAGTGAATTCTTCATTCAAACTATCAATTGATTTACAACATTTGTGGGCGTTAATTTTGAATCATTTATAAATTGAGCAGCTCCGCATTAATTTAATTGGAAGGATAGAAAATCAATGGATATCATAGAGTTAGAAAAACTAATGAATCAGGCAATTCTCGTGGTCTAATTAATTATCTCATTCAAAACTAATTAGCCTCACAAACAGTTGAGGAGATTTGAATCATTAATAATTCAAAGCCGCATCGTTGGAACATAAGTTTTCACAACTTTTGATGATCAATAAAATTTGGCATTTCCACAGTTGTCAAAAATTACTGAACAGGTGTTGGATGGCAAAATAAACTATTCCTATGTTCTCAATGAGTAAAAATTTTGGAATGCACAAAAAAGTAACTATGTTGCATTCCTACAATGTAAACTTCAGCATCATCTTTGATGACAGTTCGAAAATTTTGAATAGATTTTCGATTAAAAAACATAACAATAACAGTAGAAAAAAAAACAAGAGTAAAAAAAATACAAACAAAAAAAAAACTAATGAATTATCTAATAATTCAAATTGATAAGGTTAATTTACCGTTACGTTGTCAAAGCCATCTACATTATGCCACGCGTCTACATCTCGACAATTCAAAGGCAAACGTCCGCGAGCAAGAATAAAACAAAAAAAAAAGTTACCCAAAAACAAAAAAAGTTCAGTAATTTGAGATTCATTGATATACGCGTGGGTGGATGATATCATCGTGGTTTATAGTCGACGTCATCGTTGTACAGTCATCGTATGTCAGCTGGTACATGCGAGAAACCAAAGAAATAAGATTTCGACACATACGCTTCCCGTACGTAAAAAAATTTTTTTTTTTTCAATTTATTATTTCGCCGCGTCGCCCAAACACATGTGTCGAAGAATCTGGTTACTCAAACGGAAGGAAGAAAAAACACAAAGCGAAATGCAACAATTTCGCCGAAGGCGATCACCGAAAAACGAACAATGTTTTTTTATTTGTTTTTTAAACGAATACTTAAAAACCAAACAAAAAGAATCTTCAAAATTTCGATCGATTTTCGTGTATACGGATCGATATAAGCGAACAAATGAAATTTCTCCATCTTTTTTGTTCCCCCAAGTGTTTGTCTTACGATGTATGCAGTTAAAAAAAATTGCACATCCCGTCACAGCGTTCAACAAAAATAGTGGAGCGCATGTTCGACGTAACAGTGTCCAATACATACGTCAAAAAAAAAGGAAAAAACCAATTGAGCCTCGTGACGTTCAATGTCAATGATTAATTCTTTTTCTTTTTTTACTTTATTTTAGTAATGCGATAAGAAGCAAACAAACGAGAAAAGTTATAGGTTCGTAAGTAAGCTCGTGAGTATTTCGTAGTCTTCGTAGTTGACCACGAATGCGACCGGAAGGACATGAGCGTTAGTGTGCGAAAAAAAGAGATGATGAAGAAGAAGCGGCAGAATAAAAGAAAGAAAATCCCCTCGGATAGGTGGGTGTCTCCCACGATTCTTCGATGTAGTGGTGTGTATGACCCACGAATAAATGGAAACCCAACGTACGATTACATTGATATGTATATGTGTATATGGAAGAGATTTGCGTGTGTGTGTGAGTGTTTGTGTGTATCCACATACGTGAAGATGATTTTGCGCCATTACGGTATTATTACGAGAAATAATTTTACGATGATGAATAAAGAATAGAAAATAAGAGAAAAATGTACCTTTAAATAAATAATCGTATTCGTCGTCTCGAGTGCCCATCTCTTCAACGATAAAGCCCGAAAAATCTTCTCCGCGGCTTTTGTGGTACGGAGGGACTTGATGTGTGTCCCCGGATCGTGCGAGTAGGAAAGAAAGGGATACAAGGAAATTTCTATGTATGTATGAATGTATGTATTTGTCTGCAAGTGTGTGTTTGGTGTGAGAGATCACTGTATTTATATACAAGGAGTAACTGGTTGGATTTTTCCGTAAGAGCGAGATAGACTATGTTTCGGGGACGTCCTCTCACAGTTTTGATATAAAGTCCGTTATTTCGCTGACATCGACGAATAAAAACGTAATTCACTGTCTCTCTCTCTCTCTCTTTTTCTTTCTCTTTCTCGTTGTCAGGTGGCTCGCGTATTAAACCTTCGTTGACAACACGGGGACGCACTTTGGCATACAATTCACAAAAGCCCGTCGATAACGAACTAAGCAAAAAAATATATTAACCCCCCCCGAAATCTTGTCACTTCAATTACAACGAAACTGCGGGGTAACAGAGGCCTTTGCGGGACGCGACAACGATATTATAGAGACAACTAACGAACAGCCGATCAAATATTATATTTTTCTTTTTTTGCTTTTAATTTAACTGTACAATATGGCCTCCTTTCTACGCCCCTCTAAAAGACTCCGAGTTTCACGTCGGGGGGCGCACGCGCCCCCGGGTACCATCTCAGTTCTCCCATACGCCACCAACGCGCCACTTCGCGCACATGCGCAATGATAAATCGTTTGTCAAACGATCGGTTTTTTTCTTTTTTTCTTTTTTCAATTTGACCTCGTACTTTGCCAACTTTGACAATATAATGATTGTTTCAAAATTATGTTGAGTTTTTCTCTATTCTTTTTTTCTATTGAATCACCAAGTCATCCTTTGAGTCCATTTGTTTATCACAACATTCCAGAGATGTAGAAGGTTGGAAACCAGAAAAACCTTTTTTCTTTCATATTTTGATCGAGTAACATTGAGAATATTATTTGAATAAATATTTCGCAAGGTAAACAGAAAAAAAACGATTCCACAACAAAATGATGAACATCAGGCATTTTGGTGGGATTCTTTTTTTCGAATCCAGTCGATCGAAAGTTATAAATTCCTTCAAGTATAACAATACGGACATTTTTATCAAAGAAAAAATGTTCATGCAGTTTATCAACATCTGTGTGGGTAGCACTAATATTGTTCAAAAAGTTGGATTTGAATTTTCGTGTTATCAGGAAGCGTTGGCGCTATCAACATTTTTCGGGCGCTGATGTTTGGTCGAGCTTTGAAATTTTGTCGAACGATGGGGCAACGATGCAGTTTTGGAATTGGTGTGAATGTTTATTAGTATATATATTCGAGACTTTCCAGCTTTGTGCTTCGATCAGCTGTCTGGCTGAATAAAAATTCGGCTCGCATTGCTCACAAGAGAGTCGAGTAACAACAACAAATTTCCATAAATAAACGAAATATTATTTTAACGAAGACGAAAAGTGTGAACGTGGAGCTAAATAAAAAGTGTTTGTGACTAACCAAGACAAGCAGAATTCTGCATCAACAGAATTCACGCATTTTTCTATCACACAAAATAAAGCGTGCGAAAAGGAACGAAAGGAGAAAATATGGAGAACGACTTTAGGGTGGTCGTCAAGTGGAGTGGAAAAGAATATGAGATCAGCGATATTCTTGAGAGCGATACCGTTTACGATCTCAAGGAACGAATTTACAAGGAAACCGGCGTTCGTCCTGAAAGACAAAAACTCTTGAATCTCAAACTGAAAGGTTAGGAAGCATTTTTTCACTGAAAACAAACATATTTTCTTCCATTTCATATAAAAATAACAAAAGTACACTTCAATCCCTTATTATATTCGCATGTTTTTGCAAAAGCAAACATTTTAAAACACGTGATTCACAATCAAAGTGCAAAATGCATCCTCAGAGTACACCCAGGGACTAAAATACCCGAGGCATCATTTCAGACCAAAATGCAGTGTCTTTTCACAGTTTATCATTTTTCTTAATACGTGAAAATGAGTTTCTCATGAACATCTGTTCAACCTTACAAGGAAATACTTAAAAAATGGTACTCAAGGTTTTTCAAACTTCAAAATATTAATCACTAAATTTTACAATACCTTTTAAATATCAAGGTAGTCTAGAGGCCGTGTGACCTTCCCGATACTCCAGATGGATGTATATTTTAAAAGTCGAAACTACCATTTGGATGACAGAAAATTTGACAACACTTGATCGGCGATTTATTGCACAACAATCAAATGCAAAATTTCGCACATTTGGATTGTATTCTACACTCGTTCGACGATCAAATGTTTCAGTCTTCATTTGTGAATTAATTGTCAATAATTCATTTTTTATTATAATGTAACGTGATATTAAATTAATTACTGCAAAGTTTCCACTAAATTTTGGAAAAATTAGATCTTCCGTAAAAAATAGTTCATTCGAAGTTTCTATGGGTATCTGCCAGCAACAAGGACATATTGTGAATACCCAAAAATCAGAGTTAATCAAAAAAATTACTTGCCAAAGATAACGAAGACAATGAAAAATCGTTCCAACATTCATTTGTATGTAGTTCAACAAAGTTTTGCTCCAAGTTTCATAGACAAATATTAATGACTAAAAAAATATCGAGACTGAAATTGTGTTACACCGAATAAATGTAACGAATTTCAAGTCGATTCTTTCATAACATTTGAGAAAACGTGTACAGAATTCTGTAGCTCCAGAAAATGAATGTTAAGGTTTCAAAATAGATTGTTAGATAATAAAAAAATGGTTTGTTGTCTTAGGAAAAGCAGCGACGGACGACGACACGATAGGAAAACTGAGTATAAAGTCAGGATTCAAGTTGATGTTAATGGGATCGCGAGAAGAAGACATAGCGGAAGCGAGTCAAGCGCCAGAAAATATGCCGGACGTGGTAAACGATTTGGACATAGAAGAGGAAGAGGTAGAAATTGAAAAAGCAGAAATATATCTATCGAAGATAGAGAGGCGTATACGGGATTACAAAATCGAGGAATTGAATCCGCTGAGAGAAAACAAAAAGCTTTTGGTACTGGACATTGATTATACGCTCTTTGATCACAGATCAGTGGCTTCCAGCGGTGCTGAGCTGATGAGACCGTATTTGCACGAATTTTTGACACGTGCTTACGTCAATTACGATATAGTTATATGGTCAGCAACGAATATGAAATGGATTAATGAAAAAATGAAATTGCTTGGTGTTACCAGGAACCCAAACTACAAAATAGCTTTTCATCTTGATTCGCTGGCGATGATATCAGTTCGCACACCTAAATATGGTGTTGTGAACGTAAAACCTCTTGGTATTATTTGGGGAAGATACAAACAGTTTAGCCCTAAAAATACAATCATGTTCGACGACATTAGAAGAAATTTCATCATGAATCCTCAATCCGGCCTGAGAATAAGACCTTTCAGAGAAGCTCATTTGAATCGTGACACCGACAGAGAATTGCTCAAACTTTCTGACTATCTCGAGCTCATAGCAAAAGTCGATGATTTTCAAACTTTAAATCATCGCAAATGGGAAGATTACAGAAGTAAAAAACACCGTCGTGATGGCAGAAACGAAAGAGATGGCAATCAAAATATATAGTAAACAAACTATATGCAATTTTTTTTTAACTTTTAATTATAAATACGGCTATGAAAATTCTTGAGTACTACTAAAAACGAACCGACATCGCAACGCCAACAATATTCATACCATTGCGAATAAACAACAACAACAACAACAACAACAACGACAGATTTGTAAAATAATCATCCAAATAATCGTCGGGATCCAACGTTTTGTGGAACTTAACGACCAACGATCGATTGAACTTTTCTACCTTCGGAAACGAAAACAAAAAACTTTTTTTTTAAATGCAGAAAAATGCATTATTAATTTATACATTTTTTTTCTTTCCACCACCGTTGAGAAACCGATCGTAAAAATCAACAATTTACGAAGCTTGATTATTTTTGTTTCTTTTCGTCGACATTAATCGTTGTAAAATTCTTTTTTAAAGTTTGACATGAAAACCTTTTTTTGTACGTTTACTTTCGTGATTTCATGTACGACCAGAAAATATCGTCCAACTTGCAATAAACCTTTAAGACGAAAAAAAGAAGAAACAATTTTACTAGACGCGGCGTGGAGGAGAAAGAAAGAAAACAATTAATTCGCAGTAGATTTTCAAGCGATCTCGCTTAATCGAGTCTTCGCACGACTGTGATTAGAAAATAACTGGATTAATATTCGTAATAAAGTCATTGGAAATCGCGAATCTCATGTCTTTCATTTACTTTCCCAATTAAATATACTTTTTTTTTTCTTACAATTATTATTATCGATTATCATACAATCATAAGGATAACCAAAAATGCGAAAATTAGAATTTTCTCATCGAAAATTTAATGTAAACTTCGTCACAGACACGTTCAAAAGTTAACTGTTCGGTTAATTTTTAAAAATTTCAATATAACTTGCTAAACAAACCAATAATGTTAGTTTTTATATCTCAACAGACTGTAAAAACAAAAAGTTTTAGTAAAAATGTTTAATACGAAGATTAGAGTTCGAGCTTATACTTTACACGCTGTATCTCCAAAACTAAGTCCCCAAAATTCTTGATTTTTTTCGACAAAATTTGTCATATGTTTCTTTGAATCTGAGAGAAAAAAGAAAAAATTCTGTATCAAAGTTTTGGAGTTATTCTGTAAAATGTGAATGCTTCATTCGAAAATGCACAAAAATTTTAGAAAATAAATTGATAGTTTTTAACACGTCGAATTTATTTAAAAGTCAACAGTAGATGTTTAAAAAGATGATTATGAAATAATAATAAAATTATTCGTAAGAAGTTGATTTGAAATGGGGGTGTCTTGGTCTACGAATACACGTTTTTATTTCATCATCTTGAACAATTTTGAAGTTGATCAGTAATCATTTTTCTCAAACTTATAAATCAATAAAGATGAATAATTTAAAGGTGAAACATTTTTTTGTAACTTTTTTTATAACCGAAATAACAATTAGCATTATTTGAAAAATAAAGCGATCTTTGATTTAGAAAAAATTATCCCAAGAACTAACAAGTTTGAATAGAAGGAGCAGAAGACTTTTAAAAAAATCAACGTGGAAGTGAACTGGTGCGTTATCTATCGGACAGCTCTTGCGCCACTAGCGTCACTTTCTGTTTTCTCTGGGTAAGCACGCGCGGTAATTGTTCTTTTTTACCAGCAGACGGTTCTCTGTTGCTTCCCATTCACACACGCCACACGCACACTCTTTCAAATTGCAATGGCATTACATGTTGTATATAAAGCTATCAAACGATCCCCAGTGGTCGTTGAGAGTACATGTGTCCTCGGAAGCGGGCTCCCCACGCGAAGACGTCACAAATGTTTGACCTGTCTCGAGAAATGGTTGGTTGACTTTTTGTAATTTTGTAAGCAAAACGAATCGACGGTGTTAGTGAGTGTTTCTGAAAAATCTGGTACGAAAAGGACTTGGGAGTAAAAAATGGAATTATTTCGTACCGAGACACATTTCATCTTTGTACGGGAGCGACACAACTTATGGTGTGACAGATTCACTGGTGAATTGTCAGCCAAATCTGGTCAGTACTTTTTCTTTGTTTTTAAATTCTATAAATTGTTTATATATCATACTGTCAAAATGATTTTTTAATGAAATCGACATACGAGTGAAACGATTATGGTTTCTGTAAGCTTTGTCACAAATGTCATTGACACAAATGTAATGTTTCGCGAGAAAATAGTGGGCGGTTTTGTCATTTTGTACTTTCGATCCTCACCGTTCTCTTCGTGTCTGTCACACGCACGACACGAAGTTTCATCTCTCGATCATTATTTACTTCCTCAACACGAAAGACCATAGAGTCTTATATATATCATGAGCTAATTAACGAACCGGAAGTTCTTTCAAATTATCGATCTGAAGTCTTTTTCATATTTTGTATACATATCTTAGACAATAAGCCACCAGCTATATTCAATACTTGCCTATTGTTGTAAGACTTCGTGTATTCTTTTTTTAACACATCTTATAACATTGTTTTGTAATATTTAAAAATATTTCGAAATAACACATAAATGCGATTTGTTTTTGAAAACATCGAAAAACTATTCCAAAACAACTTGAGTTTATCAATCCAACTTGAGTTTATTGAGCTATCAATGCACTGACTTTTATGGTCTTTTTTATCAAACCTGTCAAACTGTACTATATTTTTTCTTATTGCATTGTTATTTGGAAATCAATTTTCAATTGACATGGCCATTAAATTTGAAGAATAATTCTTTGTTTTAAAAAGCAATTAGACCACTTGCACTATAATTTCAAGATTTTTAAATATTTCTGACACATTCCATTGTTGATGGTTTTAAAGTTCGCATTGTTAGGACAGAAAAACTTTAACATTTACTTTTCAAATTATCAGAATTTTTTGACAAATCAAAGTTTTATATTTGAAAGAAAATAAAAGGTGTACTTCTTACTCTAAGGATATAAATAAATTTTGAGTTTTCTTAAGAACAAAAATAGAAATTTTGTTAAAGGCAAATCATTGAAACTTCATACTCTTCTAAAAATTTAGATTTTATGATTTTTTTTCAAATTTCATTACATTACATATGATGTTTATCATTTTCATAGATTTGAAATTATGGTTATTGTTATTAACGATTCTCGTTAGACATTACAAAATACTTTTTATGTTTTACAAATTTGATAGTCATTGAGAAATAACAAAAAAGAATTTTATTTCATTTATACTGAGATAGATTGGGAATGGGCATCAGCAACAAATTTGGAATGTCTTGGCACACTGCACGGAATAATTGGAAAAATCGAAGAGCCATCGGTAATGGAGCCACGTCTAATGCTGATAAAAGAAGTATCGACAGTAGGTGAATTACACGGTGGTCGAAATGTCTACAAAATAAAATCTGTGGCATTCCTTCAAATTGGTTCGGACAATGCGGACCTTGGTTTGCAGCCTTGTAAGAAGCATCAGAGTCTGCCAAAAAAAACTTTTCAAACGGGTCTCTTTGAGGTTCCACAAAAAGCTGGTTTTGCCAAAACTTGGGGAACGATAAAAAGTGCTGGGAATACTATTAAAAATACGACTCAACAAGCTGCCGCAATGGCCACGTCGCAGGTGAAGAAAATTAGAAAAATAATAATCGAATGGTCGAATAAATAATCAGGATTAGCTTTGATACTGTTAAGATTTAAAATTTACGTGAACTTTGATTAAAGAATGTTCATTCGATTGTGAAACAGGTCAAATCGACCGTCATCAAAAGAGGAGGTCCGGCCAAAGACAAGGAAAAGTTAGAAAAGAGAATACTGGAGGAATTGACAAAAATCTTTACGGAAACCGATTCATTTTTTTTCTGTCAAAATGGCGATATTACTAATAGTTTGCAGAGACAATGCGCGTATAAAAAAAGTCGTCTCAATAAGGGAGATGAAGAAGAGCCTCTCTGGAAGAGAATAGACGATCGTTTTTTTTGGAATAAACATATGTTACAGGACATCATTGATTTAAAAGTAATTTAATTAATTGTTAAAAATTACAAGTATTTTCAATTTTTTTAAAAAACAAACATGTAAAATAAAAAATCGATTTTCCAATGCAGACAGAAGCGGCTGACGGTTGGATATTACCAATCATCCAAGGTTTTGTACAAATTGAGAAATGTAAAGTCGAAGTTGGTTTCGACGGGCAGCCACAGTACGAGATTTTTAATTTGGCCATTATCTCGAGAAGAAGTCGTTTTCGTGCTGGCACTAGGTAATCCTTAATAATTTAATAATTACTCAAAATTTCCGGGTTCAAAAACCCATGAAGAGTGAATTATAAAAAAAGATAATTTATTTTTAAGGTATAAACGAAGAGGCGTCGACGAAGACGGTAAATGCGCAAATTACGTGGAGACTGAGCAGTTAGTTTGGTATCACGATCATCAGGTTTCGTTTGTACAAGTCCGCGGTAGCGTTCCGGTTTATTGGTCACAGCCAGGATACAAGTACAAGCCTCCACCAAGGATTGATAAAGGTAACGACATTATAATAACAAGAATAAAACAAAAAGAATTCTTAAAAAATTCCCTGTCAAACAAACGGACAAACAAATTCATTTTCTTTCCCAGATTTTCTGCAGATAAGGGGTAAACATAAAAATAATAAATATTTTTATAATATTCATGATCTTTTTGTTTAAACAGATGAAGCGGAAACTCAAGTGGCGTTTGAGAAACATTTTTCTGAAGAACTTGCCACTTACGGTCCAATTTGCATAGTAAATTTGGTCGAGCAGGCTGGAAAAGAAAAAATAATTTGGGACGCTTACAACAATCACCTGATCAATTACAACAGTCCTGAGATAACGTATACGACCTTCGATTTCCACGAATATTGGTGAGAGAATCTCGAAATTGAATTAAAAGCAAAAAAAATCTGTATTCCCAAAGTATTTTCATTGAACAATGTTTTTGTAACTAATTTTATTTTGTCGTCAAGTCGTGGAATGCATTTTGAGAATGTTTCGATACTCGTGAGCGCTCTCGAAGGTATTCTCAGTGAGATGGGCTATTGTTGGCACGACGAGCAAGGTCCGATTTGCATGCAAAAAGGAGTATTTCGAGTTAATTGTATCGACTGTTTGGATCGTACAAACGTTGTACAAACGGCGCTCGGAAAAACTGTGATGGAAATGCAATTTTCAAAACTCGGTCTTATTCCTCCTGATGGAACATTACCCACGAATATACGACAAAGTTTTCAGATACTTTGGGCCAACAATGGTGATATTATCAGCAAACAATATGCCGGCACGAATGCCCTTAAGGTTCGTGCAATATTTTATAATTAAACATTTTTAACCTTTAATCTTTAAAAAGTATCAAAAATTGACAATAATATGTTTTTTCAAGTAAAATTTTCGTTTTTCCGAAAATCAACATTTTTAATAATTTTTTTATACAATTTTATTCTGATATTATTCTGCTGATGGCAATCGGATGAAGTATGCTTCGGTTAAAATTGACCCAGCGTGTGAAAGCGGTTGCCAAATAGCTTCTCGTATTTCAATTAAATTTCTTGAATTTCTTCTTCACATATTCTTTTTTTCAAATTAATTTTTTCTTCCCCATAAACGAATGAAATTCTTTACGACGAGAGAATGACGATTTTTCTTAATAATTCCAGGGCGATTACACGAGAACAGGGGAAAGAAAATTCACGGGACTGATGAAGGACGGTGTAAATTCAGCAAACAGGTTGGTAAACGAATTAATAAAATTTTCGAACAAAAACACTTATCTCGATTCGTCACAAGATAAATACGAATTCGATGACCTAATTAGTTATCGGTTTCGTCGAAGAGTTTGATAATAATCTATTTCTGTCGCCTCCACGGGAATTCGAGTTATTTGGAGTGGTTGGATCGATGGAATGTTTACCATTGAGTGCTAACGTGCCTGACTGTATGTAGGACGTTGAAAATTTTTGTCGAGGCGTGGCACGTTCTCGTGACAATTTAATTTCCGTCTGACGATACAAAAATAAATAAATATAGAACAACATAAAATATGAAAAACCCTTGAACTTAAAAAAAAGAAAGAAAAAAAAGCGAACCCATGAAAACATTTACTTTCGCTTGAATCGATTATTCCTCATTTTTCAAATGAAAATTTAAGCAAAGACATTTATTTATCCAGAAAAATCGTGACGTCCCATTTCATTTTCCCGTAGATATTATCAACAACACTTTTTGGATGATATACGTCAAGCGGCAATAGACATCTCGCTCGGTTGTAAAATCGACGTAGAACACATTAACGATGATTGGTCAGACTATATTAAGATTCTTGATAAATGTTGTCTCGAATTAATACCCGTGAAACCGCCGAAAATACATCTTCAACTCTCCACACATCCTGAATTTGTCTATGTTATCGCTATGTTTGAATTGGCAAGGTTCGTCAATAAATTCTCGAACAAAATTCTCAATTATTACTCCGGGTTGTTTTTATTTTTTTCACTATACGTAAAATTTTACGAAAATTGCATGGACATTGAGTTCCTGCACGCAGAGTGCTAAATTTCAAACACGTATTTTATCTTGTTGACTTTGTGTATTGCTCGAACATCTTTCCCCCTTTACTTTAACCCTCGTGGAAAGGATAATAGTTTTTTTTTTAATCGCTTTGACTAAATAACAATTTTTCTATTGTGTGATATTTCACAACCTCATTCACAAATTATTATAGCATGAAATATTTTTATCTCCTGATTTAAATAATGAAAAATTCCCAATTTAAGAATCGAAAAATCGACTTATCCGACATTTTTTTCTCCAACTTTTCAGATATTATTTGAATCGTTTCAAGGACGTATATCGACAAGCCAGCATCGATTTGATGCTTGGCAAGCCAGTCAGTGAAGACATGTTCCAAGAGCGTACGGAAGAAGAGGACAACGCTGCTACTGCTTTTCACGTTAAATTGTTGATCGAAGATTGCAAAAAGTTATTGATACCTGACCCAGAAATTATTTTGGGCAGTTGGGGTCTCATTGACGCCGATCCTGTGTACGTTAAATTTATATTTAAATTTTTCAAACAACAAATCGCTGTATTGCACATTACTTTTTCCATTTTAATAGCCATTGTCCCAGAATATCGTAAAAAGTAGCATCGAGAAATAAGATAAAATATTCAATCATTATCAATTCCACAGAACTGGCGATCCAAGCGAGACGGAAATGGACACGATATTGATTTTAACGAGAGACAGTTACTGCGTCGCTGATTACGACGATCAAATAGACAAAGTAACGAATTACCAACGGGTCAAATTGTCCGATATAGTCATGATCGAATTTGGACAACCTGAAACCGGCGTATCCTTATTCAAGAATAAACAACATCATTGCATTCGAATAAATTATAAAATATCTTGCGAGTACGGATATTTTCACATGTTTCGAAGTACGAATTTAAGATTCTTCAATAATATGGCTGTCGTTATAAAGACCGAAGAAGAAACGATAGGTAAGTCGATTTTTCAATATTTTAAACAACCACTTTATTAAATAACAATTGTCTAATGAGCCTTTAAAGTATACTTGGGGTGTAAAAGACCCCAAGCAGCAAGTTACAGCGTGGAATTGCGTTTTAAACATTTTTAATAACCTTTTGATATTTAATATATATTTCGAAATAAACAAACTGCTTTGTCTCGTTGAGGAATACTTGGAAATAATAAACATTTATTTTTAGCCAAAATATTATTTATTTTGAGTTAAGACAGTGCAATGTTTGACGGTCGAGTACAACGAGATAATCAATTGAATTATATTTGTTAATTTCGCGATATTTTTTTCCAGAATCTTTGAAAGCGATTTGCGAAGCTTTTTCCGTCGCTGTAGAAATCGCTGGCTTGCCAAAAATACCAATAGCGATGAACGTCAGTTTGGACAAGAGAACAAGTAAAACAGTTAACGTTAAAGGCTCGACGGGGCTATTGGACATATCGTCGTTTCCACAACTGACGAGGAACGTTTCGGAAACTCAATTATTGGCACTCAAAAGTGCAGGTGAGCACAAAAATTCTCATTCAATGCATTTTGTCATTGATTCTCTGATTACAAATCAAAAAAAGACTTTATAGAAAGAATAATTTTGTATTTTTGACACAAAAAGTCTATTTGAATGTAAATAATCACAATGCAACAGGTACGAAAGCGTTGACCAACATGTCCGAGCAGTTCAGCAAGCTGAACAAATTCGGTCACACGATAGCCGGGAAAAAAAGCACTGACTCTGTGAAACCCGAGTCGAATTTGGATAAGAAGAAACCAGTGGACCCGAAGGCTGGAGGAAAACCATTGTTCACAGTGGGAAATCGTGACATCGAGGGCAACAGAAAATCTCGAAGTAACAGTGGCAGCAGTACGAGCAGTCACGATTTTAACGAGGTGCATCAAGGGTCTCATGAACTAGAAGATTCCTTATTAACATCAAACTTGGAGACGGTTGGAAACATAGGTAATTTGGAGAATTTCAACACTTTCATTAATAAAAAACACTCGCAGGATCGTTCTTTCGGCGTTTTGGATTCGCTGCAACCGAGTGACGCGGACAGAAGTAGTTCAACAGGACAAATCGATCGAGCAGGAGCAACGACTCCAGAAATAACGATTCAAGGTGTTGGCGATTCGGTTAATTACGATGAAAAGGAGAAAGCGATACCGCCTTCGAGTTTAAATTTACCGAAAAACATAAGTCACTCGACGGGAGAAGTCGATAATCGAGTACCCGGAAGATTAGGCCAAGATATTCATGCCCAAGTGGACGACGGAAAATTGCACGACAAAAAGCGTTCCAACTCGGAGCAAGATTTGGCCTCGAACATAACGTCCTCGCAGAGCGAATCTGCTCTAAAATCAATCAAAGATAACGTCACAAGTGTCGCAAGTCCAGTTGCAACGACAGCGAAAGAAATACTTTCGCCGTTCTCCAAATTTGCGAAAGGTGTTCAAAGCTTCGGCGCTAATCTCGATCCCAGGAAACTCAAATCAGGTGGACAGGTCGGAATGACAAGAAATCTATCCGATCATCATTTGGATCAGAGGCAAAAGCTTCAGGAACGGTGGTCTAATTGCAAATCGCATTTGATCGCTTTGTAAAAAGAAGAAAATAATAATTGTTGACGTTTTGAGGCTGATTAAGGGGTCAAATTGCCGGAAAATCTTGTCGAAAAGCTTCAAGCTTTAAACGCCATCTTAGACTTGCGGAAATTAGCCTGATCGAAATACTGTTCGAAAAATCTATGTAGTTCCAGCGATCGTTTGCTTCATGGATCTCACAAACGTAATCGCACGCAATACACAGAGGTGAACGAAAGCTTGGAAACAGAAAAATATGCGCAGGACAGATAAAACTTTGCCTCAAAAAAAATCAACGTGTAATTATCGTCTAGAGCAAATATCGTAGCTTTGGAAAATTCAAACGATGATTCTATTGAATTTGATAGCTTTGTAAAGTATTGCTGTAGAGTAATTTTCGTTTTTTTTTCTCAAAACGGTGTGTATGTGCGTGTATGACTGAGTGCGTATATGCGAGTGTGTAAATTAGATTTGCTTCAGAAGATGTACTGGGCGATAGAGCGATGTGTGAAAAATATGGAAAATGCAAATACCTATTTTCGTGCATATCTTTAACTCTCGGAAGTAACCGCAGTAAGAAAAAAAAAATGGCAATTTTTGAAAAACTTATAATAACGTCTCACTTTTGATTGAGCGAGAAGAGGAGAAAAGAACAAAAACAAATGGAGCATGCAAAATTTGTTGCTTCTTTATCGAAAATTGAATTACTTTTCGAACGTGAACGGCCAGTACTTACATTCTGAAGCTCGAGCGTCCTAATCGCACGAAAAAAAGTCCCGAATTTCTTCAGCCCGTGCTTTTTCACAAGACTTTTTCCTTAGTCTCGAATTCTTCTAATATCGCATAACTTATTTCCCAAGTTCCTGTTAAAAATCTGACGATTTCTGTCAAAAGATGAAAAAGTGTGCAACGCTAAATATTTCAAAGTACAACCTCGAGTCAATATATTCCATCGATTTGTTCGAATCGAAAAAAAAAAAAACCCAACGACGTTTGAAAATGTGAGACGAAAATAATGCACTCAGGTAGTTCGAATACTGTCGTTTGGAATCTCTTTTATACGTCTGTCGAAAACGACTTTAGAAAAAACAAATTGCGAAATACGCGTACACGTGCCCGCTTTTGAACGTGTCGCCATTTACAATGTTTCGTGAATTTATGAAAAACCTGCAGGAAAAAAAACATTTAGCAAGCTTCCGTTATCGTTTTATAAACAATGTTTTACTCGGGTGTTTTGCTCTGAGGGACCACCCACATCGACGATCTAATTTTTGCGACGAAATATATGAAAGGAGAAAAAAATATCTCTTTCAGTTTGAAAAAAAGTTTTTAATGTTCAGCGAGTTTAGTTTTATTATTCGAAATAATAGACGACACCACAAAAAGAAGAAAAAATATAGAGGTGTACTCATGTATAAAAAATAATAATAATACACAGGTGTGTCGCATCATCGAGGCGTCACGAAATTCACAATCCAAAACGAATCGATAGGTTGATTTAGCTGTGTCCTTGGTTTCACCATTTTTTTCAATATCATTTTTACATAAAAATTTTTTAATCATATCTCTCAGTGTCGAAAGTTTTATGAACTTATCGATTTGTTCTGGAAAGTGCTAAATACTCGAAAAATAAATTCGTAGTCAATTATGTACATAAGACAATTGCCGATAATATTTCATCGATTACGCAACCATAACAATGCCGAATTGTATTAATTAATCCATTAGCAAAAGAGAGTGAAAAAATAGTTAACGAATGTTTGAAAGTCGTCGTTTGTAAAATTATTTGACTCTGGAAATGTACAAAATTCATAATTAATCGATCAAACGTTCGATTATTTTGGCACCGGAAATCATGAGTCGAGAGAGTTTTTTTTTAAACACTATTTTTTTTTCTCATTTGCTGTCCAGCTTCACAGTATTTCATTGATTTTACAATTACTCCGAGAAATTTTTTTATATTATTTTTTATTGTGTATCTAGAATAAATGATAAATGCGAGTCGAAAACATATTGAGGAAACAAATATAAGAACAGTAGTCTGTGATCTTAAATTAGTGAATCAGTTGAACTCGAATTATTGTGTTGAATAACAGAGTCTGAACGCTGTGGATAATCGTCATTTGCTATCAAACTTTAAGTCGAAAAAGATCATTTATACTCCACATTGTAAATAAATACTCAAGTACTGTTGAATTATTTAAAATTGTACATGAATTCAATTACTTTTTGAAAAAAAAGCCGACGATTTCACAGAAGTGACTGATCAACATTGAAAAAAGCTCTCTCATTTTTTTTTAGAAAAAAAATTTTATCTCAAAGTAAAATACGATTTTTACTCAGTTTTCGTTTTAAATGTTCAACATATTTTTCTTTTTATAAACAAAAAACATAAAATTGAAAAAAAAAAAAATGGTGTTTAATCGCAGCGTTCAGATTGCACAGAATTCGATCGATGCTTTTGCACATTCGCTTGCACATTAAATATTAATGACAAGAGATTAATCGTTACGACAAAAAACAAAAGACAAAAAATGTTAAGAATTAATTGTTGAGTCAAATGTGTAAGCGCATATAGAAATATTAGAGCAAAAGAAAAAAACGATCCAAGTATTTTCTAGTTCGTAGGAGGCTCTTATTGCGAGCACTTTGTTCTCATGTGAAAATGTTTATCAATTTAATGTTAATATATTGCGAGTTATCATCTCTAATGTCGATGATAATATATTACGATACTCGAATGCAAACACGAGAACGCAATAAAAATAGATTGACAAAGCAATATTCAATTTATCAATTATTTTTATTTCCTTTCATTTTTTCTCTAAATCCTATTTTGACTAAGTAATAAAAAAAAATCAATGGTAAAATTTCGTTGAACGTATTTTTAATGAAAAATTGAGACTGTTCCTCACCTTTCCTATGCCCACAATGTTACGATAAAAAAAATCTGGAGAAGTTTGTTAGTGGAAAAATGAAAATTCAATGTGATTTTAGCGAAAAATTTCAATGAGACTGTTTTTCAAAGTATTCCCGCCTTTTTATGAATGTAAACTGTAAAGTGCTCCCGAAGGCTTCTACAATATCGACGAAGAATTTTTGAAACATCAGCGCCATTTCCCCGAAGCTCTGATTTCGAACACAAATAAACTTCACGTGATTGGTCGTTTTTGTTCAATGAAAAAAGAGAGTTTGGGGAATAAATAAAACATGAGAGAAACGCCGCTAATTTGACGCCTCTAGGCCGGTGTTTTCCGAGTAAATAAGTTTGTGATTCGAAGTAAAAAAAAAAAGCCCTGAATTAAAACAACAAGAAAAATGGAATTTTCTCAACAGCATCAAAAACTTAAAACTCCTTAAAATCAGAGCGGCAAACCGGCAAGATAATTGCGAGAGTTGACGAATTCGAAACTCGACTGCAATTTACGAGAGAAACGTCTGAAAGTAAAAAAACGTAGGACGAGAACAAAGGGCGAGAGGGGTGTAGGGGCGGGGTTTCAATTGCAAGGGCACCGACGTTGTACCGAGATCTTCCAAATGATTGGGTTGTAACTGCAGTCTCGACGAATGTGGGCTTAGCATCATTCGCCGGTATCGTAAAAGTGTGCGAGAGAGAAGAAGATAGAAAAAAATCTTGCGGTCAAGAGAGATAGAAAAGTATGAAACGCGTCGCCAATATACATATATCTTGAGGGAGACGAGAGATTGGAATAAAGGAGCGTGGAGAAAACACGTACGTACTACGTACACGCCACACCATCCTCCGGATTGCAAGAGATCAACGGCGTTCACACAGATTTTAACGTCCCGGTAAAGAAAAAAAAAATCGTTAACGCGTTTCGGAAACGAAAATAATTATTACAAGGTGTGCCATTAATATAAACTAAAAAATCATTTGACAAAAGAGCGTAATCGCTCGAAAGGTTAAGGTGTATTTACCGAAATATTTCTATCATCGCGATTCAGGCCCGAGTGTGCATTTTTACGAGAGAGTGAGCGAGAGCGAGTGAGTTGCGGTCGCGCGTATACCCCCCCGATTCTTTTGTGAATATATAAACGCATTTTTTTTTTCGGCTTGCCGGAACGACCGCACGCAGCATTGTGTTACATGGCGTCGAGATAATCGCACCACTTTAAATTGCGTCTCTCCGACCGAGAGCCTAGGGAGTGTTCTTCACGCTTCACGGCGAAACGTCGCCTCGCTCCGGTAAACAAAAAAAATAAAGGAAAAGCCCTTCAACATTTTTGTCGAGTCTTGTTTTATCCGAACCGTTTAATTCATTACGCGAGTTGATTTAATCACGACGATAAAACTGTCGAAACAGATTTTCTCCTTATTCTCTGTTACTTCGTATTCTCAATCGTTTGGAACTTGAGTTTTTAGAGATTTCTTTGTTTTTTCTGTCTCTTCTTCTTTAAAGGAAATCAAGGGTGAAGAACAACTGTTAAAATAAACAAAAATCCATTGGATTTTCCTGCACTCGATCCGAGGAGTGAAAAAAAGCTACTTTTACAAACGATATAACTAAAGAAAAAGATTGCGGGAAAGAGTTTATAACAAAATCCTAAAAAAAAGCAAGAAAACATGGGTAAAACGCCAAAGAAGGCGGCCCCTGGAGGCGATGAGAGGAATTTGTACGTTCGCAGACTCAAAACTACTTCTACCCTGTCGTCTAAAGGTTCCGTGAGACAACGAGAGTCGGATAATTCCAACAGGTTTGTAACCCCGAATTAGCGCCCAGAATCAAAATAAAAAAAAAAAGAAGAGCCGAAAGAAACCTCTTTTCAAATTTATTTCTGTTGGTATTATCGATCAACATCGCATGTTAAAATTTTAGTAAAAAAATTGCAGTATAATAAAAAATACTGCGACCAGTAATTATGAAGAATTTATTTGCATGAATGTGGCTTCCTCTATGAAGTATGAATATCAAAGTGTGGTGCGCTGGATAAAACATAATGTTTCTGCTTATTGACGCTTGGGGTTTGTGCGAGGAGCGGGAACGTGTGGAAGAATAATTGGGTTCATAAGAAAATATCGGAATTTAATGTCATTTTCAAACACAATTAAAAGCTTTTTGTGGAAAGTGTAATTCGCTTATTGGATGAAAGGAAGCCACGATTATGTAAATAAATTGGATGAGCAAAGAATCTACGGCTGTTTACTACAGCAATGATATTTTGAAAAGTTTAATTATTTGCAACTGAGGATGTTTGGAAAACTTGTTATTCTCTTGGAGTCTTGAAAGAGATTTGTTTCTTTTGGACAAGGGATCGAACGAAATAGTTATCCTGGTCGTTCTCTCAAAACTTTTCAATTTTTTTCAATCCTTTTGTTCACTGTAGAACAGGACTTTCGGCAACTTCCGACTCTGAGGAATGCTTGGACAAAAAAACATTTGCAAGGGAACTTTTGTAGTCTTTTCTGTTTTTGTTATTCCTGAACACATTCAACTTCCGCGACCTCTCATCACCTCCGGAAATTCTTGTTTTATAGACTTGTTTACCTGTAGTTAAAGAGCCGTCAGGGATTTAGATACATTTTTTTACGCTTATCCATAAGTCTTTGTCATCTTTATTGCAGGGCTAAAGTCGTCGGAGTACAGAAACAACTGGAGGTACCTGTGACAAGGGTTTTTAAGGTAAACATACATTTTTTTTGTGTGAGACTGTGGGAATGGAGCCTGTTTTACTAATTTTATCCTTTTTCGCTTCATTTGTTAATTAAATGTGATTTTCTATACGATTTTTAGCATTAACCAATCGTATCGCTTGATAATTTGTAACAGCTATTTACATTTTACAACAGCTTTGCATTGCTGGAGCGCATCAAACGTATTTATTTGCCAATTTCTCCTTTTTTGTTAAATTACTGAACTTTCCAATGCTACTGGTGTTTCTTTGGTTCTTGGAAATGTAGAATCTCTAAAACTTTCCAGTTATTATTTGAAACAAGAAATTTTCATAAATATTAATTCTGCAATTGAATTTTTGAATTCCAATGATATGCACGTTCCTTCCACACATATTTAGCCCTTGGACCTCAGATTATTAGTCCAAGAGAACAGAAGTGCTGAATTATAGAGAGAAGTGTTAGTTAGTTAATTAACTTAGTACGTCGTCCAATGGGCATGAAAACGAACTTCTATGTTACAGAGTAAATTACGTAGTCCTGCAAGGACAAAATCTCATCAACAAGCAATGAAAAATCCGACTGGGTTTCAGCCTTCAACGAGCAAAGAGGAGAAGAAGTCGACATCAACAACATCATCAAAGTCGCAGGACACCGAGGCCGGGACGATGTATACAGAGTCGGAGGAACCGGCGGTACAGCTGGAAGTTTCGATAACGAAGAAGGACATGAAAGAGGAAAGCGGGAAAAATGTCAGGGAGGAAGAGACTGTGAAAGGAAGTGAAGAAAGTGGCGTCAATCACTCGAGTACGAACGGTAAAGAAGTGATAGAATTAAAAGAAACAGAAAATACGATGCTTCGCGAAGAAAACATAAAAGAGGTGACAAGCGAATTGATGGTTGAAAAATCAACGAATGAAGAAAGCAGCATCGAGGTTGAGAAGCGTGAAAATGGTAATAATTCGTCAGAAGCTCTGAAGAACGACGACGAGAAGGAGGAGACTGAAACCGCTGGTTCGGAGAGCGAGGAAAGTTCTTTGAAACTAGTCGACGAGCCGGAAGTGCCGAAATCATCGGATGAAAATTTTTCAACCGAATGCATGACGAATGGAGAAAAAGATGAAAATATCGAAGAAAGAAAAATCGTATGTAAAGATGAAGAGTTGTCGAAAGGAACAGAACATTCGTCCAACGAAGTCGTAGAATCAACGACTTGTGAAACGTCCGAAAGCGGAAACGTGACGCAATCGGACAAAGAAGTTGAAACAACGGAGCAGCCCAAAGCAAACCCAAACATCGACGATGCATCCTTCGTTTCTTACGATTCGTCGATTATGTTGAAAGACGTACAAATTAAATTGAATGATTGTCTCAAGGATAATTCGAAGCTGTTCGACGTTAGTAACGTCGAGGATACTGTATCGGAAGAACCGCAAAAACGCGTTGATATGTCGTTCGGAAAAACGTTGCGAAATATCTCAGGACGCAGTACGATAAATCGTTTGAGATACGTGACTGTTCGAGAAAGTAGATTTTCACCGAACAGCTCGTTGTTCGTAAACACATCGAGCGCTTCCTTGGATCCTGACGATCCCACGAGCAGCAAACTCTCCCGATATCCAACAGATTTCTCCGATTCGATACTCTGCAACGGCAGTCCTGCCGAGAGAAAGCGCAAAATGGCAGACAGCATGGGAACATCATCTAAAAAGTTGAAAACCGAAAGCAGCAGTAGTCTTTTCAACACGTCCCTGGAAATACTGAAAGGCTTGAGGAGGCCCGTGGAAGTATCGACGCCTAATACTCAGGGTTATAAATTCGAAAGCGATAAATTGAACTTCAAGGGTTTCAACGACGACAAATTAACGGTAGATACTGAAGGCGAGCCAAAAAAATGGTGTGTCGTTATGTAAAACGATGAGGAAACCCAAAATGTACGAGAAATATTGAAGAACGTTATGGAAAAATCGAACTTGAGATAATAGCAGAGAATTTCTAACTATGATCTCAAGTTCTACCACTTTCTTCCTTATTTTTTTTCGTTATTTTTAACAAAAATCCAAAATTATTCATCCGTATTATATTCGTATTTATAATACGATATTTTATAACAACAAGACAACGGATAGTGGCTCAGAACGGTGATAAACGAGCTTGATACTTAGGAAAGAGGATTATACGCGTTTGATGAAAAAATATTCGAAAATAATTCGTACGCCAAAATCCGTCTGTCACAATTAAAGATTATAGCCAGTCCCTTTCTATAATCTGCCAAGAGTCTATATTTACACTATATATTTGTATGTTTCCAAAAAAAAAGAAAAAAATCTTTGTTTTCTCGTCACATGCGGTGTCGAAACAATCAATTCCCTCCGAAGTGACGCCCGAGCAAGAAAATTTCATTCAATCTCAAGAACGTGAATGTTTGTTTGTTCAATCTTCGAGGAAGCGAAGAAAGGGAATGATATGATTAGTTGTAGTCAATGAGAGTACAATTTGCTAAGTAAACAGCAATATAGAAATTCAATTTTTCAAAGTTATACATTTTAATTGAAAACATTTTTTTTTCTCTTTGTTTCATTATAAATTATTTAGCTTATAATTATATATGTTTACGCACGAATGTCGCCAGTGGATTAATCAGAAAAGCGGAAAATTCCCTGATTTTAACGTGTAATCTTTCTCCGACCTGCTTGTCAAGTATTGTTCTTTTTTTTAATTATTTTTCATTCGATATATAGTACAAGACGGCACTTTACAAACCCATGACAGTTTTTTATTTCGCGAAATCTTGCCCCCCCCCCCCCGCCCTCGAGTTCGAGGCACTCAGTTTTAATGGAAAAACTCTGTGTCGATTATCGTCCTGTTATTGCCAAATGATTTCATTGTTATTTGTCACATTTCGACATCGTTACCCTCCGATTCTCCAGATTCCATTCATTCTATTGACGGCATCATCGTGAACGAATTAATAATTATAATTGTTTTTCGTAGACATTAAAATTATGAATAATTGCATCCATCAAGTGTAATGTTAATTTTATGCTCGATTATATTATTCTCTTTTCACACTTAACTTGTGTAGAGTCTAATTTATAGAGTATTTCTCGAAGATACTATTTTATTAAATTCATATCAATAAGCAACTAAGAGATTGCTCTCAGACCGACCAATTATCCCACCACTTTATTCATTTATTCGTTTTTCGATAAGTTTACTCATGAGTCGAAAAATTATAAAGAGAATAATGAATACATGTAAATAGAAAGTATGAGTGATTTTTAATAAACCCCATAATGATGGAAATTTGTGTTTTTTCATTTTTTATTCTCTAGGCTAACTAAGAAATTCCCTGTGCAGCAATTTTCAAATTGTTGTCTAAAGAACAATGCCTTTCCAGCGAATATTAAAATAGGAGTAGGAGTACGGCGTACGCTGGTATTTCCTCGCATCACGGTAGTAATACCGTGATAGTATCTTGATGATGGTTATCTGAGTATATCTGGGAGATTTGGAATTCCATGTTGGTATAAAAGGAAACTGATTTATCGTCACGTAACGGAAGCTTGACAGGTTATGGTCGAAGTGGCGAAGTGTCAGTTCCAAACGTTCCAAATGCTAAAAGATTTTAGAAATAAATAATGAAAAACTGAAACAAAAAGAATGTGAACTTTTGAAATTGTTGAATTAGTCAACGACACTATAATTTGAAAGGGAAATTGATAGAAAGTGTGAATTCTCTTCGAAATTTGATGGAAATAATTCACCAACAATGGCCTATAAAAACCTGCACATTCTGCTGCAGTGTTTTGAAAAACTCGAAAATTTTTCTAACTTTCGAAAATTTAAGAACACCGATAGAAAACATTGAAGAAAATATTTAAATTTAGAATATAAACTTTTGTTAAGAAAAAAATTCTCGATGCCTTGAACACCAGAAATTCGGCATGGAAGCCAATTGGAAAAATTTAAGGGCCAAGCACCTTATCATTTGCATTCTTGTTACTTTTGTTGTATCGTTTTTGTTGAGTGTCGTTCCGTTTGGGATTGGTAAGATTTTTTTTGAGCATTCCTAATCAACATTTTTCTTGAAAAATACATTTTTCCAAAAGTTTCATCCTGATTTGAACAGGATTTCAAAAATTGAATTTTGTTAGAGTACTTTCGAATAAAAATGAATCAATATTTATTTACAGACGAGTGTAAATGTAGGGATGATGAACCTGCTGACAAATATGAAGCCAGAAAAGTGTCAAGTCGGCTGATTAAAAAGCTCAAAAATTCTGAGCACCGATTAGCCTTGTTAGTGCCATTCAGAGATCGTTTCGAAGAACTTCTGTCCTTTGCTCCGCACATGAAACAATTTTTGGACAAGCAAAATATTAATTACCACATATTCATATTGAATCAAGTGAGTAGTAAATAATTGTAATAATTTAAATTTTCATGAATAGAAGACAGCAAGTTGAGCACTCAGTCCTTTTATCCTTTCGTAATCTCTCCATTATTCTAATTATCAAATTTTGGTGGACGAACTTTGTCTTGGAATTTGTAGAGAAAATGAATAAAAAGTTCAAACTTTTGCACTTAAAATTGAGTATTAATAAAATCCAGTCGCAACCCGGTTTCCTTTTTTTTTTGGACACTCCTCATAACTTTTTGGCAGTTTTTGTAAATCTTGCGGTAAAATTTGTGGAAATAATAGATTATTGAGAAAACACACTTTCAAGATTTCATGGAAACACATAATTAAGATTTAAGCTTAAACCTTGATAAACTTGTTAAAAAAATTTTGAGAATTCGGTTATGTACCGTTAAAATAAATTCTAAATGTTTCAATATATTATTTTAATTTTCTCAGGTGGACAGATTTAGATTCAACAGAGCATCGTTAATAAACGTTGGTTTTCTTCAAGTGAAAAACAACTTCGATTATATTGCGATGCATGATGTTGATTTGTTGCCTATTAATGATGAATTGTCGTATAAATTTCCTGTGGATGGTCCATTCCACGTATCATCACCTGAACTTCACCCTCGATATCATTATTCAACATTTATTGGAGGAATACTTCTGATCAGAAGGTAAAAATAGACTCCAAGTATTCGACGACGATTTATAGCAGGACTTACGTTGTCACATTGTTTTATTTAGCAGTTTTCTAATTTTTAAACCACTGTTCCAACAACAAATACCAAGTTTTTGGTTCCACATGGTTCCCAGGGCATTCATAAATGTAAAAAAATATGATCAGTCATTAATTGATAATCGGACAAATACCATGTATTAATAAATATTAGAATTTCGTACTTTTTCATGAAAAAAATCAATTTCTACTAAACGACTGTGAACATTGTGACGACAATTTTTTCACAAACTTAATACACTCCAAAGAATTCAGCAGAATTATTCCATAATTTTTCATCGAATAGTTTTTGTTTAAAAATATGAAGAAATAATGAATATTGTACATATAAATTTTAAGCTCAGAATTCGTAATCGGCGACCTCAAAAAACCCCCCAGTACAAACTTTTAAATACCAACAAAGGGCTAAATAAAAATGAACAAAAATTCAATCAAAATTTCTTAATCTTCCAGTTGGCGTGTAATTTACTACCAATGATTATATTTGCAGAGAACATTTTGAGCTCGTGAATGGAATGTCAAATAAATATTGGGGTTGGGGATTGGAGGACGATGAATTTTATGTGCGATTAAAAGAAGCTTCTCTTGGTGTCAAAAGGCCCCAAAATATATCAACAGGAACACACAACACGTTCAAGTAAATAATTAATCTTGTAATCAATATTCCAATGAAAAAAATAACGTGTTTCATTTTATTTGTTTGATTGTTCGATAAATCGTTTTGTTTTTTGAATGAACATTGAAAAAAATGATTTCAGGCACATCCATGACAAGAATCACCGTAAAAGAGACATGGCAAAATGTTTTAATCAGCGTGAGATAACGAGAAAGCGTGATCGTCAAACAGGCCTCAATAACGTTTCTTACGAACTGACTCAAACGATAAACGCAACGATATCCGATGCAACATTGACGATATTAAATATTTCGTTGAATTGTGATAAAACAATAACTCCGTGGTGCGAGTGCAACAAAGTTGAGGACGCAATAGTAAAAGAAAAAACGACGAAGGAGAAGAAGAATTCTGCTAACCCAAAAAGTGCCGTAGCACTTTAGCCGATTTGTTGTTAAATGATAGTTATAAAATTGACAAATACTCTGTTGCCATTGTATTCTTAGTTTTGAGTTTGAATGAAAAAAAAAAAAAATGATAAAACGAAACAAAAGTCTATCGCCGAGGACAGTTTTTGACATTTAGTGAATCATTAAATATTCACGTCTCATTTCCAAGAATTGTATCTTCGAAAATGCCTGCTCCTCCGCCACAAATAATCAAGTGCTTCAAGTACATTGATGCTCAGAAAAAAAAATATGTTCAAGAATTGAAAGAAATCGTGGCAATTCCGGGGATAAGCAGCGATCCAGAATCTCACAAAAAATTGTCTTCGATGGTTCAGTGGTTGGAAGAACGATTGAAAGGACTTGGGTTTCATGTCGATCTCAAGGACGTCGGGGATTATACACCGGAAGGATCAAATTCGTCGGTATTTCATAAAATTGAAAAAAAATCCCTCAGTAACGATTATATTAATTTTATACAACATTTTTCCTCTATTTTCATTTATGACTGGAGGATAAGAACGAAGGGGTTAAAAATTTCAGGTCAAAATACCGTTATTAGTATTAGGCACTTTGAGAAGAGGTGAAAATGCAAAAACACTTTTGTACTATTGCCACTTGGACGTTGCGGACGTAGTTCGTGAATCGTGGACCACGGATCCTTTCGAATTGATTGAACGAGACAAAATATTGTACGGACGTGGAACTGCGAAAATGAAGGGACCTCTGCTTTGTTTCCTTCACGCTATAGAAACTTATAAAGCTCAAGGCTTGGAAATTCCAGTTAACGTGAAGATATTTTGTGGTAATTACTCTGATAAATTAGTAGTTTGAAGAAAAAAATAAATAAAGGAAACGACCCGGATTTTCATAATGAGGAAAAAATGATTGACAGAATCTATGCACGAAGTGGGAAGTCCTGGGGTCGAGCGGGCTTTGGAAAAGCTGAGAAAAGGCTTTTTGACGGGAATCGATTGTGTTCTTATAAACGACGGAGAATGGATCAGCAAAAAGGATCCTTGTTTAATTCATGGTTCTCGAGGATATTGTTATTTTGACGTTAGCGTCGATGGCCCCAGAGAAAATTTTCACAGTGGGGAATACGGTGGAATATTGTACGAGCCTGTTCAAGATATTCTTTTCATTATAAACACTCTAGTGGACGATAGAGGTCGTTTCAAAATTCCTGAATTCTACGACGACGTGGTACAAATTACTCCAGACGAGGAAGATATTTATCACAAACTCAGAGTCAACATTGACGATTATAGAAAAATAGCTGGATTGAAGAAACTTTCTCTCGATGGAAAAGCCAAACGAACCCTCATGAACGTCTGGCGCAATCCTTCATTCGTTTTGCACTTTATTGACAATAACTTGAAGAGCGAACATTCTGTTGGGTTAACGATTCCTAAAAAAGTCACTGCCAGATTTTCCATACGGTAAATTGACCCTTTTTCATTTTAATTCCAATTTTCTTTCCCCTCCAGCTTACAAACTTAAAGTCCCGGTCGTGACTACCGTGGGTCTTCATGACCAAGGCGAGTTCGCGTGCTCATAATTATCGAATAAAATTAGTTTTTTTCGACACATTCTAAACTCAGTGTCGTGAAACGAATATCCTGGAACGTTTACTTCAATTTAGTCGAAAATAGCCAATTTCGTTTCGATCAAAACGACCCAGTGATCGTGAACTAGTATTAAAATCAATTGACCATCTCTACAGCTTGGTTCCTTATCAAAATCCGGACCGAGTCTGCAAATTGTTGTATCGATATATCGAAGAAAAATTGGTCGAACGATGCACTCCCAATAACGTCACTCTGAAAGGAAACAATCAGATGGAACCGTGGCTGGAAGATCCTTTGCATTGGAATTACGAAGCTGCGAGAATAGCAACGAACGATGTTTACAAACAAGAGCCAAATTTGATAAGAGAGAGCAAGGCCTATCCGACACTCTTGAAATTTCGTAAAGCTTTGAAGCGAAAAAATATTCTAGTATTACCAGTTGTTAACAATCAATCGAACGTAGGCGAAGAAGGTGAAAATATTTCATTGAGTTGTTACATCGACAGTACCAAGCTAATTACAAGTTATTTACATCATTTGAGCGTTATTTCGCAGGACACTTGATCTAAGACGTGTAAGAACTTTAAACAATTGTATTCGAACGTACTTCTACGATTTATCATTCTTGCCAATCACTCCCATAAATATACACCACTGGATTTATCATTTTTATAGTAAAACAACAAAAATTATGGTCAAGATGAAAATTGAAAGGTTTTACTTTATGTACAGTAGTGGTTTTGTCAAAACGATACAATAGACACACGTTTTTATCTCTATTCACAAATTCACGGTATGAGGGAAAGCCTGCGTAAAGTTAAAAAATTGTTGGGCTTTTTTTCAACTATGATATTTCGGGTGAATCTTAAAACTGAGAAATATCTTAAAGATTTGTATCTTCGTCGTGTCCAATCGCAGATTTTTTCACACATTTGTGCGATAATTCTTGAAAAACAAAGCTTCCATTTTATGATCCAATATTTTTTATCACAGAAAAACTAAATTTTCGTTGATCTACCGATGCGAAAGTAAATTTGACGATTCTATAACAGCGAATGCCTTTCCATGATCGAAGTGCTTAAAAATCTTTTTCGTAAATATTTAAATATAAAAAGAAAAACGTTGACAACTAATAAAACTCGGAAGCGACTAATTTGACGTAAAATATTGAATCAAAGAATAAAATAAATCAATGAATCGACAAAAAACAATGGCATTTCTGGGATAATTTATTGGATGATAAAATCGATGCTTACTTTTGTCCGAAGTATTTACGTAAATGTGACAAATTATCGATAGGCGTTCCACTCATTTTTTCGAGTTTTCACGTTCTGGACGAAAAATATGGTTCAGTCATGCGATTCTTGCAATCAATTTTCATTTTTAAGATGATAGAAAAACTTAGGTCACACTGACTAGTGAATGAACGCCATCAGTTTATGTGAAAAATACGCAAGCCTCAAAAATTGTTGATACAAATCACAATCTTCAAATTATTAACAAAAAAAAAATCATGCTTTCCATTAGAATTGATTTATTAGATCAATGTTGAACTTCAACGCCGTTCCTTCACTACCGTTGATGAAATTTCGCTACTTATTCATCAATTTCTCCAATATCATTTGTTGCAATCACCTGGAATATTTTTTTTATCAATGAGAATGGAAAAGATATTTTTATAATATTTTTGTTTCACGGTCTTTCTGAATATTACAGTTTTGTTATTCATCCATTCACTAATCGGTTCCCCTCCAAGTATTATCGTTTTTGAAAAAAAGCCTCGACGATTTGGAAATTTTACCGGCGTCTCCCTCCAAGAGATTAAATTAAAGTGTTCTTTTTCTTTAAATGAGAATCTCGTGGTTTGTTGACCAACGAAAAAATAAAAGAGAACTTGTTTGGTCTAAAGAGAACCGGCGAATTGACGCATGAAATCTTCAGGATTGTCGATCATCGGATCATCATCACCGTGATTGCTCTCTTCGAATATATCTTGAACCGTTCGATAAATAACGTCCTCGTTGGTTGTGTCAACATAAGTTTCCTCAACAGTTTCCATAGGGCAAATATCGCTGGAAAAAGTTCTCGACTCTTTTTCAATGACATTTGCTGGTTCCATTGATTTCCAGTTGTTTGAACTTGCCCAAGTTTCCGTCTCAAGAGTTTTCTTGGCAACGAAATTTTGAAGATTCATCATTTTTTTTCTGTAGTTATTCGCATTTTTTTCAGCCCTTTCAATATATTTTGATGCTTTGTTCAACTTCCAGTTTAATTCTTTTATACGATTGTCCCTTTGGCGAATTTGTGTCAGGGCGTTTTTCATATTTTGCCTTTCTTCGTTAAGACTCTTGTGAAGCCTTGAAATTGTCTCGTTCGAGTTATCGATTTTCTTTGTTAAATCTTTGAGCAATTTGTCTTTACTCTCGTTCTGACAATCGCCGTTACAAGTTTTTGCAATGATTACTTTTCCTTTCGTTTGAGATCGCGTGCTCATGTAATTCGTTGATATTTGAGTTTCTTTACTGGAGTTTAGTTGACTCGTTAATTTTCTTATTACGTCCTCTTGGAATTTGATCTTTTTTCTAAGTCGTTGATGATCCATTGTGTCGTCATCGTCCTCCGGTGATTCTAACGAAAGCTTCGTCAAACCTCTGTTTTCCATTCCGTTCATTCCCGTGGACGTTTCTTTCTTGATTTCCAAGCTTGGCCAACGTCGTGATTCCGGTTTTCGCAACGTCTCTTCTTCGCCGTTTTCTGATTTTATTGCGTAAGTATCAGTCACCGATATTACCGATGTGACCAAATTCTTGTTGCTAGTTGACGAATCATTGCTCGACTTGTACTTTAAAATTGGCTCAGTTCCTAAACCCTCAACAATTTCCGTCACGTCTTCGTCAATACCCGTTAACTTGATCGTGAACGTTGATCTTCTCGTCGTCGCAGATGACTCGTTGATAGGTTTTTCAGATTTTTCATTCAGGCTAATTACCCCATTGGCAACATTCGTAACGATAGGCTTTTTTCCATCTATCCTCGTTTCTGGTGTCGATCGTCTTTTACGACTACTCGTATTTTTATCAATGTTTTCTTCACATTTTGCAGACTTTTCATTGTTACTAGTACTCAAATATTTGGGTACAACTTTTTCATCTTGGCTCAACTTTGAACCAATGCTTTTATCCTCAATAATTACATTTTTCTTCTCGATTTCTCGTTCTATCGTATTTTTGTCGTCGCTCTGTGGCTCACCGTCGCAAATGGATCGTAATTTTTCCTCAATCTCGTCGAGCTCGTGATTCGAATTTGACGGAGATTCCTTTTTAATATTGACCTCCTTGTTGTTGGTGTCATCCATAACTTTAGAGTCGTGGATAACGCCGTTTGTGCGTTTTGTTTCTTTTACGCTTGTGTCACTCATGTCGTCGGAAACGATAATTGTTTCCGGTATCTCGTTTTTATCCATGACAATTCTACTCGCCGTACGACAAGTAGATCGCGCGTAGCCCGCTCTCTCTATTATCGAAGCCAAATGGCTCGTCCCAAAATGATCGTAATTTGAGTTTTTTACTCTCGACGATAATTTTCGATTCACAGGATCGTCCAAATACTCGATTATAAAAAGATCTTCCTCACCGTTAGCAAACTTCCTTCGTTTTCTCGGTGATTTTCGTGTCGATGTCACAGTAAATATTGACGGTACCGCGTTCTTCTTTAATTTTATCCTTCCGCTCTGCGTTATTGTCCACTGATCCGCCTCAAAATGCACGTGGCAGAGGAACGAATTATTCGAAGGCTCCCAATCTGCTCTCGATACTCTCTCCGTCCAAATTTTTCTCAATTTTGGATTACGTGGAAAACATTTCATAGTAAAACCCTTTTCGCTGCGATTGTTGCAACCAATTGCAGCGCAACCTGGCATGTTTGATCATCGATGAGTTTTTTTAAACCTAGATGATGAATGCTGTAAATAATAATACAATTTGATGTAAAAAAAAATACCAATTCATATTAATAATAATAACGAGAAATTATTGTTAACGGTCGATAATTGGTGTTTGGAAAAAAAAATGGTACTTTCGGTAAATATTCAGAATTATAGCTTTTCAGAAAATCAGCTTACAATTTTTTGGGCTTCGTTGCTTCAAAAATGTAATCTACGCTGTGATATCGTGTTAGAAGGACAAGGATATTTTTTTTTTTATAGCAAATTTCTGTATTTTTATAAATGCCATGGAAAAAAATTTTTTATTTGATTCCCGCACAAAGCACCTGGCTCCTGAATATTTAAGATACAATTTTTAAAAAATGAAAATATCATCGACTAAAAGAATGTTGGAAAACTTTTTGACCCGAAAAGGAAAATTCTTTTTGTTGAATATTCAATCATCGGTTACTACCCCGGGTCTAAAAAATAAAAGTCTATTCCAATTCAATTTCAAATCATACTTTTTACTCGGGTCAAAATCACCCGACGTAGTAATCTAGAGTTGAAATAACGTTGACATAAAAAAGTAATTGTTAACATTAATTATTATTTACAGTTAGCTTGGAATTATTTTGTACAAACATATTTGATCGAAAAATATTTCTCTATTTCATAAAACGAGTATTACCTCAGGTCGCTGAGAGATTTTTGCTGAATTTGAAACATTTCATAAAGCGAATAAAAAGCTGTCCTCAAAGTGTGCCGATTCGTTCGAACAACATTTTGTTTTTTTTCTTTATTAATCGAACACTTTTCTCACATGAAAAATTCGAACACGTTCATAACGAAAAGATCCATAACGTGCGAAAATTCGATGTCGAGGCTCTGCACAATACAAACAATGTGACAAAATTTCACGAGGATTCAATCGGCATAAAATAATGAATATATTCTTTTTTAAATATTTACCCGAACGCTCTTTATTTGTTACAATTCGCGGGAAAAAGTATTTTGCAATGAAAACGTTGTGGTGTTTCTTTTGTAATATAACTCGATTTGATTGAAAATGTTTTCCGGTAATAACACAACTGTACGATGAGTAAATGAGAAACTTCTCAACCTTCTGCCATTTTCCAAGCTGTGATTGGGTCGTCTACACGCAGCGACATCTACAAACGTTTCGTTAAGAGCGCGGGAAAATTTGCAGCACAATTTTTGTTTATTTTATTCGTCGTTTGGCGTCGCCACTTTCTGGATGACTCCGTGTCCGCCATGCGTTACCGCTCATGCGGTAAATGCTCGTATTTGTATAGTACGTGTTTTTTTGTCCATTCTGCTCGATCGATGCTCTTACCGATAATTTAGATTTCCTTTTAAAAGAATTTTGTTATCCACGAAAAATACGGTCGGAGATGTCATATCAGTGTGAAGAAAAAAGTGCAAATTTGGATCGTGAAAACTTTCTACATCGTTCGTACGATCGGTATTTTTTTACTCTCTACATCCCAGTCACTGAACTACAAAAAATGTTCACTTTCGAATTTCGCGAAATACGCGTGTCTTGCCTGAATACGGTACCCTCACTCATTACGAACAGTGTCGATGTTTTTCGCGAAATGTACGAAAAAACTTCCAAGACGAAACGTCCGATCCACCGCGCCGATAAGAGAACTTTTAACACCTCGTGGTTCAAGAGGTTATTTCATTTGTTTTCACCCGCACACCCTTTCCATTGAATTCCGCAGGATCTCTATAAAATTTCTTCCAGATCACAAAGGTAAAATACCAACGGATCGTTTTTTGATAAATAATTGCTGCACTCATGCCCACGTTTTGTCTTGGTTCAAAAAAAAAAAGTTCACTTACGTTTCGTTGATAAGAGTTGAAGGCACTGTGAAACTGCTCGCAAACGAAAAAGCTCGTTCGTTGTCCGGTTGTAACGGTTGTAACTGATACTTTTTTTTTTTCAAAATGTTTTTTTCTTTTCATTATGACATACGAAGTATTGTAAAACTTGAAAGTTTTTGGAGGAACAAAGGTTTCACAAAAAAAATACAGGTCAACAGACACTGCGGGGTAAAGAAAGCTTGAGCGTTCGTAAATCTTTTAGTGCGGCACTGGTTTTTATGCTTTTACGAGTATAGTTGCGTCGTTTCGTAAAATATCGTTGTTTCACGTTTCATGCGCAATTTCGTTCGTACGCTTGGAAGTAACAAAAAAGAGTGTCTGACGACTCGTTATATTATGCCCGAAAAGCAACATCACCATCGTATACGTTCGTCATAATAGTAACGAGTACGCAAATTTCTTCAGGAAAAAAAAGATGCATTTTTGGGGGAATTTTACACACAAAAATCATCGTTCACTTTTTCCCGCCTTTTTTTTATGTGGTGTGATTCCAACGAAATCTCTACATTCGACATTGATAATACGAGCATTCAATTTAGCTTGATAGGGTTAGAGTTTGTTCATCATCGAGAAAAATGTTTTATCTTTTTTATTTCGAGCACGACTGATGGGAATTCTGATTTTACAACTGCCAAATTGCCAATCAAATGTGCCAAATGCAGTAACTATTTTTTTTCGTCGATTCCAAAGACCACGTATCGTTAAAATAACCTCGTAGCTACACGTCAAACAGAATGTGATGAAATATATCAACAAAATATATTGAAAAACTTCTGCTTCTTTGGTAACGGTAAAACCTTTTATCGTATTTTCTAAAATGCAAAAAATAAACAGATTCCCAGTGATAAACGTAAAAACTAATTCCTACGAAGAAAATAGTACTTCGAAGGTATATCTTTGTTGACTTCCGAATTGAGAATTCCATGAAAGGGTTATGTGAGGATCAAAAAATACGACCGAAGATGATTCGGTATTCAGGAGTCGTGTTGAATTAATAAAGAATGTGCATATACTTATGAAAAGCTTTTGATCGCAGACTCTGACAAAGCTCTGCATTGGAAATTTGAATACGATTGAATAAATAATTGTAGAAACGTTGAGTTCTCGGGGATATAATTTATTGAACGAAGGGATGATGAAATGAGAAAAGGGAAAGGGGAGGGGAATAGAAGGTTCGAGGAAGTGAAAAAAGGCGGGAAAGTGCGAATGAGAAAGTTTATCGTAACACAGGGCGAAAGGTGTTGAAGTGAAGGCTTGGAAAAGAGGATGATAGGACCCAGTGTGTATAGAAGGCTGGTACGGAGGTTCATCGATCGTTCTCTTGCCATTCTCTCCTTTCTATCTTTCTCTTGTTTCTTTTTTTTTGAGCCTCGGAGCCTTTCCGAAGCTGGAGAGCATAGGAGAATCGCTCTAGCGAGTTTCCTCTGTCTGGCAATGTGCCAGCACACACTGATGTAATTAACACCCGGACCAGCAGAGCACACTTGCATACATAGCCTCGTGCTGGGTGCACTGCTGTTTCCAGTCCTTCCAGTCTCAAAGAGAACGAGAAAGAAAGATGGAATCATGGACAGCTTGTAAAAGGGAGATAGAGAGAAAGGAAGACTGAATTTACGATCTAAAATTCTGTCTCTCTCTTTCTCTTTTACTCTCTTGCACTTACGAGAATATGCAGACGAAAGCTGCTCGTTCGTCGGCGAGTCCAACGATGCTGTTATATGCAGCTTCTCGGGTTATCTGTAAAGCTCTGCAAGCAACTGTGCAACCGGCCAAGACAAATCGTGCATATATATATTAGCATGAAATCTTTTTACCATTATTTTTGCCCTGTTATCAGCCACTTGCCAAAACAATGAAAAATCGAAGAAAACATTATGTGTTCGTAATTTTTTTTTTTCTCCAATCAGTGTTACGAGTTTCACGATATTTTGCACACGTTTTTAATATGAAATAATAAAATATTATCGAACAAATGTTATCCTCTCGTTTAATTAAAACGGGATTGCCTCGCATTGTTTGATGAAAAGCTCAATTCCCATATTTCTCGGAACAAAAACAAAACAAAGCGGAATTAATACGATTAGTAAATACCAATCAATTAAAAAAATACAATATTTGAAAAAGCTCATACGAGCGGTGGTCGTTCGTTGATAAAAATTAATTTCACTGCAGCTATTCTCTTGTGAGGGATTCCGCATTTTTTTCTTCGATATATCGGCATGTCCACAATTTATGGTCCTTACAATTCCCGTGTGTAACGTTGAAAAATTGTCCGATACGAACAAAACACGGGCTCGAGTTTCATCGCTGCAGGAAATATCAATGAACATCAACAAACGTTTTGTTTTGGAAAAATGAATAATAAAAAAAACATCAGTAACAACGAGATACTTTTTTTCATTTCGTTTTATTACTAATTCCATATTTTTTCTCAGCGCTTATATATTTTCTTCCATTCTCTCCTTTTTTTTTTTTTTTTATTTCGTTGTTTAGGCTTGGGTGTGTATATCATCATTTTTTTCTTCGAAAATTCGGAACATTTCGATTATCGCAAAAACGGTAAACATCGTCCGAATTCCAAATCTTAATCATGATTAAGAAAAAGAAAAACAAACAAACAACGTACATGGCGATCGAGAAAAAATCGATCTTAACGCTCCGTTATAACAATCCGTTTTAAAACCTCTCTCATCTCTCTCGCTTTCTCGTATATCTTCAACACGATATGTACCAACGGATAGTTCAATTCGTATACATATCCCTAGCACTCACGTCCCACGTTTTTTTTACCTTTTTACGTGTGACAGCGGTCGATATGGACTTCGTGATTTTTTTTTGGCGGTAAAATCATATTCACAGAGATAACGAGATCAACCAGTACATGAATATTTTTATTTATCAACTCGCCAGCGGTCGCGTTGCTTACAGTCTCAACGTTGCTCGAGTAAAATATTTTTTCTCACATAATTTTGAAAATACAAACGAAAATAAAATTTCGAGGCAATAATAGTGGCTCTCAAACATTTTTCTATCTCGAAAACCATAAGAACAACGATAATCGAGACTATAAAAAAACCTATATACAAAAAAAATATAAAAAACCGTAAAATATGATTTTTTTCAATTGATTTTTATAGGAGTGTTGGAAAAAATCTGGTAGTGCGACCACTGACGAGCTAATAACAGACGTACATGAGAAAAATGTAGCATCTGGAAAGCTAAGTTTTTGAAAAACTTATAAATTAAGAAAATCGTCAAAAATCTTTTTTTCTGACATTCATTTCTGGTCAAATAGACTCCAGTGATGGGTTCCAGGGATACGTATACTTTTTTATATTCGTATATATACACAGTGTACTATATTTTATCATTAACCCTAGAACCACACAACGTAGTAATCAGTAATCCCTCAAGAATTCCAAAATTACGTAATTTTTACATATTTTCGCAACTTCTTCTCGTTTTTTAGAATTTCCATTATTAAATATTCACCAAATGCAGCTTCATCGTAGATCATTCTTTTCCTTATCAAAAAATTGAGAGAATGGTGTAAATTAAACTACGTGATCGCTTACGAGGAACATTTTATGTTGAAGAAAATATTGAGGTGATTTGTTACCCCATTGTGGGGCTTAAATCCGAAAAAAATTCATCGTGGGGTTCTAGAGTTATTTTTGGTATTTTATACATATTTATATGCGACAATAATAATAATAATGATAATAACATTAATAATAATAATAATAATAATAATAATAATAATAATAATAATAATAATAATAATAATAATAATAATAATAATAGCCTAATACCTCTTTAGGAGTTGGTCACGTGTTCATAGAACAATTTTTTTTTGTTTTTTTATCTTTCGTTTTGTTTCATTAATCCCTTTTTTCTCCTTTATTCTCTTTTGTCCCAATATTAAGGACTCATAACAGTGGCTTCCCTAGTCAAATGGGTGTTGACATTTCCAAACAGTTGTTTGCAACGTTCAACACATAATTTAATTAATCGACGCCGGATTCGTCTTGCAGTATGTCTTGTTAACATGGAAAATTATTTATAACTATAGATTTGCTTAACCATTAACTGATAAATGCAAAATTCCACGAAGTCATATTTTAATCGATATTTTTAGAGGAATAATTTGTATTTACTAAGCGATTTTAACGCATGAACGCTTATTCTGTTCCTCAAGCAATTCTCTACAAATTCGCTGTGTTAATTTTTTTTTTTAACTTCACCGTTTCAATGTTGCAGTCGATCACAAGAAAACTATGACATAAACAAATAGCCTTCATTAAAAAATGGACAAGTTTAAAAAAAAATCGACACAGTGCATTTGTAGAGAATTTCTTGAGGAACAGAATAAGCATTCATGCGTTAAAATCGTTTAGAAAATACCGATTATTTTTCCAAAAATATCGATAAAGATATGACTTTTTAGAATTTTGCATTTATCAGTTGATAATGAAACATATCTATAGTTAACAACATTTTTTTTCAGTTAACAAGACATCTTGCGAGATGAATTCAACGTCGATTAATTAATTTATGTGTTGAACGTTGCATACAACTCGTTTGAAAATTTAACACAGCGTTGACTAGGGTAGTCACTGCTATAAATCCTTAATGTCAATAATTTACAATCGAAAATTTTGAATCTTGTTTGAATGGACGTGATCGCAAATCTCATGATTTTTGCATCGTTCTATTGTTTTAAAAAACTCTATTAAATGGCTGTTGTCATGAGAATACCGAAATAAATTAAGAGATCGTTTTCTGCTCTAATTTTTTTTCTTTTTCTTTTCGTTTAAAGAATTTCCCGGCATTTCATTTTTTTTTGCTCCACTTTGTTCGATCAACATTTTTTTTTTCACTCGAGTCTTCAACTGAATCAGGAACGAGCAATTTTTCGTGATTCTTTCGCTGTTCGAAACGCTCGATACATTTTTTATTTCGTTGCGATATGTTGCGTATATATATACTTTTTTTTTTTTATATTCATATTTATATTTTTATTTACTTTTATATAAAAAATCATTTCTCACTCAGAATCGGAAATTTCGATCCAACTTGTCATGGAATGTTCGTCTTGCTTCTACACAATCAAACAGAGTTTGAAGTGAACGTAATTAATGAACCCGATTATCTATGACAAGGAATCGATACTCCTGATACACTGCTGCCGTTGTTACGTAACAAAGGACCCGATATGGGCATCGATCGAATAAAAAAAGGTCGTTATTTTGTAATACGAACTTAAACAAAAGTTTATACGAAAAAAAGGATCGAATGTCTTTTCGTTTGATATTTTTGGTAAACGAAACGCAGGCATTTGAAAAAAGAATATCACGTTATTTCTGTTTGTTTGAAAATCGCTCGGAATCGTTGTGAAAAAATGATAAAATTTTGAAAACCAAAGTATGGACGATGGAGTTTTTTTATTGTAAAGCAAAAACGTCAAAAATTGATTTGAATAGTTCGAAATATCGTTAACCATTTTTTTTTTTTTTTTTTTTTTTTGAAAATATCGTCGGTGCCCATTTCGTAAGTGGAATCAATGATTTTTCTTCTTCGATCCATCATCCTGACACACCTGTATTCGGTCTCGCATGCCACGTAATTAACCGTGAAAAAAATCGTTCCGAAATCACGGGCAAGAGAGTGCAAATTTTCTTTTTTTCTTTTTTTTTGAGTATTTTTTGTTTGCTGAACCGAAGACAGCTCTGTTTTTGTTAACAACGTACAATATAATTGGACAAATCTTACTTAGCAATGTAACGTGTAAACCTTTACAATAATCGTATTAGATTTATTAAAATGTAACTTTAAATATTTAATAATAATACTTGTGGAGCACAATTGTTTTCTCTTAAAAATTCTTAATTCGCCTTTATTACCAACGTGAGCTTAAATCGTATATATTTTTTGTATTTTTTATTACTTTTTATGACCCAATATTTTCGTGATCGTGGTTGATGTTCAATCGTAGTCTGGAAAATAATTGGAGTAAATGAGAAAATTTGATTCTGGGTCTGTTGAGCCACGGATAATAAATATTTAGTAACATTTCAACGAGTAGAATAGAAAAATGATTAATCGACGAATTTAAAATAATAAAAATGTCAACACTTTCGACCTTCCAGGTCCAGTTGAAAGGTTTGAAATAAAAAAAAACATTGATTTCTCTAGAGACAAGATGTAAAAAGTAAATTAATCAGAGCTGCTCGATTAAGCAGGGGCGAATGTGATGAAAAAAAAGTGAGAAAGGAGACAGGGAGTTTCACTGAATTTCCTGATTGCGGCAAGTAATTTTTGAAACTGGAACGCCAATAAGGCAAAAAAAAAAAGACTCCCAGGGGTAAGTAAAATAGTGGTGAGGGTAGAAGAGCCAGATGGGACGAGAGATTGAGCAAAAGAGTACAGATAAAAGGGGAGAATGAAACGAGTTGATTCATCTTCTTTCTCACTCTTACTTTTACTTATAGTCACCATTCGAAACGAACAGAGAGAAGAAAGAGCGAAAGAGAAACGTACAGAATCGACAAATCGAAACGAATTCAAGAATAGAGGAAAAATTCGATGGACTCTGATTAATTTACGCAAGAGTTTCTCACCAAGAAGCTTTGCTATTGGGAAATTCTTCTGTCCCAAAGATCATTTGTCTTTCCACTAAATTGATGAGATTTTTATACATATACATTTACGAAAAATCAATTTCAGTAATGGCGATCTTAAATAGTGACAATTTGTTACGAAATCGTCATTTTTTTTGGTTTACAACATTTCAACGAAATATATCGAGACGTGTTTAATTAATCGACTAAAAATATCCCATAGACAAATTTATTTGGCAGAAATTGTCGTTGAAAATTGCAAATTTATATTTGGAGAATGATTCGGTTCGATGACCTAAATTGAATAAATAATAAGCAGCTTCGAATAGACTGTCATAATTTTTACCACGTAAATTCAATATCCAATTGATAGAATAAAAAATCCTTGAAATTTGCATGAGAGAAAACAGTCCATCGACGAGTTAAAAATGTATTTTCGAAAATATCATTAATTATTTCGAAGGTGGTATAAAAATTGACAACAATTCGTTCGAGAAATGTGAAAATTTAGAAAGATCACATTGAATATAACGAAGTTTTGGTAATTACACTAAAAACAACGATAAAATATGGTGGCGTGATTTTAAAAATAGACAAAACATCATCTCGTACTTTTAGCACGAATCGTGATTTTTAAATAATGAAAAAAATGGGATGGGGTCTTTGTTAAATATTGTAAATGACGAAAATAATGTTCTCCGGAGTTTTTGTCATATTTGAGGATTAAAAAAATGTGCAAAGAATCGATACAGTGACAATTTACAGTTGACACGATCACGATAAACATTTAGCGAGATTAATCCAGCTGGCGTTTTTGTGTTTCTTTTTTTCGTTTTTCGTCTATCCATAATTTTAATTTCATTAGGTTTGTTGCTATGAACTATGCACTATTATTTAGTCAGTTCGATGAAGTTGCTTCTTTTTCTTTTTCCTTCGATGGCCAGGAAAAATAGGTGCATATTTCATCGTTTAATTTATGATACGAATATCAACGTCATAAATGTTTCGTTTGTTTATCTTTCCTTCTAAATGAACGTTACATTGCGGGGATTTTGGTCTTTTGGTATCTCCACAGTTGGTTCGTTGTGGTGCGAGAAACGCGACGTGGAACTGTTCCTTCCTGGACTAGCAGTCATCCTGCGTTGAGGAGGAGTGCAAAAGAGCTGCAACCCTCTCGGAGAATTCACCCGAGGCCGAGCCACCGCACTGAAAAATAGAGAAAAAGATATTTACAAAAAAGAAAATACACACATGCGCAATGGTACAGTAAATACGAGGGGATTAGACGCGACAGAGAGAATTTTAAAAAAGACATTTTAATTAAAAGTACTTTTATATTAATTATTATAATTTAAATTCGTTATTTTTCCCAGCTCGGAGCTTATGTAAGGCTTGAATAGACCAAGTGGTTGCGGCTCTTGGAGAAAACTCAATTAAGAAAAACGTATAACAGTTACAAAAGCGTGTCAAGCTGCCTGCACGCAAAGATGGTAAACAAGACGAGATTCTAGGACGCTACCGTCCAGATGGCGTTAAGATCGGCTCGCTGAGCCATAGAAATGTAAAATGTCTGTGGGATAGAAAAACAAAAGAAATGGTAATTTCGAAAATTCGACAAGTAGAATAGTTAATGGTGAATTAATGAAGAGAATAAAAACTTTGTGTTGACAATAGTCTCTGGTTGATGCAAGTCAATCGAAGCGGATATCTGTCCGAAGCATTGATGAATAATGAAGTGAGAATTGTGCTCAATTGGTTGTGTCAAATAGGCGTCTATATCAGCCTCGAGCATTGGAGAGGAAAAAAAATTAATGGCAACGGTCGAGTTGATTAATGCGGCAGACACGAAAAATAAATTTTAGCAAAACAAAAAAGAAAGGGAAAAAGAAAACAAAAACGTGAATTGCATTTTTAATTGGATCAGTGAGCAAGGTGAGAGCTTGCAAAATTAATCCTTTCTCTCACTTTTTATTATATCTCTCGCACTCTATCGTTTCCTTTTTTTTCTCTCTGCCTCTTTCATCGTTCCCTCTTCTCACTTTTGCCTCACCCTATCAAACATCTGGCTTCCCTTTTTTGTTTCAAGTACGTTACGTGAATATAATTTTGGAGCCACGAATGAGCAAACGGTAAAAGTGAGAGAATGCTTTACACTTTTAGCCCTCTCGAGTACTGAAAACTAATTCTATGTACTGAAACCCCTCTCCTTACACTATTCCTTTTATACAATCTCTTTAATCCCGAATATTTTTTCCTAAGCGTAATGAAAGTCGAACTCGCCTGAGAACTTTGTTGATCATTTTATTTTTCTTCTTCTCCTCGGTTCATTTAAAATACATTTCAATTGCTCGACTGACCTGGTATAAAAAACATCGGAACAAGAAAAAATTAAAATTAAACAAGTTACATTTTAATTATCGACACAATATTCAATATTTAATTACGAAACTCTGTAAAATTAACAAAGCAAATTGAAAATTTGACGAGTTATTTCTGTGCATCGTGATCAGAATTTATATCGAAAAATAAATATTTTATCTCTCAAAACAAATAACACAATTTCAATCACTTTATTGTCCAATTCACCGTTATTTTGAGAGCTGTAAATTCAGGTAAATTTGTTCAAGTCACATTGCCTCAGGTTCGTTGTTACCGAATACTATTTTGACACAAAACACGTTACATTGTCAGATTTTTCTACAAAATATCCTCCATTCATTCGAACTGCTTTGTTTTTCACTCAAAACTGAGAAAAACGGATTCGACAGTATATTTGTTTATGTTGTGGTTCGTAAGCCGTCGATTTACAGTTTGAGGATTGAATTTCACAGGTTGATTGGTTGTTGCAGCGTGTTAAATTTGCTTGATCAAAAAAATGGTGGTAAATTCACAATAATGTGTGTTCCAGTAAGATTTCCTTCGAAGAAATCATAGCTGCTGTTTTTTTTATCTGGTTTGGAGCAATAAAAGTGTCTTCTCTGATTACGTCTGAGGGGCGTTAACGTTTTTTCGTGAAAATTCAAATGAACATCTACGCGAGGAAATGCAGGTAGAAGTAAAGAAGAAAAAAATCAAAAAAAAAAAATAGCAATTTATGTGACAAAAAAAGCTTTGGTTATTTGTAGCTATGGTACAAGCATTTGTACCGTTTCTTACTACGATCCTCGGTAATCGTGATGCTTATACATACGAACGTACGTACGTACATATACATAAATACATACATAAGATCATGTATACATACAAATTTATATACATCCATTCATACACACATAAATACAAACATACAAACACATATATATGTATATATATATAAAACCGAATTTTAGGAAGGATAGTCGTGAAGTGAGAACAGAAAACGTTTTCGCTGGTGAATCCTCAGCTGAGGTCATATGTATATATATATATATATATAGTTTTCTTGTACAATCTAGCGATGTGTATAGTAACACACACATGAGTGCTAACACGTACGAGGATAAGCTCGAGAGTTGGGCACCGGGCTCTATATGCTCTTTCGAAAGCTTTTACAACGAAAGGAAGAGAGAGGAAGAGAGGCTGAAAGTGAGTGTGTGTGTGTGTGTGTGTGTGTGTGTAAGAGAGACTGCAAGAAGACAGAATGAAGAATAAGGAGAAGAAGAAAAAGAGAGAGAGGGAGCGATAGAAAAGAAAAGGGAGGGGAATAAGAGAGGGTGGTAGGAAGCCGACAAATACATTATTCAACGCGGTTCGTCTCAAAGCTCGGGCACCAGGAACGACTCGGCTTCGCGAGCTTACTACCGAAGAGTAAAGGCACTCCGCTCTCCCTTCTTCTCTGCTGCTGCTGCTGCTGCTGCGAGTGAAGGAGTATATACGATGAGTCTCACGTACAAGAGAAGGGCAACCTTTCCTCCCTCGACAAACCCTCATGGTTAGTCGAAGACCGACGACTTGTGCTATCTGTGGCCTGGAAGTTGGCCGACTGGACCTGGACCTGGACCTGGACCTGCAACTTTTTCTCTTTCTATTTCTCTCTCTCTCTCTCTCTCTCTCTCTTTCTATCTCGTATTCTCTCCAAAGACTTTCACAAACTTTCCATGCCTTCCTTCTTCAGAAACACACACACACACTCACTCAGACACCACACAAACAAACAACATTCGATGCATCATTGTGTAGAATGTATCGCGTGGATTCTCATCCTCTTCTCGATACCACCCTTTTATACTTGTACGTTTGAACGTTTTACCGCCGTAAGCATACACTGTCCAGTGCTAAAGAAGAAAAGAGGGTACGAAAAAAGAGGAATAGTGGTCAAGAGAAATACACCGGGGACTCTTGATTGCCGCAACTTTCCTTCAAGAAACTCCAACCGCCATACATACATATACGTGACCACATATCTTCTTTTTTTTTCTTCTTTACGGATTCGTTTTTTTCTTCTTCGTAATTGAGACAAGTTGCTGAAGATACTAGTTTTATATATAAATATAGTTCTTCACTGTACAGTTTGAAATATTGACTATGATGGTTTTTGTTTTTAAAAAATCGTAAAGTGATTCATAAATCGATGTCGTGATTACTTTCAAAACCATCAAGCTAAGACCTGCCTTGTCTGATGTTTTTTTTAACTTTTTTGTTGTTGAACCACCATATCAATAATAAATACCGCGTTATTTGCATCTACATGGTCTCCGGGACATGCAGAAATCAATTGTATTGGCCAGGAAACGTCAATTTCTATCCATGATAATTCGGATGTTCTCGATTAAAATTAAATTCCACTGTGTGCATTTGCAGAAATCAAAGATCGGAGTATTGACAAATATATATATTTTTGACTTTTTGTATGGAATATCGATCCAAATACTAATTAAAAGTCAACTCAATCAATTATTTCAGACCTTTAGTTCAAATGAAGCGATCCTGTGACAGATTTACGAAAGAAAATAACAAAATAATAAGGGTTTTCAACCCATCGAGACGGAGTGGGACTTACATTGCCCTACTTATTTTTCGGTGGCATTCTGAACATTAAACTACTACTTCAACAACAAATCCCAGATCGTTTGGTTCGACATCATCTCTATGACATTCTTAAATGTAAAAAAAAAAGAACAGTGATTATTTGTTAATTATACAATTACCACAGAAAGTCGATGAACATGGGGATGAAAATTTTTTCCACAGACTCCATGAAATGCAAAAAATTGTCGAGAATTTTTCCAAAATTTTACGATGGTTTTCGTCCAGAAAAAATCAGTAACCTATTAATTTTTAATTTCTAAGTTCCAATTCTATTAAAAAAGTATATACATATATAATGACTTTCAGTTTTCACCCCTACCACCGCGAATCGTTTTATTCAGAGATAATATACTCGGGAAGGCCTTGGACCAGCAGACGACAGACAGAGTTGTCAAATGTACTTGTCCCGAGACTCTGGCAAGTCTCTTGATAAAATGTTGAATAAAACTGTAAAGAAAGAGTGTTCGATATCGTACTCCATCAAATCTCGTTCAGATAATTTTATTCCTGATTAATGGAAAGTTCCAATGAATAAATTGATGCTGAGGTAGAATCGAGGATGTATTTGCGTGTGCCAGGTTAGATTTAAGATTCTATGTAAAATAGAGGTTAAATCTTTTGTCTCATTCTCTCCTAGTTTTGTCGGCTCTCAACTTAACGTTCTCGCAGCCTAAGAGGACTCCTTGCTTCGTTCTCTCCTTTTATAAGAGGCGGCAGGAAGGGGAGGGGTAAAGGAGAGAGTGAAGGAAATCCTCGAAAGATCAGTATGCACCACGAATCTGCCCAATAGAGTCCTCATCCTTTCTCTCCCTTTCTGAGCTTCCACAAAGTTCCTGGACAAGACGAAGAGAGAAGAAAATGGCGTAGGGTGAGGCAAAGTTCTGGTTTCTGCACGAAGATGCGACGCGGTCTGTGACTCTGGCTTTTCACACAGATATAGCAAGAAAATCTCAGGCTGCTTTTCACGAGACAGACCAGTCGAACTCTCTCTTCCATCCTAACCCGATCTTCTCGATCAACTTGCAATCACGTTCTGCCCACGAATACTCTTCGACAAGGACCCCCGGATAATCAACATTCAGGAAAATGGGTTCACCATCAAAATTCAAGACTTGGGTCGTGCAGGAAAGACGAAGACACAAACAGAGACTCGTCAGGGAAAATAATGAATTTATTTGTTAGGAAAATATTTATTCGTTCCGTGCATAGGTCACTACGATTTCTATTGGCTCTGGCTGTTACTACCTTGGGTCTTTGTGACCCAGGTACTTTGAGGCGGCGAATGGTTCATGGTCTTGACCTGGGTCAAAATGACCCCTTGGTAGTAAGCGAATTGGCCAGTACTTTCGTGTTTTCAGTTGTACAATAAGTTCTTTTTAAACTGATTTTGCACATGGAAATTTTCGTGCCAAGTTTCCGTTGGTTACGAATGTCCGCGCCATGGACTGTGAGTCATTCGGTGTTAGTCGTGTCCTTATCAGGAGGGCGGTATCCCAACCACACGCTAACGTCACTTTGTTTCTTCAGTTAACGCGATTTTCGTTGTTCGGACAATGAAAATGTTGACGTGAATCACGTTAGCTTTATAAATTTCGTTGCCTTGTTCAGCATTTATTAAAGCAGTGGTGAGTGCTAAAGGTCACATAAATTTCGCCGTAGTCGTGTCATTGCATGTTTAATTATATCACAAACTTCAATGGAAAATGTTAAGTTCATTTAATTCAATTATAAGCAATGGATAATGTAATCACACTGGAAGAGACAAAGGGAATAGATTATCTTTTAAACCTCGGAATTCAATTATTATATTTTGTGTCAACGCTTCATTTACAGAAATTTCACATAATTTGATACATTTCCTGTTTTTATTAAGTAGTAGCTATCCCCGTGGCTTTATATATGGCGAAAAATATCGCCAATAAAACAAGCGTGTCATAATAAGTACAAATAACATGAAAATTTTATTATTTGATAGGATGTAAGAAATGTTGCACAAGACATTTTTTATATTTTTCATATAATTATGATTTATATAATTATATAGATTATTTTATATAATGTGATTTATTGAGAAAATGAGAGCCGGTGAACCAAATTATCGAGATACTGCAATCATAAATTTTAGGTTTTGCTTGAAAAGTACTTCGAAACAGATACAAAAAAAAATGTAGAAAAGAAATTAAATGTCTCAATTTTTTGTTAAGTATCCACCCAAGAAAATACTTTTATTCCTGTTAAAAACTGGAAGTCTAACATTTGTTCATTCTTTTTGTTTTCGAATTATTTCCAAATTGGTAACTCGTGTTTTTCGAAATGATCAATCTGCATACTCCTATAATCGGTGAGTTTTTAAAGTGGAACATGGAATCAGAGACTTAAATTTTTCAATGCAAATGTTTTAAAAAAAGAAAAACGATCGATCGGAATGTTATAAAGCCTACAACCTTTTCGGAATTATGAGCTTTATTGCAGTGTGAGATTCATCGTAATTGGTTGAGTGGTTCTTGATTGAAAAGCGGTCAAACACATTTTTAGCATTACAGATTTATGTACACGCAGAAAAGAGAAGAGATATAAAAATAACGTGCATTAAAATATTCGAGAATTCATATATGTAATTTTTTTTATCGTGCTTGAGAAAAAATACGAATATTGCGCCAAAGTATAAATAACAATAAAATAAGAGTACTTTATGCTTAGCAAGGGTTTCGTGTCGCGTGACTAGAGTGCCTTTTTTTCGTAGGGAGCCATACATGTAACACGAAAGCACGAGAACGAAACATCGAGTGTTCGAGGTAAATGTATGACACCCGAAATGTATATGCCATCTCGCAAGAAACAAATTTGTTATTTGGTCACAGAGAACAAAAAGAGACCACAGACAACAAAAAGTGCTTCATTCTGTAAAAAAATATTAATGTTTCGTTTCATAATAGCGCGGCAATAATCCTTGGGTTGTAAAATATGAAAGGTTAGAGGAATAAAAGAGTTGAAAAAAAAGAAGGAAGCGATAGAAAGTACATTGTAGCACGGCTGTGACATGTAGCTCTCAATATGTCGCGGAAAATCTTGTTTCGTTTGGAGAGGAAAATAATAAATAAAGCTAGAGATAGTAGGAACGAAACGAGAGCATAAAAATCCTTCTTCCGAAAATAAAATGAGAGCGAGAAAGCAAAAGGCACTAGCCAGGCTGACTTCCTGGCTTGCAACATCCGTTTCCGGTTTTGCTCCGACCAGACGCCATCTCGCGACTAAACTACCAACTTTCCTATCTCGGGAGCTTCTCTCTCAGCCTGGCTATACTATTTATTCTTTACATATTTGGCACGGTACCTCTCTCGGAATCTCGTGCAAGCAATGTCGTATCGTAGGAGAATAAAAAAAGAACGAAACGTTGCGAGAGGACGAGAGAAAAGGCACGAAATTGAAAACGGCTGATAGTCCATACTGCGAAACCGAGCAACCTCGCGATGGGGTTATGTACAAGGGTAGCATTCGAGCAAAAATAGAAGAAGTATAAATATAGCTTTTTCGACTGTTCGACTTTCCTCTTGTATAACGCTGTCTCATACATTATTCAATAGTGGACCCCCTGGTGCTTTGACGCGGACCACGACTTTGCTATATACGAAAGAATTCGAAAATCGAACCCAATCTATACACTTTCGTACAAGCTTTTTCTTGTTTAATGCTATATTTTTCGTGCTTCAAAAACTTTAGTCACACATTCGTCAAAAAATATTTTTTAGTCAACGTTCCAAGAAGATTGAGCCAAGATTACTACAGTGAGTTTTTTTGACCCGGGCCGAATCAGCTATTTACGTCGAAATTGTTTTGTACTTTATTTCGAACCTCGACTGTAGTGCAACAAATCGATTGAGTTCCGTACCATTCTCCGAGCAGTTGTTCCTTCATTGATGGAGAAAAGATTTGACAACAAAAAAACCCAATTCTTCGAGAGTTATGTCCAGCAAAGTTGTCCGGGAAAATGTATCCAGACCGGATTCGTTGAATTTTTATTAAAATTTATAACTCGTTGGTAATTACGATGATCGGGCTATTGTTTTTTGTTGTTTTTTTTTTGTATTCACCAATATTACCGGCTGTAATTTAACAAGCATGTGGGCAATCTCCGTCCGATATAAAATTACGGGATACGCATATTATTTTTATTTTTAACGTCATAATAATGAGGGGGAAAAAATTGAAGAATTGCGAGACTAGGGGCTGGTCCGATTAGGCACGAAATACCCATTGTGCATTTATGCACTACTTTATTCGTATGAAAAACACAAATGGTCGTGTCACGCTCAAACAATCAGTACGAGACCTATCCCTTTTCACGTCCATCTATCTGCCCCTATAAAAATTCATTTTTTTTTCTTTCCTTTTTTCAACTCCAACGTTTTTGTTTTATTTTATTTTTCATTTCTTTTTATCCTTCGAATACGATCGACGTTAACATGCAATCTCATCGTTCTCTCTTTCTATCTTTTTTGCCTCGTTCTATTCGGTATTCCTGTGGATCGATTATGAAAACATAATGATCTATCCACACGCGATACCCTCGTCGACGATCAAACAGCAAAAAAGAAACAGGATTTCAGAATAACATTCGGATTCTCTTAACGTTATTCATATACAACGATTTACGAAGTAGCAACGTTTTAATCACCGGATATTGATTTATTTCGCATATAAATTACTGATGTATCTCGAAATAATTTTATCGCAACATCAAAATCAATTGTATTGAGTGGAATGAACGTCAATTTTATTATCAAGTATATGTTTATGACAATTCGAATATATTCGGTGGAAATTATATTTCACTGTTTGCAGATCTATTTGCAGGAATGAAATATCGTGGATTCACCAAATAATTTGTCATGGTCTTTTTGTTATAATTTTTGTACAAAATACTAACGAAAGGTCAAATAATTGAATTATTTCAAAGTTCTAGGTTGAATGCGGTGATCCTGTGACAGATTCACGAACGCAAATGACAAAATAAAATACGGGTTTTCAAACATTTGATCTAGAGTAGGACTTACCTTGTCCTACCCATTTTTTTCAGCTTTTTGATCATTTCAGCAACAAATACCAGGTTTTTCTTGCTGTAACATGGTCCCTGGGACGTTTTTAATTATATAAGCGATATGAACAGTCATTATTTATTAATTACACAAATACTATATTATTATAAATAAATTTATGAATTTCGTACGTTTTCGCGAAAATATGAGTTCTTTACTAAACTACTACGAACATCGGAATGGCAATCTCTTATAAACTGAAAATGCTCCAAAGAAGTCTATAGAATTCGTCAAAAAATTTTCATACGGCGGTTGTCGTCTGAAAAAAATGACAAAACAATCATTTTTGAATTACTAAATGTCAAGTGAATTGCATGTGAGATAAAATGGATGAGGGTTCATGTTTTTATACGAAATCCTGAAAAGCAGCAGAACAAAACTTAAGCGCACGTCAATCGAATTATTTTTCTCACGCATGTGGATTCGGAAGAGAGAAATTCGAAGTTAGACTTCTCTAGACGAATAAAGTAATGTAAATTTGGGTAGCAGGTGAAAAAACAAAAGGATACATGGAAGCGATGAAAAGACGAGCAGATCGAATGTACAAGAGATACTTTGGAGTCGTCTCTTGGTATCTGAAGTGCCGTTGGGAGTCTGTCAAGCGACCAAGTGAACCAGTGAGTATAGGCCCTAGTTGAATATCCAGTCTAGGTCTCTTGATGCTTTGAGCCAATTTCGGAAAGTCACTTTTGCACGACCCTATTGCTTTAAAGCCTGAATTTACTGTACGAAGTATTGCCATCTCTGATTCTCTCGCACATTAGATTTTCTCTCTCTTTCTATCTCTTTTGCTCATCTCTTTTTGTATCTATCCAGCATTGAGAAAACTCTTACTATGCGAGTAAATGCGCCATCTAATCTTAACAGTTCTTCGAGAAAACGCGACTCCGATGAGATGAAAGTTTAGATTAAGACGTGAATATTTAACATCTGCGCGCGCCATTATAGACAGCACAATCTCTGCGAATTTCCCCCTCTCCATATCCCTACGTCCCAGTCTTCATGCAATTGCAAATCCGACTCCGAGATAAAAAAAAACGTATTTTCATTTCTCTATTGACCATTGCGAAATCAATTACCAATAGAAACCAATAGGTCAAGTATTTGACCTAACAGGCTCTCAAATACAATACGAACAATGAACCATGACACCCAACAAATAACAAATAACAGAATTCCAATCACCGCGGAAACATGTACAATTAATACTCTAAGAATAGCAGCAATTAACGTAAATTCAATAATATCACACCAACGGAGATTTAGAACAACTCATAATTAATTAATTTTGTTATTTATACCTGTAAAACAAAGAACTAAATGAAGAAAATAAATAAAAAAAAAAAAGGTTCGATCCCGGGCGGAAACATTATTTTGTTGATTAATATTATCTATTCTTTTTTTCAACAATTTATTCAGTAAATGTATTTGAACTATTCATTTAGTAATATTTTCACGATTAATTTATTAAAAGTATGCAAATAAAGTACAAGAGCGAGGTAACATTTTACCAAGATTTATTATAGAAACGAGCGGATGTGCCAAAAGATAAATATTTAAATGCATCAAACGGTTATTGAACAAGTTCCAAAACATTTTATTTGTCCTTTTCAATGAGTTTCCGTGGTGTAGTGGTTATCACATCCGCCTAACGCGCGGAAGGTCCCCGGTTCGATCCCGGGCGGAAACATTTTTTTTTTTTAATTAAAAAAATTCTCGATATAATAAGCATTGTCAATTAAATGAATGAAAAATTATTTTCTTCTTGAAAAGTAGCACTCCAAACACAATAGCGACCGGTGCCCGTCACACTCGTTGCCCGCAGGTGTAACATTTCAGTCGCGTATGCGTGGCATTTCGACTATCGCAAAATGCACACCGAGCGAGACATTTGTCTTTAATTATTTGGAAGCCTCTTTATGGCGGTCGATCCCCCCTCAAGATCTGTGAAATAAGGCTCTTGGTGGTAATGCGCAAGGAGCTGTTTTCCAAGAGACTGTTACGTCCTAGCCTGACGCTAAGCCCCCCATAATTTTTTTCAATTAACCCTTCTCATTCATGTACCATCAGACGGTACACTTTCATACCTACATCATCAGTCGTCGATAAATAATGTATAATTAATCGCATAATCGCAATAATTACAGGAGTATATACTCCTGTAATAAGTATATACTCTCTAATGTTAATATATAGAATATAAAACAACAAGAAGAGAACAAGGCTCAATAAGAACGCACCAAAGCCAAATTTAGCGTCAAGCAGAAGGCGAGCCAGCTCATCATAAGGCGAAGAACTATCGTCTAATATATAGAATATAAAACAACAAGAAGACAACGAGGACGACATGGATCTGAACACAACGACTAGAAGGACACAACAACAACAGCAATAGTCAACACGATTCGAACAATATTCGAACATAATATTCATGGGCAGGCTGAGTTTACCAGCAACCTCCCGATCTTGAAGGTATGTATGATCGCCTATCCAGAGTTCGAAACACGTCCTACGATCTACGAGTTTCAAAACAAATCGAAAAAACTTGACTTCTGAAGCTTAATTAAAAGTACCGAAGGTCCTAAATCCGAGAGCAATAACTACACGCTTCAGTTTTAACGTAAAGCGTTTTAGGGGTATCAACTTACTTAGCCGAAAAAGGTGAAAACCCTCATATGAGGGGCAATTATGATTTTCTAGGTTTTCTGTTCGTGCTTAAATTGTTAATTGCAATGAAAAACTATATATGGTTCTCTACGAAACTCGGTAACTTTTTGAGGGCCAATGCAGCCCCGAACGAGATAGGTCAAGTGACCTCGAACGAGGTTAATCGTCGATTCTGCTTGCATATTAGACACCTGCTCTCATACTGCAACGAGACGTTTTAAACTGAAATGGGTATGGGAATATCGATAGATAAGTTTTGTGTCATATACGACATTAACACAAACTTGGAGCTTAACTCCAATGATAAGCTTTATTTTTATAGGGAAGTTTCATGGAGTAGTACAATAAATAATCAAATATTTTTAATCCAAGATTTTGAGGGGTTTAAAGTTTTTTTGCATGGATGTAAATGCAAGAATTAATGAGCAAAAGTTTTGGTTAGGAGAAAAGTTGATAAAGATTTGGGTCACGTGACTTCAGCGTCAAAGTATTCTTCGGGTCAAAGTAACTTGAGTTATTTTTTCGTTGAGTGCTCTCTAAATTAAGTGAATCCTGGCTCAACCGATTGCAGGTTCAACGTCAAAGTAATCCCTGTCCTCGATTCTTAGTCCCATTGATAATTCAGCGATTATCAATTGAATGAGTACCAATGAAGTTATATTTCTCACGTACAAACATAAATGAGAATAGCATCGTAAGGAATACAGAGAAGATGAAGTGAAAGGGTCTCCGGGTTTCGTCCGGAGACACAGCAGGATAAAAAGGGACCGAGAGAGTATAAACAGAAATATGTGTATAAATCGAGCGCCAAGATAAAGTGAGGGAACGTGGCTGAACCACTTACTGAGCCAATTGTGGTTAGAATGGTGAATAGTCAATATACTCGATAGGGAGTCGATTAGTCCGAATAAACGGTACTAACGGGATAGTCGTACCGAAGGAATAGAAAGGATAAGAAGTCTGTGTGTGAGTTTGTGTGTGTGGCTGGTGAGAGAGGCGATGAAACTAAATGCGCTTACCGATGCCCACAAAATGGCCCAATTAACGACTAGTTTGGACTCTCTCGTCAGTAATCGATTGTCGCACTCTCTATAGACTCGAATACGAAATTGGAAACTCAGCGTTGGATCGAACGGAAAATCTTATCAGTTCTGCGATACGAGGATCACGCTTATCACGTACACGTATATGTATCTTCATCTTTCCACCTCTTCCATATACATGTACTTCATCTTGTATACGTATATGGCATTTACCGTTTCGTGTGTTCTGCTGTAATTCGGATATTCATGGGACATGACAAGAGATGCAGGATTCTACGCGGTAAGCTGTGCTCTGTTATCTCTCCAAACAGGGAATTTGCCCAAAGGTCTCGGTCCATTTAACCGGAAGCAGATGTATATTGGATATAGATACGTTATACATAAGATGTATACATGTAACTGTCCACATGTCCATGCCCATTCATACTATCTATATAAGTCTTTCCTCAAACTTCAACAAGTTTCATAATGCATCAATCAACTACGACCGTGTCCACGATCCTCCGCATAACGTACTAGTTGATAATTGTTCAAATCTCGAAAGCAATTAAGCTGTTACTGCCTCTCGTCAATTTTCGTTGAAGACCAATCTAGGAGATCGAAAAAAGTAGTTATAAGTGGCTAGTTTCAATTGTGAGTCTCCCACAAGAACTTCTGCTATAATTCTTCGCTAATAATAACTTTATTATTATTTTAATTTTACTTGTATGTTGATTTACATTGAACTGGGAAGTTTATTATTGGTTACGGGTTTTTAGATGTGCATTACAAGTAACCTTATATACCCATAGTGAAAATATCCTTATACACCGCCTAATGATGTATTTATTACAAATTTAATAATAGCGCCAAAAATGAAATGGTGTAAGTCGATTTAGATGAAAGCATTTGGAGCGTGCGAATAAAATGATTGCATAAAATGATAACAGTGAAATAAGAATATTCATTTTTATAATCTTGTATGTGCGATGGGTGTCGTGATATGATAATGTATGGTGTGTGATGATATTTCATGCTGTGGTATGATGATGTATGGTGTAAGATGATGGTAAATTATTTACTTTAATGTAAATAATTAAATACATTAAAGTAAATAATTATTTACTTTAATGTAAATAGTGATCGGTTTTGCCAGAGTTATAGTCTAAATTCCTGGATCTTTTTTTCGGGATATTATATTCGGGAGATAGTTGCAGGTAGAGGCATCATCCTCATGAAATATTTTTGAATCGCAACATTCTGGGCAAGGGTAATACTGGTGGCATTCACTTCGTTGGAAAAATAACGCGTGTACTCATTTAAAATACAGTTGATAAAAAAAAATTAAAAAATCCACAATTGTTCTCCAGTATAACGTGCTAAAGATTTTTCTGGTTGATTTGGTAGTGAGAATGATAAATTAATGGACATTCGACGTTGCTATGTTCTCAAGTTGTGAGACTCGAGCACCAGGAAATAGGAAAACAAAAGTTCGACTGGATTTTTGCGACGAAACTTCTCGTCATTGCTTCGACAAAGATCGTGTCCCTAATCAAATTCCATTTGGAGTGCACACAGAGCGAGCAAGTGAGTGTATATCAAAGTAGGAACGTAGTTAAAATGTTAATTGGTGTGGCACACGGCAATAGAGGTCGTGTTCCATGTCGAGACTGTCTGTGATTATACACCCTCTTATAGTCCACCGCTACTTGTACTGTGGCTGTGCACTTCTGCAACTCGCAGTTGCCCCGACAAGCTTGCTGGTGAGTGCATACGAGAGTTCGGTGGGTGCCACTCTTTCCTGTCGACGCGGAACAAGAGAGTCAAGAGAGTCAAGGGTGTGCGAGGAAGAGAGATAGAGACGGAGAAAACGACGAAGGAAAAGGAAAGGGAAAAGAGCAGGATAGAAAGAGTAGTGCACGTAAGAGTGGAATCTCGAGTCGGGTGAGCTCTTCTCATTTGCACCACTATACCTACTTGCATTCAGTGAAAACGAACAAGCTACGGGCAGACGGAATGAGAAACGGAAAATCATTCATCCAAATGTCTCCGAGCGTTCAACCTTTCTCCTTCTTTCGATGAACGCAATCCTACTGAACTAATTACAAACTTGCGTTCAATTTACCAGCAAATTAATCATCAACCGATAACATAGCGATGTACTTTCAGAATTATTGGCATTATCATTGCACTCGTAGTAATTTGATATTAACTATTCAACATGTAAGCAGCAATTGATTAAGAAAATCATCATCATATTGTTAATTATTCATTTAATCAACTGAGCATTCAACTGTTTGTAATTCGGTTGAAATTGAATAACACTGTAATCAGGATAATTCATACAATTTAAATGTTATTCTTATTTTCCATATCATTTCTAAGAAGTGGAATATGGAGATCTCGATTATAACTTATATATATATATATTTGATTTTCCATTCTTTTTTATAAGCACAATCAAGAACTAATCGATTCAATCATCAATAATAAATTTTTTAATGTACTATTAGTGTTTTTATAGGAGATGATTGAAAAATTGATAACCAATACAATTTGACAATCATTTTTATTCTCATTATCGCGTGTAGCAAGTTTAATATATAGATATCCCGGTTATAACCAATTAATCAATTGGATGCTCGAATTAATTTTGTTTTCACAATCAGCAACTAATAAATCATCGGTAATAAATCGTCTAATTAAATGATCTATTGTTGTCGTTGTAGTGGTGCATAAAAATTGATTAATGCGCATCGTATCAATGAATCATTCTGTAGGTGACAAAAAACTGGATCTTGATGTTTCAGCCACACAAAACCTAGTCCGCAAATGACAATAGACTGCCGAGAATCCTTGCTATTAAAAAAATGCAATAAATCAAATTTTTCGATATATATTTTAACATCACGTATAAAAATAAATGTTCGTTTATTCATTTCCACTTTTTATCAGTGTATAGTGTACTTCGAAAAAATAAATGAACTAGCTGAGTAAATCCTATATAAGTTTAAAGATGCAATAAGAAATTATTATTAAGATAGCAACTATTGTGATACGAAAGGGACAAGGAAGAAAAGAGAAAGAGGGAAGTTCAAATGTTGGGCACGAAGCTTATGCATATATAGGGAGTACTTTTGCCCTGGTAGGTACGTATGGAACACAACGAGTTTATTTCCAGAGACAAGAATAAACAAAGCAAGGTAATACCAGGGGTTTAGGGGCAGGAGACAAGGGCAAATGTATGCTGTGAGGGTAGAAAAGGAATTGAGGTAAAAGTACACACGAGTGTGTTGGTGTATATATTTTCATTTGTATTCGTATTATGGTTTGTCATAATACAGGAATCTATTATGAAAAAGCGTACATGTACCATTAAGTACCTGGAGCAGACTGTCACGTGACTCGAGAAGTTTGAAATAGAGATAAGGAAAAGGGATTACAAAATCCAAAGTAACTTAAATTCAAGAAAAAAAAATCACTCAACTCCATCAGCAAATAAACTTTGGAGCCAGGAAGTTTTCAACCTCGAAATTTATTTACAAAAGTCGAGAAAACTGTCTATAAAAAAATAAACGTATTCTTTTTCAATTTCACATTCATTTCGAAGCTCGTCCGAAAAATCCTTTAAACTCTTATTTTCTGTCTTTTATTCGATTTTCATGTTTCATAAAATACGAAACTTGTAATGGATTTCTACCTAGAACAGTTCTTAAATGACCAATTTTTCAACGCTATTTTGTTTGCGCTATCGACTCGTAATGGGCTTCATTAAAGTTATGTTCGTGATAAATATGGGCAATGGCGAAATATAACCTGATGGCAGAAAAGCCCTTAAGGGGGAAAGACGGAACGATAAATATAGTGTAGAGGGGTCGATGAAATTGCGATGCAAGAGGCCATGGGATGATACGTGCTTTATCGTCAACTTGGATTTTCGAGCATTCGCATCCTAAATATACATATAAATATATGTAAATATATATATACATCGGTGTGTGTACGAAGCGACATACTGTTGTGCTCTGTTTGCCCACAGAAGCATTTTCAACGAGAGCAATCGTGATTCGAGCCAGCTTTCTTGCTGAAATATTTTTCCATAGGGACAGCAAACAAAAAATAAAGTGACGAATCGACAAAACTTAAATAATTAATATACTTCAGTGAAAAAAAAAATGGAACGTAGATTAAACGTAATACTGTAAAAAATTGAAAATTAGAACCACACTCTTTGGATCGAGCACTGCGTTACGCAAAAGTTTCAATTTTTATTGAAGTCAGAAATAGTTGATGCGATTAGCGAAACTATTTTCACTTCTTTATCACTGCGGAGTCACTGAGGATCTTATTCGTCAGTTTTTATATTTTTTTTCATCATTATTTACCACGATTGTAGCAAATTAAAAACAATAACAATGAAAAATGCAAATATTCCACATGAATCACATCCGAGGAGCTGATTGTACCTTTCTAAAGTGATAGGATGGGCTCGTAAAATTCTGCAAAGGTATAAGCAGGAACAGTTAAAAGAAAAATACATTGAAACAATGTCTGAGGGCAGTAATTAAAGATCCCGTTATCTGCCAAATAAAAAAAGTAAATTGATCACAACCGATGAACCAATCTTCTCATTCTTCTCATAAAAGAAGTGTTATCACAAAATCCCGAAGTGAGAGTTTTTTCTGAAGCTGCTGCTATAGACGTATTTTGTTTGGTTGTCAATGACATGCTCGGAGTTCGCTCATGTGCGTATTTCAGATCGTAGAAATGAGTGGAAAACATCTACAACACATCACCCGTCAAAATAACATATAACTTGTATTTAAAAGATATGGAATACCACCCTGCTTAACAGAATCGTATTTTTCTATCGGATCCTTTAAGGTAATTGAAATTCCGCTCAAAAATAAATTGAACGTATACACAATCGTATCTACGGTCATGTTTAAAAAAATAATAACCTGTGAAAAGAATCATACAACCAAAATATGAAATTAGAGATTTACGGTTTGCCATCAAATCACATGAAGAAACTGAAATTTTCTAAAATTTAGAGATTTTCTAGAATAATGACCGAACTGCAATGAAATTACTCGAAACAGAAGACCTATTGTTATTAAAAAAAGGTATAAAACAATGAAAGACAAGCGCGCGCGGTGATGCTGATGATAAAAAAAAAACATGGAATCAACTGTAACCCGAGTATAATAGCTAGGAAGATGTCCGAAAGGAAATAGAGACAAGTTTCTTTTGAGCTTGTAATAAGCCGAAAGTAGAGTGAGATGTAACTTTAATGACTTTCCAAGACTCTTCAAACTTAATTCCGCCAATTTGACAAATTCCCGTGTGAATGAAAACATCGTTCAAGATTCCTAAGAGAAAATAAAAAAACGTGCTGTATACATTATTAAAGACGAACGGTATTCCAAACATCACGAGAGACCCCTAAGGACAGCTTAAAAAATAAAACAAGTGAGAGTCAAGGGAAAGAGAGAGGCGAGAAAAAGAGGGCTAAACTGGTTGACGCTTGTAATATATCGCAAAAAGTTGTTAAGTTTTTTTTCTCTCGTTTTTTTTTCTCTTCAAGAGGATAATATAAAATCCTTGTACGAAGGGGAAATTCTCTCATGACGATTCGGAGGATGCCTGAGGGTGAACGTGTAAAGCAGCCTGAAAGAATCGTTTGCGTCACCCTGTGGCTCATCTTCCCAAAGCTTTCAATATATATATACAAACCATGGCCAAAAGCTTGAGAAAGATGAGCCATATATATATATATAAACATATACATATAGATATATGTGGTGCCTTTTCGTAGCTTACCTTGCTCACTAACTCTCATCCACGCTCGTATTCTCTCCTTATCCCTAAGAGTTATGTCAATGGCACGAGCCTCGAATACCGAAGAAAACTGATCTTGTTTGTCAGTGTCTTTTCTCTTGCAGGTCTCTTCGTTCATTTGAACTTTTCTCCTTCTCTTTGTTGGAACAAGAAAATATAGGAGAGAATAGCTACGACTTTAATGAAACAAAGAAAAATTTTTGTCCGCGAGTGAAAAAAGAATGGAATTATTATTTAATAAATAAATAAATAAATCCAACAAACAAAATCCACTCGATATTTCCATCTGATCAAAACAATAGGATGAAAAAGTATATCAAACGTTTAAGGATGTATTAAAATTGGACTGTAACTGGAAGAGATTACATTAATAATCGTTCCCCTCGACCTTCTTTATAATTCGGATATATTCATAAATGACGGCTGCATTATAGTCTGATTGAATAATTTATGGTAAAAGAGAAATACGAGGTAAAATTGTCGGTGGAAAATCTCACGAACATGAGAAGGTGAATTCCGAGACGAAAGAAAGAGAGAGACCGAGATAGAAAGACTGCCAGAGAGACTGAAGGACAGACAGGTGGAAGGGAGCGACGAGGATAAAGGAGAAAGAAAGAAAAAAACGGAGGGAGTAAGAAAGAGGAATCGAAAGCCGAGTGTGCATAAATCGCGGCTATATCCCCAGGGGTGCAACTCTTGTCGTTTTACAAAGCATTTCGCTATTTACCGTTCGACTGGCATAAGGAAAAGCGAGGGTGGTAGTTTCTTGGAATAACGACGTAAAAGAACGGATCGTTCTTTATCCTGACGTCATATGCCACGAATATATATATTTTCATAACGTATTTTTATCATATAGAGTACGCGTATTAATATATTTGTGAATTACAGCCACAATAATATAATTATATCATATAAATTCTGAGCCACAATTCAATTCACGTTGAATCGGACCATATTTCATTGTTATACCTCAATTGAATTCTTCCGCTCGTCACGTTCTGTTCCCGTCCCCAATTTATGAGGAAAAGTCTGAGGAAAAATTCCATCTTAATTAATATTGCTTAGTGCCATTTTTATCATCTTCTCTTTTCTCACAAGGAAAAAGGTTAACGATGAGATAAAAGACTGGAAACGTGAGTTTGTTGCACGTTCTTATATGATTCTCAGCTGCTTACTAGAAATTGCTAGAGAATTAAATATCGCGTCAATTATGTTTGCGGTAGTTTCAGGAAAAAAGGTTAATTCCCAACGATAACTTAGAATAATATGCCATGGAACTATACCAACGCTAAGGTGGCACAAAATTGGCGAAAAATGCTATCGCAACAAATACAGATGGCACGGAATATAAGCTTGCGTGACTTGTACTATTTAGGCAGAGGGCGCGCGAAAACGTCCAGTCTTCCACCGTACCATTAGTAACGAGACTATTGTTCTTACTCGCAACTCTCCTGTATACTTTACGTCGAATTTGTCTTTCTATGCAACACTCGTGTTCAAAGTCGTGAGAACGCAGGAACTCACGATCGATATTTCATGTGTGAAGAAAGGAGATTCCTCAAGAGCTGGTTTTTGGTATTAAAAATCGACCACTTTATGCGATGATAGCGAATTTATACACGAAATAAATATGTACGAAAAAATTAGTATACAAAAAACAGTTCACATTTTTCCAATCTCTTGCATTTCAACATTTATACCAATTTTCAAGTTAAATTCAAGGATAAATGTATTAATCAATACAAAAACGAAAATAAAGTAATTGTTGTCTATAAAACTTCAAAGGAACAAAGATCCGATTTGGTCTTAAGACGGTAACTTGAATTTTCCTAGTTTTGTGTATTCAAAGTGCACGCAGAGATTCGAAGATTTGAAATGTTAGTAGTGAATGAAGTCTTCTGTGTCCTGTGAACTAAACTATGTATACATTTATATATTCGCTGTTGTACTACCGCAGAGAGAACTTGGCGTTTCGGTACCAACGTTGGGCAACCGCATCTACAACGCCCCCGGGTTACGTCTCTCTGCCGTTTCTCTGTAATTTACATACGTAATTAAGCTTCCAACTTGATATTCCCGTATTAGCGATGCCAGTGGCGCCACCTATGTTTGGCAAGTACGCTTTCCCCTTCTGTATTATCTCTCTATCTCTCTCTCTCTCTCTCTCTCTCTCTTAATCTCACGCTGTCGCATGTGCTGCCACTGGATACACTGTGGCGACGGTTTGTACGAAACAGTTTTGCACTAGCTTCTACTCGAATGCGAACCGCCCTCCCTAATTGGTATTTGAAATACGGAATACAGCGACGAATGCCAGTTAAGACTGAACCATAGGCTCTCCTAGGTTGATTGATCAATACAGCGGAATTTAGTACAATAAGGAATTTAAAGTCGAAAAGTCTGGTACCATTTTATGATCGAACTCTTTTCTGAGAATCAAGTGAGGAATATTCGGTGATTTTTAAGGGGCCATACCGGTGAAACGGTTGGAGATAGTGCATCAATGCATGGAACCATTCTTGCAGAACGTCAAATTTCCTACAAGAAAGTCTGCAACATTATTTTTCAATCCTCAATGGTTTAGTCCGCAGAGTTGGAGAATACAACCCAAATGTTCGCCTTGAGCACAATTCTCTTTATCGTTTATACTTTAACGTTGATTAATATATATTTACTTTAATGTGGTGCAGTTGAGTAAAATAATTGAACACGATCCATGAATTGGTAATGAACCTTTTTATTTTTAATCCGAATCCATTCCTTTCGGGCTAGAATCGTCTATTATTGAATCGGTTCCTATGTAATACGAATTGAATATTTCAAATTGCACACAATGATTATGCTTTTTTTTTTTAATGTTTATTGTTCGTGAAAATACGTATTTGAGATTTAGGTTACAATAAACAAAATAAAAATAAAACCAGAATTCGTGTTGTGTTAACGTCCTTGACTGTGCGTTGACAGTAGCTCGTGGCATTATTAATATCGTTATTTTTATGATATCAGAACATTGTAATAGTCGGTTTGAGATGGAGTACTAATTGAGTATTTAGATCTAGCACTCACTGACGGGACCTTATGAGGGCGTGAGGAAAAAAAAATTATTTTTATTAAAAAACCTCTGCAATTTCTTTTTGTCAGTCGTGGACTTAAAACTAGGTTACTTATAGGCTAAACACAATGATTATGCCGGCATAACATTCGAGGCGTATAAAAAATGTATACGAATTCAGTAAAATATTGCTCATACAAGATTCACGAACGAGAATTTTGGGTTTAGATCGAGAATAAAGTTTCCACTAAGAAAGCGTACTACTTAGTATTTCATGCAATCAAATTAGTTCAATCGAACTAGAGACTTGTTTTTTTTCTTCATAATTGAAATAATTGGATTAATCGAAATGCCAAAAAAGGGAATCTTGGTAATTTGAAAAAGCATTTCTCGAAGAGAAAGCCCGGCGATTTTTTCGAGAAGAAAAATGATACGGTCGGGTTAAGGGCTCAAAAGAGATAAGGATGAATAGGAGTTGGAAGGGAAAGAGGGGAGAAGGTTATTGTTTTGAGGGAAAATTTCGCGCATCTCGCTCTTCTCCTAACCTCTCTTTAGACAGGGTCACCCCGTGTGCTAATGTAATATTCAGAAGCATAGCTCGTGGTTATCCTAATTAAAATCTCCGGACATCAAGTTCCTACACCATTTTCTCTCTCTCTCTCTCTCTCTCTTTCCTCCCTCTAGCTCTCATATTTCAAGAAGGGAGGTTACCAGTCTGCTCGCTATCACACTGTTCCTTCTCAAATCTTGGGTCTTTCAAGAGAAGCCAGAATTTTTTCCCCAATTGCGATGAGCCTCTTCTTTATAAATAAAAAGTTGTTATTTGTAACTTTATTAATTACCAAGAAAATTTATCTACTCCTCTTGACAGCAAAAAGTTTCGGTTTTTCCTACTCACGCAATGGTGTCAATACGAAAAAAAAAATTAAATTTTGAGACCAACACAAAATTTAGTGGAATAATCTTCTAGAGAAAGTTAAAAAAAATGAATTGAAATAAATCACGAATTGGATTATCCTGTAACAATTGAGAAAATTCTCAGATTAAAGGACCGTAGAAAATTTACTAGTTACACGAATTAATCAAAATTTGCCTTGGTATTAAAATGCTAATTTAACACTAAAAATACTCAAGTGTCCTTCCATTTTTTTCTCAAGCTTACTAGCAAGCTTTTCAATTTAAATTCTTGCTTGCTTAAATCTTTATGGAACATCAAGCACATTGAAGAATCTATTGACAGAATATTGAATGTCTTTTCTATACCAAATCGATACGTAAATTTGAGCATATTCCCAGTGAATGTTTCATCACTGTAAAACTTCTTGAAGTTGAAGTTCAAAGGATCTGATAAATGTTTCGAGATTCAAAATTTCAATTCAAGAGATGAAAATTGTCTTTGACCTTTGAATCATTTCGCTTTTCCATAATAAATTTTAATGTACTATATTAATTATTTGCTTTTTGACGAACGCCGACACATCTCAATCGGCTTGATAATAAAATGGGAAGAAAATTTGAACGAAAAAGCAAGATCGTGGAAAAAGACAACAAGTAACTATCATAATAGACGAGAACTTTAACGTTGGTCGTACATAATACTCACGAGTCCTCATTTGATTTAAAATGCACGAAATATCGTACGTTCGTGTATGACTTGTATACATATGTAATTTTATGCAAATGCAAATGTTTACGCATTTACTTTTCATATATAAATATGCATATATACAGGGTGTCCTATATTTTAATCTTTCTACGTAAATATTCTCCGAAAAATATGGGTTACTAAAAAAAAAACGTTTTATACAAAAGATGTTCTCTTTTGTGGAGAACATAACAACCTTTAGAGCTGCACATTTTTCCTTATGCATAATTGAACCAAAATTTGTTACTCACACATTCTTCACACAGATTACGGATCTAAGCTCGAAATGATCAAACTAAGAAATAATTGTTTCGTTATTTTTTTAAAAGAAAAACTATCGTACTAAATATTTTCAAAAAATCTGGTAAAACTCTTTCGCGTGTAGTGAGTTTGTAAAAACATTGACATTTCGACTTTCACAGATGTTCAGGAGAAAATAATCTTTTTCGTAAGAAAATACTAATTTCGACTATGTACTTACATGTGGTCTACATAAAAATAATGGCTGTGCAAATTTATTTACATTTATGAACGTCACAAGGATCATGTAGAACCAAAAACCTCAAATGAATAAGACGAACAATGTGTTTCCACTATGGCTCGAAGGGATGAACGAGAATTACCTGGAAGTTGAGACTGCTTTGGTGAAATTTCATTACTGCAATGTTTTTCTTTACTCATATGTGAAATACCGTCTTTTACGCATGGCTGTGTATTTCAGTTTTACAACCTTTTCGAAATCACTAAATGGACTTCAAGTCGTTGAATTTGATCGTTTATTCTGAAATTTTGTAACTCTGCCAAAAAGGTGTCTCTGTTTGAATATGTACATGAAATAAAAAAGGACACCCTGTATAGATAAATATAAATAATAGGATGTAGTAAGACTTGAATAGACAGGAAGCTTGATAACGTGAGGTCTACACAGTGTCACACAGAGGGAGTTCGTGTAGATGCATTCGTAATTATGTTTGAACGGTCCATAGGGTGGGAAAGCGTCCTCTTGCGCATGAAGCGCAGGTGACGAGGACGACGAAAGTGAGAGAGAATGAGAGGAAGAGCAAAAGAGACAGGGAAAGGCTTGTGTATTTATGAGAACATCAACGACTGACAAATTAGAGCGTGTAAATTGTAAAACTTGGCACGAACTCATTCTGGACTATGGGGTTCAGAGAAATTTCTGAATGTAAAGAGGTTCGAGAATCTCCAACCTCTACTACTTCCTGAAGCATCTGTAGTCATCGTTATCACATCATACTTTGGGAATATACTAATTTTTTTGTTACCATAGAGTTATGTATCCTAGACGATTACAAGGTTTGATAATATACTCAGTTTTTCACGTTGTTTATCCATTTTCTTCAAGGTACTTCAATTTATCAAAAATACTGAGACAATAATTCACAATTTCTCAAATTTGTCCAGTTTTCGAGAAAAAAGAAACGAGGTATGGAAATAAATTTTATTCCAAGAAAACTTATTTTTATTCGCAAAATTCATTTAGAAAACTAGAAATTCAACTTCCTAGAAACTCTATCTATTTTTCTCTCTAAAAGTACAAGAATAACCTGGCGAAATTGGAATTGATAATTTGTCTAGAATTATTTTTGTGGTGTGATTTCATATCGAAATGGAGAAAAAAAATTCAATGAGCTGCGACAATATGAAATTCCTCAAATATTGCGTTCGCATTTGAAAAATTCCCAAATTTATGTATTTTTCTTAAAGAATGAAAATGAAAATCGAAGTCGGTTATATTTGAAAATAGAAAAACGATTTTTCTTGATAAAATTAATTTAAAAAATAGGAATAAATATTTTCACAAACTTAATCAGTTTTTTCCCCCCGAAAGTGGGTACGCAACTACACGAAATCGCAATTAATCATTCCTGTAGTGTAAATTCAGAGAAATGGAGCAAAAAAACTCAATTACCTGTGACGATCGAAAAAAATGGTGAAATCGAACAATCCTGACATACATGTCCACTTATTTATTGTATGGAAAAAACATGTGAAAGAAATACGCACGAATCAAAAGGGGCCGGGGTTTTGGAATGTAGGAGTCACGTGAAATGCCTCGTATATAAATATATATCTATATAAATTGAAGTATACTATACCCACAGATCAAACAAACGACTCCCCTATCTCGCAGCATTCCTGATTGGGCGATTATATGAAAATTCCTTTAGCAAGGAATTCCTCGACAAGTTTGAACTCCGAATTTCGGGTGTGAGATAAAGAGGAGCTAAAGAAGGAGGAAGGTAGTTCCTCTCAACCTCCAGGAAGTGCCTGGAGGTTGAGAGGGAAGACCTAAAAGGGAGGATAATCGAAGATCGAGCAATAAAAAATATTCAAGCTTCATTAAAATTGGTGATCTCAAATATTTCAAAGCAATATATTCGAGCAAATAACAGTCTGCTTCGAGGTGAGTTAAAGTTTCGCTGAGAACAAGTGGAACAAAGACTTCAACAAATAAATATATCAAATGGAAAACATATTTAATATAAAAATTATTAAATTCTCAAGATACTCGAAATATAAATATTTTATAATGTACTTTTTTTCGTAAGGGATATGCCTTACTGTTAGACAAAAGTTTTAGTAGTTCTTAAACTAACGATTTCAGGATAGCTCAATCTGAGAATAAAGAGGAAAAAAATATGGGGTGGATGGAACAGCAACTTGCTGCATAAATCCGCAACTTCCTTATACGGGAAGTCTGCCTTGAGTTTATCCAAATACACACACTGGTTTACGATATATGTATATATTCGTGAATGTAAAATCCAGAATATATAAGCCAGGGAGCAGCTTATAAAAGTTTTCTACTAGTCGCCCCCTTGCTACTGAAGGATTATTTAAGCGTTTATTCCAAAATATGGACCAATATTCCTAAATAACCTCTCCCTGCCATTTCCATGATTTTCTTTCACAAAATTCTAACTACGTGTGAACGGATGTTCCTATCAATAAAGGACTGAATTCAGGCTAAACAGTATGCTCACATAATTCAAATGACTTTCTCACTCAATTCAATAAAGGCTATAGATGACGTGAATTTAATTTTCGATCGCGAACCGTTTTCAACAGAAAAAAAGGAACAACACCTTTTCAGATCACATTCTTGTTCAGGATTTCATATTGCAAGAATTTCTCTTTACAGTAGAGTGAAATTTCGAATTGATTGAATTTTTTTTCTGCGATTTTGTATTCATCTATTATTTTTTTTAAACACGCGTACATTTTTTCGGAGAAAAGAAAAACCCTTTCCCTTCATGAAGAGTTCACCGACGATGGAGTATCAAATGTCGAGTTTGATTCTCCCCATTCATTTGTACCGTGATTGGCGGTTTTCATGGCTGACTTTATGTTGAACGCTCATCGAGTTTTATAGTTGAAACATGTGGGGAGTTCGTTTTGCCCAAGTGTCGCTTGTGCGTCTAATGGGTTATTCTCACTGAATGGGACATTTTGACTCTGTGTGGCATTTTCGCCTAAATTAGTTATAGGTACCCAATGGCTCGATCTGACCCGTGGGTCAATTTGACCCAGTGTGTCCTTTTGGTCTAAATTAGTTATTATGGCCCGAATGGGTCATTTCGATATGTTCGTCAATTTGACCCGGAGTAGATTTTTCGCTTGAATCGGTTACTGTGACTAAATGGGTCATTTTGACCCACGATAATGATGAATAACATCAGAGAGTTATACTCAATGTTTTAACTAGTAATCACGATATTTCGATAACCAGTTGCTCGTTCAAGTTACAATTTCGTAGCCATCTTCGTTGGGATATTTTACAGCATTCGTACCGGATGAAGTCAAATAATTTTGATGTTGAGTTTTCTAACTTGTAGAATGAAGAAAAGTGTCGGAAAAATCGATAATTAAAATTCAACATACCGCCATTCTGTAAAAAAAAAAAACACTTTTCCCTTTCGATTCTAGTACCGTTACTCCACAACACTGATAACGATTGAGAGTATATTTGGTCTTTGTTGTTAGGATCGATAGAACATTCGGGACTCCTGTTGCCAATCGAATTCACGTACTGTTTCACCAAGTCAAACAAAACTATGGGATTAAACTTTGCAATTTTATTTTTTCAAGATTGTATGCGTTTTTGGAAAAATAATACACACAAAATTTACAGAGAAAAACAAACTCCAAACGTTTAAAACTTATTTTGACCGGAAAATCATCATTGAAAACGACATTCTAGACAACAATGTACGACCTTGAAGTGATCATAATACTCTTTATAGATCAATCTGAACCGTATGAAGATTTTTTTTCAATAATTATCAACAATAATTAATTATAATGTCGATGACTTGGCGAAATTTGCTTATTGAAAATGAAAACTACAAAAATATAAGTTACTTGCAGAAAAATGTGTAAGATGGATTTTAATAGCTGAAGAATGAGTCGAAAAAATTCGATAATTCAGTAGTACGAAATTGAAATTTGTAAAGCCCAGAAACGTGATGATATTTGCTCATTTATGATTCGCGCTTCTTTGTTAAGGAATGCGCAGGGAATATTAGGATTGAGAGTTCACATGAAAGCTCTAACGTAGCAGGTTAAGAAAAGAACAGAAAAAAAGAGCGAGAGAAAAAAACGTCTCAAGACAACGAAAGAAAAACGGAGGCAGACGATTAAAATTACAAGCACCAATCCCTCGTGGTCATGTCGTATCTCCGTAACGATCCCAGTGAACAGGATAAAAAAAAACCCTAGAAAAGGAAAGGGAAAAGAAGAGAAGAAAAAAATAATTCGCGCGCGAAACAACGAAATTGAAGAAAGAACTACGGAAGCTGAGAAGGAAAAAAAGATGGAACAAGGAGTTAAAAAAAGGGCAGGGTGGGTGGATTGTCGGCAGTTGTAGCGGAGTTTCTGAGCAATAGAAATCCGCCAAATGATGCTTTCACTCGTCTTGACAATTGCATCGATCTCCGAGTCTCTTGCCTCTCTTTCTCTTTATATTTTCGATTCTCTTTTCGCTCACTTTTTGCCCTATATCTTTGGCCTTCGTGTGACAAGCGTTACAGCTACAATTGTACCAACGACTATGACGATGTTGGTTCTTGTACTCTTATCGCTACTGGCGCTTGTTTCAACTCTCCCTCTCTCTTTCTCTATCTCTCTCTCTCTCTCTCTCACTCTCTCTCACGCTCACTCTTTTTTTGCTTTTTTTTCTTCGTGCCATTCTATTCGAAACAGCATTGAAGCTGTATGAGTGTGAATATGTAGTATGGCAAGCACAAAGGCTTGAATTCCGTCGACGATCCTCTCGTTCATTAACAAAAGAACCTGAGAGAGAGAGGGAGAAAGAGGGCGATGTGTTTTCATTGACAAAAGCTTCGCTGTATTCTCTGCACCCGCTTGCATACACGTATATCCGTGTATCCGGTCCACGGATGCGTATTATACACACGAATATAAAATTCAGGGGTAAAATGGACCTCTCAAAAATTCTGAAGTAATATTTCCCTTTTATTTCGACACTTTGTCTCTCCGGTGATTGTCACAAAGAAGCAAAATTTTCTTTAATTAAAGAAACTCGATTTCATGGGATAAAAGTATCGACAAAATAATTTACGAATATTCGTAAAAACATATTTTCTCTCCTTAGTAGTCCATTTTTCCAGATGACCGTTATACATGCGGTGCAGTTACCGGAAAAATTTAAATTTGTGATCCGTAAAAGTCGATGCATGGAAATTTGTAGGTCTAGAAACTTTTATATGTTTCGTACGATAGTGTATTTATCCCCGATATTTTCCGTACATGCGTTTTACAGTAAATGGAACAAAATGTCAACTTCTATTTCAAAATATCGCTACGTACCCACCAATCCACGTCAGGCACGTGAATTTTTCGACGGTGGTTTATAGTGTACCTGAATTTTTTCTGCACATGCATTAGAGAAGTCGAACAAAATTATTCTGAAAAAAAATATCGACGTATCTACATTCGTACTTCAGGGTAATGTATTTTTCGCTCTGGTCCATTTTACCCCACACTCCCGCTGATATGCTTTTTACTCACTCGGCGACCGTATTCCGAGCCCCGGAGGAATATTCTCTTCGGTTACGAGCATCTATCGTTCATTTTTCTCTTCCTTTCTCATCCTCTTCTTCTTCATCTTCTCCTCCACCCTCCGTCGTTTTTTTTCCTCTATCTGTGCTCATGTTCGTCGTTGAACGATATATGGCTCAACAGCATCAAGCAAGCTTTGTGCCATAAGATTTTAACCACCGCCGAGTAGTATCCTCGGACATTCTCTTGCAACGCTATTCCATTATTTATCAAGGCATATGTACAGAGGCGAGAAAACACTTCAGATTTCACTGTCATTCTCATTCTCGCGGTTATTCAGCTCTGTAATTATTTTATGAACCCTTCGGGACAAGTGGCCATGGGTCATAATTTTTATGTTCGATTAAACGTTACGGATACAGTTGAGAAATTGTTGATAGTTCCATTCTCGTTGTTGAATGAATCATAAAGGATGAATTATACAGATTCAACGTTACGATACGATACTTTGTCATAAAGATTCTATTAACCCTTTTTACAATGATTTTACCCTCCGGGAATCCAGATTTTCACTCTTCAGTGAATGCAAGTCTTCCCGTTGATAACAGTACGATATTAATTTAGAGCATTGGAAGAAATAGGTTTTCTGACACCAGGACTACAAATGTAAAATTAGTTCTCCATGAATTCTCCACGTACTTTGTGGTCCCTTTATTTTTTGTTTGGTTTTCTTTCTTTTTTTTTTTCTTTTTTTGGCACTCGATTTTTATTATTAGCATCGCGAATTTCTTCGACCGGTAAAATAACCTACACGAAATGTGTGTCAAATGACAACATAGGCTCCTGGGTTTTGTTTACATGAATCAAAACCGTTTTTTTTTTAGTTAGAGAATTTTTTGTTTACGTATTTTCTATGTTACTCAATAACTATTGTGTTCTGTTACGTCCACCTTCGATGGGAAATTCTATCCACCGTTTTGTGCAATTTTATTTTTTCGATCAGCAGATGATGTTGGGATCCAAAAAAACTGGGTTTTTTCAAATTTTTTTTTCATATAAATGATGGTTTTATAGTTAACGATTGATTACGTATTATAGGAATTATCTTTCGGAGAGCATTCCATGATTTTTTCGTAATGAAATGTGTTGAAATAACAAGGCCTTGCTAGTGAGATCGTCAATAAACAAAATTCTTTTACTGTAACCACGAGATTTCAGATCCGCCTTATCTAAAATGAAACATTTAGAAAGATTCACGTAATATGTAAATAATCGCAGTTGAACGAAGGATTTTTCGAAATAACAATTACCAAAAACGTGGCGGAAGGACGGAGGGGAACTGCGAATTCCAATGAAAAGGACGCTAATTTTTCGTCAAAATAATAAAAACGTATGCAAATAATTAAAAATCTTCCGTTCAACGACTGCTAAAATCATGCCCTTCTTTCTTTTTGAGAACTCCCCCTAGAATAATTACAACTCTGTTATTTGAAAACTTTTTGTTTAGAACAAATTACTGATTACTCAATCAAGTATTTATAATAATTTATTAAATATAAAACCTACGTTTTAATAGATTTTTGTTCATTTGGAAAAACACTTGTTTTTTTTAATGTTCTAACCAAACCTGATCCCTTGAAATCTCTATTTATACAACTCAGTGTTCTTTCTCCTCGACGTCCTTCATACGTCATCTCAGAATGGAACATCGAAGTTAAGTGGAACATGTTTCCGATATTCTAATCCAAAAATGAATCACGTTTTACGGAAACAACTTTATATCGTTTATTCGTCAAAACTTAAACTGCTGCCATGTTATTGCCCCCATTGTTACCACCGTGGGTCTGTATGACCCTGGGAGCTTGTGGTTACAACTCTCGGGAAAGATTTGATATTTTTCGATAAATTTTTTTTTTTTACCAACAATAGAATAACTCCCAATCAAGTCAATGCCCCAGGGTTCGATTTCGGGGACACAGGGCATTCCAAGTTATTCGAAAATGTTGCTCTGGGTCAAATTGACCCAATGGTATAGGGATAAATTGTATTGAAAAAATATATATATATGTAAAAAGCATCTCACCGTTCGCCTGAGGACAGTTCTGACAGTTTCGACTTCCTGCGTTGGCCAACGTGCATAAACGACGAAGCTGAGAAAGAGAACGAAAGCGCCGACGATAATAGTCCATGCGAGTGCGTTTTCCGTTCTCGCGAGTAATTTTTGTGACGCTCTCATAGAGATAACCTCATCGCTTGGTATTTCGAGCTGATGGGCTCTCGTCAAAATATCCTCTAACCGCCTTTTGGCCTGTTCCACATCTGGCACTCCCATTTTTTCACCTTTCGAAGTGCCTTTTTTTAAATTTATTCTTTATTATTTAGTTCCCACTTAACACACACACATCGAAGAGTTTAAAACGTCAACTTGGTCCTGATCAACGACAAAATAGACGATTTCAATCGTTCTCCTTTTGCTACCAACTATAAACACGTCGAGGAAGATTCGTGACTTGTTGACCAAGGCAAGCACGACCCCAAAACGAAATGTTTAATTTTCACGTTCTGTCCTCTCATGGTTTACAACAATTTGACTATTCTTCGATCGTATTCGCAACTTTAACTATTGCTTGGTCAATTACCCCAAGTAATTGACTTGTAGTTTGTGAGCAGATTTGTTACGTTACACATATTATTATCTGGTGATGATTTGGCAACGAAAAAACTAAAAACAGAGGTGGACAAAAAGAGTGACAACTATGTGGAGCATCGATTTGCTGCCTTGACCTGGCCATGCGAGTCTCGTGAGCCTCCAGCATTCAAATTTCATTATTCAGATTGCTTATCATATAAAACGACTGATAAAAAAACACGTGGACCATATTATTGTTGGCAAAACGACTAAATTACAGATAATTACAAAAAACTAATTTTTTTTAAATTCTTGAGCCAATAAATTATCAGTTTTTAGCAAAATATCGACAAAAGTAAACTTTTTTCAACGATACTATTACCACGAAAAAATGTATTTTACACTGAAGGTGATTCGGTGAATCACCCTCACTCGATATTTACTTTATTCGGGGGAAGGCTTTGATGCTAATATTTGTCTAGGCCGATCCGGTGTGGCGCGAAAAGCGAATGTCGGTCAACACCCTTAGGCGAGGGTCAACGTTCGTCAATCTAAATTCATGTTATTCTTGTCGTCGTTATTACAATTACGTCAATTTCAACGTTGTAATTAGTTACACGACGATTATTAATTCGGTTTATGAAGATTAATGGTAGACACGCTGAATTTTTTGATTTTCTACAAAGTCTCGAAGTAATTGTCAATTTTTCTGATAAAAACAAAAAAAAACAAGGAAAAAGCTACATACATTTATTATTCTCTAAAACCTATTAATAATGTTGATTTTCCACACGATAAGGTCTTTCACAAAATGCAGTGATTTTTTCCTGCACCTCCCTGCTGCCCACTGTTTCACGAGTGTTTTAAAATCATGTGTTCTCCAATTCAGTCTTTTTTTGACTCTTGTTATTTTTGTTTCGTCACGAGCTCAAAAAAACGTTCCTAATTGCTTTTATCACTTGATTATCAATCATGACACATTAGTACAAACTTATGAGAGAAAAAAACACACAAGAACTGAAATTTTCACTAAAGGATTATTTGTCCAGATATATCAAGAGAAACTCGACTGTGAGATTTTCGAGTATACGGTCATCGGTTGAATTTCATTTCATCGACGTGACTCTCATTCATCAAAATCAAATCATCTTTTTATTTTATACTTTCTACCATATTATTTTGGGACATTCGCCCGAGTTTGGTTCGAACTTATGAAGAGACCCGGAACTTCGGTCGTATCGGTTCCCGGACGGGCGAGTACTAACCAGCTAGAGCAAGGATTTTATGCTTCTTATATAGCAGATGAGACGAATAATGAAAGCGCAAGCGCGCATCATCCTGACCGACGGTGGTGACGCGCAAGCGCTTTTCCCAGGACCACTCTACCTTGGCTTCTCTACACCCAACTCTACATATTTATATTGATATATAAACATACAGTCACCATCAAAACAAATGAAACACGCTTCCAACTAAAAATACCTATTTTTCTTTCTACTAGCATCGTGTATTCGAGTTTTCTTCTTTCATTCCGAATTAACAACATTTCTATTTGCTTCGATTTTAAAACTGTACAATTGAATCGAATAAAAAATGCTATTTGAGCACGTTTTTCATTTAATTTTGTTTATTTTTGTTTCGAATGTTATTTGACCACGACTACGTGGTGCGAAACGTCGAAACAATTTTCAGATACAAATTGTGCTTTGAATGTCCGTAAATTATAGGAATTGAATTAGGTTTTTTATTCTGTTTAAACTTTTGACTATATCTGAAAACGCTGAGAAAGGTTTTTTCCCGTGATGAAAATTGACAAAATAGAGGTACTTAAACAAAATAATGTCAGATGGACCATTTTTCAATAGTTTTCCATGCAAAAAAAATATGAAACTTCGAAAATAAACAAAAAAATCTTCTATCCTGTTCTATGGAATGTCGTAAAGGATAATTTGGCAAAATTTGAAGAAAAGGTTTGAAAATTCGTTGAAAATGGTCCAGCACCGTTGGACCATCGTCCAATAAGCAAAAAAAATTGTAGCGACTCAAGCAATTCAAATTTCACGACCAAAATTTATATGTTTATAAAAGTCTAGTTTTCATTTTCACTTTCGCACTGAGAAAACCCCTTAGTAAATGTTTTCCAAATTATTTTTATGTGAAAAACTTGAATAACTAGGTTTTCCATTCATTAGAAATATACAAATATTCTGATAGAAGAAAATAATTACTTCCAGTTAAACTTTTTTCGAAATGCAAGAAAAGTTTAATTCATCAACTGATTGAGAAAATAAACGATAAACCATTTTCTTCGTTCCTTTAATATCGGTCTAATTTTTCTAGCAAAAAAATTTTGAAGTAGTTGAAAAAACTTTTTTGTTCTATTTCTTTTGAACTTTACTGTATAAATATATACATGTTGTCACGATTCTTCGCTTATGTGATACTACATTCTCTGCGCCTTCATATGCAGGAGCGACTCTCTCGTGTATATGACTTGTCACTAAGCTTCGTAATATCCAACACACCCCTGCCTCCAGCGTTACTCTCTTTCTCTGACTTTCTGCTTCGAAATACATTCGTAAGTATACAACAACGTCCTTTCCTACAATCTTTATATCAAGTCTCACAAATTTCTATTCAAATATCAAAATAACGTTTTGCTTCATTATTAGCACATTTCACCTCACGACAAATTAAAATCGATCATAACCAAAGAAGTAAATCTATTTAAAACCGAAAGATTGAACGATAAATGATGGAAAAATTGATAATTACGATGACGAAGAAAAAAATTGTTGAGTTAACGCAACTTGTGTCGATCATGTGAATGAAAAAATCATCAAAACCCTACAATCAGGTGATTTTTACACGACTAAATACAGATGTTCGTTTTTTCGAAAATTGAACTTCAGTCCCATCGTTGTGGGTCATTATGACCCAGTATAAATTAAAAAGCAAATTTTCTCTTTAAACTTCAACTGCACTCCTACCACTGGGTCATTTTGATCCAGACTGCTTCAAGATGCAAGTTTATTCTAACCTTCAACTGCAGTCCTACCGTTGGGTCATTTTGACCCAGGCTGAATTAAATAGCACGTTTTTTATCAACTCCAACTACTGTGCATTCGCTTTCTAACATTCGGCTCTGTACTATTCGCTGTCAGTTTTCTTGTTAACAAAAAAAAAACTATCTGAAAATCCGAATTTCTACGAGATTTATGAGCATGCGAATCTCTCTGGGTCATTAAGACCCTGATAGTAATGACCAGGTCATAAGATTGTAGTGTCAACGTTTTTTTTCAACTAATCGATGAAAGACGTTTTAAAAAAACAACAATACGTCAGAATGTAGCAAAAAATTCATTCACAAGTTGACCTTAAAGTCATCGACAATAGAAGCGAATTTCCTGTAGAGCAATAATCATCATTTTTTTCAAGGGGTTGAGCCACTCGAGGATAAGACAAAGTCGGAATATTTTGCAATTTTTTTTCACCGGACTTACGAAATGAATCGAAATTCTGCGCACAGTTCTTTATCGCACTATTGATAAACTATAAATAATAATTATGCCGTACCGATTGATGAAAAAATGGCGACTGCACAGCAATTTCCTTGGAAGGCGCGAATCGTAGCTCGTAACAAAAATTTTAATTCTTTTATATCATTCATAAGATCAGCCAAAAAAGTACATAGAATTTTGACCTTGAATTGCATACTTATTCGCTATAAACCATTATCTGATAATTTAAACTGAAAATTTCTCTTTTTTTTCCACAAAAATTGTCGCCTTTTGAAGGAAAATCAACATATAAAAAAAATCCTACGTACTCAAGTAGCTGTTTTTCCAAATGATCGAAGAAAATTGTAGCTTTTCATTCCAGCTTAAAAATTGTACCCCCAAAAAAATGTGTCCTCAAAAAAATATTATTTAAAGTTCATTAATAATTAAATTTAAAAAAACCGTCTACAGAATTCCAATTGATTTGATAATTTCGATTTAAAAAATTACTAAAGTTTGACGATTTTTTATGGCGTTAAAAAGCCTTAAGGCATTAATTATTTGGTAGACTATTGTATTTTGGGGATCAAAGCTTCTTCCACTCAATAACGTAATAGAGATTTTGAGTGTATCGAGTAAAAAAAAAAAGAAAAGAAAACAATGCGGAAAGTGTTGTTTTCACTCTCAATCGATAAGTATGCAAACACGTTTCATAAACTCATCCTACAAAAATATGGAGATAAGGGAGCAACCGAAGCTTTTTGATACATACAACACTTGTTCCGATTGACGAGCGAGCGAGTACTCGATTCGTTTTATCTTTCTCTCGCTTTCTCTCTCTCTCTATCTTTCTCCCACTCACTCAAAAACTATATGGATCTCTAACCCGGTATGGAAAACCTGTTGCTGAAAAGCTTTCACCAACCAACCATCCAAGTAATCAAGTCTCACATTTCAGACACTCGAGGCTTTTGAACCGCCTGCGACATGTATGTCTATATATTGAGGCTGGTTCTTTATAGATATTTCATTTTTGCGTATTCATCGTAGGTCATGAGATACAGCAATGGAGCTGAAAAGAACAGTGCAAGAATTTGCTCTTCAGCAGCAAAATGCAACGTGATTAATGCTTTCTGCGAAAGAGCCAAAAATAAAAGGTTCCAAACTAATCGAATGAAACTTCGATGTAATTAAATGTTAAGTAAGATTCTTTGACGAAAGTTATGATTCGTTTGATTGGTCAATGTTTTTTGTATCGTTAATCAAAAATTCGAACTTGAAATTAAACAAATAAGTTCACTTCTCGTCAATTACAATTATTAGGTGGGATTTGGTACAGAAATTTTTGGACTATTATATTTTTCCACGAAGAACCATTGAAAGAAAAATTCTGTTAAGTTCTTTGCAGTGTATTGAATTAGTGAAAAAATTGCCATCACAATTTTCATGTTGGTTTAATGAAAAATGCAATTTATCACGAAAAAGTACGAAGTTCGAACGTTTTTTTATAAATTGTGTTTTAGTAATTAACAAACAACAAGCGCCATATAGAAAAACAAACGCGATATTTGTTGCTAACAGAGTAGTCCAATAATCAATGAGCTTCAAAAAATTACATTTATGCAAGTTTCGATAAATGCATCAGTTGCTATTCACAACCGATTCGTCATAACGATAACGAGGTAGTTAATTAAACTCTCAAGTGACGAAAATATGCGACCGAGATTACGAGACTTGCAAAAAAAAAAACGAAAGAGGTACTTGACACAAGAACAAAGAACTGAAAATTATCTTTTGTGTGGTTCGTACAGAATCGACGCCACGAACTTTTGCTCTCACGACGAGATTTTCATAAAGCTTCAATTCCAAGTCTTTTCTAATTAACCCGAAGAACAATGCCTCAGCGATAAATCGCAAAGTCGTGGATCTATTGAAATTGCAACCGGATACCAAAAGATAAAGGGGGTCATAATCTTATAGAAATAATTTAAAAAATTAATAACGCAATAAGAAAAAAAAAATTGAAAACGTAAAAAGTCCAAAATAAATATAATCACGTTTTTTTCAATTCGGTAAACTCGAATTACCACTATTGGGTCATTTAGATTCAGAGCGAAATGGTCATTTTTGACTAAACTTCTTTTAACGAAATTTTGTTTCTTTTTCATTGAGCTCGACACCATTCGCTTAGTCGGGAATTGTTCTATTATTTAGAAAAAAAATATGGCGAAAAATACGAATTTGTTCATGATTTATGTGCACGCAAAGTTGCTGGGTCGTAAAGACCCGTGCTAGTTATCTAGGGTCCAGAAATATGAGGATTTTCGCAATATGGAAGAATATTTTGCGATTGGGCCATCCGATCCCATTATATTAACACGTCTGTTCTATATGTAGAGAGATATGAGTAATATGCGAGAACAAAAGAGCTGCAGAAAAAAAAGAGGGCTGAAACAACAAAAAAGACAACGACATTCCATTATCGCACTCCCGATTCTTTCTCATCTCTTACGACTACCCACGACAATGCGAGATTCTCGTAACACGCAAGGAAGCCTAAGGTTTCATTAAAACACACGGGAACGAAAAACCTCAGTGACAGCTGGCAAGTATGCGAGATACAACAAAGAGAAAACAATCGAGCGCGGGTGGGGTTACTAATGGCACGAATACTTGTAACAAGACGATAAGGGTTTCGGCGTACCATGAATTTTTCGTCATAAATCTAATATTGAACACGGAAGTTCGAATATTTCCGAACAGCACTTCAAATCATTTCTTATTAGGACGTAAATAAATTTCGTAAATAAATGCAAAAAAGAAAATTACGGTTCATAATCGTTTCTAAGCACTCAAAATAACGATTAAGCACAAATACATAATTAATCGTGTACAAAATTTCAAAGCTCTTTGCCATCAAGTATGAGATAAACTTATTTGAGAACATCGACTTATTCGCCAGTCACTTATCCCTACCAACATGGAAAATACTGACGAACGTCATTTTGCCAAACTTGTTTGTTTGTATTCTCCGAGCTTTGGGTTGGATTTCGCGAATATTTTCGAATGTAATTCAAGTTTCGGAAAGTTTTCAATGAAAATCTACTAAAAAGATACTAACTCGTCAAGGAAACTTTGTGGCGGTCATTTTTGAGAGAAAACGAACGTGCACCGACGAAATGAACTCCTTAAAGTTCTCGAAGTATTTTTATCAAATTCTCAACGGAAAAAACAATCATTGAAACGCAAAAACAGTCGAAAAAATGACCTTATTGTGCGAATAAATCCCCTATTTCCAGAAACATTGCTTAAACACGAGCATGTTAAAAAAAAAATGAAACTTTTCTTGAAGTTTGTATGATTTTTTTCATCGAATTTTTCTAACAAAAGACATCTTATAAAAATTGTACGGAGAGTTGAGAACTCTGAAAGCAGAGAGGCAATCGTAACGATTTGTTTCATTTTTCTTTTTTACGTAAATTTACCTTGGCGTTATTGTCGCAGTTGCGTCATTGGTCGGCCGCAGGCAGAAAACTTTGTATCACACGATCGCCCCGGGAGCGCAAGATGCAACTGAAGGAAACAATTTATTTTTCAATTTCATCGTAACAAAAAACGCGAAACTACACAACACCAACGTCTTGTCCAATAGCGACTTTCATAACTACATGTATACATCGGTGTTTGCCGTTACACCTCGGGCCACTGTTGTTTACTGGCGCCACTGTGCGGTACGCATTACGCGAGTCTCAACGCGCTAGAGGGTACACGAGCTACTTGTATACATACACGAAAGTATGCACAAAAAAAAACGAGAAAAAAACAACTGCTGAAACTTTCCAGAAACGAGAAAGAACAAAGAGAGAACACAACGAACGAGAGAACAATGACAAGAGCAGAAAAAAAATTCACCACTCGAGCATTGTCACAACCTCCGCCGTTATTAATTCGTCTTTGTTTTCTCTCATACGCCGGGTTTTTTTTGGTTTTTTCAGACACTCGTCTTTGATTGCCGCGTTCAACTTAAACTCATTGTTCCATCGTTATCGTTTTCTATTTGTTTCCTATTGTCCATCCTTCCTCGTAATTACGATTTTATCATCTTGTTTCTACTGAAGTTTTTTGTCCCGCACTCAGATTATATCACTGTTTTCACTCATTTCGGCTTCTGGCACATACAAGTTAATGAAAAGTAGAAAAATACGATTTTTGAAAAAATGAGATGAAGAAAAACTTTTCCGGTAAATAATTGAACCACAAAACGTCAGTGTCATCCTAAAATTCTCCTCAACATCAACTTCTTATGAAAACTCAACTACAAGTGTTTCTTCGAGAATTTTAAACTACCTTCGAATAACATGTGCAAGCGCATGTAGCGCCACTCCTGTGGCCGTTCTTTCAAACTGTCATCAACAGCTGATCTCTCAGTAGCGAACTCTCGCGTCGATGCTCTCTACTGTTTTTTCATCCGGTTGTAAAATCGCGTTTTGAGTTTGAAATTGTATCGTGAAATTGAAACTCGCTAGCCATTAAATATCGTTGGAAATTTGTTGGATGAATGGTCGTGTCATGAAGTGTATATGTCAAGAGAAGCGAAAAAATTTAAAAAATATAGAACAAAGATGAACGACTGTTATTGTGTTCGTGTGGAAAAATTACTCTTCTACCGTCGATGGCAGTTAACCTCGAATTTTCAAGGCGTTCGCCACACGATGAACATCACATTTCGATAGAATAATTTATTTATTTATACTATTATTATTATTAGTTTAAGTGGTTATTGAAACGAATTAATTCGTCGGTTTTATCAAATATGGCTCTTTACGATAATCAACACTGGCTTCTCTCCCACATCAAAGATAGTTTTATTTCCACTGATGACACAGGTTTGTAATCATTACTTTTTTTCAATGTTCTTTTTTTGTTGTCATCATAAACACGATCTCGTCGATCGTGATGTTGATGATGTTGATTGATGTTGATAATACGTTACGTTTCTATATTTTTTTCTGCTTTGGTTGATTATTGAATGATTTTTTTCTGAGTGTCATATTCAATTTTTATACAAAATCTGTACTTAATAGCTTACGTTTACTATATTTTTGGCTCTGCTTTTTATTTCACAATACTTTCAATTGTTTATTCTCATTATTGACATAACCAATCCGAAAAATTGAAGGTATGTGCGAAATGGTAATGCTGGGCGAAGATATTCCAAAACAACTGAAATCAAAGGGACTAAAATGTTATCCAGGAATGGAAGAGAGCGACGACGAAGATTTAGACGCAATGTCAGAATCCTACGACATTCAAATGGGTAACAGCATATGAAAACATTATGTTACTCATGTTTCTGGCTAATTTTATTGATTTGACGATTTATGTACTAAAGATATGGAATTTGGTCACCGAGCACGTTCCAACACTGCTCAAAGACTGGAAAAAATGGACCTGGATAGAAAAAAAGCAGCAAAGGTCAAACATATCAAGTGGGATCAAAATCCAGGAAATATTTCCATGGAAGAACAATCCGAACTGTTCAAACGGAAAGATTTCAGACAAAAAGACCCCAAAACCGTAAAAAGGCATTCTCTTCTGTCTGAACAATTGGAGAAATCTCCACTTTTGCTTCGTAATACATTTATGGAGTATGCAAGATTCGACGGCAATGTATGCAGCTTCCCATTACTCATTTCAAATCTGGATTCAATAATTATCAAATTTGTATTGGGTTTTTTGTTATTCCATTTAAGAAACAGCCAATTTATGATTTTCAATGATAAACTCACTTGAAAGGCTTCCAAATAGTTCACAATTGAAAAAAAGGAAGAAAATTGTGTAATTATACTTGACAAATGAGATTTTTATTGAAAATTCATTCAATTCTAATATTTACATATTTGCGCACATTTATTAGGCTCAGATTGGAGTACCAGTACGAAAATATCGAATATTCATGTGCATGTTGCCGAAAGAAGAAAGATCGTATCCCCTTCAAGTTACAGTTCTTGCAACGACCAAAGTCCAGGAATTTATTGGTCTCATTTGCCACAAATACGCGAGTGAACATCCTGATCATCCTTTGAAGTAATTTTTCGATCAAAAACTGCTCATCGACTGTTTTACGAGATATTTTCAAATTTGAGTCTTGATTGATTGATATTTAATCGAATTACAGAGAAGATATCTCAAAATACGGTTTGTATTTGACGGAAGACGACGGTGAAGTGGACTGGGACTTTCCATGTTTGGATCCCCGGGAAACAATAATGAAATTCGAATTCACTACTCTCGGTCTTGTTGAAATGAAGGAAAGTGATCGAGCAAGACACGACACCGTTGGATCAATCGCGAAAATCGACGAAGAACCTGCTTACGATGATGACAAAGAGCAACAAGATATTGCTGAAGATCTTGCGAGAATGGAGGGTCACACCACAGCCATGGAGGCTCCTCTCTATCAATTGTATAGGTTCGCACAAGTTATATTCAAATTTACGTTGAATTAAGAAGGAAAAATTCGTATGAACATTCTTAACAATAATACTCACAATAATACCCACAAAACTGTGGGTAAAATTTGAGAAATTTTTACCGTCTAGAAATCGAGATTTTTGTTGCCAAAAATCGTCTTTTTTCGTAACTTCCCAGAAGATCTCGTGTTTAAGTTGCGATTTTAAACACTGAATATCTCGATTACTAGACGGTGAAGCCTTCTTAAATTAAACCTCAATCATTAAAAAATGAACGCTTTTTAATCGAAACATTTACAAGAATTTATAAATTTCACTACTAGAACGAAGTTGACTACAGAATTCCTTTTATTTTATCTCCAATTTTGGAAATCTTACAATTTTTTTTTTTCTCAATTATGTACACCGTTCGATTTGCTATTAAATTTTTTCTCTTATATTCATACAGGGTATATATAATCAACAAAGTGAGAGCAAAGACTGAAATCCATTTGGGAATATCGGGTGAAAAAATAGAAATAGATCCAGTGATAACGGGTAAGGGAGCTGGTAGATTTTGGAATCGACAGAGGGCTGTAAGTTATCACATGGACAATATCGCATGGTGCGAAATGATTGAAAACAAAGGTTCGAAAACGACTTTCACTCTCGTATATATGACTCATGGGTCAGCTCCAACGATGGACAGTAACGTGTGTAAGTGAACAATTCCTTTATCGCCAAAAGCTCTATCTTTCAAAATCTGAAAAATCTCGATATTGCATCGTTGGAACGCAACGAATATGTCTTTTTTGTCAATTTCAAAAATTGTCGAAATGTTGATCATTTTCATTGCAAATGAAAATTCGATGCATTAAACATTTAAAAATAAATACGTAATTTTATTGCAACAATGAAAAATTCGAAGTAAGAAAAAAAACTGATCAATTTTTTTTGAAACAGCTTCGTCGAGTCACTCGCACGCTCTTCATCAATCAGCATCGTTCAAGAATCACGATTTCGAGGCCGATTACGCAACGGCTGATGAGATTGTCCGAAAGATAAATCACATTCTCGAACTTCGTAGCAGCACATCGCGCAAAGAATTTCTTGCCCACAGAGAGCGTAAGGCAGCTAGACGAAAGAGCTTTCATCTCCACAGATGACGCGCAACCCGTTTTTATCAAACATTCGTCACTTTCACGTATGAAGAATTTGCAGAATCAATTAAAAAATATTATTGTCTGAGAATTATTTAAGTTAATACATATATACATGTATATATATATATATATATATCAAATGTGTATATGTATATATTATAATAGAAAACTGGTATTTCATTCGTCTGTTTTGTGTACACGTTATTATCTAGCTATATATACACGAATATATAATTTATCTATACATTTTCTATGTGGCGATATAACTTTACTTTAAAAAATGTGTTTTTAACGTCGTTCGACCAAATATCTCGTTTTTTAAATTGACAAATCAACTATAATCATTTATATCTATCTACATTGTTCGTAAATTGTAATATTGTTTATACGCTATAGAGAAAAGCATTTCTCAAGCTCTACGTCTCTTCGCGAGTCATTTCTATTATCTTTTTCTCCGCTGCAGTGATTCTTTTTTCTATTATGCTAGCTAAACGGTCTTTCAGAGTTTTTGCCTCCTTCATCAGAGTCCCCACTACAATTGCTTTTTCTCCAAGCTCGTGGATGTTTTTAGCAATGTCCTGGTACGCCGGACGAGCCAGGACAAATGATCTCTCAGTTTTTGATAACACATCCAGATTATATTCGGCTCCTTGTTTTTTGACAACCGCATGTTCCCTCTGGAGATTTCGTCTTCGTGATTTTCGCTTGTGCAGAGTTTCTTTCCAAAGTTTACGCTCCGTTCTCAACCTCTTGGTGTACGCCGGAAGATCAAAACTCTCTTCCTCGCTGGCTTTCTGGTTTTTGTCTTCGCTACTCGCTTCATTTTCGTCCTTCGTAATGTCATTATCTAAATTCAAAAGAATCTGTTAATCTCAGAGTTTTTTTCTTTGGTTTTCAATTTTTCAATTTTTGACAGATCGAGGACGCGCGGGTCGAATTTTGAAATGTATTTTTACAATTCCTTGACACTTTACGCTGAAGCAGCGAGTCTTGACTTTACATTCTTAAAATTATGAGCAATTCTTCTTGACATTGAATTTTTTTAAAAGGCACCAAAGTCATTCTTCTGAAAAGCACTTGGTGATTTAGTCATTTAGTATCGTGATTGTTTGTTGTTTTTTCAATCAGTTTCATTGTATTTTATCGAAAGAATTGAGTCTTAATAATTGCTATTTTCCATCGAACAGGCAAGAATTTCATCAAAAGACGATCTTTTTGATTTTCGACCGCAAAAAACTAAATTGTTGTACTCCAAAAAAATCATTTCCATTACTCTAAAATTATTTTCGTAAGCTCATTTAACTTTAAGATGTGAAAGTTTGTCCAAAATATATCGAAAACAATTATTTGTTCTGTAAAGGAGTATTTAAAACTAGTGTTATTGCTATCATAACCTCTGCAATAACGTACACAACCTTGAAATCGTCGATTGACTTGGAAAATTGATGATCTTCGTTTGTATGTTTTCTTCGTTTGTTCGACGATGCTCCCGTCCGTCGCACTTTCATGATCACTCATTTTATTTATTTATAACAAAAAAGCAGTCCGATAATTGGCGTTAATCACGAAAATATATATACAAACAATATGAAGCTTAACATATTAGCGGCGATTCAAAAAATTGAGCGTTGCTTTTTAGTTGCTTCATGCACCGCAATAACTGCGCGGCGCTGCGCACTGGCGTGGGTTTTCGCGGCGAAACAGAGAACTGTCATTCCGAAATAGCAGCTGATGATATATATAAACACCTCACACACACGCAGTACGAGACGATCCATCATAAATCGCTATTTATTAATATTTTATTATTTACATAAATAAACAGTGACGATAAACAACAAAAATAAAAATGAAACCAACTCCGGTCGCTGACGAAATGTTTCCGGAAGGTGCTGGTCCATACATGGATCTCGAAGAGGTAATTTTTCCTACAAATCAAAACAATGCAGACCAAACATTTGATTATATTTATATCGTTTTTCTTCCGACCTCCAATATTTTTGTAATAATTGTTTTTTAAGGCGGGTGGTTCCCACAGTTTAGTAATGGAATTAGCAGTCAAGGAAACAGCAGTTCACGGTGATTTTTGCAGTGGTAAGAAAATATTCATTGTAAAATCCAACGATAACCTAACAAATTTACTTTCCATTTTTTTTCCCTCTAAATTACAGATTTTGGCGATTTGTACGACGACGACGACTTGGAGTAAATGTATTGAGTTTTTTAGTCTACGTCACAATGTTTACGAAATTTACGATTAACACCAACTGCTCAAATTTATTACCTCTGAAGACTCGAATACAACAAAGCTTACATTCTCCTCTTCGTTATAAGTTTAACATTGATTTCAATACGGGTTGAATAAACGATTGTAAAAAAAATGTCAAAATAATTACTATTATTACTGATTTTTGTATTTTTAAACCGACCAAAAATTTAGTACCAATACAAACTTTAATTATGCACATAAACACGAAACAAAAAAGTGTCATGAGAAAAAAAAATGTTGAAAATAGTTATGACCCTGTGTACATTTTTTTTTAAATATTAAATGTTCAATTTATCACTTTAATAAACAAATTATAGTGATGCCGCATACTTACAAAATTTTGGACGAAATCTTCTGCAACCTGTGCAAAAAAACGAAAATTCAGAAGTACAATTCTTCCTGAAAGAGCCCAAAAATTATTACATCCAAAACCCCGCGTTTGTATATTTATTAAAAATACTTTGCACCAAAACAGTTTTTGATAAAGTTGTTATTATTTACATCAGCCCCAATGAGAATCTGAGTGACCAATTATTTTCCAAGGAATATATTTTACCCGTAAAAATCTCTTCACTGTGTAAATAAATGATAGAACTCAAAGCGTCAGTCAAAAAATCTTCAACCACGTCTTTGCCTCAAAATGACAAAAATTTGTTCAAATTTTTTTGTGTTCATGGGTGGTTCATATCAGTTGATCATCAGTCTCAAACCACGAGATTTTTTCAAACGAATAAGGACAAAGTATGGACAAATAAAAATAGACTAAGATTAGTATGTATTACAATTTATTTATACGTTCCAGATCGAACCAGTGAATCTCATCTGTGTTCGTAATATTGTGTTGTTTCTGTTTTTCACGACAGAATATAATTATCATTATAAACGTGCCATAAGAAAATGAGTAGTAGTTATATTTTTGTCGTTTTTTTTTTCGTTTGTAGTTGTTGTTTTTTCATCTTTTTTTTTTTTATTATACATGTACTGTAAGGTAATAATAGTAAGATTATAATTTATAATACATACATACTAGGCGTACAAACCTGTGTGAGACGATGCACGATTAAAATAGCACCGAGTTTCAGTCACTCTACACGTCTGTCGGATAAGTTTCGTTTTTTCCTTTCTTCGTTTTTAGTTTTTCTTCATTATTGTTTCATCGCGACTTACCTCCCGACTTTACGAGGGCGTTTTTTCGCTCTTTTTATTTCTATTCTCATCGAATCACTCAATCAATCGAAGGAAAAAATATATAATAATAATAATAATAATAATAATAATAATAATAATAATAATAATAATAATAATAATTCACTCGATATGCCAAGTGCCGAATTGGGCTTAACAGATCGTAAAGGCAGAACGGAAATCTTTTGTGTTTATGCGCGTTTGTTTGTTTGTTTGTTTGTTTTTTTTTTTAACCCGTTGGCCCCAGTCGATACATTAAATCCACTTTCTCGATTCTCCTCAGGACACTAGTCGCATTAATCCTCGCCTAATTCTCTCGTAACGTTTTCTACGGCTCTTCATATCTAATTTATAAAAATTCTCAACGTCCAATATCGCGCGAGTGCACGATCATCGCTTCTCTTTGTTTTTCGTTATTTTTTTTTTATTTTTTATTTTTAAATCTTCTTAATTTACTTGCTTCCAACAATGATATCCTGAAACAAAACTCATTTATAAATTGTAACGCGTCATTTTTTTTCTCTCTTTTTCTCTCGAACGAACGAACAAAAGAAATTTATGTCGTACCGAGAACTGCAAAAGTAGGACAGAAAAAAATATATATGTATATATATGTATATGTGATATCTCGGGAATCGTCTAGACATCGGACGAGATATCGCGGTGGAAACTCGATTTTTTTTGTTTGTTTTTGCTTCTTTTTTTTCAATCTCTCTCCTTTCCTTTCGTTTCGTAAATTCGTGTCTTGTTGCGTGATTAATTTGGATTTTTGAAAATAGCGAGCGAACCCTGAGTCAAGCTCCTCTCTTTATCGCGTATTCCACTTTCTCTCTCTTTCACTCTTTCTCACTCACTCAAACTATCTCTCTCTCTCTCTCTCTCTTTCTTCCATCCTGTGCTTTACTCTCTCGCTCTTTCTTTCTGTTCGTACTCCCTCAAGCCACAGGGTCGATTAATCGTGCTAGTTGACCTCCAAATCGCTATCACCCTGCTCGTCCTGCTCACTTTCCTCCTCCTCGTCGTCCTCCTCCGAAAAATATTGCGAAGGCGGTGATAAAGGATCCTCCGACAATGAGGTACGCGACGACGATGGCGGCCGCGAGTTTGAACCTTCCAACTTTATTCCCAGCTCATCGATCGATGTACTTGGTCCAGGAATCGTCGCTGGGATGAATTTTGCCAAATCACCCGACGCTAATTCTGTTTCAAGACAAAAATCATTTTTTACATACAAATTATTGAAGCATAGAATATTAAAAAAAAAGAAAGAGAATATTTGCAAAAAGTAACAAAATTTTAACTTCACTGGAGCGGAATATTAATAAAATATGTAATTAATGTTTTCTTGCGCTTTTTGAGATTCACGCGAAAATTTACACATCAATAAACAATCAAGTGACTTACGTTCGACGTATTTTTCCAAAGATTTCGGTACCATAGATTTGGCCTTTTGCAAATCGTCGTCGGTGCATTCGCCTTTTTCCAGACCTGTAAATTTTACGTCCACAACAATGAACAACTCGAGAATCAATTTATGTTTTCCTCTGAATAATTTTTCAATAAACAAATGTTAAAATCTTACCGAAAGCCAATCCCATTCGTTTCAGAACTTCAATATCGTCATGGATCTCAAACTTGTCGTTAAAGTTAAACAGGTACTCGGTTCTGAAAATAAATTGCGACATTGGTATTGAAAAAAAAGAACAAAACGAAATTCGAATATTTGCTGTTGGTGGTACAGTGCTCAATGTTACTTACTTGTCGTTTGAAATGCTGCAGTCTATAACTGTCTTTTTGCTCGTATTGACTATAAGAAAGGGTAACTGTATGGCAGAGTTCGGTTTTGGCGGTCCTCGAAGACTCTCGTTAAGGCAATTGCGCTCAACCAAATTCTTGAACGAGATGTGTTGTAGTATGAGCTGATGAAGTTGTTGTGTTTTTGCTTTGATTCTTTCGATTTTCTTCATTTTGTCTTTCTCGAGAACCGAGCATTCCTGGAGTGAATTAATGGGCAATCCCAACCACCGAATTTCCTTTTTCTCTTTTGATATTATGTCCATCGCCATTAATACGTTGAGAGCATCGTAAACTCGTCTTCTTATGTTTTTTTGATCGTATTGCTGCAATTTGACATATAAGAAAAAATTGTACAGTTATTTAATTTTTATTCTCAACGACTTTTTGCGTCGCGAATTATTTGTTTTAAAAAATCACCAACCTGATCGGTCAGGGAGTTTATGTGCGAGGGGTCACTGAATTCGGCAACAAGCTCATCCGCTACTTCGTTGTAAGAAGTTGTACCTTTGTTTTTAACTTTTTCACAAACTTTCATGGAAAAGTGTCGTAAGCCTTTGCCTACTTTTTCCGTTTTTCTTCGTTTGCTGTAATGTGATGTACAAAATTTGTTGAATGGAAGTTTGTGATACTTTGTGTTGCAAAAATTTGTTACCGTTTTACTATCTTTTTTTTATTATATTAATTAGTTGTCATTTTTTGAAAAAAAAAAAAAAAGAAATCGTTTTTTTTTTCATTCTATATTTAAATAAATATAATAAATATTTACTCAGGCACAAAATCGCCGCTTTCTGGATCTTGACGTTTTCTAGTACCGCTGTGATCCAGTATCGGGCTTATGAAAGTTTTGCCGGAAGAATCTTTCATTATTTGTTGGCTCGCTGCCTGTTGTTGCTGTTGCGAAACAATCGCCTGTTTTATGTTGCTCTGCACAAAAAAAGTGAGTCAGTAAAACAAAAGATACAAAAATACGTATTTCAATTAGTTTTTTTTGTATATGAGATTATTTTACCATTTGAGCAGATGTGAGTTGTATGGTTTTTGTAACCATGGGTTCGTTGGTTTTTACTGCAGAAACTTTAGCGTTCTGCAGTGGTATCGTTACAAGCCCTGCACAATAACATTGCATTAAAAATAATGGATCAAAAATTATTATCAGACACAATTTTCATGTCACAAATAGTAATTTTTTTCTAAATACTCGCTTTGAAAGTTTTCTCCAGGCTCAATTTTCAATACAAGTTTTTTCAGTGTTTTTTCATAATGATTTCAAAGTTCTTCCATTTTTATTTATTATGTAATTTGTGAATTGAACAAATGCAATTTCATTGTCAATAATTGATGTGAACTATTGAATTTTTCCAAATATTTTATAATTGGTTTTGCTGAAAATCTGAAACTCACTCTGACCAGGAGTCGAGGGATTTTGCAAACTGATTGTTCGCAGAACTTGTTGTCCAGATGATAAAACCTTTAAATTTACAAAACGAAGAAAAAAAGAATTATTGGGCTGGAAAGTGAAACAGCGAAAAAGATTTTTGGTGTCTAGCTGTGGTTTTTGTTTACCTGGGATTCTTGACCGGGTGTTTTGAAAACTTTGAGTCCCGAGGCATTGGTAGTCCCTACAATGTTGCCCAAAGTTTTGTTGGGGGTGCTCTGCACCACCTTGATAACCTGCGGATGCCCTACAAAAATCATTGAAACCATTTTTACAAAAACATGCAAAAAGCATTTCGACCGAATGGTGGAAGAATCAAGTATTAAGAAACCCTCGAAAGAACTAATTTGGGAGATTTATTTAAATTGCAGCAGCGCAGTTTGGTAGTGAAGTGAAGCTGCTCAGCGTAGTAAAATTATACGCGACTTTAGTGGACGAGAAAATAGTCTGTAGCAAAATAAAAAACTCTATGTTTAATGAGAAATATTGAAAATTGCATTTTCTCCAAAATCGACACTTATCTTTACGATCTGGATAGAGTTCGTTAAAGTTTGAAAAAAATCGAGCACGTTTTTTGATCGCTAAAACGCCACGTATAATTTGGAGTCGCGTACGTTGACGAATTTCGTAATTTAAGCGAAGCAGTTTAAGAAATAACGGGGGCAAAATACATAGTGAAATTTTGCCTAAAATCGGAGGGTTTGAAAAGATAATTTGAATTTTTTCAGATAGCGGGAGAAGAAAGATTAGTAGATGAGAAATAGGCCTCTTGCATACACGCTGTCGATTGTTGGCGGTTGAGTTGTCTCGACTTACCGTGGGCGTCGTGTATCAAAAAATTCATTGTTTTATTTTGTTGTGTCATCACTGATTATAATAGTACGTCGTTCGGTGAAAAATTGAATCATATAACGACGTTGTAAAGAGGAAAAAATAAAAAGATCATAGGTGCAGCCGCTCGTCCGGGCTCAACGTATCACCAAAATGGCGACTTTGTTCAGTCACCATTTGCGAATGAAATATCGAATATTAAACGACGAACGAATAAACAAGATACCCTTTTATGTGAAAATACAACGACAACACTATCCCGTTAAACTTGCCATATTTTAACAAATTTATCCCAAGTTCCGAATAGGGCAATTGAAAAATTCAGGCTTTTGCGTGCAAATAGAGCAGAGATGAGCTTGGCGGCAGGACAAAGCTAAACAGCTGATTGGTCATTCGGTTGCGATCAGTTTTCGTCCAACGTTTGTTGTTCAAATATCCCCAAATTATATTCTAGGAATTATTTCGTAAACTAGGTAATTTCCGCGCCGAAATAACGAAGAAAAATTTATCGCTAGATCATATAGGGAATTTTTGCTTATTCCTTCAGTTTTCCCGCGCTTTTGGCGGGAAAAAGTTCGAATGCTGCACTGTAGCAATCTCTTTTGTTGTCTTTCAGAGACTTATCATTTTTCCAGTCTAAGAGGCATCTGATTCATCATTTACAAATGTAAAAAAAATTTTTAACGTGCGAATATTCATTGCTGATCCCCTAACTGAAAATGGTATTGGAATTAAAATCGTAATTTTGATTTTTTATTTTCAGAATTCTTTATATAAACGCAGTTTTTTTTGCCAGTAGCTCTTTAAATAATTGCAAGATTTTGTAAGGATTTATAATTTGATAACTAGATCCATAAGTGTTTTTTCTTCGCCAAATCGGTCAAATCATCAAGTTATTTTTATTTTCATTTTTTTTTCAACACGAATTGTAATGAATTGCACTTTTTCAAGCTTTTTTCTCGTTTAGCGTTTATATCTATATCTACTGCTATTGTTTATGTCCAAAATATGACGCAAATATATTACAAGATTAATCACATACCCATGAATCCCCGGCGAATCCTCAATCCTGCGTCCTGACACAGTTTTTTTATTCCGAAAGATCGCGATTGTGAACTGCGCGTGCTGTTGGCGAACAGCTGATTTGGCCAATTTCTCATATCAATCTATTTGGTGGAGCATATTATCGCATAGGTTTTTTGTTGCGCTACTCACGACACTGATCGCGTCGTCGTGTCGTCGACAGTTCCGACAGTCGGCGTTTGGTTTTGCTCGTTCGTGTATGTATCCGCGCGTTTGTAGCGAGAGGTGGTCGGAGGGTCGGAGGTTATAACACCGGTAATTTCAGGTCAAAATGGACGATATAACACTACGGGCATCCGATCGTGTTTTAGAAGTGATATTCTCCTATCTTGATCTCCACACCTTGAGAAATTGTTCGTTAGTTTGTAAAAAGTGGTACAGATTTTTGAACGACGAAAACAATGATGTTTGGCGTATGCATTGCATTAGGAAACTCGCACAGGAAGCTCTGAGCTCCGATCTTTTGTCATCCGTACCTACTTACAAAGAAAAATTAAGGGCTTTCTATCACGCCTGGAATCCCAACGATTGTTCACGCAATATTTACATCAAACCCAATGGCTTTACTCTTCACAGGTTAGACCAGCTGTTTATACTTTTAACACAATTTTTCTTACAAGATTCCCGATCAAAATCCTTCGTTTTCGGGCTGTCAGTGCTGCAGGACCGAAAATTCACTTTTTACATCGTGTTCCTCTTTTTACATGTCGTTTTATTATCTTCTACTAGGAAAATAGATCAAAATTTTGTTTACAAATTGTAGACACTGAAATATTTAAGATTCAATATTAATTCTTGTCACCAGAGTTACTCGTTAAAAATAAAGTGTCAAAATGACTTCAAATTCCAATGTATTCATTAGTGATTTTAATTATACGATTTTCCAAATAGTTAAAGTTTCAAATTTGGTTGAAACTCAAAAAAATTCATTTGTACTGCAAAAAAGCTGTCTGAAATATGAAAAAATTAGAATTTTGATGTCAATTGACAAAATCGCATTCTTAAAATTACTTGTACTCTAAAACAACAATAATAATGGCTGCTCAATTGCAGAAATCCTGTGGCACAGAGTACGGATGCCTGTAGAGGGAAAATAGGATTCAGGCATGGGAGACACGCTTGGGAAGTCATTTGGGAAGGTCCTTTGGGTACGGTAGCTGTTATAGGAATAGCAACCAAAGAAGCATCTCTTTTATGTCAAGGATACGTCGCCCTGCTCGGCTCTGACGAGCATTCTTGGGGATGGAATTTGGTTGACAATCATTTGCTGCACAATGGCGATGCACAGGGAAATTATCCACTGCTTAATAACGCACCAAAGTATCAGGTAATTTGAGCCTTTTGATGTAGTACTTTTGCCAAAACGTTTCCAACTAAATTTTATTAAATGTCGAGGATTAATCCTGTGAACGATTTACAGTCGCTTATTTGAAATAATGGCAATCAGAATCGCACAGTTTTACACTCATTTTTATTGAGAGCAGAATAGAAATTCATAATCCACGGAATAACTCTGAAACTTTTCTACACATTCTTTTATTTTTTTTTTTCATTTACGAATGAACATGTGACGAATTTTGTCTAAAAAAATGAAGAATTCTGAGGGTAAAGTTTCAGAGTTTCATGTATGGGAAAGGTGGTCAATTCTCAAACTCTAAACTTTATATTAAACATTTTTTCCAATAGTTCTTTGTTTTAGAATTCCTCTAAGACGTAACAATCAACGTTATTAGATTATTCTTTAAGTTTTTAAGAATGTTCAAATGTTTTTAACGTTATTGTAGGATCAAGACTATTGATTTTTTTCTCCGACTTAAAAACATTATAATAAAATGTCAATGAAACTTTTTTATGTACGTTTTTCGATGAAATAATATTTTTGTAAACAGCTCGAATTTCTTTTCTTGTCAGTTAATTATTAATTGTACTATTCGTAGGTTGGAGAGAGAATTAGAGTAATATTGGACTGCGACGACAACACATTGTCGTTTGAGAAAAACTATGAGTTTTTGGGCGTGGCATTCAGAGGTAAAAATTCTCCCAGTTTCTACTAATATGAAATCATATTTTTTGTGTGATAAAACCATAGATTTCTTAATACTGAATAGGAAATATTTTAATATTTTCATTTAAAATAAATGGAAATATATCGATTCGTTGTTTTTTCAATGAAAATTTTACTGAAATTTCCAATTAAATTGACTTGTTAATCTCTACCTTTTTGAAATAATTACTAACTTTTTTTCAACTCGATTTTCCAAAGGCTTACCAGACAAAAGATTGTACCCATCAGTATCAGCGGTTTATGGAAACACGGAAGTTTCTATGGTGTATCTTGGACGACCATTGGATGGTTAACGTAATCGTAAATCGACAAAGAATGGAGTCCCATGAGCCAAGAAATGGATTATGAATCATTCAAAGGATCGAGCATCTCTCATTCTTTATGAACGAATCCCAAATTATCATTCGAGATACTAAAATCTGTGGCAAATTATTCCATTGCACCGTCTCGACGTTCACTTAGAATTATTTCATACAAAGAAAGAACAAAAAGAAATCTCATTTATCAAGTAATATTTATAATTCTTAAAAAAGCCATCATAGAACAAGAAAAAAAAACAGGCAAAAGCATTCTTTAATCAGCATGAACTGTACATACGATGATTTTATAAATTTCAATTTAATTGCTCACTCAACCAAATATTAGTGATTTCCATTTCGTACTTGAACTAAGAATGAACTGGCGATACTGTCGTGTCCAAAAATTAGGCAATGCTTCAAATATCACGGCTATAATTATTCAATCAGAGAAATTCGAAATGCTTGCTTTTCCGAACGTTCATTAATCATTATTCGGATTAAAGTTCAATCATTTATTTCTTCACGTAAAAATTAATTCAGTGCTTTGTAAACTGTCTCTCAAATTCATGACGATTTGAACATACGACCAGAACATCCTGAAGCATTGTATCGAATTGGAAAGTTGCATTTTGGGAGTAATCAACTCGATGTACATAGTGAAAAGTCATACGAAAAAGAAAAAAAAAAGTCTAATCATCACGTTACTTAAGCCATCAGCTAGTCGTGACTAAAAATATGCTTTTTGTGTCGATGTGCTGCATAAATTTAACGAGTTAAAAAACTCAAAGAGCAATTGCCAGTTCAGTTATTTATCTCATAATCAAATAGCGGAAAACCGTTTCCTGTATTTTTATTTTTTACAGACTTTAGCGATAATGTAGAAAATCAGGGAGGAAAAGAAAGTTCGTCTACATCGTTTTGTTTTTTTTTTTTTTTTTTTTTTTTTTCAATACATAATTGAGATTTCGAACGAAGTCTCAAATAGTACAGGCGAATTTTCGACGAAACAAGTTTACAAAAGTACAAATAAAGCAGCTTACCTCGTGTCAATCCAAAGAAACATTTACGCTCTCGTATAGGATTGCTTGCAATGTGAAAAAAAAACACTAGACCGTTGCTTCGATTATTTAGTGAAATTCATTTTTTTCCATGGTTTAAAAAGCATTAAACGAGAAAGGATAGGAGTTTGTTAAATATCTAAACGATCGCAAAAGTTAATCGTGCCCTTTTTCCTTTCGATCAATTTTGCAAGTAATTATTATTATTATTATTATTTTACTTCATGTTATGCGAGCCACATTATGAATAATTTCAGATTGTACATTACAATCGATAAAAAAAGGTACTTATATATAAATAGTGAACATTTTTACATGATACACGCGCGAATAACAGAAAGTATATATATATATACATATATATACATAAATATATATGTTTAGGAATATTCACAAAAATTCTACAACTTATACACACGTAAACATAAAAAAAAGAAAAGAAATACACACTTTTGATGTAAATATTGAAATGATTCTTCTTCGTGATTATATTGAAAAATTATGGTAAGAGTGATAATAATTGTTTCTAAACTTTTGTACAGAATTGCATGTATATACCACAACGCTAAATATTATATACAAATATCTAGTATCATTATGGTTACCTGGAATGGAAAAAGAAAAATAAATTTTATTTCTTACGAATGATTCTTGGGTACTGTTGTTCTGTTGTGCAGCAAACAGCAAGGAGTTTTTCGTCGATGCGAGGTGCCTTAATCGCTTATGCGAATATCGAGGACAAAGAAATAAAATATTGGGTAAAAAGAGAGTTTGACTCAATGGCAAAATACGTGTGAAAGGCAATTTTGTTTTTCTTTTTTACTCTCACGTCCCAATTCATCTGAATGTGTAATTCTTCTTTTCTCAACTACATACGAGACTCTTGAATAAATGTACAGAAAGATGTAAATAAATTTCTTTATTTCAATGTCATAAATAAACAATGAATACATCGTGCTCAAAAGCTCCGTGTGATTCGTTATATTGCCATCAGAAGAAACGTGTTTTTTTTTGTTTGTTATATATTATTTGCGCGTTCGCGTTGAACTTTTATTTCCATTTTTGTTTTCTGTAATTTTCCAACGCTGTATAAAAATATTGAAACCTTTGTACGGGAAACAGTGAATTATCCTTAGGTGTATGTACAACGAATCGATATTTTGTTTGCAATTATATCGAGCATGTTTTTATGTTTTAAAAAGACTTTTAGTAATCATTTGATTTATGCTGAAACAGGTGATACTTAAAAAATATTTTTTAAATGCTTTAGAAAATTTGTAAACCTAATGTTGAGCCTTATGTAAAATGAAGTTGTGCATAATTGGTGATTTTGAATTACTCTTTACAAATTATTCCAAGCATTTTTATAATTAGTCCTGTTTTTATTTTATTTTTTCTGTTTTTTGGCTAATTTCCCGACTCATACAGTGAGGCTAGGTGTGTAACCGCTCCGGACAAGATATCAGCCTGCCCTCACTACAAATCGCATGCCGAAACTGCTTTGTGGCGCTCTCTGTCGGAATTTTTTCGCATTGGGCGAATTTCGACACGATATAAAGTTTGTCGATTGTTCTCGGTTGTTCTTTGTTTCTCATACAGTAATTCAGTTTCCATGGTCTCCATATTGGAAGTAATCAAAAAGTTTTCTCTGCTCCGAAGCATCGGCAAATATTAACACGAACATATTATTTATTCACGCTCGGTGATACTTAACTTTTATTTTATATTTTTTGGATTATGTACTGAAGGATATTGTGTATACATACATACAAAATGTGTGCTACGGTTACGTCGCCTTCGGTTGAATTGAGCTCCTACCGCGACCAACATTTTAAGGTTAGTACAAATTATTAACCTAAAAAAGCCCTCAAATTTTGCAAATCTTCGATTTCTATACGTTACATGAGACAAAAATATTGTTTTTTCAACGATTTTCAACAACAGGGCTCTCGTGCCGAACAAGATCGACTGTTGCGAAATTCGACGACGCTCTACATCGGCAATCTCTCTTTTTATACGACGGAGGAACAAATTTACGAATTGTTTTCAAAATGCGGTGACATCAAGAGAATTATCATGGGTCTGGACAAGTACAAAAAAACTCCTTGCGGTTTTTGCTTCGTTGAATATTATCAGAGGGCCGATGGAGAAAATTGTATGCGCTACGTCAATGGTACTCGCCTTGATGACAGAATTATTAGAACCGATTGGGACGCTGGATTCATCGAGGGTAGACAATACGGACGTGGAAAAACTGGTGGACAAGTAAGATTCTCTGATTTTTCAACGAAATTTTTGAGCTATCAATTGATAACAGAATTTGAATCAGTTCAGGAAGATGATCTGGTACCGAACAAATCAAAACAAAAAACTGATGTCAGTAGCGTAGTTTGCTCATCAAGCTTAGCGTGCTTAACCTCCAAAGTTTGATCGTTTTAACTTCCGTTTTCAGGACAAATTAATTTATTCTAAACCTCTTAATTTAATTCTAATTGATTTTTGGAGACCGTACAAACGTTTTTTAGATATTTTTGAATTGATAATAGGTGTTTCTTCTGAAACTGTCAATGTTTGTAAATTTCTTAATAATTAAGGATTTATGGCAGTGAATAACGCTGTGTTAAATTTTTAAAAGAGTTGTATGCAACGTTTAACACATTAATTTAACTAGGATCATAAAAAAATTCGCCATTTTTTTGTGTTTCAGGTAAGAGACGAATACCGATCCGATTTTGACAGTGGCCGAGGTGGTTACGGGAAGATAATACAGCAAAAAGTGGCACCTCTCGACAGTAGTGCTTTTGCGATGTGAATCATAATTAACAATTAATTAAAGTTTAATTTAAATGACTATATATTTGGGTTAGAGATACAGCGTCGATCATGAAGCTCCATTTGATCGAATTAATTTGTTGTACAGGAGTTGAGCGTTAAACTCTCCCTATGCGTTAAGATATAATGCGATTTACCCAAGTACGTTTATACTCGTATCACACAAAAATTTCCATACGTTCGTTCAATTTAATCATTTATTAGAATTGAATATATACGTTGATATTTTCAAACAGTACAATAACGCTGTGTATCTTGTATTTTATACGAGGGATTGCGTGGTTATGCGAGTGAATAAAAACATTAAAAGATTCATGAGAAAATATGTAGACGCGAGGGGAAAAAAAAAAACGTGTAAATTTGAATGCACGGATTTTGGTATGAATGGTTTGTAAGACACCGCGCGTATTACTCGTATCTTGTGAAAACTTACGTCGATGACTGAATATACGAAACGTTCATTAAAAATAAAGTAGTTGGTATATCCATCAACATTTAAATTATCATTTATTTTCATTTTTTTTTTTTTTTTTTCGTTACAAAAATTCCAGAACTTAGAGCCAGAGTTACGAAGATATTAAACGAATCGTGAGGAAATAGTAAAATTTATTTTTAATTATTCATTTATTTTTACACCTGTCTCTTTTCACACGTTTTTATGCACAGTCCCATTCATCGTATGAAAATAAACTCAGGCGTGTTATTATTTATATACTAATACGAATAAAACGTAAAAAGAATATTAAATATGTACAGAAATACTTCTTATTGAAAAGAACTACGCGATAAGTCTTTGGTTACAAAATGCTCTCGAATAATTCGATCAACTTTCACATCTCTTTTCTTTCACACTGTAATAATTTAAAAAAACATTTAAATTACATTCTGAAAGCTTTCTTATCATAGAATGCAGCACAATTTTCTCGACGATGGCTTCTTAAGAACTGCTCTTATCGCTTCGACGAAAACTTCCTCCAGACCTTCTTGTTTCATCGCCGAACACTCGACGTACTTTGATGCTCGAATTTTATCGCGCATTTTTTTACAATCACGCAATGTTATTACGTCTGCGCTTTCGTCGCTTCTCAAATCCCCTTTCGTACCTTTAACAACCAAAATAATAATTCAACAAATTGTTATGCATATTTTCACGATTACAATAGTCCAACCCACTAGTGTAGACAAATTTTCTTTATTCTACCAGTGCACACTGGGTCTGCAAGACCCGACCAATTTGCAAACATTTTATTTTATCTCGTTCTATATCAAATTCCAAAGATCTTTTGCGCTTTATTTTTTCCGAAAAACAACTGGGCAATAAAATACAAAATCGTTGAAAAGGAAATTACGAGATTTGTACTTTTTTGGACAATTCGCATCCAAGAATTCACTGTTAAGGTAAATGGAGCATTTTTGCATTTCTTCAAATGTAAGTTTAAGCCTACAAAAATATAAATCTCTTATAGACCATGATTCGTTAAAATAATTGACAATTTTTCATTTTTTGTGTTTGTAACTACATTTGAAAAAAAAAACCATCAGCTTTCAAGCAATTTTCATTGATCTAATTCTCTGAATATCTCCTGTCAAATTTTTTGCAGAAAATATTCGAATTATTGTTCTTACATTGTTGAATAAAAGGTTGGAGAAAATCTAATATTTTGATGACTTGCTTAATTTTGAAAGGATTAATCGTTCGGGAGTCGAAATATTTCCTATCAATGATTTTTTACGTGCGTTTTTTTTTTGCGGGAAACATCTACATTTATATTTGAATACAAGTTGTATATAAACTTTTATACGTTGAAAGAAGAATTAAATTTTCAATATGACTGTCACGACGAGACAACTATGTTGTCAGAAATAATTCAAATTTTTCGTTTTCTTTTTTTGTTGAATTGTTTTGTAAGTATAATCTTAGAATCTTACCAACAAGGACGATTGGCACGTTCGGACAGTGAAACTTAATTTCCGGATGCCATTTACTGGCAACGTTCTCGTACGAGCTTCTGGAATTCACTGAGAAACACAGCAGGAAGCAATCCGTCTGTAAAAAACACAATAATTGAAAATAATCAAGAAATCAATGTTGTTACTCTTTTCTGACGTTTATCTTTTTTTTAATTTTTTTCTCATTTTCATTATTTTTTATTATTTTTATTATTTATTTTTTAATTTTGTATATTTTCTTATTTATTTTTTAATTTTTATTATTTTTTAAAATATTCCACATGAAAAGATTTGAAACTCACGTTTGGATACGAGAGTGGTCGAAGTCTTTCGTAATCTTCTTGTCCAGCAGTGTCCCATAGAGTCAAATTAAATTGTTGACCATCGACCCATATTATGCCCGCATAATTGTCGAACCTGAAAACCGGAAAAGAAAATATTTTCAATTATGATGGATATAAATATTTTTACGAATGACGAACCAATCGATTCGAAGCAAAATTCTATTTTTTTTTCTGATCTACTGTTTAGTCGAAACTAAAAAAATGATTTGGCATTTTACAATTTAATTGTCAATTTATTTATTTGTTATTTTCATTATTTTCTGAAATCACAACTTTACGAATTCTCTAATTTACTTCTCCGTTTTTTTTTTTTAGAACGAAAGAAAAATAATAAAAAATCTCTGAGTACAAAAACAAAATTTTTAAAGGTTTCGTAAAATTTGGTTCCCACGAACAAATAGTTCTACAAATTTATGTGGGTCATTTTATTTTCTCATGGGTTAATGGTACTCACACTGTTGGAACGTATTCAACTGGAAATTTGTTGGACGCGTACGTGATGAGCATGCAAGTTTTTCCAACCATACCATCACCCACAGCAGTGATCTTTAACGGTCTGATCCGAGACGTCATATTGTCTTGTTCTGCAACTAAATGCATAAACACCACATTCAATAAAAATCATTCATGAACAGAAAATAAATAAATAAAAAACAATAATTTTCGTGTGTAACAAAAAGTACAAATGCTCTTTTCTGATACAATTGACACTTGCTTATTATTATTTTTTTCTATATTTTGTATTAAAATGTATTAAATAAATCATTTTTTCAATGAAAATTCCATTGTTTTTATTTAATCGCCCGTTTAATCGATAGAAAATAAAAAAAAAATAATGATTTTGAGTTATTGATTTGATAATTGAGTTTTTAATGTTTATTATTATTATTTTTTCTATGTTTTGAGTACTTTTTTTTTTTTTTCAACGAATCTTGACATTGAATTTTTATTTGTCCGGATATCCGTTTTTAAAATAAAACAAAAATTGATTTGTTTGATTAATTGTAGAGAATATAAATTTGGCAAAAACGGATATCCAAATATACATTTGATTTCGACAATTTGAACCCAATGTTCATCGATTCGTATCGTTTTCTTTGGGCTAAAAAGGAATCAGTAATCGCATCCGGCGACTACTACTATATAAGAGGACAACGATCATTGACATAACGACGACGAACCAAGGCCTACCCCGATGGTAGTTGGTCGAAGTCGATCTCCCTGTATCGCATAACAATGAAGCCACGTCTCGAATAGCTGCATTTTCATCATCATACTATAAACGCAAAGCGCATACTTTTCGCCTATTTTGGATGACTGTTTTTAATCTTTACCATAATGTTACAATTTTATTATTTTATACGTTTATCATAATTACAAACTTTTTAAAACTTTTTTTAATTACAATTACAACAAAATTGAAGAAAAAATCTGTTTTAAAGTTTTTACTCTACAGAATGTAGAAATTCATAAAAACAATAAAAAATTTCGTATTTTAACAAACAATTGATTTTTCAGTGACTATTCAGTGACAATAATTTTTCGATTTTAAATCTCTTCGTGAATATATTTGAAAAAAGGTGAACGCACGAATTAATTTTTTTCTTTCAATTACAACGATTTTGATTCCTCATTGAGAGTAAATACCAAAGAATCAGGTTTCACAATAAGTGAATAAAATTGTTCGTACCTTTTTTTCCGTTTCCGACACACATGAGACTGGATTTAGAGCTTTCGGAGCTCTTCGTTGGTTGGCAGTATTTGCGTTATTCAAATTGGTCTCCGTGTGTTCGATGACCAGGTTTTGTTCAATAAAAAAAAGAAGTTTACTGCCTTTTCGTTTGCTTATATATATGAATGATATATATAGTCGTTTCTCTCATGAATGACGAATTCCCATGTCGTATTTTACGTTTTTTTTTGCTGTTTTCAATGCTACATCGTTTAGTCACCTACAAAAATAAAATAAAATTTGTTATAAAAAAAAAAAACAAAAAACACGTTGTAAATAGACGAAAATGAAAATAAAATGAATCTTATTACAGTGATTGTTGTGTGTACGTTGAACTGAATTGTAGGAAAAAAAGAAAGAGAGAATCGATAAGGGATGATAATGAATAATCGTTGTATATTTTTATCTATTTTGATAGGACATTCATCCGCAAAGCGTGGGTGAAATAGTTCGTCTCTGTTGATAATGAGTTCGTTCGCATTAACATTTCTCGATGTACATATACAATAATATTTTGAATATTATTGAAAAATTAATTGTGTAATAGAAAAAAAAAGACCAAATTGTAAATTTTTTTTTCTCAACAGATTCCAATATTCGAGACAAAAAAAGGGGATTGATGGTCTCGATTTATGGGATTTTTTTTCTATGACTTTAGAATTTATTCTCGTCAAGATTTGACTTTAGTTTTTTCTTATACCGATCGTTATCATTATAAAAAATAGAAACAGAAATATTATCCTAAAATAATAAAATAATGATAATATCCATGTGATGAAAAATTCATTGATTGAAAGTACAATTTTTGGCTAAAAAAAATATCGTTTGGCCTCGATTTATATGCAAATAAATTTCAGGTCATTTGTTCCTATGTGTACGTCTATTTTGTGCGTATTTATATATATATGTGTACACATAATACAAGATCGAGAGTCCTTGCGAATTATCATCATCACTTGGCAACGGTCGACGATGAACGTAACGAGGTGGAGGTATTTTTTTTCCATAGTCTACAATGATACTCTCTGGCGAGCTAAACTACAAGATGCTACGAACGAATACGTGCGTTATCGTTTTCTTAGACCGAGACGTGACTGATCTTATACATTACAGTCGCAATCCTCAGAATTTTGACCAAGTCAACAATTGTGATCCAGTTGAACAAAAACAGTATAAATTTATAACAATTTTAGTTTTTTTTTTCTACGAAATTATTTAAATAACCAAATTTTACTATTTCTTGTTTTTTTTTTTTCACCCAGTGATTTATTAACAAATTTTTATTGACGGAAATTCAGGTTATGAAAATTTTATATTAAATATTCTACTGTAGAAAAAAAAAGTTCTTTTATTTCTTCGGAAATTGCAAAAAATAAAGTTTCGATTATCAGCGATGAAATTTATCATAAATTTGACGTTTTATTCTGCTGTTTGCCAATATTTCATATTTTTGAAAAAATCCTGCCTTTCTTAGGAATTGTGAGAAAAAAGTGATTTCTTGTTTGGCGACTAAAGCAATTCGACTGTATTTGACGATTGGATCATCAGAGTAAATTCAAGGAGAGAAAGAGAGTTTTCATGATGGGAGATGGCACGTGCTGGAAGATGATGTTACACGAGGCTGCAATGGACGAAACAGTTTCCAAGGCACGCGTTCATTGTCATTTATCTCTCGGTATAAAATATATTTTTTTCTTCATATCAACGTAACGATTGATAATGAAAAGAATAGCGTCCGTTGTATTTTCTGACTTTAAAATGAGAAAAACGATTAAAAAATGGTAATCAAAGGTTTTAATGGTCAAATCTTTGCTTCGACGATTTTGCAGAACTCGTGAAATCCACTCAAATACGATTTAGTGGAATTTATGATTACCCGATAAGAAAATGGACGAAAAATTATTTTATAGTTACGGGGATCGAAGATAAAGAAGCCAGTGAGTTATGAATGAGACTCGACCGGGAAAAGGTCACGTGAAGGGTCAAGCTAATTAGTACTTTAGTCATTGCATGTGGCGATAGTGCATGAAACGTAACGTCACCGCTATACATATATTTTTCGTATATAACTATTTACGAGGGTGGGGCTTTACGACAATGGATAAGTCGTCAAAGTTTTATTTATACAGTGTGTCCCAAACGTCATGTCAACATTTTTACAGGATTTAAAGACAGCGTAAAAATTTATAAAGAACATAAACTTTTTATACGATGCTGGAACTTCCATTGTTGGAATTCAACTAAATTTCGAATTTCGAAATGTTTAAATTTTAAATACAAACAATCTTTTATTGAGAACGAAAAAGTGAATCTGCAAAAAAAAATTGATAATAAATAGTAAAAATTAATAAATCATTATTCTTCGTATTCCAACAATGCAAACTTCGATATCGTTTGATTATTTAATTCCTGGTATAAATTAATTTTCACATTTGACAAATTAAAACCCTAAGTTCGTACATTTGGGTTAATCTTTTAAATTCTTTCATTTTCAACCCCAGAACTGCAGATTCAATTTTTTTCGTCTACAGATCGCAAAATACTTAAGAAATTAATTTTTATATTCAAAATCTCTAACTTAATTCAAGTGTCAAATTTGATTCTTGAGTTCATGAATTTTGTCAACCAATGAAACGTCTGCGATGTATAAATAAATCGATTTTATTGTAAACAATTTTTTGTTTAATAAACATATAAAAAGTGTTGATTTTTGGGTTTCAAGATTGTGCAATAACTCAGAAAAATGTTAATTTAGATTTTGAACGATTTAGAAATTTCAGTTTTTTTGAATAACCTCAAAAATATGTATTTTTGAATGACGAACGGAAAAATGAAATTTTGAATAAATATTTCGTGAATGTTATTAATAAAAACTCGTTTACTCGATCGATTAATAATTTTCCCCCAATTTTTGTAATTGGACGGATGAAAAAAAAAAAAAAAAACAAAAAAAATGTTATGACACACACCCTCGTCTCACACTTTCTGCATATCGCGTGCACTGACTCACGTACGTGTACTTACAATATAAATTATATTATTTCTCGTGTCATTGCCCATTCGGTCAATTGTTTAATTAAAAAAAGCGCGTACGCACGAAGTATAAAAAGCAAGAGAAAGCGAGAAATAAATGATGTAGCGAAAGCGAGAGTTATGCGTTTCCTAATTTGTGTGACGAGCACGAGTAAAACCGGCGACGTCCATCCAAACACCCACATACTCGAGCCAGTAGTATCTCAGGGGTCATTAACACTAAAATGTTCTTTCAACATTTTCCCAAGTGTATACATCGTTAAAATTTCGGTCTAATTGTCAAAAATCATTAATATAAATGCAACTTTCTTTCCTTTTTTCGAATCCACGATTTTATCATTTATGTTTTTATAAAAATAATCGACAAAACTTGCCATTTTGTTGTTGTGTGCAATCGTATTATAATACGAAAAAAAAAATCTAAAATTTCGTTTATTTTGTTTAAATTGATCAATTAATTATTTATGAAATATTTGAACGATCGTTGAACTTTATTTTATGCTTTTTATTGTAAACAAAATCTCACAAAAGACATCAATTTACAAAGACTTTTTTTTTTTTAATATTTCGATCGTAATTCAATGCGCTGATACACACGGAAATCCGATGCGTCTTGGTGGAAAGAATTGCAATGACATCATTACAGCAACGCGATATGTTTGCTGCTGAGATTTTTTTTTCTTATTTTTATTTTTTATTGTTTTTTTATTGCTGCGTCAGTCGATCGTTTCTAGTTCATCTCCTTTTTCTATCGCGTTTCAAGCTTCAAAAGAATGATGCGAGTGTCTGTAAACCCTTTTTTTTTATGACCCTTTGACGTTCGACCTGAGACTCTGAAAGTTGTGGTCGTCTATATCGACGACTTTATTCGCCCTAACGAAAACAACGAGCCTCTTCACAGATGTTCTTAAGAACATCGTACGCCTCAGTAAGATTTTATACACATAACGTATTCATTCCCACTTCGTACAAAATAGAATAATTATCTAACCGTTTTCTAATGATAACGAAAATGTTTAAAGAATCGTTATGAAAAGTGGATTATTATACGAAATGAAAAAATAAAAAAACACGTTGACGATTAAATGTAAACAAATTAAAACAGAATCGAAAGAAAATTTCATATTTTGAATGATTTTTACCAAGCAGATTTTTATGAAAATTGAATAAAACTTTGTACACTAGAACTTTTTTTTTTTTTCATTTGTATGGAAATTTACATTTCGCTTAGTAAAAATTATTCCGTCATTTTTCAGTTCTTATTGTCTCGGTGCATCATTTATTTAAGAATAAATTGGAAAAATTGCCTAATTATTTTAATACGAAATGAAATACTACAAAAAATTGTCGTTTTTTGTTTGGTGTGTGTCTTCGAATATTATTGTGATCAAAATGAAAAATAAAAATAGAAATAAAACGATTTAAGAATCCGCGGAAATTGCAGTGAAAACTCAATTTTGTTGAAAACTCATTTTTGTATTCAAACCTTGATTTTTTGGCATTCCAACAGTTTATTCTACTGTTGAAATGACAAAAAAAATATTAATACAAAAAAATATTCAATTAACAGTATTTCATCAAAATAATAATGACAGCGCTATTGAAAAAATGTACTTCATTCATCATAATTCAAATAAAATGCACGTCAAACCAACTATCAACTGTTAGAAAATAACGGATAGCAATAAAATGATATAAAAAAAAAAAACAAATCGTAATTTTATTTTGTATAGAATTGTTGAATTGACGTTTAGAAAACTGGTTATTATTAAATATCAGTATATTCTGATGCTCAACGTTGGAATGGCGATGTTGACATTCTTGGGAGACAGATCGCAGGTGCCCGTCACTTCGAGTTTCGTTATTCGATGAACACAATGCACGTATAAAAGTTTGTATACATGTGTTTGTTGATGCTTGAAACCGATGATCGTTCAAATATTCCGACTACGCCTCACAAGGTCATTTCAACAGTGATAATTATCCTGTGTCTATTTCATTCCACCTTTCGAGTGTATTGATAACAAATTACGAAGAATACTAAAGGGTTATCATTTAAGTGGCACTTAAAAGTTTCAAATCTCGAATGTATTTTTTTCCTTTTCTTTCTAATTAAAAAAAACGTGAATGACGTCTGTCTAAATGAGTCCTTAACGACTGCGTTTCATTCTCATTTTAAACGCGTCTTTATTTCCTAGTTTTAAAGACGTTTTAATGACGTCATATTAGTCTTCGATGTATTTTCACGTAAAATGAAATTTCCTCAACGATAAATCTCACGAATTTCAGAATTTCGACCATATTATACAACAAATTTTTTATTTCATTATTTTATCAATATTAATCGCATTTCGTGAAAATATATTAAATGAAAAGGTACAACCAACTGCATAAAGTTGAAAATAATCATAAAAACAGCTTCTACTTTTTACACGAGGTAACATACGAAGTACATGGAGACCGGAAGTGCGAGGGATATCAATGAGAAGATATTTTACAACCATACGCCTCTGCGAACTCAAGATTTTTTCGAAATATAAAAAAAAAACAAAATGCAACTCGAAGTTGCAATGGACTGGACTGAGAAACATCGACGTGTCGATGTACAGGGAGTCTCAAAAGTCGTGTCCAAGTTTCTGAGGACAGTAAGATCGTCTAATTCCGAGAAGAACATTGCCAAAGAATTTTTCGTTAGATTTTTTCCATTAAAAAATGAAAATACGAATGTATTAATCTCTTAAAAATTGCCATCCATTTATATTAAGTTTCGTAAAAAAAGAAACAACCCGAAGCAACATTTCGAGTGGAATAAAAATTATGCTTTATTCTCCAATGAAAGAAAACTAACGTGTAATAAAAATTTTTCATCAAAAACTTAACTGTATATCAGAGAAAAATGTGCAGCACGATTTTTAATGACAGAACAACTGATACAGAAGAGTCTCAACAGTTTGAAGAATTATCTTTCTTGTAAATCGAAAGTTTCAACTTCTGGGACACCGTGCACGATATCCCTTCGTAAAGAAACAAAAGACGAGGGAGTCAGCAAACTAGCAACTATAACTATACCACGAATAATACTTTATTATATACATAAGAGACGGAGGAGTTTGTAGAAACTTTTGTAACTACTGACAATGTGGGTGGCTAACGCGTGGGTCGTATGTTTAAGGGTGTGTCGTTGTGTTTACAGTGTATTATATACCACAACCACGCCCTCTAACTTGTCCTTTATACAATTTTTTTTTTCGACATCATATTTTTGAGCTGGGTCAAAAAAAAGAGAATAAACAAGCGAATAATAAGTACAGAAGAAGTTAAAATCTCTGATGACTTTTACGAATATTTTTTTAATCCTGTTTCTCGTTCCTTTTTCTATTGCGTTGATGAAA